>JARBWI010000322.1:12237500-13454387 GCA_037576405.1 Campoplex capitator | reverse complement strand
TTTCGATACTTCTCCAAATATAATCACGAAACAAAGAGCACATAACAATACATACTAAGCTATACATTACTCACTCAGTATTCCTCGAAAGCTGGCTATGGAGCTTGGGCTCCTTGAAATTTAGTCGTAATGAAATATCCGCAATTGCGAATTTCGTGAACACTACGAGAGGATGTGTTCTCGAGGATTGCTACTGCTATGTCGTAACCGTTGCGGAATCGGCTGAATTCACTAACCCAGAGTAAAAGGGAGACATAATACAAGAAGGAGTTAGAGATGCTCAGGCCAGAGGGATTCCTGATATATATATATATAGCTTCGAACAGCGCACGGTGTAACACACTGTGTGTCGCTTCTCTGATTGGTCAAGTCGACAATGCATATGCATAAGCGGACTATGCAAATTTTCGTGGCTCGTTCGTGGGTGGAACATTGCAAGTGCTTCGCGGAATACGAACCAAGACCATAGTTTCTAGTCTTGAAATATTATTTTCAAAATTAACTAAATTTCAAACACATGACGAGAAAAAAACAATATGAAAGCTTCTGAAATATCGTGCGCTGTTTATTTCTTCGATCCATCAAAATTCCAATTATATATGAAAAAAAATATATATATATTGTACACAGAAACACTTCATGTGTATTTCTGTTGGAAACTCAAATTTCGAGAGATAATGCACAATTCGTACGAGCACACGACCCACAATCCATGGATTACCTCCTCGTCCAGCTACACTATACACATAATACTAATAACACGGGTCATTTGCGTTTTCATGAAATATTCATCGATCAGAAATAATCATGTAGAGTCTAGCGGTGTATTATCGTATGTCTATATATGAGTTTTCTGTACGTATATGTACCGAGTATATATACGACGAGACAGAATTCGATCAATTCCTCTCGTCGTTCGATAATCCCAATGGGGTGACGCTCTCGTCCAGCATGCTTGAAAGCAATAACGAGAGTTACCTTTTCGTCCTAAATCCAACGTCAACTTCAATGAGGCTCGAATTCTTATAAAGATTCATCAAAAACGAGATATATCAAATGTAATTTAACGTTGAAAATCGGAATCTTTTGAAAGTCGAACGAGCGGGTTTGAATCGTTCGAAAAAAAAATTTTTTAAAAAGTTGTCAGCATCAGGTCGATTGATTTTTGAAAAATGAAAATCGTTGTTTCATTTTGCCGGAGATATACGAGTACAAAAACAGGTTCGGGCGCTGTTACGAAATGATGCGAAACGAGAGAGGCCCGCGATCCTATCGAACCTCTATAACGGGCGTTGAGTGGATGGATCCCCAAAGGTTTGCACAAACGAATATAGTGAGAAAACGTGAGTTCCGCGAGTCCTTTGTACGCGTGCGAATGGCAATGCAGGAGCCTAGAGAATGGAAACGTACGAGACGAGAGAGAGAGAGAGAGTGAGAAATATATATATGAGAACAGTATATACATATATATGTATAGATATACAAGCGTTGCCGCACCCGAGAGAGGGGAAATTTTAATTGGATTTAAAGCCGGCTCTACCGCTGTGCGCTTCTCTACCAGCGCTGCCGGCTGCTCTTCCTACTGCTGCTGCTGCTGTTCTCTCCTCAGCTACCGTTGAAAATAAAAGCTCACCGCGGGTGGACGGTTCATACCGGTCCTAGCAACACGCTACCAGTACCCGGTACTGGTATTATCCGAAGCACAGGGCGCCAGTGGTTCACGTAACTACGAGGACAAAAGCCCTCTCTGATGCACTTACATACATCCCTTCACCGTCGACCGACCAAATTTTTTATTCTTTCGCATTTTTTTTTTTTTTTTCGTCTTCTCCGTTCTTATACCAACGGATTTAAGCCAACTACGCTCTCTTCACTCTTTAACTTTTCTCATAATACCAACGTCTCATTTTATTTCGATGCTATCAACGGGCAATCGCTCTCGAGTCTTCGTTAACGCTGCGCATCCGTTCGCGACTCATGATCAATTTAATTGATACACATATATCTTCATCATTCGGAATTTATCACATCAAATCCTCGAATACGAGCTCGTTAACGATGTAAATTCTCATAACGTATTAAACAAAATTTGGATCAAAGTACACAAGAGACGCCCGAGCGTATTATTATTACGAATAAATTGTTTTAAAATTCGATATACAGCTTGATAGTTGTTACGAGGAATTTGCTTGAATTGGCGTGCTGTTAGATATTTCGCCCGAGGACGCCCGGTGGATATTTGCCACGTCGGTTTTGCCAGCAGAGTCAGACTCGTAAGAACACCCGCGTAACCGCACCACGGCCAAGAGACGGGAGAAACAAAACGAACGAACGTGTTGCATTACGCCGTCTCTGCACCCACACTCGTTGCATAAACGTATATTCCAACACACACACACACGCGCGCGTGATTCCCATATTCCTCGAGTCTATCCGTGTGGGTGCGTGTATATTGTGGCACGGATTTAATTTATAAAAGTGCGTCCGTGCGTGTGTTTTCTGTCCGCGTTTGCGTTAACGGATAGAGAGACTGTCCAGCAAGTTTTGCGGTTACCCGGTCTATGCATATATGTCCGCGAGGGCAAAAGAAAGAGAAAACGAAAAGCCAAATCCGTCTATATACCTTTCCAGACGTACGGACCTAGAATAAATATGCGAGAACATCCGTGGAGCCGGAGGTGCGGTATTAAAAAGCCCGTCGAGAGAAAAGAGAAGAAAAAATATAGGATAAGAAGAGCTCAACATATATGTATATACTTGCATGCGTATATATGCATGAGAAAAACTAAACGAATTGGATGCCAAGAATTGCGCAATCTACGTCAGAGAGACTTAATAACTCGGATGTTGGGACGTGGAAAATTAACAGGCACGCTGAGCAAGAAAAATATATAAAGCAACATGATGAATTGTAAATGAACGCATACGTGCCCAAGGTCCAATTGTTAGAATTCATTTTGAATGATTCAATCAGCTTTGGATGTTGAGAAACTAGCAGAGAAAGATTGTTTTTTTATTTTTTTTGACAGCATCATCGTAGCAGAAGGCGTGAGATTTTACGAGTTAATTTGGCAGACGAATTTCACTTGCTTCCAAGGATTTTTTTATTATTTTTTATTACATGTTAATTACGATTTTTAATTAAAGTGCGCGTAGCTGCCCAATTTTGGTAGCCGTATCGTCTCGCGAGCCATAATATCGAGTAGCTGTCAAATTTTAATTAAAAATCATTGGAAAAAATGAAATAATAACGATTTTGCTATTCTCGTTGATTTACGAACCTCGGAAAAATCTATTTTTGTTGAAAAGTCTATGAATTTTAGATTCTCTGAAGTTTCGGGAGCACGGAAAAAATAATGGCCGAGCAATGTGTAAATTTTGCATTTGCTCCGTGCTCTTCTTTGCACGTAATTGAACCAGAATAATTTGAGCAGGCTACACCGCGCACAGTTTGTAAAAATCCAAGTTCTTCTCTAAGGAAGTTTGTAAGTGGCTGTGAGTTACCCACCGAGTGGTGACTCCACAGCAATAAATTTACCAAAGTTTAAGTACACTTCTCATTGCTCATAAAAAATGGAAATAAAAGTATTGGAATCTCCATAAAACTTCTTACGCCGATGCTTTGCTGAAAATAAAAAAAAAATAAAAAAAAGAAAGAAAAAAATATTGAATTTGCCATAAAATCTCTTACACTGACGTTTACTCAATCCGCTATCAGTTATTCTTGAATAATCTTCCGTTTTATATTTGAGATCCTGTCGAAATTTACCCAGGTTTAAATCGTCCAGAATTAATCGAAAAATTAGTTATTCCCTCGAACCTTAATTCGATAATCGATCGAAATGAGTAATTTCAACGAAATTCATTATTGAATATACTCACTGAACCTTCAAACTGAAAAACTTTGCTCAATAATTCGAGAAAAATGTAATATTTTATCATAATCATGCGGCGAATATCAAAATGAGCAATACTGACCAAATTCAACGAATATTCTACACAGACTTTTTTTTTAATCGTTCATCAACGATTTGGAAGATTTTAATTACAATGCAATAACATTTCTAATCACTTTTGTTTCATTTTTATCTGTTTGACTGATTTTTTTTTCTGTCAAGTTATCGTTGCATGAATCAATCGAGCTTTGTATTATGAAGCTTACTGAAAATGAACGAAAGAACAGAGCCAATTAGGAATGAATTTATTATTATCGAAGGTAAGAGCCGAGATATTTTCATGTGAAAGCCAAAGCTTTTGTGAGAAAAGAGACATGTAAAATGGATGAGATTTTATTGGAGTTTCCTCAAGAAGTCAAAGCGAAAGTCGAACGACACTCTGGAACGAAACTCTGATGTTAACAGAGTGAAGTTTTTCCGAATAACAAAGAGTTTGATATTTCGGTCAAAAGAAAATAGAATTTTCAATGATTTTATTCAATTCGCGTAGAAACTTAATTTTCTACTTAAACTAAGGAAATATCGTTTGCTCACCGATAAGAATTTCTTTCGAATAGCCTTAAATCAGTTTTGAGAAAAGCAGTTTCTCCCAAACAGGAAGCAACATTATACCAGTCAACATACGAGATAACGCTAGAGCCGTTCGGCACAAAATCCATGTACTTTTCAAGAGCAAACACTCTCAACGGATCGTCGAAAGTTATTATGCATCTGGGAACATTGGAATTCACGAGAAATTTATAAACTTCGCTCGACAATAAAACCACGCAACTTTTGTTCTAAGAGTCTTAAAACTTGGGCGATCCGGTACTTAATAACTCAAGTTGCAGGGCGACAAAAGTTCGAGAAAACGCGTAAGTTGTGAGCGGAGGGGAATAGCTCCACAGAAAATTACTCCAACACGAATGTTTTACTTGAGGGCAATTCTTCTCTCATCGTTTCTTTGTTTTCGCCGAGAATATATATTGAAATTTGATTTGACCAAAAAAGCGAGAAAGCTTATGCAGCGTACAAACGTTGAAGCTTGATATCGATCTCACCCGATCTCGTTGATGTTGGGGTAGGAAAAGGGGTTTCAGTAGAAAAAAAAAATATATATATATATGCACGCACTGAAAACAACCCCCTCGTTTGAGAGTTAGTGAATGTGAAAAAAAAGAAAAAGAAAAACAACAACAGAACAAGGAAAAAATATAAAGAGGAAAAAAAGACTCGCGACAGAATGTGCTGTACGAGAGCTCGTAGGCTTAGTCCGTAACAGGGAGGTCATAAATAAAAGAAAAGCCATGATCCCGTGCTACAAGAGGGTGAGGAAGGGCTGAGAAGAAGAATGGGGAAACACATCAGAGAGAAAAAGTGGAGGGGAAAAAAAAAACGCTTGCCCCTTGAAGAAGGTAAGAACGACATGTATCGAATGATTTCACCTCTACACGTGACGCACCATTAAACGCACCTTTGCTCAACATGAGCAACCAATAAACTCGACAAAAATAGAGGCAAAAAAAAAGCCTTAGTGTATACGTTCCAGGGGAAAAATAAAAGTAATGGCAGTGGGGAACTAAACGATCGGTAATACAAGCCCACATAGGATTCTGTATGAATTTATACGTCAACCGAATCCGGTCACGTATGAATTTTTCTTGCTTGCTTATTCGATTTTCCGTTTCATTCAACAATCGTCAATACTTTTCTGGCCAGCCACGCTCATTTTTCATTCCGCTATCTCATAATCCTGCGACTTTCTTTCGCTCTACCACTATACTTTGGCCCGGATTAAAACGGCATCGAGAAGTATATCCAAATAATCAACAACATTGTTAATACAGGACTACTAGTATTCTCTGGCTTTGAAAGGAACAAATCGTGAATTGATGTCAACTGATCAGTCTCCCATCGTTCCAACAATGGTGCAGAAATTATTGGACAAATCCATTTCCTTAAACTCAATAAATACTGCGATAAATGGAACGTTTTTTTTCCAACTGCATAATTATGTAAAGTTAGGAATTATTGATGAAAAATTAACTGCGGATTAATCGATTTAAAAAACGTGTCGAAATCTGACAATACAACTGGGTTAAGCTAATCTCCTCCGATCTTTCCCTTCATTCGTACCTAATTTTTTCTCCCCTCGATCTTTCAAGGCCGAACAGTAACCATTGGCCTGGGCAATCAGCTTTGAAAATCCTAAATCCTTGCTCCACATCTCTCTTTTTTCTTTCTCTCTCTCTCTCTCTCTCTCTTCTTCATCTTTTTGCTTTCTTTATTCCCCAAACAGAAACGAGAGAAAGAGCGATCACTTTATTCCTCGTTCAACGTGTACGACGACTCTCAGGAATTGTGCCTCCGTCGAATGAGCTTCACCTACAATGGGTGTCCGAAAAACTGTGCCCGATTTAATCGAGAAAGCAAAACACATAAATGCGCAATCAAAATACTCGATACTGTTTCTCTCTCGACTAATTAAATTCATTATTTTTCATTAGCGTGTACACCTCGTTAACGTTTAACATTTTTGTTCTCCAGAATCTGACTTTCGGCACAACTTTTGAGACACTCTGTACATAGATTGAAGCGCGCGAAAACTCGACCCTCGCAGCAATTTCTTTGAGACAACAGTGCAGCCTCGAAAAGCTCCCGAGTAAACTCTCTGCTTCTGGTACACACGACTCGAATTTCTCTTGCATGTACATTCGTCTCGGTGCCACTTTGTTCTCCCGATTGATTCTCTTCCCTCGAATTTATTCGGTCTCAACTCGACTCGTGTACCTCATCGACCTGATCCGAACAGTGAAAACATAGATATTCAACGGATTAAAAAAAAAACAAATCCAGGAGCGAGTGCACAAAGGAAAACAAGAAAATAATCCGCAGAATGGAATCATTGAATCACGTAACAAAATTCTGCAATTTGTCTCTCCTTCTCTCGTGTTCGATAAATCTATGATCGACAAAGGTTACCTGAAGAAAAACAGAGTTATGCAAAAAGAATTGCATGTGAGACGATGATACCATTTCAGATTGTTAAATAAACGATTCGAAGTTGCTCATTTAATAGAAAATTAAAAGTCTGTTTTTGTTAAAGATCGCGTTAGTGCCACTGAAGGAGATTTATTGCCACGAACGGTTCGCTTTCGTTTGTCTACTCAGTAAACACAAAGTTTTAAGAGTTACCGCACTCAATGTTTCCTCTGCATTAGTTAGATAAACCGACGTTTTTCTTCTATCATTCATGACAAAATACACCAATTCGCTTTGGTTTTCGTGTGAGTAATCTGGATTTGGAAGAATTTTATTTGAACCTAACACGAGCCCGTTTTTTTTATTCTGTTTATCTACTTTTCATGTTCTCTGTTTCAACCTATTTCAGTTGTGCCGAGTGCAGCGAACATTAATATTGCAGGACTACTATCGGCAATCAGTTTCATTAATAATTCAGGTCTCTAGTAAAGCTCCGATGGAATCACACAAACGATCTAACCTTCGAAACATACTTCACCTGAGTTAATAAGAAGTGAAATCTTCAGTGAATCAAAGCGAAAGTTCCTGCATTTTTAATTTTTAACGACCTTTTAACGAATAATCACTCTCGCGAAGTGGTATTTTCGAGAAAACGGAAACACTCTGCTTCACCAGATGCTTTAATACGGATCTTCGTCAGAGAAGAGAGGTGAAGTCAGTTCGTTTTTTCTCTCTCGTTCTTCAAAAGTGAACTTTTCGCGGTAGTGACATTTAAAGCCCAAAAGCGTGTTCCATTGGCCACAATTTGTGGAAGAATGAGATAAAAAAAAAAAAAGGAATAACGAACTTGACATATATATAGAGTATTCGCTGGCGAACCACACTGCTCTTTTTTTCTCGTTCTCGTTCGCCCGGATCTGTACGGTTGTATATCAAGCTGACCCAACGGCTACCACCTCCGGGACCTTTAAATCCTTTCATTCGGGACGGCGAAGAGAGTGCCCGTGAGAGCATCAGAGTTATAGTACTATAAATATATAGAGCCACACAAATGTATCTGTACGTATAGATAAAATATCTTTTCCACTCTTACGCCAGTAAATACGAGGAAGATTACTGTGCACGTTGTTTCACGCGAGACTCATCTGTCGAGATATGCGAAAGGAAAAAAAAAGTAAAATCGATTGAATTACAGTCGGGCAAATTATTCAGCATGCTCCTGTTGCTGGAAAGAAAGTCTCGAAGTAAACATATGTCAATATGTGTAATGAGATGAAGAAAAAAAAAACCCTGGCAAATGCGAGTAAAGAAAACATGCTCTCGACGCGAAAACATTGGCAAAGTTTCAAATCGGCAAAACAACAAATATGGCGCTGAACAAACGAGAACAAAGATTTTTCGAGGGCTGAGAACGGCGAAGAAACATTTGGCGCACGGTAGAAAGTCAAAGTGTATCCGGGAGCTGGAGAACTCGTAGACATCGTCGACAACAACAAAAAGCAGGACATCGACATTGCCGGTCGAAGGGAAAAAAAAAGGAGGTTCGTATGAACTGGAACTAGGGAAACATCAAAGTGCCAAAGTTCCTGTTGCACAATCCCGCTGGGCCCTTTTTTCCGCTCTTCTGCAACAATCTGTTGTAAAAATGTGTGCGCTCGAGATTCCTCGATGGTTGCATTTTTTTTTTCCCGCGCGTTTCATCCTCCGTAAATACTTCAGTGAAAAGACTACTCTTCCACAAACATTTCGCTCGCTCGGGCTCCCCGTTCTCCCATTTACGTCAGTGGAAAAAAAGAAGAGAATTAAAAAAATAAATAAAAAATTTAAAAAAAAATGAGAGAAAAGTTAAAACTAGACCTCCCTTTTTTATTGCACTTTTTCCGTCTCCCGCGACCATTCTGGCACAAGCCAGTTAAGTTTGAAACTTGATAAACTCCATCCAGTACACGCGTTTTTACCTTATGTGCTTTTCCCTTGCTTATCTCCTTCACGTATTTTCTATATACGCGAGCGCACGCACACTCCGCCAAGGGAGATTTTATTTTAGCCAATTATAGCGGTTACGGTTCAGCTCTCGTTGGGCTCAAATACCGAGTCACATCGATGATGAACGTGCGCTCTAGTTGTCGCTACCCTCATCCCGGTCATTCTGACCCTGGAAAAGTATCGCAAACACACAAGCAGCAGCACCGTTATGGCTGCTACGACGACACTCTGACAGACATAGCTTCAGACTGTACTACAGTTAATAAATGGGATAGGGGGAGAAAGCATCCGTCTTCCACGCTTCTTGACGCAACTCACCCTAACCCATTTCCGGTCGCTTCGACGCCTTCGTGAAAGACTTACGGGATGCCACTTGTTTGCCTGTCATCACTAGGCTATCTCGTGTTTCATTTTTTTCTTTTCTTTTTTTTTTTCGCGGATACATAAATACATATATATTTC
The DNA here is from genome assembly GCA_037576405.1 of Campoplex capitator. NCBI lineage: Eukaryota > Metazoa > Arthropoda > Insecta > Hymenoptera > Ichneumonidae > Campoplex > Campoplex capitator. The sequence goes on along the minus strand of JARBWI010000322.1, from coordinate 13,445,022 downwards.
ATATATTCCAGTCATGTGTTAGATGCACGAGTGTATGATATATGAGAGAAGGTAGGGAAGCGAAGCAATAGCGGCAAAAACAAATATTTAAGCGCTCCGATGACCATGAGAAATACAACACTCTGGTTATAACGCCGCGCCCCCCAATAAAAGCTTTCCAGGCCATGTATATCACGAACTTTATATATGATTGACACGCGTAGCTTACGCTTTTTCATTGCCACTTCAGGCAAAACCTTACAGCGATTTGTTATTTCTGGCGAGTCGAATCTTCCCAGCAGTCATATCTTTTAACATTCCTTTCCTAAGATTCGCGGCCAAACGTATTTCATCGTCTCCACTTGACAGATGGCCATTATCAAATAGATGCTGAAACTGTTCCACTCGAACTGCACCAACACCCAAAGCCAACTCGTACAGAAAGACCCCCTTCTTCTTCCCGACAACACTCATCCAGAACCCCCGGATCTACGAGAAAACCTTGACACAAGTACCAACCGAAGTAGCCAAGTTATAGTTGGATTGCTGATCCCCCCCCCCCCCCCCCCCGGGCGACTTCAAAACTAAATTTTCTCCGAGACCCCTCCAATACTTCGACAATCGAGTCAAATATCTATTCCAACTCGAAGGGGGAGCCCAAAAAATCACGTGGACATCCAACAAAGGAGATTCAATCTTGACGAGCTGTAACGAGACAGCTCATCGCTTTCTTGCCAAAGTCCACGAACTATTGTACAAAAGATTTCGATTGTAAAGTTGTACGCTTTTTTTTTGTTTACCAAATTTTCAGCATCAGCATCATTAATTTACTGTTATTTCCGTTTTGGTGAAAAAAAAAGCAACGGAATTATCCTGTTGAATAAAATATTGTGACACGTCACATCGCGGACATGACAGTTTTTAGAATTTCATATACTTCTCCTGCATTATAAGTTCTGAGTAAAAAAAAAAAGTCGTAAAAAAAGGCAATTAGAGCGTAAACAAGCGAAATTCATGTACATGCACTCGTACTCTCAAAAATTTGGTTTGCGTAGTACAACATTTTTCAACGTTTCGTACCGTTTTTAATGAATTTTCATGGAAAACCGGAAATAAAACAGTGAAATTCTAGATTTACCTGCGGAAAGAAAAATTAAACGAAATGAACATGCGGTCAGAATGTAGTTCCCAATGCCATTCACATTGAACGACTTTCTTTGTGTTTGTTTAATCAGAGAGATGAATTATGTATAAAAATTTGACGACGCATTGGCAGCAGTTGATGCACTCTCGGCCCCTAAATTTAAATAGTAAATTATGATGAGCAGGAAGATTGTAAAAATATGGAAAGGCAAAAGATCTCAAAGAGCCATAAATAATGATATGGACAAAGGCGTATTCGAGGGACCACGCTTGACAGGAGACTATTTTAGGACTCGATATTTTTCTAACAAAGGAAAATACTCGTGTGACAATGGCTGTGAAAAATTCATCGACGATATGTCGAGAAGCATGGGAATATGAGAGCGATCGAATTTTAGTCGATTCGACATCTCCATGCAGAATTCCAAGATCGATTTTTCGTGAGATAGAAGAGAACTAGCAGATAGCGATGTATGACCCGATCCCGCATCCCTACAACTCATGCTCCGTCTAAAGTTTAGTCGTCCGATATAAATCCTGGTGGTTCCCTGGGGGTTGGGCCGGCAGCCATCACAGAAATCGCTGAATGCAGAATACGATCCTCTTCTACTTCTTATCGAAGCAAAAGTCTCTCAGTTGGACGATGGAATCGAAGAGATGGTTGTGGAATGAGATAGGGTTTTTCACGCTTCTTCGACGACGGATCTTTCGTACATATAAAGCTCGTGTTAGTGGGAGAGCTCCGCCGATGGCAGGGCAATGTAGGGAAGGGAAATAGTGGTGGCAAGAACACCGACCGGAAAGACTTTTCGACGGTTCCACCTCTTGAACGAGTGGAAAGTCAGCGAGACAGTTCAACTCGGGATTCCTCGAGGCGCGAGAGGACCAACCACCCCCTCGAGCAATGGATTTTTGCGTCGGTATGACGGTGGGTAGGAACGTCGTAGGGTGAGATAATCGCCGCTCGAACAATAAGTTCTACGGTCGCATGAGCCCCGAGACCGGAGGAGCCATCTTTGTGAAGTAGTGGGTTACGATAGAAGGATGGAAGAAGAGTGAACGAGAGAAGACAAGAAAAGGGACTGGCGAATGGGTTAGAGAGGGGGGTTGTGACTGGCTCGAGGGGGCTGCTTTCCACAGAAGAGATGGAAAAGCAAGAGACGAAGCCAAAGTGCGAACGGGTATAGCTCTCTACATTCGTACACAGTCAAGACTACTCGGCTTATGCCAAAGGAAGATATAAAAAAATGGGCTGGTTGCTGGTAAAAAGCACAAAGCCATAGCCACCCTCGAATTGGAAGCGCTTGAGAAGAAAATCGCATCGGACGACCTCCTCTCCGTCGTTCTCTTTACCCCTTCTTCTCTCGACATTATCTATATTTTCTTCCTCGTTAGCATTATCATTTTTTTTTTCGAGATATATCTATGTACAGTGATCTTTGAGGTTTCGAAAAGCTTTTGGCTTTCGCTCTGACCGTCTTCCGGCTTCTTAAACTTTAGCCAAGCTTAACACCGAGCCTTTATTATCGACCGCGCGTTAATCGCATCGAAGTATCGACGGGTTTATCCACACGCTTAGGACCTAAAAGTTGATCCAACATCCGATTCTAATGTATTTCCGGGAAGAACCCGAGAACCGGACGTCGTCGGGGTCATATGTCGCCACGCGAAGAACTCATGGACGTTAGCCTTCTCGTCACGGTTATCAAATCCTATGACGCAACCGTTTTGTCTCAACCCCGTGACAACCAGCCAGAAAATCCCATCCTGAAAATGCGCACAAAAAAAAACATCGCAGTTCTCCAGTATTTTCAACAACAAAAATGTTTTAATATTAAATTTCAACATTTAGAGACTTTAGTGATCGGATGCAGTGTAGAAAAGTTCACGTGGATATAGCTCCTTCCCAAGCTTGGCACTCACTCTCATTACCATTTAAATTATTATAGCCGCTTTGTTTTATTGCCAGGAATGTATATAAACCGGGAACACGAACGGAATATACTGGGAATCTTATGAGTTGTCTTTCTATCTTTGCCTCTTGCACTTCATCCTTTCATCGTTTCGACATAGTGGATAGAGGGGAAAACTCCAGTGTTCGTCTATTCCAGCCACAAAACGAGTCCCCAGGGCTCGATTAGGACGTTTGTTCTTCCCGTGAAAATCTCAGTCGTAACGTTACCTTCCGTTTCATCCTCTTTCCGTAAGGTTTTCTCCTTACATTTCGGTAGCATTCTTGCTATCTGAAAGACTACGTTGACAGCAATGGAGCGAACACTTCGGTGGTCCGTTAGCGAAAAACATTGAAGTAGTCCGTCGAGACCTTGCCTACCTCTAACCAGAACGATAAAACTATAGACGACATTCTTCCACTCCTTCTTTGTACAAAGTCGTACAATATCTTCCGTAGATGTTAAGATATTTTGGATAAAAATAAAATACAAAAACTTACACGACTGACTTTTTTCCCATATCGTTAATCTCGAGAACCTTCTGGTGAACATGTGTCGTTCCAGCGTTAAATTCTAAAATGGTAAAAGTTCCTAAGCCGTAAAGAAAGAAGAATTCAACAAAAGTAGGGAGCTTAGATCGATCAGTGAAAAAACATGGAAAATTTTTCCTAGTAACACGCCTTACGGTCTTATTTTGGTTCATGGCTCATACGCTGTTGCATCATATTGCCTTCGTCTTCGTTTCTCCATGAACCAATTGGATTGGAATATTTTTTAATCAACGTACCAGGACGTGTAAGATATTTTCATTGGCTTCCAATCGTTCAACTCAAGTTCAATCGATCTCTAATGAGCATACTTTTTCATTGTCTTTGTAGCATTTGATCCAGAGTTTTTCATAGCAGAAGTCAAGCCTCCATGAGTAAGCACGATAACGAGCATTATGCCACCGGATTTTGTCCTTTGGTTCGTTGCTCGGATTAATTAATACCGATCGAGTCCGGATCGTTCTCTGTGTATATTATCCCTCTGGACTCGGATAACTCGATGGCGTGTATCATTCCAAACGGATTCGACGATTCGGTTGATTAGTCAATCCCATATGCAAGCCTGTCTCCTCTGGGGCCACGTAATGTGCTCTGCGGGAACGAACGTTCGTGAGCGGCCGACTGAATTGAAGATAGCGAAGATTTTATGTGTATTGTGGCTTGAATTTCCATGAACAATTTTGTTCCATCGATCCGCACAATGTGGTAGAGCATACGGGTGAAATCATACATTGAGGTATGATGAATTCATTACACCAAAACACCTCTTTGTATCAGCGTTTCTCCCTGACTACGTATTTTTTCGTGAAAGGCAATTACTTTTTTTTTTATATATATATATTTCTGCCTAAGTAACGTGCTTGTGAAATCAGAACTTCGTGGAACCAATTTAAGTGTTATTGGAAAATGGACTGCTGCTCGTAAAAGGAAAAAATAAAAATAAAAGGAAAAAATTACGAATTTAATTTCTTCTACAAGCGTTCTTCTCGCGGATTCATTCGCTCGTGTTTTCATTGAACATTTTGGTGACGCTTGGCTAAACCCGTTATTGGAAGATCGCATTTCGATACGCAAGTTTTCCCACTCGTAATCGGTAAAGAGTTATATCCTTTTATAGAAGTTGAAGAATCATTGTGTATTCAACCTTCGCGCATGTGTGTTCCAACAATCTTAATATACGTATACCAGATCGGAGAATATCGTCGATAATGTTGCAGACGCTCTTTTTCTCTTTCCGTCGAGACCAGGGACTCGCACTCGAGCTCTTTCGAGTCACGATCCTTCCCCGTTGATCCGGAAGTAGCCTCCTCCAGCCATTCTCTATACGACTCCCTTAATGTCAAATAGGGACGGTGGTTTGCCTTCAAACTTTCTTTCGTAATCTCTGTTTCTTTTATTCGGTCGAATCGTTCAACGACATCCTTCCAATTCTTGTCTACAGATCCGTTCAAAAATGACAAACCAAAAACTATGCATTTCCCAACAAGGAATGGTCATTCTTCGCAATAACATTTCATGAAGATGAACAAACAGGGTAAAATTTGACGGTACACAAAAAACAACTTCGTATTAAATATTTTCATCAACTAATATCGCGCAATCTTTCTACGCTAGCGTATTTTAGTTTCTTGCGAATCAATCAATGGACCGCGTGAGCTTTCAACTTTCCTGGACAAATAAATCACTTCTGAGAAAGTTGTTTCCGTAAATAATCTTTTTTTCTTGCATTTCTGGTGGGTTTTTTTTTAATCCTATTAAGAGCAATCATAGAAGGGTGTAAAAAGCGTTGAAATTTAAATGGTTGGTGTTTACATGGATAAAAGAATCTCCCGGTTGGATGCGAGCCAAGACTCGGTAGGATTTTAGTAACATCGGTATTAGAAGCCAAACTCGAAGTGACGCAGGGTCGTCATAGTTAGCAGGCGGAAGTGGGCTTGGCCTACTTTGATCCAAACAACAAAGAAGCCTCCTTAGCTTGCTCGTCGGAGTCCATGACTCGAAGAAGAAGAAGAGGAAAGAGAAGATAAAGGAAGAAGAAAACGACGGGGGAACGAGACAAAAGAGAAGAGGAAGGGAAAGGGCAAATAAAAGAGAAAAAGATGGAGAACGAGAAGAGAAGACGAAGGTTATGGCCCTATAATTTTACGAGGTTTAAACAGAGCATAAGTCTAGATTATATATCTCTACATTGCGTGTTCGATGTAGAGACGATTTAATTCTATCAAGAATTTTTCACGAGCATCGGTTCTTCGGTGCCCAGATATTCCATCTAAAAATAGAATTACCTCATTATTCCAACGACTTTGTGCGTATATGTAGAAAAATAAAAAATAAAAAAAAGAGTCTGTTACAACGGAGCGAGTAGCGTGAAACTCGTCTATCTCGTGACTCGTAACTTTCATGTAACGCTTGGGTACCGGAGAAGAAGAAGAAGAAGTAAGGGGAGCAGTCACGTGCCTTGTGTTTACTCGTGAGTCCTTTGTCCCTTGCGGCAGTCACGGGCTCCACATGCACAGGCTCGGTCACCGCTTCTCTCTACTTTTTTTTTTCTCTCTCCTTTATTTCTTTATTCTCCTCCGCCCTTTTTGTGCCTCTACAACTCGCGACACACTTATGTCCTCGTAAAACTAATCTCGTGAGTTCTTACTGACGATTTTCACTCGAGAATCATCGCATTTTTAGTGGGGATATTGGAACGGCCCTTGGGCCAGGCGTTCATCACTCGAGTGTACACCATGATTGAGGCATCTTGAGGCAATTTTTTTTTTTTTCGTCAAGTACTCCAGAAAAATCAGACGTGCGTCATCAAAAGTGTTGCGAAATACGATAAGATTTGATTCAAACTTCTGCCTCCGGTTTCTTTCCAAGTGTATAAACGAGGAATCCTCGTTCGATGACATTCAGGTACGAATGTCTCTCTATATGGACATTCTTCAACTGGAACCGCATGATCAGCTCTGATACTCGATCATCGATTGAATATCATGAAATAACAAGTATTTCATCACGACGATAATTGCCATTCGGTGAGGTCAAATCCGAGTAATTGTAACTGTAGAAAAATGAATTCTCTCTATCAATCCCTCGGCTCGCAATGCAAGTTTAGCGTATGTGGTTGATCCTCTCGAATATTTATTGCGGTATCGCATTAGTTTAGAACGTTATCCTGTTATCGACTGAATCATGTTCGTTTTGGATAATTGAGGTTTATCATGAATCCTGAAGCATATTCGTTCTACTAATTTAGGTGAACAGAGACTCATTCAGGGGTTTATCCGAAAATTCTCTATGGGAAAACAATTTTAGCAGGATATAGAGGCTTCGGATGAAGCCGACGAAATATCTGTTACGATACTTTACTACTCTGGGCAGCTACCATATTCTCTCCCATCTTCTGCTAGCATATTCTTTCCTAGAACGAATGTGAATTCCAGCTGGGTTATTGCTGTTTGAATATGTACGTCAAGAAATAAATGTAGGGTAATGAATTTTATGGGGCAATGCAAATTCGCGTTTAATTCCAAACCTGAGAACTCGAGCCGAAGTTGGCTTTCATCCATCATTCCTTGGAAGATTTTAAAGTTCCTCGAGATGTCATTACAAAAATAACCGTAAATTCTATTCACTGAATGTGATCCGTTTTCATTCTGTCGCTGGTTATTTTTAGAATCTACAGATCATCGATACGTAATTTCTGGTAACGATTTCATAGATATGTATGTGACTCCGGCGATATCCCGTGTTGAGTGGCCCCGGGCGAAATCAACAATTGGTTTGATGACCACTCGGTCATGCAACGGCTCGCGCATTGATCGTTGAACAGAAGGCGATTTTTCTGAGTTTCTGATGGTACAAACCAATCGGAACTCAACACAAAAATATAGCGGCCTATCTCGACCGGACTTTCCACACAGTTTCCCTTGACCCTCGTGCAAATGCTATATAAAGTAGTTCATCAGAAAATAGTGGCTGTAGACCACTCTGGGAGTCTCTCACTAACATGGAAGTTAGTAAATTGGAGGAACACGAGAAGAGAAATAAATTTAACAAATAATAATTCTCATAATCTTTGCTAGAATTATTTGTACAACACTGGCTGGATTTAAAATGTTTGATAAACGACAGTAAAATATAATTTGAAAAAGAAAAAAACATACGAAAATAGAACAAAATGAATTTTAATACTTTGACAATTCCATAGCAAAGACATAACTTATTCTCCGAAAAGACAGAACAAAAAGTGACTCCATAAGTGTTACTATGAGTTAGCGAATCTATTTGAATAACACGCTGTAAATAATAATGCTAAGCATTCATGGTTTACGGGAGGCCGCACCTCGTTACTGTCGCGCTTGCTGTATAAAAACTTTTAAATAGCACTTTTTCTCTTTGAACCTTCATAGTGCGTGAAGCTATAGCTACCGTAATAAGTGTAGTTGAGTGGAAAAAGAACTCTTGGTCGTTTGGGATATACTTTAACTACGGTTATGCCATGAGATCCGTTATATACCCAGTGAGAGACAGATGATATGGCCTGGTGTAGAATTGTGGATTAGTCAAGAGCAGCTTTAATCTCTATATATCCGTCATGGAGAGGAAAAGACGTGAAAAGCTTTGCGGACCAACCAAGCCTACAGTTGCACGTTGAATGGAGAAGGATATGTTCATAGGTACGTCAGTGATATATACAGACGTATATATTTATATATTTATTTGTAGATAAACGTAATTCTCGTTTTATCACGTACATATATGGGTGATAAGACGTAATACAGGTATACATACATTTTAAGCCCTTCTGTATACTTTGTATATACATAAACGAAGAGAAAGGGGTGCAAAGAAGAGAAGGAACCAGTCGCGGGAGGGAAAGAGACGATGAAAATTGTCTTGGAAGACAAGAATTACATATTGCGAGGTAGCTCGCAAATTTGTAAGCCAACGTCGACAACGACGAGGGAAGCTTTCTCGTTAGCTTGTTCACTTATGCATGTAATGGATCTTGTTGACATATATTTCAATCTCGTCTTCGGTATGTCTCGTTTTTTAATCCTCCCCTCTTGTAAGCTTTACTTGACTCAATCAACATTGAGAGATTAGACGAGGAGGATAACAACTTCAAGCACAGTTTACATTCTTGTAATTAACCAAGATTTATCCAACATTCCTTTTGAGCGCTAGTAAATTTATTAGCTCGGAACGAAATCTCATTTGTTGTTCTTAACTAAATCTTGAAGATTTTTGTTTTTTAATCCAACTCCAACGAACCAACAATATTCAACTATTCTTACACGAATTTTCTTCGTAGAAGAGAAAAGTTTTTTTACGAATAGAGGAAAAATGTTAATCCCCGTAACGGTTAAACGTTTACGATTCTTTTCTTTCTACGCGTCCTGTGTTTTTCCTCCGTCGCTTTTTTTTGACAGTGAGTAACTATAGTGTGATCCTTATCAGTTCATCTGTTTTGTTGTTTTCTTTTTATTGTCTTCTAGATGGCTTCCTCCGGAGTCTCTCTCTCTCTCTCTCTCTTGTACTCCGTTCATTCTTGTGACGATGCCTCGGTAGTGACCTCTCTTTGTGCTGAAGAAAACCACCGGAGGAACTCTTCTCGTATAGCTACACGAATACTGACGCTTCTCGGGTGGACGGACAAAGGGACCAGACACGAAACACTACTGATGCTCGACAACCGAGTAGGAAAGTCGGGTCATGGAAGTCATATCCCTTCTACAAAACTAATTTCACCAATGCCGAACATTTAAATTGAGCCCCTCTGACGTAACCCTTCTTCTTCAACTCTATTCTGGTCGCACTCGTGCATTCATCACGGAATTGTGTGCCACTACATACTATTCGTTCAGAAATTCCACACGCACCTTCTCCCAATCATTATTACACTTTGGTGAAACTATTCGAGGAATCATCAGAATTTCATTTGAATTAAATAGTCGAAAAAAAATCTTCAACGAATTTCTTTTCATTCCCGGATTGATGTAATCATGAAATTCTTGGATATCGTAATAGCAAAAATCATGTTCAATTTTCGATAAAAATGAAGGCTTTTTAAAAACTTTATAACGAGAACGAAATATCAACGGAATAGCATGGGTTACAGCAAATGCGGATGATGCAAAGATTTTCATTAGTTTTCACAGAAATCAGTGTTGTGAGATCCATCTTGTGGATTCGAAGATGTCTAAAATTAAGTTGAAAGAACGAAGCTCAAAGCACCAAACGCCCTCGTAGAAATTTCTCAGAATTTTCAAACTGCATTAAAATAGAATTTTGGTAATTCGCACAGATTTAAAAAATGACATCAGTAATCAGTCGGATCTTCAAGTTATTGAGATTGAAAATCGATGCTATTCGATCGCGTGTCCTCGATGTTTCGCGAAAGCGTCGAAAAATGATAGAGAAATAATTATCTCTGCGGTCGTATCGCCATTTATTTTTTTTTTTTTTTTTGTCTAAACGTGATTGTCTCACGGTTCACAAGATTTCATATAACCTGGAATAATGATAAAGAAAAAAAATAATATTTGCTCGAAGAACAAAGCTTCTTCCAGGAAGAAGAAAAATCGTAAGAAAATATCTAAAGTAAACAGCAATAACGCTATTTATATTTAAAGCGTGCAACGAACCTCCGCATGAATTGTATATATTGCGTGGGAGTTATGGCGAAGTAGAGGAATCGAGAAGAGCAGTGTTACGTGTCTGCCACCACGGAACGACGACGGCGATGACGGTAAAGAGGATAGTCTCTGTCTGGAGTCTCACTGTTGAGTCTGCTGGTGGGGAGACGACACTGTGTTTCAATAGTTTCGGTGAACGGCTCTAAAAGCCACGGGGATGAGCGAGATGGCAAAGAAAGACTTGTAGAATGAAAAAGAGGATGCACAAAGAAAGTCGAAAGGAAGAGGAGAAGAAGAAAGAGAGCAAAAGAAAGAGGAAACGAGAGGAGAGGTTGCGAGGCGAGAGAGGTACGGAGAAAAAGAGAAAGATCAGGAAAGAGGAGGAGGAGGAAAAAAAAAAGAAGAGAATCAAGAGCTACAGCAGAGAGGAGCAACGGTGCAACGATCTGAAGGGAAGGAGGGTCACGCTCCGGTCACTGACATCCAAGAGCGCGGGCGATCTTTCTTCTTCCTACTCTTTCTTCTTTTCCTTTCATCCTCGCCTCGGTCTCTCTCTCTCTCTCTCTCTAATTCGTCTATCCTCGATTACCTTCTTTTTATGCTGGCCTTTAAAAACATCTGAGCTTTTTATTTTTTATCTTGGAATTAACTAATCTAAACTCTACTCCGATCTCCCAATTGTTCCCAGATTCAATCCTTTCAGTCTTTGTTCTTCTCTTATTATCAAGCTGCTTTCTTTACCTTCGCTCGTTCCCACTCGCTGTCATTTTCAATGCCAATCTCGTATGTTTTTTTTCTCCATTTTATATTATTATCGAGAAATTGAAATTTTTTTTCTTCTCCTTTATATCGCCGTTGCTCAATCTATATCCGTTTCAAGCCCCTTTAAATCCAGTTCATAACGAGATCGAATCGTTCGAAGCCATTAAAAAATTGATTGACAATCGATTTCACTCAGATCCATGGCCTTTTGACTACTGTTGCGAACGAATGAGAAAAACTCCGAAGGTTTCTAGCAATTAACTTCGGGAGTTGCACCTTTTCAATGTAGTTATAAGAACGTATTAAATTATTGCTCCATTACGTCCCAGGCCACGATTATTCACGATATCACGGAAATTAATAAACGATCAATCAATTCTGGATTTCAACATAATTCTCAGCAATGGTAAAACGCTGTTTCCTTGTTTTTTTATATTCCTATTCCAAAAGTCATTGAAAATCTTGATTCGAAAAATGGTGGAAGAAGCAACTTTAATTGCTACTGACACAAGCTCCAAGCAGTTGATCTCATTGGCATTCCCCGGATCTCAAGTTAATACCTTAATTAATGAGAGCACGAAGTTTCAAAAGATTCTTTAAGAAGTGAATTTATGGCGGTTTTACTTTAAATCCATGATAGGGAGGGACTAGACACTCCGAGATAATTGGGTTTTGGCAAACTTTAAGAACAGTAACGAGAAATCAAACGTTAATAAGTTATACTTTTGGGTAATTAAAATCTGATCGGATTTCGGTGAGAATTTTTTTTTTTTTTTTCTTTTTTTCTTTATTGGAAATCGAATCGAAGGCATTTTGGTCTAGCAATTACGTTGTTCGAGTAAAATAATCGGAAACTTGATAAAACTCTTAATTACGAACAATATTCTCACAAAATATTTGACGTTGTTTCATAAATTCGTATATTTTACAACTTAAATTGGAAAATCGTTAATCGATGATAAGATAATTTTAGTTTTCGTATCGTTAAGTAATTCGAAATGATTTTTCGACAATCTAAAAAGTACTATCGAAAAACTTTCATCGAATGCGAATCGATAGAAACCAAAATGAAATGTTTCATCATAGTTTAACGTATATAAATCGTCTAAAAAATTCAAAATTTTTCTATTCCTTCGTATTGACCACTCACTTACGAGTATACCCGAAAGACCAAAGCCTGGCCTACATCAGGAACTCTAGTCTCGTTCGGTACTCGTGCTGTAGTCTATCAGTCGACTACCAAAGAAAGTTCAGAGAGCTCCGAGAGCTTCGAGAGCGAGAAAACGACGTGAAAGGTCGTGCCGTTCGTGCTGACCGCAACCAGCACCGAGTTCAAGTACCATTCGAAACGTTCGAACGCTTGCAGCTACCAACGCTTCAACCTTTTTTCATGCAGGTACCAAATATTTCTTTTCATATATTTTTATCTTTGGATCAAGCTAAACTCAGGCATTTACGAAAATAAATTACTTACACATTGATTTTCAATACGCCGAAAAATCCACAAACGTAACAGTCTGAAAAAAAAAAAAGCATAAAAACACATGATTAATTTCTTCTCGTTATTCCAAATCAATTTATACCTGATAACCTTCATCCTGTATCAGGACAGATTATCATTCCTCAAACGAATGAAGTCAAATAAAAAAAATGATCGATTTATAATGTGGAAAATAAATATCTTGAGACAATGCAAAGAATCGTGTCTCGAATTAATTCTACAAAGGCTTACTACTGACGAAATAACGTTACTCAATCGCCTCAGATTTCTCGAGTTTTTCTTTTTTCTATTTTCCCGAGTCAGTCTAATACGAAATACGAAGAAAGAACGGAAAATTTACTGTAAAAATAATTTTTTTTTAAATTGAATACAGTCTCATTATTTTGTCTGCAATGAATTCGAAAGTTGAATAGATTTTCCAATCCGACCCGTTCCATAGATCGTCGTTGATGTCCCAGAGACCAATTAAATTTGAAAAAAAAAAAAAAAAAACCCCCCGATTAGTTCATAACATCGTGAGTTCTCAACTTTTTACTAAAGATTTCGATGACGAAACGTTATTGCTCGGCTGACAAAAACGTAGTTTGAATATAATCACGAACCGTGTTAAACCGAAAGATTTCGTAAGTGTGGTAAATAATTGGTAAAACCCTGAGAAATTCATGGTAAATATGATTCATTTGACAATTCAGGATATTTAAATGACACTGGTGGTAAAAAAAAAAAAAATTGGAAAAAAAAAGAAAAGAAACTCAAGCGCAGAATCGAGTTTATGCAGTCGGGTTTTTCCTAATTACCGGGCTTGGTCAATTATTCTGAAGGATACTTAAATTTTCTCATGAATAAGTAATTAAATAGGGAGCGAGCACCGGTAGTGCGCAGTCAAGTGGTGAAATGGTCGTGCGACAAACAATTATCGAAAATGGAAGACTCCGATAATTATCTCTCTTGTGAAAAGAACAAATACCAAAAGAGGCGAAGTGTGTTATAATTGAACGCGTACGAAACGAGAAAATTTCTTTTTTCTTTTTAATCCACCAACTGCAAATCAGAAATAACTGAGACCATTAACCTTTCAACTTTCATTGAAAAATAACCGCACGAATATTTTAGTTTAGCTTGATATTTTGAGAGAGAGAAGAGAAAAGCCTGAATTTTTTAGTCGATTATCTTTTCACCTCGGATAATTTATGTCGCTCCGTTTATTCTCAATTGGAGAGCGAACAATGTGATGGAGAATGGATAAGGATAAAAAGTGCGGTAACTCGATGTAGAGAGCGTGTTATAAATACCGTTTTCCGGAATCACTACAAAAGCACGAATATTCCCACGATTATTTTCCCTTGTTTTCGTTTTTTTATTTCTTCTTCTTTTTTTATCTTCCTTTTTCCATGTCTATCGTCCAGCTATTCTCTTTGCCGAGGCAAAGTCAACCATTGCCGGAAGAGTCTGAAGGTTCGCGAGTCCAGAAAGAGAGCTTCGAGCGAGAGAACGAGCGAGGGAGAGAGAGAGAGAGAGGAGATCCAGCAAAGATGCTGGATTAAATTTCGCTTCGTTAAAGTTCTCGGTGAAAGAGGAGGCACCTCTGCCCGCATTGTTGTGCGCCTCTCAAAGAACTGTACTTATCGTTAGTACTCGCTCTCTAATTGAACTTGAAGGAAAGAAGCTGTAAAGGGAGCGAGCGAGCGAGTGAGTGAGTCTGCTGAGCAAATGGCTTCGAAGTTAGTTGACTAGCAAAACTACGGTGTAGAGTTGCACCACGCTTTTATTGTTTTGAAAAAACAATTGATCTTGTAACAGCGCCATTTCATCATTTGTGAACGAAGCAAAAAGCGAAAAATCAATGTACGCAAAATTCAGCAGCAGCAGAAGCAGCAGCAACACTGGAACGTGAATTGGTAGCGTAGCGGAGCCACGTTCACGCTAATTGAATTGATTCCCCGATGCAGCTGAATTCATCGAGCAAAGCCGAAAAAAAAAAATAAAATAAAAAATGAAGAAAATCCGCACGAGCTCGTTACCATTTTCACTTCCCATTTTTAACGAACCACGCCCTCGGATATTCCGTCGCTATAACTCGTGTCACTACCAAATAAATCGCGACCCTGTCATTTTTTTTACTTTTTCTCTTATTTCAAATACACATCTAAATCTTAATTGCTTTTTTTTCAATTACAGATTCCATCGCGCAGGCGTTCTAATGAGAGAAAAGAAGAAAGAAGATTATCAGTGATGTGACATATTCCGTGAGTGTTTCGGACGAGCCTGACTCCTTGCTCTGCCCGTATATAATTATTAGGGTGAGCAAAGTTTCAGGTGAGTTCGTAGCAGTCGTATCAACCTTCCACTTTCAACTTCAAGATTATCCAATTTCAACTTAATTTACGAATCATGTCTTGGCTTTATGTTTACCGTTATAAAATATGTTTCCCAGTTGCGCGGTAACCAGCTTCATCGATTTTATATGATCAAACGACAATAATTCATGATGCGGCAAAGAAACAAAATTCTGCGAGCACGAGCAAGACCTCGAAAGTGTACTCTTACGCCTGAAATTTGCTTTTGACCTGGTTATTTGAGATACGTCGAGTCACTCGTGGCTTCGACGATATACAAGGTGAGCAAAGTTTCAGGTGTGTGAGTGACTCGGAGGTGTCAACGGGATACAACGGAAGGAATAACGTCGGAATTCAGCAGCAGCGATTATTCCATCTCCCGATCGATCTCTATGTACAAAACAAATATGCGAATGACACTTTTGTTCATTTTCGTCGAAAGAAAAACCTCGATTGAACTTTTTTTTTATCGTTACATTAAAAACGTGAATCAACGAAAAGTGTATTTTTTAAATAAAAATTTGTATCAATTCGTCATCCCTATACGATGTATCAGATTTAGAAAAAAAAAAAAAAAATAGCACGAGAAAAAAGTGTGTGAATTTTGCGTTCACATCGATTCGAAAAGTGTTTGAAAAATTTGGCAAAAAGTGATTAATCCAAGTGTTTCGACACCTCGACGGATGGCAAAGTAACATAGTGTCGACGCACCAACTATGACCCTCAATTCGCATTCACGGTTGAAATAATAAAAAAAAATAAAAAAAAAATGGTAGATTAATCGAATACTTGTATCACGATGTAATTAGAGAAACGATAGGAACGAGGAGATAAATGTCCATTACGAACGAGTTTTAATCGTCCCTTTTCCTCGTTCAAACATCGTTATATATTACGGGTCCCATGCTCTCGTTATAACACGTAAAAGCTTCGGTGTGAACGGCCGACGAAATATAACCTCAACGCATGTATTTTAGCCTCTGCACTTGCTCCAATAGCGCTGTAACACTCCTCAGCCCATTCTGAAATGCGCTTTAAACTGTTTGTGACAAAATATTGCAGGCATTTTATGATAGCAAGAGTCATACAAGCCATTTTCCCATCTCTTATCATTATTCGTTCTTCCTCGTGTCATTTTTCTCTTTTTCCACGTACAGGGTGTCACGGAATTGAAGCAGATTAATAAAGCGAATCTGCGATTCCATTGAAGCTTTTTGTCTCAAAGCACCTTTATCTCTTCGCCTGGATCCCATTGATCCAGTTTTAATATTCGTCGGATTAAAAAAAAAAAAAAAAGCTCTTACGGACTCTTCCGCTTAAAAAGATTTTTTTTGGATCTCTTCGAGATATTGATCCGGAGTTTCTGGGCCACCCTGTGAGCGCGTATTCCATCCTTGCGATCGTCAAGTGGCTTTCCATTCGCACTATACTCTCGTGGCTCGTTAAAACTAGAATTGATCTATCTGCGTTTATCCATGACGTGAAGCTCTCTACGGACATGCACCAGTCTCGTAATTCACGTCTACCGCTCGGCTCGTCCACCAGAGTGAAACGTTTTGTTAACGATAAATGGACGCTTCCCCATATAACTCTGCGTAAACTAAAGGATTTTTTTTTTTTTTTTTTTCTTTCATTCGAGCACATGTACGTGCACTGCTATCCCGCTTTATCCTTGAGCTCCCTTTCATTTCAGTTCCACACTGTCGTAGAATAGATTGGGACTTGGACTGGAAATAATTAAAAAAAGATAAAAAAAATTAAAAAATAAAAACATTTACACATTCCGAAAAGAGGGACGCTGCACGAAAATCCTGAGAGGCACCTCACTCGACGTTTAAATTCACGAGGCACCCCCTTACTCTCAAGTACCAGTGAACTCTTTCACGAGGCGTCTTTGACATTGAATAAAACGAATCTTCAGAGGTGAGAGCTTTTTTTATTATGTGACAACGATACTGAGTGTTCACTTACAAAACGAATAAAGTAATATTATGCGTTGCCGAAAAGGCAAAAAAAAAAGTGTCTTGAGAAAAATCTCAGAGAGCGATCGATCGTGTACAATTATTTTTCAACACTTCAGCCGGTTTCGGAAGTTTTTTAATTTCAATTATTTTCGATAAAGAAAATGTTATTCCGTCGACAATTTTGTTCCCAATTATATATTTTTCGTTAGACGAAATGTAACCATTGGACTAAAAATGATCGTCGCAGCATACGTAGAAACGTAGCTCCAGAACGATGCTTCGTGTTCAAAAAATTATTTGAATAAATGTATTTCCTTTCATCTCAGTTATAAAGGTACTTCTTAATATCAGTATAAATAGCGAATGAAGAAACTCTTGGGACGGCTTTCACTGCGAACGTAACAAATTTTTCTTAAGTCGTCGTCTATATACTTGTACATAAAAGAGAAGTGAGGTTTGTATATTCTAAGAATTTTAAGTGACGTCGAACGATGTTTGCCAGAAAATTCGTTAAACGTCTTTTAATTCGTTACCGCATTGAAGGGCTGAAAGCGAAAATATGACGAAATATGAAATCAGCGTTCAGGCGTTACACCAAAAAGTGCGATTAAAAGTGTGCAAAACTGTGTTTATTTAAGAAAATAAAAAATTTTGGAACATTTTTCAAAATTTTTTATCTCGATCAAGTATTTCAAAGAATTTAACTGAAATACCGTCAACTCGTCGAGTTCAGTGTAAAAATACAATTCTCTGCAAGAGGATTGTTTTCGAGTTGGAAACGTTTGAAGTTTTAGAAGTCAATCTCAGGCACACGCTCATCACTCGATACATTTTTTCAACAACCTATTTTCGCTCTTTTCTCGTCTTTGAATTCATTAGATGAGCAAAACCCGAATAATACACAGAGAAAACAAAAATGGTTGGTTCAATAAAAATTGATGTTATTGGAAGAGTTTTGTCGATTGAAATGCACATATGCAGAATGAACGTGCAGTCTGATAAAAAATGTATGTGTTCGTTCAATGGTTTATGACATTATGATGATCATATGATTTTATTGGCACTCCGTAATGAGGGATTTTGTTGTTCCAATAACGTTTTTTTTTCTCAGTCTAGTCATGAAGCTCCTGCTCCAAAAAAAAAACATGAAAAATTCTCAAGCACACTTGGTGGTAAAAAAAATATATATGAACCTGAATAATTATCAAAAATTCTGTCATTAATAAATATCAAGGGACTGTACCAGTGTGAACGCTGAAAACTTGGGTGATTTTACAATCAAACTCTTGTATCTTCCATTTATATTATCAACCAATTACGTCAATGAATCATCCCCCATGATCCTGCAGTCCCAATCATTTAAAAGTGCCTCTATAGCCTGCAACTGCGTCCTACTTTCGCGAGAATTTTTAGTGATAAGATAAAATCTGTACCGAATTAGAGTTGTCGTCTTGTGTTAAAGGAGGAAAGCATTAAAACCGGAGATTTTTCAAGCTCAGAACACTTTTCTATTAGCATAAAGACTTTTCTATGACGAAAGATACGAAAGTGAAAAGGGTGTTTCTTAGAAAACAAGTGTTTCCCAGCAAGGCCAATTTGTTCAAAGGTAAATGGATATCTGTATATAAGAGCGGTGATTAAAACGAAGCGAGAGTAAAGTGAAGGAAGATGAAAATTTTCGCGTATAAATTCTGCGTACGTTCCGACAAGTTGGAAAAGCCTCCCCGCGTAGCGCTAGACCGACGAGAGTGAAACGATAGAGTGAGGATTCTCCCTGTGCTATTCAGAGCAGCGGTGCCAACTCTTGAGCGAAGCAAAAAGGACCGAAAGAGAAAAGGAGGGAAAACACGAGGAAAATATTCATACGCAAAACTTGTTCCATATTTATTCATAAGCCCGTGCTTTTGATGACAGTACGAGCAAGTCTTCGCACAAGCAGCAACCGTGTACCCCTTCTTCTCGTAGCAGCGGCGTATATCGTGCTTACGCTGCACAATTTATTCCTCGTATATGCACGAGACCGCGGTGCTGCTGGCTACGTTGGACAATTTTCAACCGAGGCCTCTCTAACCTCGATGTAACAGTACTTAAGATTCACACCGTTAGAAGACACTTACTCTGTCGCCCGGTATATTGCCTGCTTTTTTTATTTTTTATCTACTTCATGCATCTCTAGCTCGCGTTCGGTTGTATAACTGCCACAATCTCAACGTCACACACGCACAATGCGTATGGAAATATATTTCTATCGTCACTTTCGGTCTAAATTCTTGACGTGTTTTTTCAGTAAAAAACATAAAAAGAAAGAAAAAAAAAAAGAAAAAACCATTCGAGGTTGTCTCCTATTGATATATCTTTAGGAAGAATACATCCGTTGTTGTTCGAAAACGTTATTGAATTTCAATAGTGTTTATTACCGTTTCAATAGCAACAATTGTTTCACACATTCACGTCTCGGTCTCTCCCACGCTCGCCGGTTCATCATTTTTTATCTTCCACTTATAAGAACCAAGTGACCAAGTTTTTACCATTTGATTATTTAATACTCTCGCCTAAATACACGAGTAACTACGATTCGAGCAGAGATCAATCATTTGAACTGAGAAAAAAATTTGAAATTTTGGCGATCAAATTAAATTTGTTGATTCAACAAAACTTTTGTTGATTCAACGATATTTTTGTCGTGGTGAAAAATTAAGTATTTGAATGAACCAAATTTCGTTTGGGTTAACAAATTTCATTTTGTTCGCTACGATTCGTTGAACCAACAAAAAAATTTGTCGAACCAACAAAAAATTTGTTGAATTTACGAATTCATTTTTCTCAGTGTACAAAGTATTAAATCAATTGACGTTTATAATACTCGTAATAAGTTTGTAGCAGGAAAAAAAGAAGGGCACGGTATTGCACTCTCGCTTCAAGCATTACGTCAGAATAACTTGTCCGGAGAAAAATGCAGATCCGAAATTCACCAAAATTTCGCGTCTGACAATAAGGGTCACTCCTCGAGGTCAAGGTCGTTACCAAGACCCTTTCTCACGGTGAAACACTGCGACCACTTGCGCCCAAGGGTATGCGGCACTCTTACAATTAAGTGGAGAAAGTACACTCGGACCTCAATCCAAGTAACTTTGATTTCACAATGATTATCCTGGGCAACCAACACCCAGTTGGTTCCCTGACGAATCAGCGAGTCCCAAAAAAACTCGAAAAAAGTCCCAATTGGGACTCGGGACTTGAGTGGACAAGACCCAAAATGAGTCCCTGATAGAACTTTTTTCTGTGACGTCATAAATCCCAAATCAGAAGTCAGAGTCCCAAACAGGGTCTTTTTTGCGTCTGACATTAGACAAAATTCCCGTCTCGCACCGAGAAAGGGGAAAAAGTCCCATTTGGGACTCAGAAGTGAGTCTTACTTGTCCAATAAAGTCCCAAATCCCGAGTCCCAATTGGGACTTTTTTCAGGACTTTTTCCAGAGACTTGCTGATCCGCCAGGGTTGGATGAGAATTTTCATTTGGCTGCATACATTGATCGATGCGTTGCACAGTGAGGGAAACGCTGGTCCAGTCTCGATGTTACTATTTCAGAGCTCAGTGAGCAACTCCTATTGCAAAAACCATTTAAAAAAACTGGTGCCATTGCTCAACTGCGGATGAGAGTCAGAGTGTACAGTCTCTTTTGAGAGCGTAAAGGAAGGAAAAGCACTTGCAGGTGAAACCGCGACTACTCGTATTAAAAAGAAGCTAAGAATACTCTTCATTAGGACTGTGCGATATGGAATGTTCTGAAGAAAGACACCACTGTTTGTTCTCAATGTTTTGTTTCATTTGTCCATAACCTAAAATCGACGAGGCCTGTGAATTTCGATGAGCAGCATAGTCACGAATGTGCGAAATCTTCAAGAACTCTCCACTAAAAACCTGTAGCATGAACTCGATTATAAGCGATGCAAATTATTGTTTATCACAAATCGGTGATGAGAATTATTCACGAATGAATGAAATTCTAAGCTTCGTAGCTGTATGATCGATGAGAGCACGATCCAAGAAATGAAGTCCGGAGATAGCGCACCCCGTGAGAAAAAACCGCATTCAATCCATTTCAAGTGATTTCGCAGAACAAAGATTTCTTTTGTGAATTTCATTAGAAAGCTCATGAATTGGAAAATTGAAAGCTGAAAGCAGCATTCGATCACATAATTGAACAATATTACTTCTAATTTCACAATTCTTCGAACGAATAACGAGAGTCTCGCTATTTGCGTACAATATATCGAAAATTGTAATTCTGAAAGATTTTCGAAATCGAATCGAAATCGTCAGATTTATTCGATCGATTACGTATTTCGACCCTCCCCCCCCCACAGCTCTTAGTGGAGGGGCTTTTTCTCCAATATTATGCGTACACAAAAAACTGTCATTTCTCGTAAGAATGTGCGCCACGATATAAGTAATGCTTTAACGTTATTCTGGATTGGTAAAATAGTCGATTTTACGCGTACGCGTTGACTGCCATATTTTCCACGATGCAACAATGAACCGCGGGTGGTTCAATTGTTATGTTAAAACCTCGCAATAACATCGTGCTCACGGGATTGCCCCAAGGGAAGAGAGAGGGTGGCCGAGATTCGTTTCTGTCGTCGTCGTCGTCGTCTTCGTGATAGTAGTAGTCGTGAGCGTGGAATCGCCGACACAAAACTGCTTTCAACATAATAGAATACATAAATGCGGAATCAGCCGCTATACTGGCCTACAAATGTATAGATATATATCTATGCTAACGTGTATAGAGATCCTCCTACACCTAGTGACACTGTCCAGGTGTGACGCAAGAGTCGGAACTAAAAAAATACGAGATATATGGGAATGTAAGAGCGACTGAGAGAGAGAGAGAAAGAGACAGAACGATAAGAGAAAAATGTGAGGGGGGGAAGAAATCAAATGAACGATCGAGAGAGAAGGAGATACCAAGAGCGTTAACAAAATAATAATAATAATGATAAAAAGAATAACAACGATAAAAGAGAGAAAATGGAAGAACTGTTGCGCATCGTTGTCGCACGGTGTGAAGCATTGTTGCAGCAGCCATTTTCCAGCTACCGGGTCATTTAGGCTGACTTCACAGTTCGCAGCGTTTGCGGTCTGACGTTTTTTTTTTTTTTTTCTTTTTTTTTTTTCTGCTGCCTCTGCCACCTCCCCCTGACCCTTCCTTGTTTGTCCCGTTCCGTCTCTTCACGCCGATCGTTATCGGTTTTGGTCGCATGGCTCGCGTGGTTTATTTTTTTTATTTCGTTTTTTTTTTCCGCCGCCGCCCCCTCCCCCGCCCGCTCGTCCCTTCCGTCCCTCGCTCCCCCTTTGACTCGTTCTGCAACGTTCGTCTTCCATCCACGCTCGTCATACGATTCACGCCTCGCTTCCCGGAATGAATTATTGAAATAAAACACGGAAGACGGATTGCAGGAACATCGCGGGTGCTTGTGACGGGACAGTAACGAAAAAAGATGGAGGCCCAGAGAAAATAATAATGATAAGAAAAGAAAAGAAAAGAAAAAGGATATATATACGCCACTTCGAGTCTCTGGCTGCCATTATTTTTCTTTCCGGTCACCTTGCTGGTCCTCTATCTTTCTTTCCGTTCCATACCAGACCTCGCGTTTTTTTTTTTTTTTTTTTTTTGTTCGCTCTTCATCTCTCTTTCGTTCTCTCTCGCCGTGTGGGTGGTCACGAACGAGGCAAGACTCTCTTCGCGGTCTTACCTCACTTTGCACTTACGATAAGAGTGAGGGACAGGACGTGTAAAATCGATCCGAGTTGCGTCAACATGTACACTGACTGAGGAGTGTAGTATGGGAATTCTGAAAGACAAGAAAATCTAAAGATACTCCCCTCCCTATAACTGCTCTGTTCTTCCTGTCCATACAATATGAAGATACAAAGCTCCGGGATTCCCCGTTCACCATTCATTTCAAATATTTCACTAAACACGTAATCCTTTTGTTCCAGACTCACTTTTATGGCTATAAGAGATGTAAAATATTTTTTGATGCATCCGTCTCGATGGCAGATTCGACAAATACCAATTTCTGAACCTTCCGATCTTTGTACCAATTCCTTAGAGCTAATATTTCGAACTTAAATTCTCGTAAACTAAAATCAAATAAGTTTTTACTTATAAATTCACTCTTCCTTCGAACGATATTACGAAAATTTAAAAACTATCCTAACTCCGTGAAGCTAGAGCCAGCAATCTTGATCGAAAAGTATTGGGTTGACGTGTGTATCATTTTCAATCAGAAAATCACTTTTTAATATTGCTTCCTATTGCAATGTCGAATGGCAAGTTTGAAACAGTAGTTTTTGTTTTTTTTTTATTTATTTTTCTTTTTCAAATAATAAAAACGTGATGCAATACTCACTCAGACATTGTGTAAAAACGTCGGAATAAGTTAGCATTTCTTTGAGTTATATCGCAAGCAAAGAGAAAATGAACTAGCATGCGAGGTGGTCCGTATCTGTCACGCATAACCTGCTCCTTCCTAGCACACTTGCTACCTTATCTATTCCCTAAGGTTACGCGATGTAACCGTATACCCGGCTTAATAAATCACTATTATTTGGTAACACAATCACTGTGACTTTCTTTTTTGTGAATTGACGCGTACATGTATTACGTTGCGTTTCAATTTCTTTGAGTACTCGTGTATTATCTACACACACACACACGATGAGAAATAATCCGGAGGATATGAGAAATGGAAAATGTGTGCGATGCCAAGTAACTTGTACCGATGCACATAGCATTATTTATCAATGTCCGAAATTTATGTCGTTATACAACATCCGTTGATGATTAATATGGGATAATGAAATGATTTTTCATTAAGTTATTTACGTATTTTGCTGAAACGTTAGCCAGGTTGTGGGCTCGGTTCTAAACTCTTATCAATATCTACAAACAAAAGTGAAATGTTACTTTCTGAATAAATTCAGAGTATATACGCGAGAGCTTGTACCGAAAGCTTTTGGTTTATTAACAATATGCTGTACACGTAGGTGCGCCTGCTCGCGAGTTAAATTTTCCCTCGAAACAGTTGGGTCTTTTACTTAATTTATTCCTTCGGTAATACAGGTTGCATCAAGAAAACACTTTAATGTTCTATGCAAATTAAATAAGACGGATTTGATGTTGCCGGGCTTAATGCATCCTGTGCGCGGAACTTTCGAGCACCGCTATCCTTCCGAATGTTAAATTTCGTGTTAAACTTTTGAGCATGCAACGTTCGTTTACGAGATATTCTCGGCAAAATTGAAAAAAAAAAAAAAAAAACTTTTCTTCTCGTGATTCCTTGTCATTCATGATTATTTTACGCGAACCAGGCACCGAGAAAAATGGAAGTTTTCATCATCACGTTGATGCATGGAAAAAGTCTTTTTCAGAATCTTTTGTTTTTCTTTTTGTTTAATGAAAAGTGTGAAACAATTCGTTACCAAAAACAATTAATCGTCCTAAAAGAGCGTAGTTAAAAAAATCGAAACGGCACCTTCGATTTTTACTGACTAGCAAACATTTATCTAGCGATGCTAAAGCGAACGAACAAAAACTACATCACCCTTGGAATTTGACCGTCGGATGGTAAAACCAACGTTCAGCTCAGTCGGTAATTTATCATCGGTCGGTAAATTATTCTTTCCTGATTAATGAAAAATCTGTTTTGCCTACTCGTTCATAA
The DNA here is from genome assembly GCA_037576405.1 of Campoplex capitator. NCBI lineage: Eukaryota > Metazoa > Arthropoda > Insecta > Hymenoptera > Ichneumonidae > Campoplex > Campoplex capitator. The sequence goes on along the minus strand of JARBWI010000322.1, from coordinate 13,420,474 downwards.
ACTTTAAGCCACAAACACTATTTTTAAGAATTCTACAGCTCTCCTTGCGGTAGATCGAACGAACTAATGAGCTTTCGTATTGACATCGGCAGATAAAACAGAAATCACGATCTCCGTCGATAAAATATCGAACGGGGATATCCCCCGTAACGTGGTAACGAAATTTTTGTTCCCTTCTCGTCGAAAATGCATTTATATATTCAAATAAAACTTGAGTCGTGGCTAAAGCTAAATAATCTCAAAACGTGAAAAACAATCGAAAATACTATCGATTTTCAATGCTTTTTAGATCCCTGTATCGTCAGACCCTAAGTCTCTCAAGGTTCTCGTATCAAGATCCAAAAACATCGGAAGCATCCCTTTTTACTCTCAGGCTGTGACCAAAATTTTTTAAAAACCTTCCAAAAACATTTTTCACGGTTCGCATCAGTCTGTAAATACGTTTTTTTTTTTTTTTTTTTGTTTTTTTTATCCAACGTTCGATGGAGTCCAATATCTTGACATATTTTTTGTGATCACACCGCTTTAAATATCGAGCCGGAATGCCGCGTTCGGTCCTTTGATCTCGGGATTGCGATTCAAGAATAAAAAAAAAACACTTGAAACGTGATAAAATCTTCCGCGCGACTTCTTGTGCAATTGTATGATATTTGAGCTCTTCTACAGCCATAAAAAACGTGGCAAATGAAAGAAAAAAAAAAATTACGATGACAAGTATCCCCGGCATATAATAATGAGATTAAAAAAATGGAAACTGCATAGAATAAAACAGAAAATAAAGTTTGACGGTCACGTCTCTGAAACCGAAGTAACCTGCTCCGATTATTTCGAATAATACGCCGTCGAGTATCTTCCAATAAATAACGAATCTTAAGAATTGTACGGACTTGGCTTGCGCAGTGGTCGAGCACAAGAAAAAAAAATGTCTCGTTTCCAGTGATATAAAATAAAAGTAAATAACCGCGAATAAATTTGTACACTCGGAGAGGAATGAGGCTTTTTCTCCTTGATACAGTTGGCCGTATAAGCAGCGAGATACGTCTTTGGCCAAAAGTATATACGTGTACAGGGTATTCGCCGTTTATGGTCAACAAGTGGCCGAGAACACTCGCGGAGAACGCGAGCTACACGAGTGCGTGGAGTCGGAGCCGAGTGCACGAGCTTATAACAAGTGCCTTATTTGTTGAATCCCTGGCAGAGCCCCTTCCCCCCCCCCCCCCCCTCGTACACGCCAAGTACTCACTTGCTCCGTATAAAGTTTGCTCCGAGAGGTACATATAAAGACACTTGGGGGCAATAATCCTCTCGACATAGAGAATAGAGAATTCAATATGAAATCGCTGCTAGCATACAGCGAATCAAAGTTATCCATTGCCTCTTTTATATATAGTCAAATATATAGATTTACATAATCCGTATGCACGTGAGTATGCACGTGTGTTATAGTATATAGAGAGTGTCAAAACTCATGCAAAAGTCTGAGGACAGCGATAGCTCGAGACATTACGAAGAGAAAATTCTTTGCTCATCATTGTATCAGTGATGAACTCCGTTGATGAAGTATTCAGCATGTTCGATGAGGACCAAACCGATGTGCTGTATGTGATCGAATGCATTGAGTAGCAAAGTAACTCAGCATCGTAGTCACAGTTGATGAAAATCTTTAACTCCTTCTTTAAGGTCGCAACGAATTGATCATTTGAAAGAATCGATGATTAAGCTCATACAGCCGTGAAACGACTTGGATAAAGATCAAGAAAAGTTTTTCTATTAGAGTTGCAACGCAACTGTCGTGGGCACAACTTGAAACCGGGACTTTTGCGACGGCCTGTATACGCTGGATGTATAAATTCATGCTGGTTGTAAGTCGCACGGTCACCTGAGAATGCGCGCAACATTTTTAGTCTCGTTGTCTCGCGAGGCGACGGCGCGCGAGAGACTTTCAAAAGCTTAGCGACGAACGAAAGATCGCGTATAACAGCGAAAATAGAGAAGAAGAAAAAAAAAGGAAGAATTTTAGGAGACATAAAAAGATGGCTTTGAAAAGAGGAATGTGTCGGAGTATAAACGAGAGAAGCGCAACCAAAATTCTCTTCGCCACGTACGTGAAACCTTTCTCTCTTCGCAATTTCATGGCCATAGGGATTCGAGAAAGGGCGAATCGAGATTGATCGAGGAAACAACTTGCTCGACTTCTCCCCTGATCTCTTTCTTTCGATCATGCTTTATCCAATTTCTATTCTTTTTTTTTCTTCAATGTTTTTTCAAGTTTTTTCGGTACTCCGTATAACGTCGTTATTTTATTTATTTTTTTCGTTATCATGCTTCTTCACAGAATTCAGCTCCATAACTGACCATATCTCTGGCCAAGGCATTAGTGAATAAATATAGAAAAGAACAAAGAATAAAGTTTCGCAGTAACATCTCTGGTGGAACTGAATTCCAAGTATAATTGGTCCCTTTTCATAAGTAAACCTTTTAATAAATATTTTTATGATTCAGAACGAAAATCAATATGCATTCGAGAACAGAAAAACAAAAATATATAAATTCACGTTCGATTTACAATAAAAATCAACTATTTTGAACGAAAAGCTTCATTAGAAGTCTGCTCTAAACGGAGCTCTTTTTTACCCAATGCGATTACACTCCGCTACTCCGATTATATCGTTAAAACCTTTAAAAATGATGATCAGAACAAAAGTATTAGAACGGATCACTAAAGTTTTAGTAGTAATTATTGTTTCGTTTTCGAACGAAATCGGAGACTAAATGGGATCTCAGAGTGAGCCTCGGAAACATTTGCGCATCCGGTAGCAATGTAACCAAGTTTAATTGACGGTTATAAAATGTGTAATACAAAACAACGGTTATGAAAAAGTATAAAGAAGGAGAGAGAAAAAAAAAAAAAAGAACAAGAGATTGAGCGTGCAATGGAGAATGTAATTTGGTAGGACCGTTGTGTGGCCAGAGTCAGGAGAACAGGATGATTCCTATAATTTTCACGAATACAACCCTCTCGTCGTCTCGAGCTCTCCGCTCTCGCTCTTTCCCTCTCTCTCTCTCTTTCTCCTTTCCACGATGGAGCAACGGTGTGTTTGACAAAATAACAAGTGGGTGGGTGTCGGTTTTCACACCCGGCTCACCGCGGGGTACCGAGGAGAGGGACACAGGGAATGTAGGGATAAAAAGAAAGAAAAAAAAAGAAAAAAAAAACAACCGGAACACGAAACCGGTCCCGATAGATCTTTGTTATACCGCGTGTGTGCGCGAGAAGCGCACGCTGTGAGATCCTCTCCCTCCAATTCTTCTCCCATTTTTTTTTTTTTTCTTTACCTTTCCTTCGTTCGGGCATAAGGGTCTGAAATAGCAGGACTGTACCAACCACACGAAAAACCCCTTTCGATATACAATTTTAACACCAAATATGTTTGTTTAAATATTCATTTTATTGCACTTGCAACGAGTTTCCGTAGCACAGCAGTTTCTACACTTGAATGTGAGATAAATTGATTGATTTTTTTCAAATTTTTTATGCTATTTCGTGTCTCGATGCAACAGAGCTGAATTTTCGTACAAATTCCAAAAGAAATTAGTGAATTCGGTCAATGTTACGAGAAGAAAACAAATTTTCTTTATTTCGACAAGCTGGATAGGTCGAGATCAGGGAAACCTGAAAATCGAGAAATCGTTAGATTTTAAAGTTCCTTGAAATATGAAATCTGAGCGGGGGGTGATTGATTCTCAACGAAATGAATAGCATATATCTAGAAAGTTTTTTTCGATTGATACAAAAATCTCGAAATGGAAGAATAATACATAAATGTAAAAGTAATTTATAGCGTTGGACCAAGAGAGAGAGAGAGAGAGAGAGAGAGAGAGCAATCATTTTGATGGTCGATTTATTAAACCAAACATAAGACACTCCCCTTGTCTCAAACGACTATTGAAAATTGCTCGTGTGGCGCCAAATCATTATTGGCCTCAGCCGGACGGCTCCTAATTTACACTTGACACGAAAAGATGCGATAAAAAGCGTGCTCATTCAGATACGCTTATCCTATCGAATTCGTTGCTCTCGCTTTCGCTTCATCCTTTTTTCTCTTTGGTTCGGTGGACCATACCCGCGTGGGGCCTCAAGACCGAACGGTTGAATGAGAAGAAAAAAACGAAACCTGTTATCTCGTCAGGTAGCCCGAGCGAATTCATTTACTTTAACTCATAGAATTGTATGTTTTCTCGTGAATGAAGATAAAACGGCACAAAAGCCGAAAACACCCGCAGCCATTTTCGTCTTAATTTTGTTTTTTTGTTTTTTATTTTTTATTTTTTGCGAAATAAGATATTGCTGCGTGTGGCTGTAATTCGTGTGAGACTGTTATGGCATCGTACTGTAACATCGGAGCTTTAACCAGGTTGATGTCCGTTTATGACCCCGATTGAATTAAATAACGAGCGAACAAACGTGCTGGCATCAGAGGGGCTTCTTTTCTTTCCCTCAACCCCAATCGCGACCATACAACTCGCTCTCTCTCTCTCTCTCTCTTTCGTCAAAGCTAAATGAGACCCAATTACGATCGATTATCTTATGTATCCTATAAAGATGTCTAATATCTTCTCTGAGAAACATTCTTCTCGTATGTTTCAAGTTAACACGTACTTCCTTTCGTTTAACCTTGACGATTTATTGTAACGAATATAAATTCTTTCGAATTGTTAGTTATCGTAGCCATTATATATGGGAACTCAGTTGCTGGTTTCCTGCTTTCGACTCTTTCGTACACCCTGTCAATTATCTAGTGCAAAACATTTCGGATGAATTGTTCTAATTAAAGTTTTCTAATGGGACCCATAAAACGTACACTGAGAAAAAAAAATTGAAATTGTGGCGAACAAATTAAATTTGTTGATTCAACAAAACTTTTGTTGATTCAACGATATTTTTGTCGTGGTGAGAAATTAAGTATTTGAATGAACCAAATTTCGTTTGGGTTAACAAATTTCATTTTGTTCGCTACGATTCGTTGAACCAACAAAAAAATTTATTGAACTAACAGAAAATTTGTCGAACCAACAAAAAATTTGTTGAATTTACGAATTCAATTTTCTCAGTGTATGGTAATTGACAAAAATACATAATTGCATCAGCGAAATCTATAAGAAATCGCGAAACAAATCTTCGTGTGTTATGTGTGATGAAATTCAGCATCTAATTATATTTTCAATGGATTCTTTTGCCACCTGAGATCCGATGTTATGATTGGCGAAAAAAAATTATCTTTTCTGTCGGTTATTTCGAACGTTTACTCATTATTAAGCAATAAAAAATACTTTTTTTCTCATTTTTTTTTCAGTGTTTAATGGGAAAATAACGTAAAGAGATTCATTAGGGACTGCGAACGAAGAACGAAAATTAAACAGTTTGCTATCTGGCTACAGAGAAAATCTTGGAGTGAGATCGAGCCCAGTACAAGGATATTTCGCGAGAAAATTTTTCGTTTTATCGAATTTTCACGATTTTTTAAGAAATTCTATGTTTTCTGGCTCGCTTATATCGAATAATGCAAATCGTTCGACATCGATCGCTTCAATTCCAAAAGAGATAGGCAATATGTCGAGTAAAATGTTTGCAAATAAAAATATTGTTTCTTTTACAACGTTCATAAAAATAAAAAAAAAACTTGCGCATTGTAGAAGGATTGGCATTAATTTGTGGAACGTTCTAATTTACAAAAATTAAACAAGATATATGAGAGCAGAAATGATCAATAACGTCGGAGTTTATTGTGGGATTGGAACCATTGTTCGATCAAAATGAAAACCTCAACAAATTCGAAATCTCAAAATCCGTGCGAATCGTTACAAGATTCGAGAGAGCAGAGATCATACAATCGCAAAATTTTTTACGTGTAATACCAATGACGAATGCCTCTGGAATTCTTGCAATCAATATTCCTCATTGTATACCTATCCTTTGATATTATTTCAGACAAAATAAAAGCATTGAAAAAAAAAACGAGGTGAAAAAACCCAGTGTATGATAGGATACGAAATAACGAACAATGCTACATACAGCCCTGGGTTATCTCGGTGCTGAATAGAAGCAGCAGGACTTCGACGCCGTGGCTGACCCAAGTTAGGCCCCTCCGCACGGTTTGTTAAGGCCCCAGACACGAATTTCGCTCTTTTGTGGCTCCTCGCGTCCGTCTCACCGAATGAAATATACCTTTTCTTTTTATCCTTACGAGTTCTTTTTTTTTTCTTTATTTTTTTCTTTCATCTTCTTCCTCGTTTTTCATTTTGGTCTCTGCGGTTCGTTCGTTATTCGTTCTGTTCGAGAGTTTAGTAAGGTGTGCTCCGAGTTGAATAGATTCAAGATTCGGAGGCTCATCTTCTTCTCGTGGCCCCCATTCTCTCATGCGTTCTGCGCGATCTTTCTCTCTTCTTCAATCTTTTTCGTTTTCTCGCTCGCTCTCTTATAATATACGACGAGACTGTTTTCGTTACCGAAGCGACGCCTCGAGAGCGATCGGGCGTAACAAGCCGTCGCGAGAGGCCTTTCGTAGAACACGCATTGCTGTATACACAGTGAGGGCCCGAAAAACCTCACCGATCTCTCGATCGGCGCCGATTTAATCCCAAAATCCGGTTCGCCCCTGGCTCTTGCTCTATACGGGCTACACATTGTCGCGCACACGCCCGAGCACTTCTCTCCTCGTCCTGCTTCTTTTTTAAGCTTTTATTTTATTGCCTCTCGCCTTTTCGATCTCCCCTCCTCCCTCTTGTCCCAACCCTCTTCGCTTCGCCCCCCTCAAATCTTCTACGCGGATCCCCTTAAATCTAAAGACTCGACCGTATCTAGCAGCAACGTCGAGGCTATGTCTCGACGCCTCTTCAACAACTATAAGCCTTCTCAGAAATATTTTTGCAAAGTTATATTTCATTATTTCTCGCACTTTTCACACTGCGAATGTACAGGCTCATTTTGTTTTTTTTTTTTTTTTTCTTTTTTTTTACCAGATGGACGCTCATTCCGATCGCGACACACCTTGCACATCCTTCTCTCGACTTTTAGTAGATATTTTTTTCTCCATGCATGAATAAGCGAAAGTATAATCTCTATAATAATCCTTTTCAATTTTTATGTAAATCGAGCATGCCAAATAATATCTATGATTTTCTTATTTCGATTTATATCCATGCACCTAATTTACATTTTACAAATATCGAAACCTATCAATGAAAATTAAATCGAAAAAATCTTGATAAAAAAAAAAAAAACAACTCCCGACTTTGAAGGGGCGTATTTGAAAAAAGAAAAACAAAACTAGAAAATAATCATAAAGAGGATTCCTCAGGATTTCGTTTTTTTTATCTGAAAATATTTATCAATGAATAATTGTCGGGAGACAACTCCTTCGTCTCTTGTGCACAATCTAGGAAACGACTCCCAAAATCCCCTAAATGTCATATCAGCTGCCATAATTATCGTTCAATTGTTCATTGATAAATATTTTCAGACAAAAAAACAACGAAATCCTGAAGGAGTTCTTTATGATTATTTTCTAGTTTTTATTTTTTTTTTTATTTTTTTTATTTATTCGATAGAAATCATTTCCTTTACTATTCAAATAATCATTATAGTATTCCTAAAAAGGATATATAAAAAAAAACAATAAAAACACAACCAACCGAGCCAATCAGCTGATCGCGATCAAACGCATAAATCCCGGCTTCTGCCCGTTTTGGCAGTCAGGAGTTAAAAAATACTGAATTTTTTGGCCTCATTAATACAAAATTATGAACGAACATTTCACATTTTTGTGCTCGTTTCCCAAAGATTTTTTTTAATACACAATAAAACCGTAAACATTAACCGTAGACATGAAAACTTCAAGAACGATCAACACCATGAACACGACAATTGCAAAAGACTTTGCCGGCCAATAACAACGAACGCATCATCTGTTATGAAAAATCGACCCGACACACGTGAATTCATCAACATATTTTCAACGCGAGATCATGGAGAAAGTAAAAATAAAAATAAATAAGGCTCGACACGCCAGAATCGGAGAATTGCGGAAAATCTGAAAAAATATATATATCCAGGCACATATATATACATTCTTCCCGCGAGTATACTCCGCAATCACGAAGGCATTTAATGATAGACGCGCTACCATATGATTTCGTTACGCCTTATCCTTTTCCATCTTATGAGGTAAGCATTTTGCCTTGAATAATTGCCATTCGGACATAACTATTGCCCGAGTTCTTACTTACACTTAACTACATAAACGTTTAGTGGCGCATACATAGATTTTAAAGTTTCGAAACCCTTTTACTACACGGAGCCTCAAATTTTTGGTCACACCACAAAAGGTGTTACTATACCGATCAAAAGTCATGATAATAAAAGTCATGGCGGTACAACATCAAAAGAAGACCGAGCGGTGACTCCGGCAGTGTTGTCTGAACCCAACGAATTGTACCCAAGACGCTGGTCATGTATATATACGTGTATCGTGTACACCAAGACCTCGATTCAACGGTCAGCGACAGGACGAGCCCCGAATCGCACCTCGTTAAACAAAAGTTGCGCAAATTTATGGTGGATAGCCGACAAAGGATCTAGCAACGCTGTCGTTGGGTCAAACCTCTTGGTGCGCGACTCAACGCCGTGCCTCGATATATACGAAGAATAAAGGATTTGGACTCTGATAGAAACTGCTTAAACCGAGCTTCGAGTGTTCACTTCGAATAAACGCTTCGGTAATAAACGACCCGTGTAATCACCGTTAATAGTCACTGCGCCTAATAAACCACTCGAATGTTTACAAGCCTCGAGAATTTGCACTTTATTTTCACGGGGAAGCAGCAGTTTCAGCTTCACCGCGTCACCCTTGTTGGATTTTTTTTTTTCTTGGCACAAGACACCAAGGGTTAGGTAGTAGTCTGACAGTCCCTCTGAATTCGACTCAAGCTATTTACCATAAGCTGATTCTTTTGCCCTGATGAATATCGTATTTCGAGTAAGGATATTATGAAAGCTTGCAAGGAATCGTATAACCCTGGTAATCGTATTTTAAGTATTATTGATTGAATACATTGAGCCTGGGAATTGAGCCTAGGTTCCATCAGTTATAGCTTTGGATTTTCGTCGTAGGAGGCTAGTTTAATTTTAAAAAAAAACTTCGATTCGTTCCAAATTGACAGTTCAAAATGTCAGAGTTCGGCAGCACTTTTATTATTAGCTTTGATTCTCTGTTATGCAAATTGGATCCATTCTAATAGTTTCGTTTACTTTATTTTGATAAACCCGAAAGGACAGTGAATTCGAAATAGTTTCGACTAAAATTGCACAAAATTTATACATGTGCGTCGTAAATGCTCTGAACGAACTAACATTCGAATGCAAATTCTTCGATTCCTTCATCATCATATTTCCAAGATAACAGAAATCTTAGCCTACCCCAGACACGCAACAATCGATAGTTCAAAAACTGCATGAAAAGTTCTTTACTTTCGTTAAATTTTCTACGAGTTTCCACATAGATTTATTTTCGTTAAAAATATGTTGTTTACACCATGATCTCATTAGATATTCTACGATGCAACTAATACCGCATCAGAGATGCACTCTGTTCACCCGCTTCCGTGCGTACAAAGTGATTTTTATAAGAACACATAGAAATAGTATAGACACAACAACAACAAAAAAAATGAAACGGACTAGCGTGCCAGTTTAACGGTCAGTCGCGTCAGTCTATCGTCCGACGTTGAAGCGCGATGCCGCCATTGCACTGCGCCTATATGTCATGTAACGTGATACAGTTTAGCCTACGGATTAGCGCGTAGCATTGCACAAATGTAGCATAAACATATACACACATGGGCTACGAGCGAAACTAGGCGTCAACAATGATTCCCGCTATGATAAATCACGTCGGGGCCAACCGAGAGCGGGCTATCGAGATCCAAACTCTCTCAGTGCGTGCACGAGATATATTCTTTACGAATACATTCCGGATGATTCAGCATATCGTCAGCCTCATATGACCTTATCACCACTGAATATAGACTCGTTTTTATTTTCTTCCGGATCTTGTATTTTTTCAATGATCGTCAAAATTTTCTTTTCAACTCAACAACACGATCATCGATTCGATCCTTGTATACTCAAAAGAGTGAAGTTCGAAAATCCCTTCAATTTCAGCCCTACGTCCCTGGTGGATCAGCAAGTCTCTGGAAAAAGTCCCGAAAAAAGTCCCAATTGTGAGTCCCAAATGGGACTTTTTCCCCTCACTCGGTGCGAGACGGGAATTTTGTCTAAGGTCAGTCGCAAAAAAAGAGCCTGTTTGGGACTCTGACTTCTGATTTGGGATTCATGAGGTCACAAAAAAAAGTCCTAGGGACTTATTTTGGGTCTTACTTGTCCACTTAAGTCCCGAGTCCCAATTGGGACTTTTTTTCGAATTTTTTTGGGACTCGCTGATTCGTCAGGGGTTGATCCTGAAATATATTTGTTTCTTGGAGATCTAATTGTAGATTTTTATTTCATTGAGTTTTCTGTAATCACCGTCAAAATCATTGAGACACTGCCGCATACGTAATCTTGGACGCTGCAATCGTGAAAGATTCAATCTCCGAATCCAAAGTATTTTTGTTATTTTTTATTTAGCAAAGTCTGAGCTGGGTAACTGAATCGCTTCGAATTTCCTGTCAATCCACTCGAAAACTTTTTCACTCTCCGCAGTCTATTCGCTCCTCATAAATTTTCTTCTATGCGATGAAACTGTCGGAAGTGAATGAAATAAAAAGGGAAATTCCGCGAAGACGAATCAGTGGTACAATCACGGACAATCGGATGAGAAATTGAAGCAGCGATAAGAGCTCTCGCTAATTACGTTATGATGTACCAGACTCTATGTATATGAGGCTTGGAACGTGTCGAGTCTCTGGATCATAGCGCTTATAGTGCAAAATATTGAATCACTGGTATGTCAACGTGAAATCAAGGAACGAGAATAGGCACTCGGTGGAAAAAGGAAGAGAGAATAAAGAGCCAACGAGAATAACTGAGATATTTTTCAGCAATTAGAATTCCGTAGCTGAGAGTTCAATTAAGCACGAGTCATCTATGGTTCCGGGAGACAATAATCGCGTTGTATCTTCTCTCCAGCTATATACTCGTCGCGGTTACGATTATTCCGAAAACTCAAGGTTTATGAATGTGCGGCAGACGTTCTCGCAAAAGTTTTCTTTTAATTACTTCGAAACAAGAGACAGTAACGTCTCGGGATGAATTTATAGCTGCAATTTATCTTAAACTTTCAAATTCATTCGATATTGTATGGATCCTCTTATTTTCGAGGAATACAAATATAAAAGAGGGCTTGCTGAATTTCATATAAAAATATCCTGGGAATTAACATAAATGGCTCTTTTCACCAACTATCGGGCAACTATGTCGCGTCAAATTCTTTGGTCCTCTACCCCAGTCGTATCTTATTCGTTGTTGCTTAGGAATAATGAAGTAATCAAATATCTATTAGCGATAATTTGTTCTAATAATTTCGACAACATGAAAAACGACTTTATTTCAGAAAAAAAAACTGAACTATCGTACGACTTTTTTTTTTCATTTGAAATTTTCTCTCCAATAAGAAATATATAATACTCTCAAAGTGCAGATGCCACTTTGAGTGACAGGAGGTTTTTCCTCGTGTCTGTAATACGATTCGTATACGTTAAAAATAGTGTCAAACCATCAGAATCGTTTCTTCGAACTCGTACTTTGTCAGGTGCTTTTAATGCGTCCTATTTTTACGGTTTGCTTATGTTTTCTCACAGCTATTTTGCCACCAATCGATAGTTAAACTTACGACAACCCTTGTGTGTCAGTTGCTGAAACACGGATGGTGTATTATCAGTACTAATAGCCTTTTTAAGACCGTAAATATAACTAAGTCGGGTGTACTAAGGTTTCCTGTTCCACTATTCTCGATGGTTTTTTCTTATCGTTACTTTTGCTTTCTCAAACATTCGGCGAAGAATTTTTAAGTATCATTAGAGTCGGTTATAACGGTAGAAAATCGTTACCTATGAATCTTGATAAAATGTGCACACGAAATCGAATTTTGTACAATTTTTTTTTTTTTTTTTTTTTTTTTTTTTCAATACGTAATTTTTACTCGGAGATGAAATTTCCAAAAAAATCTGTGCAAGTCCCTGCAATGAGAAATACTAATACGGTATACGACATACCGCATACCGATCGAACGAATTTTTACTGTGTCAAACAGTAAAATTTACGAGCTACGTTCACTTGGTTTTGTACAGAGTTAAATCGTAAAAAGTAAACGTAATAAAATAATAAATTGAATATTTCCTTATTAGGATTACGCAAACACAGCTACAAAACTGTTGGAAACAAATCAAATTATAAACATTCTTTCATGATAAATTTATTTTTTAATATGGTTAATCATACTCTCGCATATATCTATCATTTTCGACATGAATTTCGCTGTTCTCAATATAAAATTCGTTCTCATCTACCTGGCTATCTCGAGTACGAACGCCACCCATAGCACCGCACTATCTAACATAAAAATAAAAAATAAAAATGATATCCATAAATTCCATATTTTATCTTTATTATTATCTTTAAGACAGCTCATTTGAAAGCAAGAAAAATTTGGAATATAAAAATTGTCCCATTTTCATGATTTACAATATCGTAATAACAGCTTATTTTGTTAAAATTCTATAAAAAATTCTATTGAAACCTTCAAATATTTTATCGTGTCAACGAAGTTTCGTTTCAGTATAAAGAAGTTTTGTTGTAATATTCGAAATTTTGTTGCCTGAAGAAAAAAATGTTGTTTAAATACGTGCAACAAAATATTTTAATATTTCAACAATATTTTTTCTATGGAGTCTTTACAATTACTAATTACAAGGGTTTATATCTATGCTATATTAAAAAATTGCCATATTTGACGATCAGTTAATAGTATTGGTCGACAAATTATTTTTCTATGCGTAGCGAAATAATTTTAACATATCGATCGCGTTAATTTCTACGGATTTTTATTTTCCGTGTTTTCATAACCCAAACGTATTTGGATGTGGGTCGAGTACGTAAATTATTTTCAAAATTCAATTCACTTTTTCTTCAGGGGAATTAAAACGATATAAAATAGATACGGGTATACGAACGAGATACACCACTGCATATTTCTGTGGAATATAAAATGGTAATAGAATGTATTTTTTTTAAACTCTATACATTGCAATATAAAAAATATTTTAAACTAGTCGAGTGAAAAAAGGTTGAAAATCTTTTCATTCGACTCGAATAGCTGATTATTAGTAGTTTAATGGGCGATATAGATTTATGACAGCTCCATATAGGAGCCTAATGGAAATTACCCACGTTTTAATTTCATAATTTCTTATTTTATCTTCGTATAATCAAAGAATTTAATATTAAATTACAATCTCTTCGCTACGATGTTCCCGGGGACTTTGCTTCTTACGATTCCACGATGAATTTTTTGGATTGACTTTTATATAAACAGGGTGTCCATATCTGAAGTGGTTCCCTCTTAAAACGCACATTAGAAGGAAAAACGTTACATATTTCAGTGACGTAAGTCTGAGCAGAGGAAAAAAAAATGTGGATAACAACCAGGAAAATAGTGCTGATCTTCGGAGTTGGTCGCTGCATCGAACATTTTTCAAACAACGATTGCGTTAAAAAAAAAAACATACTCCAGCTACCCAATTGTGAGAAGGTCGTTCTATTTTTCGTCTTCGAATATAAAAAAGAAAAGATATTGACACACCTGTATCACGTAAATTTTGATAAGAATCTGATAATTAGCGGGAAAAAAAAAAATGTAACGAAAAAATCCTTCGATTCGATAAAATGATGTAGGATAAGAGTTTAAAATTATTTTTACTCCAAGTTGGTAAGATCGGTGAATATTTTTTTTTTATTCGACTACGAACCGATACACGAATTCTGATAAGACATACCTTTTGTACGATGTTCGATGAACGATACCATGCTAAATGTTTACTTGAAGAAAAAAATAAAAAATTGTTCGGTCAATTGAGCTTGATCAACACAATAATAATGATCATAAGCAACGTTCGTTCAAAGGGTCAGTGACAGCATCGCGAAATACATAACGCCAGCGCGACACATTGGCACCTAATAAAACGTTCCATGTGCGTAACGTTTATTACATATATATATATAATTATATGGCATATACTAACGTATATATTATACTTTTAGTACACAAGCGTTTCTTTTTCATTTCATTTCATTTCATTCTCCCCATTCCCCCCCTTTTCCACACCGCTTCTTTTTCGTTTCATCCACATTCCCATCGCGCTTTTATTCATTCTCATCTTCGTTCGAACCGTTCATTTGCTCTTTATCTCGGCAATTAGCTCTGACTTTTAATTCTTTCATTACGCACAAGCCGAGAGACGGCGAACATAAACTCTGACATCGCAATATGATCGCACGTCGATGTATACTCTGCGCGTGGAGTCGTCATCGATACGAAAACCCTCTCGCTTAATCCTATTTACTTTATACTTCCTCGTAGATAACGATTGTTTTACATGAGAAAAGAAATTTTTCATATTTATGCCAAAAAAAATGTTTTATAAAAACAGTCGAGATCTACGTAAATGGGAGTATTGATAAAAATATTGAGTTCCTATAATATCGAAGTTGCTTTAATTTCAAAGTGACGAAAGTGATCGAGGTATACATGTAGTTTATCACGCACTAGTCACTGCTCGGAGTCATGACTTTGATTATTGACTTACATCATTTTTTTTTGTTTTGTCAAAGCTGACGCAGTCTTCTGGATTTTTGCGCAGATCTTCAATGTCTTCAGTCCACGCTCATTCTTCTCTCATAATTTTTTTTTTTCTCAAGCATGATGTCTTGAAAACAGTGAGTAATTAATCGAACGCTTTGGCTTATGCATTGTAAAGTGAGCCTGATTTTTTTTCCTAATTTAAAAAGCCGAAGGCCATAGGAAAACAAGATTAAATCTCGAAGCTCCAGGGTGATGATGCAAGGTCCAAAAAGCATGATTGTTGGAGAAGGCTTAAAATCTTATAGATTCGATCAGAAGGGGTCTGGAAAGTGGAAAGGCGACTTCCAGAATTAGCGATTTTGTTTATCAGAAAACGGTTTTTTTCCAATTTTTACAAAACTACCATTTTTCTGAGAAGTTGAGAAGTTATCAGGATAATATTGATGAGAAAAGAAGGTGCGGAATAAAAAGAAGGCGCGTCCCATCAATGGAAAGATCACACGAAAACAATTAACAATTTGATGTAAACCTAACCAGTACATCAGTAATTTTATGGGAGCCTGCGACTGGGCCTTGAGTTCCGAGTCTGAATACAGTCCGGGGGGACTTAGGTGTACCCCATCCTGTTGGAGAAACGAATTGCTCTTCCTGGCTCTCCTGCGCGCCTGTTACTCGAGCCCTTGCGAGTGGCTCCTTGGGGCCCTACACGCATTCAAACCCCCCCTTCGTTAGGGCCCCATGGAACCCCGGGTGTTTGCAGGTGGTAGTTCAATGTCGGAAGCTTCGTATACATCGTGGTACCCGTAACGCATGTTTTCGAGTCGCAAGAGGGGGCGTCTCATTCCAGGGGCTTTAAATTGTGGAGGATAATTAATTAGTGATATGGTTAATTGGTTTCTCACTTTCTTTTGCTGTAACAGGACCACCGACGCCTTAGCAGTTTCTTTTTTATCAGGATCTTTGAGTTGCTCGAATGCCGCACGAGCAAGGACACGATCCTGCGAATTATTCGCCTTCGCGAGCTTCGTTTCGTTCTACAAATGAGAACCTAATAAAAGGCTTTAGAAATTTATTTTTTTTTTTTTTATTTATTTTTATTCGTATAATTTCGATGCATCATTAATCATCTATCGAAGGTTTTACCGGTGCTATAAATCCAACACAGTGGGAATTGCCACGAAGATTACCAAGCTTGAAAGTATACGTTTTATTTGCGATATTTTCTTCAACGTCTCGCACAAACCTGTGTCCAGTTTTCTCGCTGTAATGGCAATAGCATTCGGGTAAACGCGACTGGAATATATTAAAGAACAGGACAACTACGAGTCCAATGTTGCAACCCGATATTCTCATCTAACTTCTTTCGTCTTCCTTGTTTCTCGTTTTTTTTTTTTTTTTTTTTTTTTTTTTCAATTTTTTATATCTTTCTTTTTCTTTTCAGCGGCGTCTCGGCGTCGCTGACGTGGCGTCGCTCTGTCCGATCGTCCAGCCACCAGTAAAGCAGTGTAAAGATGCGAGCAGGCCTACTCCGGAGAAGCATATAGAAGAAGAAGCAACAGAAGACTACCGCGAGATCGGGGGAAAGAGGCTGTGGGAGATAGAGAAGGATGAAACCAGAAACGGTCGAGCTGGCAGTTGAAGGAGAAAGAAAAAACAAAACAAGAAGAAAAAAGTTGAAAGAAAACGAGAATAAGAGGCCAGAGAACGAAGAAGGAAGAGGGGGGAGGAGGAGGAGGCAGGGGGCAGCCCAAAGCTGCCGAGACATCGGGACCAGCAGGGGGAATGAAAGGAGAGACACGAGGGGTACCCGCGAAGAGATCTCGAGTCTGTTGTGCTGGTGCTGCCTCTGAACCGATTCCCGCCATGACTGAGGGGCACGCAGAGGAAAGTAGCCGGCATAGTGGCGCCCGTAGGGCGCCGACTCACTATCCCGTCGTAACCGCCGCCGCCCCCGACGACGACCGGCTCTTTCTCTACCTACTCCATGCCTTTATCCTTCTCTTCCATGTGCTCTCGTGCTGTATTCACTCGGGGACGAGTCGCCGCGGAGCGTACTCCCAGCAAACCTAACTTAACCTAATTTCAATGAATCAAAGAGCCAAACGGTCTTGTGAAAAGTCCAAGTTTAATTTCGAATCCTATTCTCTATCACTTTAATCGAAGTTTAAACTCAGTTTATCCTATGTCGAAACCATATATTGGAAAATTGGACAAAGTTGAAAACAGCTTGGACAGAGAACAGATGCAGCACACCCTGGTCGAATGGATTCAGATCTAACAGTCGTATTTTCCTGTTATCCTCCAAAATCTTCTCTCTCGTATCACACAGCTTCCGATCTCTCTTGACTCTCCACGAATGGTCGAATATGGTGCACGCCGTTGCACTTGCTCTGAGGTTTGCTCGATTGTAACAGAGAGCAAGCAACGCAGTCTGAAGAAACTCTGACTTTCCCTGCGAGCAGTGACCAAACCAAACCCAACAGTCGACCGGGTCCATATTGTTATCTTCCTCATTCTTCTGAATCTTCTGGCTT
Source organism: Campoplex capitator (assembly GCA_037576405.1). Lineage (NCBI taxonomy): Eukaryota > Metazoa > Arthropoda > Insecta > Hymenoptera > Ichneumonidae > Campoplex > Campoplex capitator. The sequence goes on along the minus strand of JARBWI010000322.1, from coordinate 13,403,085 downwards.
TTTCGTCTCCTTTCTCTCTCTCTATCTTTCTCTTTCTGCCTCGACTGCAGGCTTCGTTCCAAGTGGTCATTCGAAGCTCGCTGTCTCGCTCATCCTCGGCGTACATCCACGGAAATAGCCGAAGCTGCCGAAGTGGTTCTCCTCCTACCCAGAGTAACGACCGAACTTTCCCCACCACTGTTAATCATGAGCTTATACCAAGTCCACCAGAGGTCTAAACGTCGCGCCGAATCCAACGAGTCGACACGACCAAGGTAGTATCTTGCTGGTGGTAGGTAGACCGAGTTAGAACTGCGCTGTTCCACAGACTTCTGTCACGCCTTGTGTATATTCCTATGTGTGCGCGCCGCGTACGAGCACTCGACGCCCTGTCGTTGTCCTCACGCCGTTCCGAGCTTCTCTATCCGACGTCATTGCAGTGAAGTATGTGCTCGAGTGTGTTGTAGAAAATGGCTGTGCCGCTCTCAGCTAAGATACCCGGTCGTACCAGCGGTTGTAAATATTATGGACTATGGCTCGGCATTGGTGTACTTCTTGCAACAACAATATCCGGTGAGTATCACACTATTTTCTTTTTTTTTTCTTTTCTTTCCGATCTTATCGAAGTAGCAAGGTGTCCGTGTGGATGCGTGTGCGTGCTTTGTAAAGATGGAGACTCACGAGAGCAGAGCTTCGTTGAGAAGAGAAGAAACATCCGTTGGGTATATATTACACGAGTTCAGATCTGTGTGGGTTCTCTCAACATGGGATACATACGAAAAGTGATGATTCTGCGTGCGTGCGTGCGTGCGTGCCTCTCGGATCACTCGGGAACAGCGTTGTGTTATCGCTCATTCTTTGAGCAATCTATCGACTCTCTGTCATACTTGTTTTTTTTTTTTTTTTTTTTCTTCAACGATTTACGATCTCGAGGTCTCTTGACTTTTGATAGTAACGTTTTTACTCATCGTCTCCGTGCTTGAAAAAGAAAAACTTCAAAAGTAGCAGCTCTGTTGTATAGACTGGGTCTCGGAGGCCTGTGCAATTTTCACTTTCAATCATTCTTCCAGCTGTGGCTTGATCAATTAAGTGTTGATTGAAACAGGAAAATGATTTAAAAAATGCACTAAATGTGGACATGTCAGAGCTCTGAAACTTTTGCACGTTATTGCTCATGTACGATTCATCAACTTACGTCTATGAAACAATAAACAAGTGTAAACAAGAAAAAAATAGTTATCAGTCACTAAACACTTCTGGTCCAGCCGTAAGAACATCCCGCTAGTTGGCTATTCCTAAATCTTACGAAAAGTCTGAATAGTCAAAAAATTCAATGGTTCCTTTGGTCGGTGTAGTCGGTGCCTTCTTTGCCGTCGCTTACACAGACTCAGTTGGTTTTTCGTTAAGGACTCCACGGTATTCTTCCCTTCCTCGGTTCACTACTTCGTAATTTCCAGGAAAGTGCATACACATACACACGCATAAACGAAGGTAGTGAAGCATCGGGGGAGGCGCTAATTGCAAGATTCAATTATCGTCGTCATCTCGTGCTGCCTCACTCTCTCGATGTTCTCGCGTGCATCAAAGCAAAAATGAGAATATTGAATAGCGTAAGGAGAGACGAGGCTGAAAGCCGCAACTTGGTTTACCCGTAAACACACTCTGTCAATGTACATGTGAATCTTTGGAATTGTTGAATGCGACAGCTACGACGAGCAGCATCACAATCGAAGTGAGTTGCGATGTTCAGGAAAATTTTCCGAGGCTATAAAGCCTCCGCGTATACTAGTATAAACTCGTCATTGCAGGATCTTGAATCTATACGATGATAGTATAAGAAGACAAATGTCATGAGACAAAATCACGTGAAACATTCACTCGAATCACTTGCATCATTTGCGCTCGAATAAGTCCCTCGGGACCCAAGACAAGACTACGACCCTGTTTTTTTTCGAATACCTCACGACTCCACGATCATCGGTTCTCTTAGGAATGATCGATATACATCTCTCTATTCTTCACACTTCGATGTAGCCTCTTCTTTGTTCACGATTATCCATACCCTGCAGTGTTCCGTTAATCTACCTGGAGCAGAATACAATGCCTGGACAAAAGGACTTCTTTTGACCATAGGAATTTTTTTATAGTTTCTCTTGCACTCCCCATCAGAAAGATGAAAAGGGAACATCCAAATTCTTGGAGCGTGCAGCCGGTTTCGACGATGAAACCATTCTTTTAACCTTTCTTATATTTTCCTCTTGTGATCTGAACAATAATTTGAAAAAACAACTGGTTTCATCGCAGAACGACGCGATCGTACAACAACAAAAGGGTTTGCCCAGCTGCACAGATTCCAGAAACCTATAGGAACTAAGCGAGTTAGATGCGTTCCATTAGTTAATTGGAATTTGATGAAATCCTCTTAACTTAACTGGGTTACGTGTTGGTAAAGGTATGGGGACCTCAGAACTTATCGTCCAATTCTCTACTCGTACAGGAGACTAAAGCGATCACGTTTCTTCTTATCGTCCACTCGACCCCGAATAAAGTCATCCGACGAGGGAGTGAGGACGATAAAATGAACGGGAATTGATGATGGGCGTGTAAGAAAAAAATAAAAAGAAAGAAAGAAATTGATGGCGAGTATCTCTCTTCCTGGATCTGTCCTCGTCCAGCCTCAATATTGCTTCGCATTACGCCTCCTCTCCATCCTTTACCACTTGACTCTTTATTGCATGCCATTAAACGCACTATCCGACGTCGATAAACGCCGTATGTTCCCTATGGCAACCAACACCACGCTGCTGTATACTCACGATCCTCACTCCTCACATTTTCTTTCCCTCTCGATGAAACCGCAATTAAACATGTCTGTGTGTACTGACTTACGGGCACGACCTGGGCACGGCACAACCTCGAGAGCAAATATTTGTCATTACACGATAACTCTGAGCCGCTTTTCAAAAGCCTAGTCTCATATTGCATCGCGACAACCTCAAAAACTCCCTTTCACTCTAATGTTCATGCATAACAGTAGTAAATCATATCGATTTCAATTCTTCCCTCCATCGCCCTTCATCGATTCTACCATCACCCCTTCGGGACTAATTACTTGAAAGATGGGTGTTGATGACGATGTGGCCACGATAGCAAAGGCAAAAAACGGACGGAAACAAATTTTCTGTTATCAAAAAACTGCAATGTCGCGTCTCCGAGTATGAACAGTCTCAAAATCAATGATCGTTTATTTTTCAAATTACATTTTTCAACCGGATGGACAGCAAATAAAAAAATCCAACAATCCACGATCATCTTAGTGAAGAAGTCCCCTTTTGATTTTTTTTCTCATATGCTCGCCATTATGCCATTTTAAAAATTTTCTAACCTCGATCATACAACAGTAGCTACTCATGTGTCATTTTCAAATTTCTTTGATTCCCTAAGTTCGAACGACTTGTACTGCCAGTTTACTATCAATCGTTCCGACAGCTCTTTTCTGACCTTATTTACGACGCATTTATACACACCAAAACAAAGTTTTTGCTGTTCAAAATGACATAATATATTGCTGGTTAATATCTTCAGTTTTACGTTTCAAGCATTTCACAAGAAATCCTGGATACGAAGATCAACCGATACGTTTGAAGTGTCAACCTACTGCTTAGCTACTTGGACCGAAATTTTCGAATGTCTGAAAACGAAACATTTCGAATTGTTTCCGCAATTGCCGACGGTATTCTTATTTCTCCAGAATGTAGCCACAAACTCCAAAACGTGAAAGCAGCTCTTTCCTCTCACAGTCCTGGCAGTCCGGTCAATGATTAATTTTTCACCGAACGTTATCCAAAAATCGAACTTGTAGAAATTTGAATATTGGAGTTCGGTAAAGAGTTATAAAAAAAGCATATTATTCAACAAAACTACTACATGACTAGAACGTTTGAAGAAACAGTTACGAGCCTGAAACGATTTGACTGATCGGTAATGCTGAAATTTGTGTATAAACATAAACGGAAAGACAAAATCCGAAAGCAAATTCACAGCGACTACTTAACCCACACGAATGTCTGAAGAATAATTTTATCCGAACGAGAAAACTTGATTTGCCCACCCCTCTTAGATTTCTCGTTGTGGTCCCATTACACGCGAATGATAAGAACAGGTGTTCTCGTTCGAAGCCCGAGCCAAGTTTGTTCAACCGGTGCGCGCGAGAAGTTTTAGTTTCTCAGTAGAAACGACGGGGAGGTCCGTGAAACACGTTTGTTTAGTATCGCGTATTGAGCTGTATAAAAGTGCGAGAACTCGAAGTCTCGCACGAGCGAATTGCACCGTATCCACGTGTAAATGTGTCTACTTTGCCAAATGTGCTTTTGCGTTGCGTAGAGATCACGAACATATGCGTATACGGGCACGAAGCTAAAGTAACATCGAGAACCACGGAGAGCCCCACCGGAGTTCCCGGAAAACGAGACGGTTTATCGGAGGTAGAGAAAGAGAGAACGGGGAGGAAACTTGGGGGTAAAGGCACCCGGGTGACCGCGTGCCTTGCATGGGGTATCCACAGTAACTATAGGCGTTTCTTCCCTCATCGATTCGTTGAGGGGTAGAGTGCTATGACGCCACTACTACCACCAGCACAGTACGAAAACTACACCGGTTTCTCCATCACTTGGCTTCCACCACCACTCGCGTATGCACCTTTACCTGCACTAAACCTTGCACGTATGTTTTTCATCCCTGAATCTTGAACTATCGCACTCCAACACATACACCCAACACACTTGCCATGCATCCATGCTGCCCTCGATCCCGCAGCTGGATTCTAAGAAGTAAATCTAGAATTTTACTGCGAATGGAATCTATTTGTGAAACTGAAGATAACATTTTTATTCAGGACTCGAGGTTATTCGACTTTTTCATTCAACTTATTATTTTTCACGTCTTTTTGGAGCAATTAGGGCGTTTCCCAATACGTAAGGTCAAGTAACCTTTTTGTTTTTATTTATTTTGGAAGAAAAGTTCAAATCATTTTATCGATTATTTTACTTCTCAAAGGTTTACAAAACTACGGTAGCCCATTAGTGTTAGAGAATTTTGAGGCATCCGGATGGATGTGGTGTAGCGTTTCAGCGTGTCTCCAACGTTTCGCAAACGTTTCAGTTTGCAGCATCAGCAGATGAACACGCTGAAATACTACACGGCATCCATCCGGAAGCCTCAAACTTCTTCAAGAATAGATAAAATATTGTAGTCGAAACAACGTTTACGAAAGTCATGATTCAATGAAAATGATGCTTTTGTAAAAATTTTGCAACGTTTTATACGGTAAATCTACATACAAAATATGTGATGTAGTTGAATCATTCCTCTCAAAAAAACTGTGATTTTAAAGACTATTCGCTGACTTCTTACAGTCTGATTCTGATTCTTCTTATGCAAAACAACTCTACCGTAGAGCAAATGTACTGATAATTAATTGAAAGATTTTTCGATGATGGATTTTTATGTAATTGGCTGTTAATGCTTTCGAAAGTTTTATTTATTTCACGACTTTTTATGAAATTTATACTCGATATTTGATCAGCCGAAACTACTATTTGAGGGGAACAAATGTACTTGTCTCAATTTTTTACAGCATATTTGCGGTGTTTTGCAATTTTGTATTATAACATGTCAAAGAACCTTTAGTCGGCAAGATAATATTGAAATAAGTCATTAGGATGTGCTTAATCCAGCTGAAAGATCAGCCTTTATGCACTTTGTAAGTTGCTTATCTGGAGCAGGTTTTTTCATATGTATCTGCAGACATGCCACCTCATTTTACAATACCAAATTATTTTTATTTACATTTGTTCCAACCTAAATCTCTCTCATTAACTGCTTGATATAAGTTTTGAACAAATGACCTTATTCGCGAATGAATATAAAGATTGATTTAACGAAAATGTGCAGCCTGCACACCCTTTTTTCTTAATTATATTATTTGTAAATTCAAAGGTACCCTAATTTTGTTTCTGTGAGAACATCTGAGACATTCGTCATGTATTCAATAACTGCAGAGACGAAATGTTCACATACTATTAGTTGGATTTCTACTACGAAGTAAACATTTGTTCGTGCGATTCCATAAGACCGAAGTGTTGATAGACGTCGTAAATAATTATTGTGAAATCATGATCGATATAGAAGGCAGCAATCAGCGATGAATTGTGAATCAAGCTAATGGCCATGCGGACGTTAGTGATGGAGTGCGAGAGAGCAACGAAGTGTGTCGCGTGGCCCGCTGGCGCCTGATTAGGAGGTACTAAATAATCAGCGAATGAGCAGTCGTTCCCTGTCGTGATTGCCGATTGCTCGAGGTCCGATGACGACCTATCTGCCAACGGGCTGACCACTGACGTCATGGTAGAACGTCATCAACAAATTTCGTTTCTTTACGACGTTTTGTAGCTCTGCTTTAGCGATTGCGCTCCCTATCTCTCGTATATGGTATTCATCGATATCGAGAGTATTCGAGCTTTACATTCGAAAACCGCCGCAAGACCGAGCTGTTATTTCATTCGGCTCCCCACCACTATTTTCTCTCTATTTTTCTTGATCGCTGCTCAAGCGAGAATATGAGACATCGACCATTAAGCCTCGTTGCTCCAGCGTCTTTTATGAATGGAAAAATACTGGGAATCCGTGACTCGTTTTTTTTTTTTTACAACCAATCATGTGGCCGCAAAGTTTTCACATTGATTTTCAAACCGACTTGAGATAGTTCAATATTTTTATATTAATTTAAACTTATATCAAGTCATTTAAACCAGGAAACTGTGAAATTCCAGCAACGAAGATTTCACCGAGTTTCGTCCAACGATACGCGTCGCTTCTTCGTTCTCTTTCATCCTCCTCCTTTGCTTCTCTTTTTATACTTCGAAGAAAACGATTATAGAACGTTTTATTGTTAGTCCCGTGATCGTTACCGAGACGCAAGACTGGGCGGCAGCGAGATAGCTGAGGACGAGGGAGAAAACGCTCACAATTTCTTGTCCATCCACCGGATAGATCGTAACACAAACTGCACAACTGTCCGGGGACAGCAGCGTGGCCTGGCGTTGATACGAATATATACACACACGCACGAATGTACCCGTAAATCGTTTTATTAATAGACATGGTCATCTTGCAAATAGATGCGAGGGTGTGTTACAGAGAAGCCCGAGGTTGCTGGGGCCCTAGTAGCTCATGCGATAAAGAGAATTCGCTCTCGTCGTATATCCAATGAGCGACGACGAGAAAATTCCGTACACAAACGCGTCTCCATCTATCTCCCACGTTTTCGTGCATTTTCCGCTTCTTCTTTCTGCGTTTAAACGTTGACGTCGTTTCTTTTTTATTTTTATTTTATTTTTTTTTAACTTTATTTGTATCTCTTATTACATTCAGTCCTCGTTCTATCGGTCCGCAGCTTCTACCGCGTTTTTTTTTCATTCTTGTTTTCCTTATTCTTGTTTCACGTCAGCCTGGCGCCTCCTTCGAGACTGCCATCGTTTTTTCTCTCCTTTCCTTTTCTGCTCCTCTCTCTTTCTCCCTCGTTTTAGCCAGTTTAAGACGGTCCCTTCGTTCGCCGGTCACTCGTTTGTTAAGCTCTCGCATATCCTCGTGTTCGCTTCGTCTCAGCTTCACCATGAAGAGCACAAACGCGTTTGCACCACGAGAGATGCTAATTTCTCGAGTCAGATCTCCAGCATGTATGCGACTCCACCGCTACGAATACTGAAAATTCCTTATGTCGCCCGAATCGCCTTAACTGTCTTTTCATTTGGTCCAGGCGTGTCTCACCATTCTTAGATCTTAGCTGATATTCTCTCGAATTCCTTTCGTTTATAGCACGAAAAAACGATCTTATCTGACGCGATATTAAAAGCTCTCGATCTCCGTATGCCTTCGAATCGAAACCAAAAATTTCGTATTGAATTTCAAATTATCTCGAACGTTTCTCCGTCCTCGGTGTAGATCGTTCATGGATTTCATCAATTTTGAAACGAGACAAAATCTTATTTATGTGCTTCTTGGTTAACCCCTGGATTCTAAACGATTTGTGAAATCAACCGCAAACGCTTGGTGATGATTTTGGGTCTCCTAAATGAGTCCACTTTGAAGAAACTCCTCGAAAGATTTGTTTCGAGAGATTCCACAGCACTTCTATTTTATCTTCTCCGCTTCCCGTTGATCGTTGTTTTTTTTTTGTTTTTTTTTTTTTTTCACTTCATCTTCTTCTCGGCTTGTTCGTTAAGACGCCTCGAGTCCGATGACGTATTACCGGAAGTATCCGCCCCCGGGATCTCTGGAGTTTTCTCAACTCGCACGGCGCACCCTTTCCTCGTTTCCATTTTATTTTTATTCTTTTTTTTGTTTTTTTCAATTCATTTTTCTCCTTTTTTATAAATCTTTTTTCGCTTCACCTCCGTTTCTCCATCTCACTTTGCTGCCTTCAACGCACGCATACGACGAATATCGTGGGCCGCGACACGATCATCGTTTTCTCGCCTACGCTCAAAACTTCCACTCCGACCTGGCTACGTCTCGCGCGCGTTACCGCCTTCTTCTCTTTCCATCTCTTGACCAGACGTCAATTATCGTGGTATCGATCTTAAACTTAATAAATGTATTTCATTGAAGTATTATTGCTTTTTTTTTTTTAATCTCTCATTCAACGTTCGTAAAGAGTGACTGGATATATCGATAACACGAACTCTCGAGGCTATCCCGTTGACGTCAAGCCAATGTCGGTTGTTCGAGCTAGTTCAATATATCTTCTGCTGAAGAATCAAATGAGTTTTAAACTGTATACATTCGTAACGAGAATCCAAAAAGGTTTCAAATAAATCCGGAGTTTTTCAAATGGTTTTGGAGTTTGTAGTTCGGTTAAAATCTATAAAATTTACTGCACACGTGCTGTATACCCAAAGTGACTTGAAACAGCACTTTTCACGTGCTCATAATCCGTTCACCGAGCAATACCCAAAAGCCTATAAAATAAGCAAAGTAAACTCATGCGTTCCCTCGATATCCCGAGCATTTTCCATCAATTTTCAATGTTTCTTCATTTTTCTGGAAAAATAAAAAACGTGATGTCAGATTGACTCTTATCACCCCATATTTATGGACTTTCGAAGATTTCGATAAATATCCAAAAGCAAATTGTATTTTTTGTTAACGAAAAATCGTGATTACAAAATTCGCAAGCCTCAACAGTTCGGTACACCTGGTGCCCTCGGCTTATCTGCTCTATAAAATACCAAGACAGTAATTCTCGGTGAAAGTATCCCTCGAATACCACTCGATCACGCCTTGACTCGATAAAACCCGATAGAAAAAAAAGACGCAAACGTTTCATGTGACTCCCACGCGAAAAAACTTGGCTGGCTGATTAGTCTGGAGTTCCCGGTCTAATTTCTCATCACACTGGAAACATTGAGTTCAGAAGTTTTTTTTTATCAGTATTTAATGAACATTATAATATAAGAATAATAATGCAAAATAATAGTTTGTTGAAACAATAAAAACGTCTGAACGTTCGGACTTTCGATGTCGGACGGACATTTCTGATTATTTAGAGTCGCGGTAGCGACTCGAGACAAGTTTATGTATAAAAGAAAGTTTTCGCTCCGAGACTCTTTACTGAAAGTACCGAGTTTCCAACTAATATAAATTTTCTGAAATCATTAAATTACATTTTTATGAATTATAATTAAAAAAGTATCGCTAATAATATAAATTTGTGTGAAAATTATCAGAAAAGTCAGAAACGCTTAGATTTTGCATGAAAATCGAGATATCGTACATCGTTACATCCGTAATTGATTAAAATAAAAACATTTGAACAATAAGTTATTTTGGTGTGTTACAGCTGATGCGATAACTTGTTATTGCGAGGGACACTGTCCGGATGATCGGCAAAATGGTACCTGCGAGGGACGTCCAGGTGGGCATTGTTTCAGTGCAGTTGAAGAAGTGTGGGACTCTGAGATCGGTGAATACGTGCCCGAATTCTCATTCGGTTGTTTACCACCTGACGAGCAGGGTTTTATGCAATGCAAGGGCTACCTGGTGCCTCACTTGCAAGGCAAAAGTATAATGTGCTGCAACACCACGGCGCAGTGCAACAAAAATTTATTCCCCGAATATCAGCCGCGTCCAACGCCCCCACCGGATCCAATCGCGTTCGTTTCCGGTGCACCGCTCATAATACTCGCTGCGACACTCTCCATTTGTCTGATCGTTTTCAGTATAGCGATGATAATAATATACAGAAGATACAGGAGAAAAGAACGCGGACCTTGTTTGGTTCCGTCGCAAGGAACTCTGAAGGATCTTATGGAGCAGAGCAGTGGCTCAGGCTCGGGTTTGCCCTTACTCGTTCAGCGAACCATAGCAAAGCAATTGGCTCTTTCTCAGTGTGTCGGAAAAGGACGTTACGGGGAAGTTTGGCTGGCTCGATGGCGAGGTGAAAAAGTTGCGGTCAAAGTATTTTTCACCCTTGAGGAAGCCTCATGGTTCCGTGAAACGGAAATCTATCAGACCGTACTCATGCGACACGACAACATACTCGGCTTCATCGCCGCCGATATCAAAGGCACTGGTTCCTGGACCCAAATGTTACTAATCACCGATTATCACGAGCGCGGATCTCTTCACGATTATCTACAAACCACCGTACTCGATCATCCCAGCTTACTCGCCATTTGTCTCTCCATCGCTTCCGGTATTGCTCATCTTCATACTGAAATATTCGGCACCAGAGGCAAACCGGCTATCGCTCATAGAGACATTAAAAGCCGAAATATACTCGTCAAAAGAAATGGGGAGTGCGCTCTTGCTGACTTTGGCCTTGCTGTTAGATTTATAAGGTGAGGAACATTCGTTTATCCTTGATTCATCTCGTTATAACTTTACATAAACTTCAACGTTTTAGTAATCAGAACGATTCATTATTTGAAACCCAAAGTTTGCAGCAAAAATTCTGTAAACTTTGCATTTTTAGTAGTTTAAATCAGCATTAATAGTTTATCAGAAAGTAAAAAACACATTGAATTCACCATTTTTTACGAGTTAATTTTTTAAACGAGATAATTCGATAATTATACTTTCTCACTATTTTGCCGCTTAACTCGGAAAATACTGATCGTACGAAAAAAAAAAATTGTAGAGAATCAAATTTGTAACTTTGCAATTTAAACTTTTGATGAAAAATTGAAAATTGCAAAGTTATTAACAAAAACGATTGTCGCCATTTTGAATTTAGACTTCCAGTGACCCCCCCTAAATATTCCAGCAATAAAATTGCTGCCTGCAATTTTTGCAAGGTTAGGCCCTTTTTTTGCGAATCCACCCAGAGCTAATGGTAACTGTAAAACGATTAATTTCCTATTTTCCACTTAATTCACCGTTTTAGTTTCAATTTTTTTTTTTCAATTAATCATATTAGTTTCTACAGATCTTTTTTCCGTGTATTTTCATTCAATTGTTCATCATAATATTATTTTTATTTCGATACGCCAGATGTTTCGCATGCAATTCCAATTATAATTTTTACTTGACAACTGCATTTTAAACCAATCGACTACCTCTCCGGTCATACGTGATTAATGTATTTTTTAACGCGTTTCATCAACGCTTACCCGTTTCATCTTGTTTTAAACATTTTTTTTCACAGCGCCGACTTTTATGAGTTTTTTTTTTTCTGTTCACAAAATTTTTTACACAGTTCAGATTCACACAGGTTTTAATCGTTATATACCAACGCGTTTGCACAAATCTGCATTGATTTTCAGGTTTGAAAAAACCGTTTAAATAATGCACATATTGCACTATATTCTGAATTTATTCTCGCAGGCTGCTTTTCTATAACTTTTTTCCACCTAAAAAAAGTAGCTCAAGTGTACGAACAATGAGGAAAAAATACCAGTAGAATCTTGAACGGATCTTCTATAGTTTGCACACAATACGGAGCCCTCGTATGCCTATAGAAGAAGAAGAGAAAAAAAAACAAGTTTATTCAGACAATATTCATGCACAATGAAAGTTTATTTTTCTGTCGGTCGCTGGATTTAACGGCATCGATTGAATATCGATAAGCAATCGTTCTATAACCGCGGCCAGCAGTTTTTTTCTTTCGTCATTCGTGTTTGTCTCACGAGTGTGATGTTTTTTTTTTTTTTCCTTCAGAGATTCTTTATTCCTCGTGGTTTTTCAAGGGACTTGTTTCTCGAGTAAATCGAGAGACTTATGAATAATTAATCGAGGCGGTTTACAATTAGAACGACAGGACTATCCGATTTATCAATTATTTATCGTTTATATATACGATTGATCGTACATTCTTTTAACATCGAATTCTTTGAAACTTGTATTATTACAGTGAGAGCGGCGAGATTGACATAGCGCCGAACACAAGAGTGGGAACGAGGAGATACATGGCGCCGGAGGTCCTCGACGAGAGCTTGAACACGTCCTCGTTCGATGCCTTCAAGATGGCAGATATGTACTCCGTCGGCCTCGTACTATGGGAAGTTTGCAGGCGATGCGTTACCGGTGGTAAAGTCAGTACTGCCGAGCTCTATGCTCTCCCTTATCACGATGTTGTGCCCAGTGATCCTGACTTCGAGGACATGAGACTAGCCGTATGCGTCAAAAGGCTGAGGCCAATCATTCCACCGAGATGGGAACACGATCCGGTAAAACTTCCTCTTTTTAAATGACGCTACAAATTTTTTCATTCCTCTAAAATGTAGAGCCTCGTGATAAGACTAAAAAGAATTTTCATTACCGTTCCTAAGTGGCCTGATACTCGCAGCGAAAATTTTCTTGATTATGATTTTTTTTTCCTTTTTATAAAGTAGAGTTGTGACGCGTGAATTAACTGTTTATCGTCATCAATTTTCCGCCCTTCTGATTGATTCTGAAGAACGACTTTGAAGTTATTCTGTCTGCTCTCAAATGTTACAATGACAGCTGATTTTTCATGACTATATGACAACTGAGATTCCTTCTTGACAAGCCATGCATCGGGAAAAACAATAACGAAGAATAATTATTCTCAATAAATTTCGCAAAAGAGAAATTTTATTAAAACTTGAGCCATTGATAAAGAATAATTTTTTCAAATTCAACCAACGGTTCGAATAATGTTGAGGTTTGTTTCATAATTAAAAAATAACATTAGACGAGGAATTATCGCTTAAATTGCCTAGTCGGTTATGAACTATAAGGTTCGACTTTTTTTTTCATTCATTTATTCAATCAACTCGTCAGCATTTGTGCTACTTCGAATGTTTTTGATTTTTATTCCTCGAAAATCATGAGTAAAACGATAATTGATTACTGAAACAAATAATGAAGATAATTAAAATATTCACATTTTCGACTTTTTTTTATCAAACGGAAGAATATATTTGATGGAAATAGAAAGAATTTTTAAATCGCTGTCAACGACCAAAGACCGACCAGCCGCGAAAGTAGCACAAAATCCGAATTAATTGTACTCCTGCGAATCACTGTTTTGAAACATTTTACAAACATCAAATATAAACCCTGACTTGGGCGTTAAATATTTTCACGTTAAAATATTCAAATGTCTCGATAAAGACAGCAACAAATCTGTCAGTAAATTTTTTTTAATTACATCATTACGACCACTGGTTTAGTCGTGAAAAATTCATTGATATTATGGACAAATTTCGTGTCAATAAAACGTCGATTTCAACGTAAAAATCCCCGTCCTGAAAAGATTAATTATGAATAAAATGTAATATTTGTTATTTTTAATAACGAAAAATGTATTTTTCAGGTCCTATTTGCTTTGAGCAAATTAATGGCGGAGTGCTGGCACGGTAATCCAGCAGTGCGTTTGACAGCGTTACGCGTGAAAAAAACAATGTCGAAGTTGCACATCGACAACGCCATCAAAATCGTGTAGTGCTGGTGAACATTCGTTTTAATTTGTTTTTTTTTTTTTTTTTCTATTTTTTTTTTCTTTCTATTACTTTTATCGGTATGTGTTATTAATTTCTTCTTCAATATTCGACGGAGAAGAAACTTCCTCTCTTGTACATACTTGCTGACTGCACGTCTGAATATTATATATACGTATATATGATGATAAAAGTACATTTATAAATGTATGTTTTCGTTCTCGCTATTGTTTAAGTCCTCGTAGGCATCATGATGTTAACTTCTTTTTCAATTTTACCCACATTTTATTCATCTTGTACATAGCTAATTATAGATTTTCGTGACCTTATCGTTTTCCTTGAGCATCGCGACATCCATCAATTTTATCACATTTTTTCACGGCAGCCAATTTTTTGACATTTGTTTTTTGTTTTTTTTTTTTTTTTTTTTCATTCTTTTTTCTTTCATGACGAATACGAGGAATCAATACGAGGCCAATTATTTTCCTCTGTAAATAATTCACCCGCTGTAAATATCTCGATAACTTTGTAAACAGACTGCAGTCAGAACAAGACTGAGTACTGAAGATTCAAATATTGTAATTGTGAGAATGAGATTTATCGATATAAACGTGTGCGTGCTCTAGCCAACAAGTTTTTTCGGACGAAAATGCATCGAGCTATTCGAATTATCTTGTTTATCTTTATGAGCAGAGTAGTTTTATTATCAACGACGTTGCAATGTTAATCATCATCATCAGTTTGTCACCATTTTTCGTTTCATTGTTTTTTTTTTCCATTTTATTCTGTTTTTTGTTTTATCATTTATAATTGTATTGACAATTTGTTGAATCACTATTGATTGTTGATACTATTAAAATATAATTCTAGTTTATTGCAATATCGTTAGATTGTAAAAAAAAAATCATTAAAAACGGAATAGTTTATTAAATTTGGAAAATTTTGAGCAGGATGTTTCAAGGATTTAGAAATATAACGAAATTCTGATTCTTGATCACGAATTATTTCGAGTAATTTCGTTGATTACAAATAACTCAATAATATGTCACTTCAGTAATTATGTTCGAACAGATCACGAACTGAAAAAAAAAAAAAAGAAAGAAAAGAAAATCGAATAGAAAAATAATAAAATATCACTGATCCGTTTGGGTCATTTGATTTGGCCTAAACATTGTTGATTAACTTTCATAATTGGCATATCGTCGCAATATTACACACTGTTGATGTGTAATTCTTATGATATCATTCGATAAAGAAATTATCAATAATACTTCAAAACAAAACAAACTATTTAACAAAAATATTTAAAAGAAAAAAATTTGGAATAATCAAAGAGCGGTATCAATGAGAGAAAGACGATAGATAAATTGTGAGAAAAATTGCTAAACGGTGCAACTAAAAGATGAAATTATTTGTAATTAATAATGGAAGACCTAGCGGATGAGAGGTCAGTGGCTCAAGAGTGTTATTGTTAATATTTGAACTAACGAATCTACGAAATAAGTGAGCGCATGAGTATCCTCCGGCAAATGTTCTAACGAGCGGCGCATACTCGACTCATTGTTAACTAATTCATTGGCTGCCCAGCTTCGGGCATCACCATGAATTATCAATTTGTAAATTGTATTACGATAAGGAACCGGATATGTTCTAGTGTGATAGTGAAATGTGCGAATGTGTAACAAATGTTGTTTTTAGTCTATGACCGAAAAAATTCGTAAAAAAAAAAAAACCAATGCGAAAGCTAATTAAACAAACAAGGAAAAAATCTTCAGAAAATCCACGGTTGCGACAGTGCAATCGTGAATAATAAAATTTATATTTTTAACGAGTATTAAATGATATCACCTTTTTCAATTTGTCTGTGTCTTGTTTTTGTTTTTTTCCAATCCATTTATTCAACAAAGACCGTATAATTGATTTTTGAACATTGATCATCGAATGAAAAAAAAATTTAATTCTACAATTATGGAGATCTTTATTTTATGTTAATTGCCATAATGCTTTTCTGACTTACCCTGATTTTATATTGCTAAGAATCTCTTTATAACCTGTCAGCAACAGAAAACACAAATTAAAAAAAACCTGACTTCTCCACCATTATCTTATGACACTCGTAAATGTCGGTTGCAAATTGGTTCAATTTTACAAATAACAAAAATGACGATGTGCGGTATTTATAATGTAATTCTTACTCGAAATTTCATTCGAAGACACAAAAATATTTCATGCATATAATAAATGAAAATAAATCGCGTATCAGTTCAGCAATAAAAATTATCTCGGAATGGAAATTCGGTTTGATTCAAATTATATTTTGCGTCGATGAAATGAAATCGAACGAAGAATTTCAGATTTTTTTCATTAATTGTGCCATTTGGACTCAAACAAAATAATATTTTTCTTATCATACCTCGTCATTCACTCCACATATAATTGAAATGAATTGAATAGTTATACGAATAATTGTAGAAAATAGTTAAATATACAAAGTAAATTTATAACCAAAAACGCCTTGGAGCCAACTTCGCGCTAGGGAAGAGGGAATGGTTGTTTCCTGAATTCACCGCGAGAGGCGTTGTCCGTTTTGTCGCAGATATATACCTATACATATCACAATGTATTTGGTGTGTTGGCTACACTGAAGTGAGTGGAAGTGAGAAGAAGTGAGAAATCGAGGAGAGACGCCGCTTGATATTCATCTCGGTTGTCCCGGTCTGTTACGCGTTGCCATTTTCATCGTCGGGAAGCGTGTTGGTTCGCGTCGTCGTATTTTATTACACTCGTAGCTTTACGAAAACACTGACTTGGTAAGTACACGTGATAAAATTATTATAAAATGAGTTGTGCACACGCGGACGACGTCGGAATGAGCTGATCGCGATTTTTATAGTGTGGTAGCAATCGTTAGTTTTATTAAAGTCGCAAAATGCCGAAAGTCCCGGATCTTTCAACACGACGGTCACGCCATTGACCACTTGGCCTCGTCCGACGACCAATTTTTTTTTTTTTTTTTCACATAATTCAGTATCAGCTATTCGCGGCATAACGAAGTGTCAATTTTCTAGTGCATCCATAAATTACCTTGTTCTTTCGTGAAGCGTAAATATGTTCATAGCAGTGTGGATAAAAAATTCCTGCTCGTAATGAGCTGTATATGCTAAGCATTTCATCGTTACTCTACTCTTTTAGGTTATATGTACACAAAAATTACTTCTTTCTCAAAAACAATAAACATATAAATCCGATAACGATTTATCTGGGCGTGCAAAATTCAGAACAATATTATTCCGTTTATTCCGAGTTATTTGTTCGTTGTCTGCAGTGTTTCGTATGCATTCTTGCCGCGACATCGTTATGCTGTCATCCGGCTAATTTTAACTGCAGCCACTTTTCATATTAATTATCGGCTCATATAAACAATATGCGCTCATTTCGTGTCCGAAACAGTGGGCTCACGGTAACAATTGATAAGCAAAAAAAAAAAGTAATTTCTAAGTACTCTGCTACTAAAAAAATGGCCGCCACTGGTCCAATCGCCGAATCTTTGAGGGGTGGGAGGTAGACAGTTTCGGAGTAGGATTTTACGCCGTCGTTCTAGCCGCTGCGTCATTCTTGCTTTGCGCGCCCATTCATCTTACGGAAAATTCCGTCTCATAAGCGTCTTCTCGGCATTTCGCGAGAGATATATAGCAGTTTTTTCGTTTGATAGTGTTGTAACGATTGAAACGTCGGTTATCATTAGCGGTGAAGCTCGAAGGTACGTAATTAACGTATGACTGATCGCCCGGATATTATTATTTTGCCTGGCTAAAATAGGGGGGGATTTCTCACACCGGGACGCCATTTTATCACAGCGGCCGGCGTCCTTGTTCCTGGAATCCAGTCAATTTTTATAGCTTAACTATCACTCGTGTTTGCAAACAAAAATAGAAACGACGCAACATTCAACTCGATATGAAATCATAACAATTTATTGCTGTGTTTCCGTTATTTCTGTTAAAATGATCAATCCATAATGCTATTTTCACTTCGTTAGAATTCGATATTCACGTGTAACACATTCACGCCATTGAAGTGTTTCACGCGCAACAAAAATCATTTACATTAAAACCGTTGTTCCACATGTACAAAGATTGCATTAAAATAATAGAAAATTTGATAGAATTGAGTTTATTATTGTGATTCACATTACATTCATGCACGGAACATTGAAATTATAGGTACGATTATTATCGTCGAGTAGACTAAACATCGTTCGCGTTCATTTCCTGTTCTTTGTGAATTACCCCCACCACCGTTCTGATTGTACAAACATCGTTGAATTAATAAAGTTAAAATTTTCATTAGCAAAGTTCAACGAAAATTTTTTTTCTTTTGTTTCTCGCAAGTGAAACATTCGTAATTGTTTCTCTACGGATTTCACCGTCGAATCTGATTTTCACATTTGCAACAACGAAATTTGTTCACCCTTATAACCTCGTGATAAAAATATTGAGAATTTTTTCTCTTCATATTGACTTGAACAGTCAATATTTTTTTCATTGCAAAGTTTGTTTGCTCGATACCAGATAACTTTCTTAATTCATTAGAGCATTATTTACTTAACCAAATTCAATAGTACATAATTTTCTTTCCTGTCAAGGTTCCAGGACAAGCCAAAATGCCAGGTTTTAGCAGCGTCGGAACATTCAAAATCTTCATTGGCAATCTTGCCGATAAGACCTCGAACGCCGACATAAAACCTTTGTTCGAAAAGTATGGAAAAGTCGTAGAATGTGATGTCGTTAAAAACTATGGCTTTGTGGTAAGACTAAGAAATTATTATTTATTGTACGAATAAGCATATGATGAAAAAAAAAATTGAAAAGTTCAAGAGTTATTTGTACAAATGTATCTCCCTGTCATTCGTGAAACTTGAGTTTTCAAATAATGTCATCGGTGTTCCGAGGACTTGATTCTTTCCACAAAATATCGAAGAATTAGAATGAAAAGATAACTTTGAATTTGTAACAGCACATGGAGAACGAAGAGGCCGGTAGAGACGCGATTCAAAAGTTGAATAGCTCGCTGGTTCACGGCCAGCCGATAAAATGCGAGGCTGCCAAGAGTCGAAAAGGGCCAAATACGCCAACAACGAAGATATTTGTTGGAAATTTGACCGATAATACTAAGGCGCCTCAAGTTCGCGAACTTTTTGCCAAATTTGGAACGGTCGTTGAATGTGATATTGTTCGAAATTACGGTTTCGTACATCTCGAGGCAACTGGTGATGTAAATGATGCTATTAAAGAGCTCAATGGGATGATCGTCGACGGACAACCCATGAAAGTACAAGTGTCGACGAGCCGAGTCAGACAGAGGCCTGGAATGGGCGACCCGGAGCAATGCTATCGATGCGGACGTGGTGGACATTGGTCGAAGGAATGTCCAAAGGGAGGAATGGGCGGAGGCGGACCGGACAGAAATGGTTTCAGGGACAGAATGTTCGGTCGAGACCCGTATCCTCCACCGCCACCGCCACCTTTCCTCAGGGACAGACTCATGGGCGGTGGCCGCTTCGGAGTAAGTATTTCTTGTCATTCTCTATTTATTCATAGCAATTTTCATGAATTTTTCAATTCTTTCAACTACAATGATTTGAACATTTCTGTCTGATGAAAAAAAACTGTTTATGATTCGAAAAATTGAAGAGAAAAAAAATTGGTAAATTTTTTTTATCACTAAATATTTTAATCTTTGAAAAAATATATAATCAGGAGATAAATGTTGAAAAATAAAAAAGTGAGAATTTATTTTAACGGCAATATGGTATTATCGGTCGAGCAGGACTACGACAGCTATTACGATAGGAGAGGATTCGAGGACACGAGAGATCTCTACGAGAGGCGGTTTTCGGGTATGACAGGACCCCGTGACATGGGCAGTAGTAGTACCATGCGCGGGCGTGACTTCCCACCAATGCCTCCTATGCCTGCTGCTCTAGGTATGGGAACCATGCGAGACAGTGCTTTCTCACGAGGCAACGATTACGGAATGTTCAGCAGGCGATCGCCACCGCCAAGCGGAAATAACGGACGATTCAGGTGAGTCGAGAAGCAATTTTATCAATAATTAACGGAGAACGTTCAGCAACTAACTTTTGAATTTCCGTACACAAAACAATCACGGTATTATGAATACAAAAATTCTGGTTCGAATTTCCCTCACTCGACACACATGCACAGCCAAGTTTTTCTATTCGATGCATAAAAATGTCTCTATTCTACCGTTTAATCATTTCAATCAAAAACTAAAATGACTCGTGCGAATTGGGTTACGGTGATTCGTCTACGTCATCTCTTAAGTTTCATCACTTTTTCTTCACCTTCCCCACATCTTTCCTCGTCCATATTTTTCGACCTTTTCTTATTTTGACACGATTAACATTTTTCTTTATCTGCCTTGCCACTATGTAATCTACGCACAATTTTCTCAATATAAATTGTGCTATTTCTAGACGTCGAATTGAATCTAATGTTGAAAAATTTCTATTAATCACCTCGTTTTCTATTTTTCTTATCTCGCGACCAACATTTATTTCTCATTTTTTGACGAAGACTTTTGAATCGCCGTTTTCGCTGAGTCGTTGATATCCAAATTTTACCAAAATTGATAACCAAGTTTCTGTTTAACAAAAAAACCAATGAGAATTTGTAAAAAAAAATTCACTTTCCTAGCCCGCTTGATATTCGATACTACATTAACACGCTTCGTGCTTCGAAAATTTCATTTTCAATGTTACAGCCTCGATGATAGTGACTGATATTAAAATTTTTGTTACTCGATTCATTATCAAAGTTGAATTTTGAATAAATCATTCAACGCTTTCTTCTCCATTGCATTTTTTAACCATTTTTACGATTTCTAACGATCACAATAACATGATCACTTGCCTGAATTTATTCAATTTTTTCAACAACCCACGGGGTGTGTTAATAGTAATGCGATAAAAAAAATTATTTAAAAAAAAAAAAAACCGTGAAAATCAAATACTTATTATGACGCTGTTATAGTAGAGGCATGTACGAGGACTTCAGTCGAGATTCCTTCGAAGAGCGTAGGTAAGTACTAAATTTTGCTGGGCAAACTAAGAACAAGAAAAAAGCCAGGAAATCAACTAATACTCAAAACAAAAAGAATATTCCGTTAATTTTTATGACTCGACCACTATAAAAAAAAAGAGAGAGAGAGAGAGAGAGAAAAAGAAAAAACATCCCGCTCCTATTCGTTTGCCGTCGCCCGGTTGCACTTTTCTCGACGTCGCGAGCGCTCCTCGGTACCAGAGCCAATAAAACGCATAATATTTAATTCGGAAACGCCACACGACGTACCACGAGATAAATTAAATGAGCAAAAAGACCCCTTCAGGCAGGCGAAAAGAAATGAATCAACGCGGGGCCAGAATAATAAAAAAAAAAAAAAACAAAAAAGCGTGAGCAAAACTGGCACGTGAAGGCGCGCGCTACCGTTCACGGGGATTTCGACGTGGAAAAGAGCTATCGGCGCACTGGTTAAGAACGAGAGAGAGAGAGAGAGAGAAGAAAATAAAAATAATATTCAATCAAATTCATATAAAACGAATATCGCAACCGAAATTTTCTGACTACTGTTTATTTTTTCTTTTTTTTTTTTTTGTAAAAACAGTATCGTTGCTATAAATATACCGTGAACGTTTTTACCCAGTAACGCAGCCCGAAATCGTCGATGCTAAAAAAAAAAAAAAAAGTAACGATCTCTTTTCGTTAGCTCGTATTGCGTTTTTCATATGATCTCATACAAAATCGATCGTAAATTTCCGAAAAGAAAATTTCACTTTTCACTAAAGTTTTAATTTTATTTCGAATCGTTTCGAATGCCTTTTTTTTTTCTGCATACGCAATGGAGAGGTCGAAATAAAGTGAATATAAAACGCGTCGCGACTTTGAGGTCTTCGTCGCTGGGCAAGTTCGAATTTATATAATTTTTTTTTTTTTCTTTTGTTTTTCTCATCAAAAACATAATTTCGGTAAAATTTTGAATGAAAAGTAATGAAAAAAAAAAAAAGTAAAGAGAGAAAAAAAAATCGTGATTTCAATCAAGGGACGGCCTGAATGCACGGTGAAAAAAAAATTGTGAAATGTTTGTTCGTTAGCAGACCGGGATTACGAGGGCCATCGCCGTCGCGCCGGTTCGCACCATACTAAATCGTCGCGTCGGGATATCGGATCGGTCTCTCGGTCTGTGTCCGTCGTCGTCGGTCAGTATACGTCGTCGTCGCCGTCGCCCGTCTACGCCGCCGCCGTCGTCCACTTCGTCGTCGCCGTCCTCGTCTCCCCCGTCTTCTGGCGTCTCGTCTACGCCACCGCCGTCTTCGCCTACGTCGTCGCCGTCGCTGTAGCAGGAAGCCTGTCGGGACCGATGATTATATTTTGGTGGCCCGTTTCCCCCTCCCCCCGATCCTCCCTTGCTCGAAAATATTAATCCGATAAAAAGAACGAACCTAAAAATAACGGCGCTACGTTGTTTCGAAGCGATAACATTATTTTCGGAATCCTTTCGTTCCTTAAAGCCCTTTTTTTTCCCCCCCGATCGTCTGCCGATTGGAATTAAACAAAACAGAAACTTCATATACCATTTACTTGATTATATATTTTTTTATATAATTTCGCGTAAACGAATGCCTCTCGAGAGACCCGCGGCAAGCCTCCCCAAACTTGACGAATTACGGAGAAACTCAATTCGAATGAAAAAAAAAAAAAAAAAAAAAAAAAAAAAAACAATTCCATTTCTAAACGAGGAAAACGACGACGAGGCTATTTTATCCGATCGCCAATTAAACACACTCATCAGTTTACACATTTTTGAATAACGAAGAGAAAGAAAAAATGGAAATTTTTCGTCAACCTAGTTTGCTTCTTTCTTTTTTTTTTTTTTTTTTTTTGACACTTGTCTCTTTCACTGGCGAACCATGATTCGAGCCACCATTAACTGATCGCAGCGCTGAACGAAGAAATGATAATGAGTATTTAATATTGAGAGCGCGGACGATTAATGACCGATGTCGTAGGTATTTCGATCCTCGCGCTATAATGCCCGTATGAAAATTGTTTTTCTTCAAACTTAATCGACACGATTATATTATAAAACCACGATCAGACAGACTAGATTCGTTAAAGATTCGCGCATCTACCTGATTTTTTTCATCACTCTTGTTTATGAAGAAGAAACGAGTAAAAGAAGAGAAAGAAAAAAAAAAAAAGAAAAGAAAAATACCCGATGTACCAATATAGATTTAGCAACGTAATCGACTTTTTATTAATTTAGAGATAACAATTATGATTCGATAATGAATAAAAACGAATGAAACAATTAAAATGACGATAATGCGAAAATACGATTTCATTATGACGAATTAAACCCGTCAAGGGAGTTTTGAGAAGATGAAAAAAAAAAGAAAGAAAATATTTAATTAAATTCTCCGTTTGGCGAAGAGATGAAGAAAACTCGTTCAACTTGTCTGATATCTATGAATATATGAGTTTCGATGTTCCCGATACCAGCATCGAGCACATTGAACATTTTTCGGGCCTGTCGTTTCTCTTAAAATAAATATAAAAAAAAAAGGCTATTCCACTCCGAGTAGTAACTCGAACAATTGGAATAAATAATTAAAACACCCTCAGCTTATGTTGATTTTCACACACCTCTCGAGCTCGACTAGAATTCGTGTCCTGATCCACCCCTTTGAGCCCCTTTCTTATTATATCTATTATTATAACCGACATGATTGCTGGATAATGTGTAATAAACGTAACTTTAAACAAACAAACAAAAAACTAAGCGTGAAACAAACAGAAACCGTAGTAATGTAACTGTGAAATTCGATTGAAACAAAGAAGAAAAAAAAAATAAGAAGAAACAAAAAAAAAACGTCGTGTATTTTTTCCTTTAGTCTCTACGTGCCGTGAATTTTCGTGCGGTTCCGCAGAACAATACGGTTCGTAACGTCGACCTTGAAAAATCGCCCTCTCCGAACCCCTGAAACCCCATCGCTATTAATATCGTTGAAAAAAAAAAAAAAAAAAAAATTATGCATCATAAATATGAGAGAAATATCGGCTGAGGTTCGCTGGCTTCCTGCGTCGTACGCGCCGTGTTCCGCGCTCGTTCGCGATTCGCGCAGACGCGTACTTTGTGTCATTCTTCAACATTTTTTTTTTTTTTTTTTGTTAATCATGTGCAACACAAAAAAAAATGGATGGCTTTGTCCCTCGTCTGTTTAACATGATCTTTTGTTTTTGTTAATTTACGTCTATTTTTACAGTGAATCTATGAACCTGTGCGAGAGATGCCAAAGAGATGAAAATCTGCTTCACGTCTCCCATCTCCTTTTTTTTTCTTATTGCTGCAGTACAGTCCGAATTTAGTCGTTTTATTTTTTCAATGAATTGTAATCGTTAGATCGAAAAAGCTGCAAGGAACTCGAGATACGAATTAAAAAGTTCATAACATATTCAAAATATAAATCGAACAAGAGAAAAATATTAGGAAAAAAATAAAAATGAACTGAGTTCCAAAAAAAAAAGTTTCATCTTCGTAATTTTGTACTCGAAATGAAAAGTTCGATTTTCATATCAAACGGGATTCATTGATCGGTATTACAGGAATTCACATCGGATTTCTTATGAATAAGAATCTCAACGACAAGAGCGGGACTGTACTGCACTTTTCCTCTTAATGCCCAACACAAACTATCAAAATCCCATTTTCTGAGCCCCACTGTTTCAACTTAATATTATGATGTAATGTTTTTTGGGTATGGATTCATCTAGCTTGATGCCACTCGATGAAAAAGCTTATTAAAAAAAAGGCACTGGAATAAAACACATTTTAAGCCCTTCAATTGTCCCAAAACAATGAATAATTACAGAATATCAATGACATAATCGACGAAACACCGTACCCAATTCGTAAGAAATATGAATTCATAACCAAAACTTGGTTATACAAGTGAAAATGAAAGCCAACATTTTTTTCATGTCTTGACTTATTTTCAATCTTATAGAAAGATAAATAATAAATGAGGAAATGAAAATAGCGTTTGAACACGTAAAAATGACTCTCGTTACATTTTGGAACGATATTTTTCAGAACAATTGGCACTGCGGATCAAGACGCTCACGACCTAACGTACAGTACGGGGTACAGTACAGGTTACAGAACAAGTTACAATACAAATTACCGCACAGGTTATAGTACAAGTGACAGTCCAGAATACACTACACGTTACAGTACGAATAAATCAAGTCGGACATATTCAGACTTGGGTTACTAATGTTATAAGAGAGAGAAAAAAAAAGTGTCAAACACGATGGAAGAAAAAACTGAAACTTGCTCCCTAACGTGGGTTTGGAACGCGAGAAATCTTAACCCTGTAACACACGACTGGACATATTCTCATGTGATAAATTTGACTTATTATTATATAAATTATACTCGTGATTAAGTGTTGAATAAAATAAAAAATGATGGATCTTTATATTATTTTTATATCTAATGGAATATGGCCCAAAAAAAAAGTTTACAAAAGATCGATGGTGTTGAGCTCAAATAGACACAAGATGACGTTTAAAAAAAAACAGAGGGAAAAAATTAGTGTCGTCCAAAGTGCAAAAAAGTACAAAAAAAATCAGCCGAATGAAATAACGTGTCACACAAGAAACTCGAGTCGATGTTGATAACCCCCATAGAGAAGCGATTAAAAAAATCCCGAACGCAAACATAACCTCTATTGGCGCACATAAGCAATGCAGAAAAACGAGAAACTATTTAACGTTCGTGATCGTAAAAAAAATCGTATCAATGTTTTAATCTAATGTGATTTAGGCGTTTACGTCCACGATGATATGCTGGGAAGTGATCAACTGTAAAAAAAAACAGTCTTGACAGATTTCTCATTCGCAAGGAAGCTTCTATAATTCGATCGTTCACTCAACGAATCTCCTGTTTACCCATCTCCATTGGACAACATTCAGCCGGCCATTTTGACACGTGTAAGATAATCAAAAAACGTTTTCAAATGATCGGGGGAGAGTAGAATAAGATGTCAAAATTTAAGTAGACACGTTTTTTCACATTTACATTGAACGACACTCATTTTTGAGCGATGTTCTCTTTCTCAGGCAAGAGGGACAACTGTGATAGAATGAACAAAAACAAAAACTGACATCATTCACGGATAGAATTTCATGGATTTCTACAGTTTCAGACAAAAACCAGGTAAAGTATTCAAATTTACAATACCGAAATTACGAATGATTTACGCCCCTTTATCGAAGTTTAAACTCAGTTCATCCGACGTTTGAAACGTGTTAGAAAAATTGAACTAAGTTTAAATGGCGTCGGAGAAAACGACGCGGTTCGTCCCTCGTGCATTGGTAAGTTATGACGTAGAGCTAGAGAAAAAGACTCTAACACCGTGGGAAGTGTGAAACGTGGTCCAAAATAAGTAGTGCCTAAAATTATCGATTGTACAATTATATTTCTTCAAGTATTTTTTGGTTATTCTAGCAATAAAATATATTATTATTCATTTCGTTTGATATGTTTATTTATTTCCTATCAAATATACACCTGTATATGCACGTAGTAAAACAAGACACTATTTATGTGAATCCGCGTACGTATATAGGTAGTGAGGAAAAAAATCCGTGGATTTTACACTAACATCTACTCGTAGTTTTTGATTCATTTTTTCGAGTAAACTCGTTCTTGCATTTATAAGTCATTTATATACGATTATTTATTTACATACATCCTTTATCCATTTATATGTATGCATATTTCGTTGGAGAAGCACTTACGTCATTTAGCATAAACTACAATTTTTCAGAATTTCAATAAATGCTATGCAAAAACGAAGTATGTTGAGGTAGCGTTGCACAATAGCGCGAACTCTAAATGCGGTAAAGAAAAAAAGTGCTCTATTTCGTATTCGTAAAACGTCTATTATCATACAGGTTTTAAGACGATTCAGATTTATTTAGCATAAGAAAGAGTATTGGAATAAGCCTATTTTCAAGTATTGGATTCGAAAAATCTAGTTTTATAAATTCGTCAAAGATACGTGTATAGTATAGTAGATATATAGGAAGAACATTTGAGTAGAAGGGGGAAGAGCCAAATCAGCCATATTGCCTCCCGCAGAAACACCGCGAGATAGCCTTCTCTTCCAGCATCGTCTGATTTCTGCTTATGATTCTTATTCAGTTATCGCGTGTTCGCGAAGTCGTAAAGACTCGTTCGTACTGATTAGTATTGAGTCGTTTGTGTACAGTGTCGAATAATATGGCCGAAGATTTACGGTATGCTCGATCACCCGCCACATTTAATTCATCATTCGATTTCGCGCGCATGTTCAAACATTTGGTAATCGAGGTTATGTCGTAATTTCATGCTTTTTTTCTCGTATTATATCGTTGAATATCGAAAGTTGTAAAGATATGTTAATTTTAGACTGTAAAACTTTATTATTCCAATCATTCGTAAAATATCATTGCAGAATTAATCGTGGATTAGAAAATAAAATGCTCGATTTTTTTAGAGGTTATGTATTGTAGAACAAGCATATAGACACACATTTATCATTATAGAATATAAATGTTTCATCGGTATAGCCGGAATGTGAACGAAAAACATAATTTACAGAGAAGGTCTTTTGTTGGGAATGGGTAATCCGTTGCTCGATATATCAGCAACAGTTGACGATGACTTCCTGAAAAAATATGACTTGAAATCGAACAACGCAATACTTGCAGAGGAGAAACACAAGCCCATGTACGATGAATTGATCGAGCAGTATAAAGCCGATTTCATAGCCGGTGGATCAGTACAAAATACGATAAGAGTAGCTCAAGTGAGTTGCTCTTTTGATAAATTACGAAATAAAACGAGCAACGTCTCAGTGAGATTTCTCAATAGAGAACGAAAATAAATTTGTGTTTGATAAGGAGCCATTTATCGCTTCGGAATTGATAAACCAAATCTTAATTGTGTAACTGCTTTAGAATACGCAAATCATTAGTAAAATTTTATAGTTTTATAGAATTCTTTATGCCACGTTTACAGCACATTCTTTCAAGTCCTACTCGTTCTATTTTTATAGCTCTATTCATGCATGTGTTTGATGAGTTCCTATGATCTCATTACCATGATTATCTCATGTGCATAAACACGTGCTCAACTTCCTGAACACTGCGGAGCTCAATTTAACACTCCCTGATGAAGCTACTGTTTGATTCAATATTAATTAGCACTTTTTATGTAATAGAAATTGAAATACAAGTGCTGAAACTTTTCTATCGAATATAATTTTTTAGATATTTTATTTTTCACTTTCTCATTGCACAAGTTGATCAATAAATTTCAAAGAAATGTTCCTGAATTTTTTTATTTCTTTCGATTTAAAAAATCTTTTCGATGAAACAATAATTTTGTAGAAATCGGTCAACAGTTGGGTTGCCATGTTCTAGAAGCAACTCGACTGTTCGCTGTGAGATAACCGGATATTCGATTGTCGATTCCCTAGAGTAATAAAAATAATTTATAAAATTTTTAAACAATTGCTCCAGTGGTTCCTGGAAAAACCAAGAGTTGCGACGTACATGGGATGTGTGGGAAAAGATAAATACTCAAAAATCCTTGAAGAACGAGCTCGCAACGATGGGCTTAACGTTCGTTACCAATACACGGACGATGAACCCACCGGCACCTGTGCGGTTCTCATAACCGGTAAAGAACGTTCGCTATGCGCCAATTTAGCAGCGGCAAATTGTTTCTCGCCGTCTCACATAGCTGAGCCTGAAAACCGCAAACTTCTGGAAGATGCAAAGTTCATCTACATTTCTGTGAGTCCATTTACAAACAATTTTTTTCAAATCTATGCTCTATGTGTTATACAGTTTAGATTATTAATAGTTCAATTATTGGATTTAGAAGTTTTTTATGAAAAATAAGCACAACATAATGTTTGGCGTAGTGTAGACATATTTTCGAATTTTCAAAGCTATATTCCATAGTTTTTTTTTCCCTATATTTCCTTGTAGCCTCGTGGAATCTGCTGTACATTTATCTTTCGCATTTCTGACGTGCTCCCTGAAAGTATTGTCTTTAATCGCTCCATCAATCCTTAAAATAGATCGACGAAAGCTCGTCGCAGCGGCTTTAGCCGGAATCTACACCGAACATGTTGAGCGACACTGAGATTGAAATTATTGTATTTCTGAATGATTGAAAGTTCGAAAACGATGTCAAAAAATAGTAGTTCAAAATTTTACGAATCATTTTACACTGTATATCACAATTTAAGAGTTAAATATGAAATTTCAACGGATGATAATGAAATAAAGCTCGTTTGTTCGGTTGTAGCAGTAACTCGTTGTTTTGTTCTACCAAAAACTCTCAATTCTATACTCCAGGGATTTTTCTTGACAGTCAGTCCGGAAACAATACAAGAAGTTGCAGAGCACGCTAACGAAAATTCCAAAGTTTTCATGATGAATCTGAGCGCTCCGTTCATATGCGAGTATTACGGCAAACCGTTGAAAGCAGCTTTGCCTTACGTCGATGTATTGTTCGGCAACGAGGACGAAGCTGAGACTTTTGCCAGAGTCAACGATCTCAAGACCACCGATCGTCGTGAAATAGCTCTGAAAATGTCGAATTACGAGAAAATCAACGATAAAAGAAAACGTGTTGTCATTATAACACAAGGCTCGGAACCTGTTATTTTGGCTAGAAATGATGAAATCACTGAATTTCCAGTCACTAAATTACCCGCTGAAAAAGTCGTCGACACTAACGGAGCTGGTGATGCTTTCGTCGGAGGTTAGTTTCTCTAGAATTCTATATTTCAATAAAAAAATACAATTTTTTTCTATTTTAAACAACTGGTTTACGATATTCAACGAACTTTTCATGTTTTTGTTCAATAAAAACAATTTTCTTGCTCAAACCATGATCAATTGCAGTCAAATTAACTATCACACCGTAACAGTAAACGCCAAGATAATGCACTCCAACGGTTGACATTAATACTCGATTTTATTGCTGGAGAAAGCTAAAATCATTAAATTCTCTTCTCCTTTATTCTCCTCAGGTTTTCTCGCGCAATACATTCAGGGCAAGGATTACGAGACTTGCATCAAATGTGGTATATGGGCTGCAACGCAAATAGTCCAGAGATCGGGATGTACGTACGACGGAAAGCCAAACTTCGCGCCCTGACTGAGAAAAAGCCTATTTACATAATAGTAAATTGTTGTACTTAACAAAATAAAAAGAAAAATATTTTTACCTCATGCAGTATCAGCGAAGAAGATTGTTTATTAATTCCCATCAAACATCCGACTAAATTGGCGCGGGATTGAAAGAATCCCGCGCCAAAAGAGTGTGCAGCGCCATCTGCCGACGAAAGCTACAAAGCTCATACTTTCTACTTGTCCCCTTAGATGGCGACGCGGAATAGAAATCGCGTGTCGTTAAATCACCGTAAGCCTACGGATCTGTCATCACACAATCAAAACGCGCAAATACACATGTAACACGATAAATCTTCAATTAGATTAATTACCGTCTTGTTTTCTCAAAGCCGACAAACCAGCGACATCTAAAAACATTTACACGACGATTGGAGATTGCGACAAGTATGTGTCACAGAATCCACTAACCGCATATAAGTAACCGCATTGAGTAATAAAATATTGTCATATTTAACATAAATAATATATTTAAGACGTAAGCTGACCGGATTAATTATCACAAAATAAACATCAACATATATAGTAACAACGATGATAACCCATTGATTACGCAGGGATAAGTATTGAAATTGAATAATGATTAATGAATTGTTATTTGAACATCAATCGTCGAGTACATTAGGATAATCGATGTTGTCGATCGGATAAAAAAAAAAACGCTTGATCCGCGATTAGCTCTAATTCGATCTCTCTTCTTCCGTTAAGAAGAAAAAGTATCGCTCGAAATCTAGACGGTTAGGTGGGCGAGAAGGAAGGAGGGAGTGGGGGGGAGGGGAGAGAGGAGGGATAGAGAATTGTGATCGCGACGTCAAACTTGCGAATCAACGAGCTTCCGTCTGACCAATCTCTACATTCGTCCGTTTGGCCGCGCCAGGCTCGCATGCTTCTGTACCTTCGAGACTGTTGACACGAGAGGCGCGACAATCGCGTACTCGTTCGCCTGTGGCTGTGCCGCTGAGAAGCCCACGCACACACATCCTATACCAAAATAGTAAAATACCGCGTGCGCAGTAGCAGCAGCCACGGCCATCTTCGTCAAGTGGGTAACCTTTGTTGATTTGTGAAATGTGACGCCCGCGCGCACGTCGTCGTGTCGTCGTCGTCGTCGTCAGTTACTCGTTATCGTACGTTTTTTTTAACAACGTATATAAACAACATCGCGATGTGAATTTGACCGTAATCTCCTCGTTTCATCGTATTGAACACGAGTAAGAGAGACAGGGATATAACACACGTACATATATATATATATGTATACATACATATACAACGTTACAGAGAGTGCATGATAAACCGAGTGATGTTTAAGACTCGGCTGAATTAACAATATTACCGAGAGTTTAAATATATTGAGTTTGCGAAAACAGTGAAAACAGTACTTTGTGTGTTTGATTAAAAGAGAACCCCGAGACGGTCGCTCGTGAGGAAGGGCGAAGAGGGGAGGAAGTAGACAGTGAACGTAGCGGTTTGTGCAAAAAGATCGGAGATCCGACTAATACACAATTTATACATATATTTATGCGCGTACATATATGTACGTACCTATATATACGCTACGCTAAACTATAGTGTAATATTTGTTCGCGCTCGCCGTCGTCCATCGATGTGTCGACATCGTTCTATCCAACCTTTTGCGTGAAAAAAAAAAAAAATAAAAAAAAAACTCTTTCGTTCGTAATATCGCCGATCAAGTTAAACCATCTTAGTGTCAAGCAATTGGATTGCTGTTTTTATTTGCCCAGTACTTGTGTTTTTAATTCGTGTTGAGTGTGATGCCACCGCTTGATACATATTGGAATATAATGGAATAACGCTGTGAAAGATTATTACACATGGGAACTTACTGAGAGAGGTAAATACCATTTGGTGGTGGCGCGGCGCGTCCATAGGGCGTCTCACTCGACACGCAAACCGAGTATAGAGTGAGACGGGACGATTAAAAAACCCGGAGAGTGTGAGACCGCACGAATGCGAGTGAAATTATTGGACGAGCGAGAGCGCGCATGCGTCTTCCCTCTCACTCTGACTCTCGTTTAAGTCACGCACATATACAAACTAGAGCCACCAAACGATTATATATACTCTTGTGCATGTCATACCTTAATATATACATACATATACACCCATACAAGTACTCTACTTTGATGTGCTATACACGTAAATCCCTGGATCGACTACACGAACGTGTGTAGACCGTTTCACGGGGCTCGTGCGTCAAGAGCTCATTCCCTCGGGTTTCGAGCACAAACCTCTCAAACTCCCTTCACACATAATCCTCTCTCTCTCTCTCTCTCATTCCCTCTTCTCCTCTCCAGAGAGCATACGGTCACAACCGTTCTTTTTTTCCCCCGTACATATTACTACATACGCCGGAGACGATGTTTTGCGCACTCTTTTGCCGCGAATAAGCTCGTCTCGTTGACGCGCGCGCCCCCAGAATTCTCATCGTTCGATGTCAATTCTCTCAACCGTTTTCATTTACCTCTTTTTTTTTTCCAATTTTTTTACCCATTATTCCCTGCGCCCTTGTTTTTATACTCTGACGTCCAACAGACTTCGCTCACTAGTTTCGATTTCGGACTCTAGAGTCTTTTTATCAGCAAACCAGTTGAATAGGTGCCCCGATTTAGAAATCCTCGTTGCAACAATAGCTTTGAAAATGCAAACGTTTTTTTTTTTTTCTTTCTTTTTCTTCTTTTCTACGCTTCAAGACGCTTTAACTCGATCAAATAAATATCAATGCGACTTCGAATTTTTATTTTTTCAGTTTCATCATTTTTTTTCTTCTCTTTCGTACGTAAAATTAATTCAT
Source organism: Campoplex capitator (assembly GCA_037576405.1). NCBI lineage: Eukaryota > Metazoa > Arthropoda > Insecta > Hymenoptera > Ichneumonidae > Campoplex > Campoplex capitator. The sequence continues at coordinate 13,369,993 of JARBWI010000322.1, read as the reverse complement.
AAAAATTGATCGGTTTTCGTTCGATCATAATTACGTAAAAAAAGAATTGAAAAATAAAGCATCAATACGATACGCATATCGTGTAAAACTACGCATAAACTATCGTGGTATAGTACGTTTTCGGAACGTAGCAGTGTCTCGTCCCGAGTATCAAGATGGCTGCTGCCCGACGGGAATCGAGCCTCGGTCTGTCGTTGTCGTCGTGAGCGCTCGAGAGAGCCGCGCGTTTAATACAACGAATGGCGCGCGCAAACGACGTGCACGACGGTACTAATTCGTAGCTGGTAAACTATCTCGTGAAAACATTTTCCTCATAGATCTCGGTATTAGAAGAGAAAAGAAGAAGAAAAAAAGAAAGAAAATAACGTTTCGAGCGAACTCTGACGAGTCGTCGTGCCGACGGCTGACTCATACGCGCCGACGGAAAACGTTTCCTCTCTATTTCGTTTCTCCAACAGTCAATATTCATCCTTCAACGAAAAATTTCTCATTTTCAAATCTTTCGTTCGTACAAAATCGCCAGAAAAATTGAGCCAATCGAGGATAATTCACTCTCCCAAATAAACGCTTTTTTTTTCCCGTCGGCTAAAATCTTTTGCAAATATATTTCGAGATTTCTCTGTCGCAATAAGAGAGTTACGATCTAAGCTTTCGCTCAGATCGACACCGGAATTTCGCTCGAAAGTTGTTTATATCGATAGAATAAAAGGCTGGTATATTACGACGAATCATCCGTTCATGGAAAGTTACTTGGTCCAATCGACGAATAATTTAAGTCTGAAAAGGTCGTTCGAGATCGTGTCGTACAATTAACAGAGAAAGAATTTTCGTACGATTCACAAAATAATCGATTATTCCTGTGAATAAAATGAATTTACGAATCTCAATTGAACCGATGTTTGAAATTTTTTTCTTCATGATTTACAGTGATCCGAGATATTGGTAATTTATTAATTTTGGATCAACGACAAAGCTTCGTTGGTCTCGTCGTTACAAAAGCGACGCTTTTGCTCGCACGTGGAGAGAAAGAGTCTCGTAGATTTTGAGAATTTGGTGAAACATGCAACATGTAACGCGTATATTTAAAATAAAAAGGTGTTGGTCGGTTAGGCTGTGAGTTTGAGGGATAAGGAAGGCAGGTCGAAAGCGACGCGATCGTGTCTTATTGTACGAGAAGGAAGCTAAGGGAAGCGAAACAAGCAAGCAGGCAAGCAGGCAGGCAGGCAGGCAGCAAGCGTCGAAGCAGCTGCTACTCGGTTGTGTGTTGTACGGGCTGGTTCTGTTTCTCTCAGTTTTAGTGAGCTACGCCGGGGATGCCGGTATGTTGAAGGAAGACGCAGGCAGATGTAACAGGGGAAGAGAGTTCCGAGTGTGTGCGGAAACACAAGAACGACGAGTGACGCGCGGGAGAGTAAGAGGCAGGCAGGCAGGCAGGGGGGGGGGGGGAAGGATCGTCGCGAGTCGGTGGTGTACGACTGGCTTCGTAACCGATGAGAGGGAAAGAGATAGAATTATAATATATAGTATTATGGGATAGGAAACAAGCACGAAGGAAGTGAGACGTATCGGGCACCGAGTTGGAGAAACAGAAAGAGATAAAGGAAGGAAAGAACAAACGATATATATAAAAGGAGAGATAGAAAAAGGCCACGAGTGAGGTAAAGCTGGGGCATTTTACAAGGAGGCGAGAGGCGGAACACCCGGCAATACGCGAAGCCTCGCGCCCGCGACTCTTTCATTTATACGTATACATTCTCGTATACTACGGTGTGTGTGCTGCGGCTTCACACATCTACACGCGAAACGGACAAATAGACGGGCGTTTCTTGCCGTCTTTGACCGGCATTTTTCTTTCATTTTAATAAGAATACTCGCCCTCTCTCTCTCTCTCTCTCTTTCTCTGATAGACAAAGAGTGCGCTGGTCTACCGATTACGCGGAAAAGAAGCTCATGCTTCTCCTCTACAGGCCTCTACATGCGGGTATATATTGCACGAATTAACGCCCCTTACTGTTGAACGTTCTCAACACTGCTATGAGAAAGCTGAATTCACCTGGCGAATTAAATTGTGGTTTTATCGTTTCGAGTTCGTACTTTTGTGTTTCAGGACCTTTTTGCTTATTACTTTATTATTTGTGCAGGCTCTTTTCTGAAGCTTCGATTGATGATCTTCATTCGGGTGTATTTTATCGATTAAACGATTATAAATTCGTTTTTTTTTTTTTATCGGTCAATTTCAATGTTTCTCGCGGAGTTTTTAGAATTTAGCTCAATCTTTCGACTTAAGGATGGTGGCTACATACGAAAATATGATAAGAATTTAATAAAATTTAGTGATAACATTATTTAGCATCAAATGCAATGACACAAATTTTTTTTCAAATTTTTCGTCTACATGGTTGTCGAATAATTGGAGTTAACAATATGCAAAAGATATACCTATATATATCAGAATCCTATGCTTACGGATGTAAACTCTGGTGTTAAATTACTCGAAAACTATGTTGAAGAAAAATCTTAAAAAATTTGTTTATTCATATTTAATCCAAAAGTATATGCTCACCAAATTTCATTAAATTCTAATCATTGAGAATTTTCTTAATGCTTTTAACATGGCAACATTGTTGTGTGTAGCCAACCTCCTTAACTGGTCATGCTAATCACTGAAATCAAAACACTTTCCGATCCCGGAAGCTCCATTTCAACTCAATATTCCATAAAAACTAGATCGATAACCCCCTTTTTCCAGAGATCATTGGATTGCTACAAGCTTGAAGAACTTGAATCTGGTTTTTGTAAAATATCTTATGGATTTTCATTGAGATATATATATTTTGAGTGACCGGAAACCGGATTTTTCTATGGGAATCCGTCACGGAGAACACCTACCTTTAAACATTATTTTATCTCCTAATTGATCGATAATCGACCCTGAATTTTCGTGAGAACAATAATTCATCTGTGAAGAACCAATGACCTAGGCACCGCGATAAAATTACTTGAAAACTCTCAGCCTCGTCATACCAACGTTCGACACTTCACTTTGGATGTGATTTGCGAAATAATCCAATAACGGAACAGTTGCTACATCGTACAGGAACTTGAAAACGTAAATTTTCGAAAAAAACATGTTGAATGGAAAGTTAAAATTTTCCGAATTGAATACGTTTTCGTTTAAAGGGTCAAAGTTCTTTTTTTTTAATTCGTTTACCTCTGTAATTGACATTTGAATAAAAACAAAAATCATAAATTTTCCATTTCCCATGGGAACTCGTGTAAAACTGGCCAATCTTCGATTTTCAATGTCTCAAATATGTAATGGTTAATCGTTTTGAATTTTTGCACGTTATTCCGGGAATATTGTGCTGAAAAAAATTGTCGAAATTTGAAGAAAAAAAATTTTTGATCATTTTCGTTGCCTGGATCTGCTAACGAATAGAGCACTGAAAATCCAAGGAAATTTATCAATTTTTCTATGCCTGTTGTCAAAGTCTCTTACCGGTGAAAGTAAATTTCAGTCTGATCGTTATGAAACGAGAAAGAAGAATGTGTTCAGCGCGTAATATGTCAATTAAAAATTTGTTAGCACGTGAGAATACAAAGAATTGATAAGATTTTAGGCTGGGTCAAGGACTCTGTTTTCTCACGATTTTTCTCTGCTTCACGCCTCTTATTACCATGATGAAAACTAAGACTGTTGAATTATTCAATCCTCTTCGAATACCAGTATTTTCTTAACACTTATCATTCAATTTCGTTTACAATAATTAGACAAACTGCAGTGATCTTACATTACGAATACATTGATAATGAGTTTCGATTAAACGTAATCGATTATTCGTGCAATAAATAATTTTTCTTACACATCGATTAAGTAGGTTAGAAAAATATTGTTTTGCCTTGATCCGTATTAAATTTTTTTTTTGTTTCGGTTAACCATTCATAGACCATACTTAATTAAAAGACTATGATAACGTTAATAGAAGCAGTGAGCTCAAAACAAACATCGTAAATAATATCACGTATGGTTTTTATTGAATATTCCCTTGAACCATATTGTAGATAATAATTTTCGCTGGTACGTGCACGTTCATACATAATAGCGCATTTATTTGCTTATACGCTCGAAAGCATAAATAACTGATAAACTTTTCAGTGTGCTGAATATACAGAGCATGAATACAAATATTTATACCGGTTTTATCGAATATTATAAAAATTTCTTCAACGGCATCAAGTCAATTAGCTATTTCGTAATTGCCGATTGAATATTGTTGATCCGAGATTCGTGATTTTGTTTCTGTCAGTTATTGAGGCAACTGCATGCTAGTCAAATGAGTTCTGACTTTTCAAAACGCTTTCAGGCCAAGTTTAACTTACCGATTGAACGTATTGTTAGTGGATTTGTTTTACAGCGTGTCTTATTAAAGTGGAAAAATATAAAAACCGATAGTTTGGCTAAACTATCAACAGATAAATGCAAATTTTCATTATGACACATTTCCACTGAGATTTTTCAAAGAAAAATCTGTATTTTTTAACCGATTTCAATGCATCTTGTCTCATATTGTTACTCAGCTGATCCTCTACGAACCTATCACGTAGATTTTTTTTTCAAGTTAATTCGTTTAGAAATTATTGATGAAAAAGTTTTTTCGCTCAGTAAAAAATTGGCTGCAACAGTGAAACGATTGAGCTTTATAGAAAAAATCTGAGTGGTGGATTCGTAGAGGATCAGTTGAGGAACAAAATGAGACGTGGTGCATTAAAATCGGTTAAAAAATACAGATTATTCTTTGAAAAATCCCAATGAAAATTTGCCAGAATGAAAATTTGCAATTATCAGTTGATGGTTTTGCAAAACTATCGTTTTTTATATTTTTCCACGTTAATAAGACACCCTGTAATACAAATTCACTAACAAAACGTTCAATCGGTACGTTAAACTTGGCCTGAAATCGTTTTGAAAATTGAGCACTCATTATTTTTATAATTCGAGTTTATAAGCTCAAGCGCTTGAAAAGAAAAACTCGCTTGAATTCCGCCAGGTGGCGTTCTCCCTTGGCTCCGCGCGTAAATGAGCCAACGCTTGACCGGTTATAAGTGCACGCGCTTAATCATTCACGGAACATTCGCAACATGCGCTCGTACTTGTAGTTTCATCGAGTTAAGTTGACGCCATCAATTATTCAAAATTACCTCGCAAATTCTCGACTCAGACCTGTAACCGAGTTTACATCACGCTTTTATTAGTCGTAAATTGTAACACTCGGTTACGCCCATTTTCTTATATCTATAGATCTATAAATCTAGAAAACGTTTTTCTCCTAAAAATTCGCATTTTCAATGGTGTGGCTTATTTAAATTATTATTATTTTTTTTTTCTTTTTGAATTTTGAGTTATCGAGAGCTCGGTAGAGTCTCGGGACAAGTACATTGACAGCTTTGACGTCTACAGGCTCGAGGTTCGCCGAGAGTCGATATTTTCTCCCGACAAAGCGATTCGCGATGTTGGAGAAAATAATTTTTCAACGTTTTTGAGATTTTTATCAGAAATTTCAACGAAAATTGATCGAGTATCGAATCTCCTTGATGAAAATACATTAAAAATGATTAAAAATCAAACATTTATTACGATCATGGTGCCTTCCTATTTGGAATTGTAAATTGATCGGATTCTTGTTCGACCAGAGCTCCGAACAAGTGTTTACATCCGTTATAAAAAAAACCTTACGCTCTGGAGTTATTCGCAGGCTTCGAGGGAAAGTCAACGAGCAAAATTCAAGCGACTAAACCATGCAAAAGAGAAAGATTTATTGAGAATTGGTTAAAGCGTACGTCGGTATTTTGGAGAGTTTCCAGATATTTTGAAAACGGTATTTAAAAACCTATTGCCAGACCCCTAGGCGACGTAATAGCAGTTCGAATATATATCTATATATATTGTTTTTTTCTTTGTCTTCATTTTTGTGTTGGCTGTTGATTCTTCCGAAATGCTGCGCCCTTCCCGCAGCGCTGACTAAGCTAGGGTTATTTATCATTGCTGTCGTACCGGTCGTGGGGACCGCGTGTTTTCCGTAGCCTGTCGAGAGCGCACCGAGCACCAACAGGCGGCATCAACACCAGGCCTAGGTCAACTCTCTCCTCCAAGAGAGAAAGAGGAAGAGAACGAAGCAGAAGGAGAGAGAAATCATGTCTGCAGTCGCATTGCCGGCATACTGCATCGCTCGTTTGCAGCTTTTCTCTCCTCCAAGGTTTCACCCGGTGGCTTGATCTCTCTGCTGTGAGTTTTGTAGCCGCGCGTTCTCACCTCCTCGTACAACCGTTCTCTCCTCGACCCTAGTCAATTAACGGTCAATTAAGTACCTCGGATTATGCACACACTCTTGTTTAATCACTTGTTAAAAGATATATCAACTCCGTGTATAAACGGCCTGCAACGCATCCTCGGAATCGAACAGCTTTTCATTCATCATTTTCTTTATTAACTCTCCGTTCAAATGATTTTTTAACAGCGCTATTCGTAATCGGTGCTCAGCCATTACTTGCCTGTTAACTTTGAGATAAATAGACACGGAGAGGGGACTTGACCTGCCTGAGTCTTTCTAGTGCCTAAAATTTCACACGATTCGGACTAATCGCTCGACATCGACGGGATGCTTGGTTAACCACGTCCTCGAAGCGACCGACGAATCTGTAATCGAATGCTTACTTCCCAATTTAAAAAAAATAAATAAATAATAACTTCGGAACAAATGTGCATTTTTATACTTTTTTTCTTCGTCGTTCCATCGACATTCGTTGACACAATCATATCCGCGAGGTTCGCCGGCATTAAGGAGGTTAGCTACACACAACAATGTTGCCGTGTTAAAAGCATAGGAAAATTCGAAATGATTAGAATTTAATGAAATTTGGTGAGCATATTCTTTTGGATTAAATATGAATATACAAATTTTTTAAGATTTTTCTTCTACATAGTTTTCGAGTAATTTAACACCAGAGTTTACATACGTAAGCATAGGATTCTGATATATATAGGTATATATTTTGCATATTGTAAACTCCAATTATTCGACAACTATGTAGACGAAAAATTTGAAAAAATTTGTGTCATTGCATTTGATGCTAAAGAATGTTATCACTAAATTTTATTAAATTCTTATCATATTGTCGTATGTAGCCACCCTCCTTAAGAATTCATGTCTTTGTCGATAATTGATACTCCAAGTGTTGTTCAAAATTGAATCCTCAACGATATTCAGAAAAGACACAAAAAAGCTGGAAACTGATGTTGAATTTCTTCAAAGAGAGGATTCGTTATGGAAAAATGAGACTGAAAGCAACTTGAGCCAAAAGATCGACAACTTTTTTGTAGACTTATTTCGGATGACATGAAATGATATTTTGTAAAATAATTCAGAATATCGATCGACAAAGATCGTTCATCGAAAATCTTGATCCCTTTTTTTTTACTTGTTCATGTTTTCCAACGTAATTATCAAACTCGTTTGCTGAGATAAAAAAAAATGGTTGAATCAACAAAATTTTTGTTGAATATAGGCGCGACAAAATATTTAACCGTCTCAACAGAGTTTCGTTTTAGTCTAAAGAAAACTTGGTTCAGACGAGAAACAATTTTTTTTATTGCTTGATAAAAATATTTTTTTGTGCCTATTGAACAAAAAATTTGGTTGATTCAAATTATTTTTTTTCCCCCCGAGTGTTCTTCCAACGAACTGGTATTTGAAATAGATTTCCGTTGACTATCAAGAGTTGTTGAATTTTACAATGAAGTCGTCGATCCGAGCAGCAGGAATAAAAAAAAACGTTCACCCGTAAAAGTATACGCGAATCCAGTTAATCCGAGTGGTTATGCAACGAGCTGGAGTCTCCGCGATTGGCCAATTATTCAAAGGAAAGAGACTCGATGCTACTCGTAGGGAGAAAGTCGAGGTTTCGATCGTAGAAGCGTTTGAGTATGAGTGGTCGGTGGGAGAGATGTTGGTAGAAGAAAAAAAGAAAGAAAAAAAAACGTTTGGTGTGTCGAGACCGGGAGTGAGCGAGAAGGCTGAACGATAATCGAGTTATTTTGACCCGAAAAACTCGATTACTCGAACGAAGCAGCATCTGTTGCGGGTTCACGTGAACTAGCGTGTCGAGTTTATGAAACCCTTTGATACAAACTTTTATCGCACGATGGCTCGTGTGTCTCTTTAGAATTGTTTCATCATTGGCCAAAAGAAAAATGATTGCGTAATATCAGTGACGATCGAACGGTTGAAACACGATAATAAATACGTTTGCGAAGTCACCGCGAAGCAAAGATGTATTGAACGAATGAAAGTATTGGGCCGTATCCGCGCGCGAACCGATCGAAACGCGTTGGCTGAAAATTCACAAATGTCAAGCGCTCAGACCCACCGACTGTATCGGTAGATCGAATTTGCAATTTAATCTTTGAACAGGATCGCGACTTTCCATTCTCAATGATCTGCCACGCGTCTATGATACCAGCCTCAGAATTCCCCTTGAAAGAAACACATTCGCGAAAGAAAGATTGGATATTCTTGTCACTTGTATTTATCCACTTGATTCTAACACTTTGTTGTTATTTATTTTTTTTTTTTTCGCAGATTGCTCCGGTGTTGCGTAATCGAAGGAGCAGAAGACTGAGAAGAAAGGCATCGAGGAACAACGTCGAGTGAGAAGCGAACTCATCATAAACTGCAAAATGTGAATTCATGAGTGGATGAACCGTGTTTTTTTTTTTTTTTTTTTTTTTTTTTTCTAATAATTTATTATTACTTGAATCGCTAGTCGATAAATTGGGTGAAATTAAAAGATTAAAAGTGAGACGAGTGATTGGAGAGTTAATCTAATTGTTAAACGACCGAGAGCAGGGTGGAGGTCGAATCGGGAGGTCGCTTGATGCAAATGGGCCCCGTCGTCGTCGTTGTTGTTGTTGTTGTATCAGCAGCAGCGACTACGTGAGATGGGGGATCCCGAGTCCGCTGACACGTGGTCCGCATGGTTTCTGGATGCAATACGAAAGATTCGTAGCCAGAAACAGCGGCCCAGTGTCGAGCGGATATGTCACGCGATAAGGCAACATCATAATTATCATGAGGAAGAGATTGGGGAGCATCTGGAAGTCGCGGTTAAACGGGGCGACGTACTGAAGATCTTCAACAAGGGACAATCCTCGTACAAAGATCCGGGTGGCTTACAATCCCGGCCTTTAAAAGTAACAAAAACATCAGATTTGTCTAAAGTTTTTGGCAAAGCTGTACGCGAGCTGGGGGAACGAGATGGATCGACCCTGAAAAGCATCGAAAAATATGTTCGACAAAGTCACACCGTGGAAGAAGAAACCGACGGTGATCTTCGCACCGCACTCAAATTATCGGCGAAACGTGCTTCCGACAGAGGCTTCGTTGTTCAGGATGGCAGACTCTTCAGGCAACCCGACAGGCCACCTGCTGCTATCGCCAAGAAAGTTATTGATGGTTCCCATAACACGGCACCCTCGGATAGCAGCAATTCACCGGCCAAGGTTAGTCGTTACAAGCGATTTAATGTTCATAGAGCAATTCATGAGTCAACGACATTCGACGACGGATCAGGCTTTTCGAGGTTTTTTTCTTCATCGTTTTTAACAACTGACCGTTTGGTGATCAATGCTTTCGAGTCATTGATAGCTGACATTTTTTAATCACTGAAACGTTTTTTTTTTTCTTCATTTATCCTCATAAATATGAAGAGTTCTATTATCAAAATTATGTAAACCTGAAAGTCATAACGTACCCTTGTCTCAAGGAAGTTTTGCTTCTACTTTGAGGAACGCGCAGAGCACCGGGATTTTCTATGCTCATAAACAGGCTAGCCGCGATGCTACCAACCTGATTTTTTATCTTCCTCTCTATTTCTCTTTTGCTCTGTACAGTTGCCGCGCCAAAAGCTCGTGCGGCCTTATCTCAAGGAATTCGACGAATTTCCATAAGTTAATTCGTTATATCTCATGAAATACATGGTACATCGGATCCATTTTTTTTCTCTGTGTCACTGTAATGTATAGATCAGTAGTTGATCAAATTTGTGGTGAGCCACCATCTTTTTTACTACATGATATTGGATCATTTTTCCCGTCAAAACGGCAGTAGCCATAAGACTCTGTGCAATTTGATGGTAACTTGGCGATTTTTTATCTCAGAAAGTAAGTGGTCAATCTTGTTCAAATTTTGCTGGTACACGTGGAATATGTTCAAAAAGGCGCTATCGAAATTTCAAAGACTTGCCATCTGTTTGAGATTCGAGCAGAACTTCCTTAATTATCACAATTAAATTGGAAGTCATGAAACAGCCATGGTCGATGTTCGGAATAATTTGAGTATTTGAAACACCGTTGCGGTAGATCAGTGAATTTAAACCGCATCCAAGATGCAGAACTGACAATTTGTGTAAAATAAAAATGAAATGGATAAATACTTGTAGCTTGGGCATTATTTAAAGTCCAGTTTGGTAGTAATCAATTCGTAAAAATCTACTGTAAACAGGCATTTTTCGTACGAACATAAAAAAATCGTACGAAACTGATTGAATTTTTACATTCGGTATTTCCAAAATTTCCTGTTAGATTATTAAACATATTTTTAAAACAACAAAATCAGGATAGTAAAAGTCGTAATTTCAAAGTCATAAAAAAACATTTCAATTTTGAAAACAGTTTCATTTCAAGACCCAACAATTGGTTCTTCAAAATCTGGTTTAAAAAAGAAGAAAAAAAAAAAAAACAGCAACAATTAATTAATTTGAAATAAAAATTTCTTTTTTTTTTTCTTATTCTTCTCGAATGAGAAACTCGATAGAGGAAAGACAACAAAACAAGTCCGTGGTGAAATTGAATTTTCCCCTTGGATAGTTCGTAACGGCCGTAACGCGCGATTACTTTAGGCAGAGGTGAAGTGCGAGAGTAGTTGAACAAGGGAGAGAGTGTATCAAGGGTTTATTAGGGAAGGATATACCTACGTCAACGGCATAGAGTCGACACGGTAAACACCGAATTTTCCCTCCGGGCATAATTTATATCAAGAGCCATGATCTACGGAGAGTCGCTGCTCCCGTAGCTTGAACACTTTGTATGCGTGCGAGGTCACGCCCTTAGGTAACGTACAGCCTAACCCGATGAATACTATATAATTCCATTACGCTATCACCCTCTCGTCTCTCTCTCCCTCTATCCCGGCTGGTCTAATTAACCGGTTGGCACATGAATCGATACCTCGTTTCTCTCTAGCGGCCATTTTTATTAATTTAGTACAAAAAATGGCCGCTACGGTGAGCTCTCGAACAGCGTAATTCCGAGTGTACCTATATATTTGTTTTCAGACACCAATGTTTGCACATAATATATGAAAGGCCGTGGATTAAATTGCGTGCCAAATCGCATAGGTTTGCCCGGTTGATTCGATAACATCGGATGCAAGCTCATCAAGACCATAAATCATTCGTGGCTCGATCGTTCTCGCTTTTTCTACCGTTTTTAAACTCATCTGATTCGAGCCAAAAGCGAGTTACGCCCGGCTGAGGTTAGCCACAGTTGCCGCTGCTTCGTCTCGTCGGATCAACCGACAAGAGAGGCTAGAGAAGTCGCAAAGTATGAGGAGCAGGGGGGGAAGAGGGTAGGAAAGAAGTGACGGTATGGTAGCTCGCCGGGACGAAGCCTGGAAGGGGAAAGGACACTATCTCGCTCAACTTCCGTTGACTCGTTTGTGTATCGTGCTCTCTTATTGATCCCTCGCGCTCTTGTGGAACGACGACTTTTTTTCGCCTCGTTTCCCCTGTCGTCCATTACCCCCGAAGCACTCTACCTCTACCTCTGCTACTCTTGTTATCGCTCTTTTCTCACTCTTCTCTTTACAACTGAAACACGAATCTTCTTCTTCTTCTTCTTTGGTAAAACACGAGTTTCATAAGTCGCGAGAGAATCTTTTCCCTTTTCGGACTTTCCAAGCAGGCACTACTGCTATTTCATATTTTCATACTTTCTTTCCAAAATGACTTATTTTCAAGGGTATGGGGATGCTCGTAGAGTAAATTACAAAATTCTAAAATGGTCCGTATTTACTCGGGGCTCATTTAAGTTGATGAAGTTAAGGGAGATTCGTGATTGGACAATTTGTCACAGTCACGAGACTCACCGAGAGCCCTCTTACTTACAATGTCAAGGGAGTTAGCGAGTAAACGGTTTGCCCACGGTTTTAATGGACACGCTACTGCTGCTGCTCATTGTTGGTCAAGATTGACCAGGACAGATCTCTTCAGAGGTGTATCATCTGGTCACACTGTTTTTAGTGCAACTCGGATGTATACGTCGAGTTTGTGGATTTTGTGGTAAAAGGGAATACGGAACGATGCAATGTAGAGGTTTTTATCGTGCCTGCAACGCATCACCCAGTTAGCATTCGGACGCGCCGGCGCGGAACAAGCCGGTATTTGACGTCAGGTGCTGCTGCCCTAGCTGCTGGCGTCGTCGATGCGAATCTTGATTCTCTCTCTCTCCTTCCCTCTTCGCCACTCAATCCCCCATGTGACCAGTAATTTCTCCCGCCATGTTTTCTCTGTGGCGCACTAACGAAACATACACACCGCAACAAGCAAACTGTGACGATGAGAAGCCATTCGGGACCTCTGCTGCTGCTGCTGCTGCTGCTGCTGCCTCTTTGACGCTTCCCGCGTTTTCTCGACGCTCATTCACTCGTTTGAATCCTCCACTACACAGAAAGCTCCTGTTAGCCCCGAGGCTCTTCGATACAATTTTCCATCACGTGTGATCACATTCCCATGCGATTATGAGCTTATGATAACAGACCTTTATCCAATAAACTAAACAGATGATGAAAATAAAACGAATGACCTTTTCGCGAATCTTTCTGTATCCGAGCGATCCTCCAACCGGAAGCATCGATCTGCTGAAAATATTCCAGTTGACACTATAAACGATGAGTTGCCATGAATATTTTTTTGATTTTATGCATCGACACAGGGCTCCAACGACGTTTATATTCTCTGTTTCGTTGCATCTGTGTATGCGCCAGAACGAAGGGGGACAAATTGGGCCAAGACTCGTTTCACGGTCTTTTGTACGTGTTCGATGACCTCGAGAACGCGCGAGATCGAGATCTGGCAAATCGAGCGCTAGGGGCTATGGCACCGTCGCGTTTTACAGTCTGCGGTAGGGAGCAGCGTTGCGCGGTTGCCGCGTGTACTTACTTATGTCTCTCGAAAATCCTTGCTAACTCGATTCACGCTGGTACATGATGCAAAAGAGTCATGAAAACGTATCGAATGCGGAGAATGAGAAGTCTCGAGGAGCGAGCAATCGGATGAAGAATGTACGGACCGACGATTGCAGGCGCACGCGTTCTATTCTCTCTCTTTCTGTCCTTCGCCGGCTGTGTGTATCCGTTGACCAGTATAATAACGCAACAGGTCGTTGGTCCGTTCACTCGCTTGCAGCAGGCTAAGAATTATAGATCACGAGTAACTTAATTTCACGCTCATTTATAGAAATCTATTTTAAACGAATTATTAGTCAGAGTTGACGGCGTTAACGACAGTTTTGCTTTCGAAAATAAAAATGAATAATGAACTCATCGAAAAGCATCATCGTATCACTGTCACAACAGCCTTAATTCGATACATAATCATACGTTGATGATGATCCACCATGAAACATGTATAATTTTCATCGATTCGCATGATTGATGATTGAATTATCTTCATCCCGGAGAGGCTTCTGGACAAAGCAGACCGAATCTAATTTCCGAACTACCTTTTAGCGCTTCTCCGAAGATCATAATTACGGGTTTCGTGTTTTTCTTTTCTTCGAGAATACCCAATGTCGGTAGCGCTTAATCGCCACGTGGGAAACAATTTGCTCTCTTTCATTTATTCTTTCAATTTTTATATATATATATGCGTATAAAAAAAGAGTTTTGATACGCCGAATTCGTGAAGGAAAAGAGATAAAAAGATACGAGTATAAATGACCGAGATGATAACGACTCAAGAGCCGGAGATAATGAGATTCATCTTCAAAGTCTGAATTCTCTGGTTCTCGTTACTTGCGAAACCTTTGCCGTCGCGTCGAATTCATCAATTACAAAGAAAGTATTCGCGTTTCGCTCGCTATATGCTTGCGGTCAAAAGAGACCTTCGTTTTCGTACTTTTTATATTCTCTCAACTTTCAAACAATTATCCACTGCACTTTCGTGCGTGTATCACTTGAAAAATACGATTCATCGAGTGTACTGAAAAAAGAGGCAGTTTTAATAAGATGCACCCCTCCCGACGTAACAACCCACCGTCACTCGATTCGGCATGAGATAGCAACCTCATGGGGCGAAAAATTCTCTTCAACAGCCAACGGAATGAATAATTACTGCGTGTAATTCACTGCCTGCAGCCTCGAAAGAATCCACGCCGCTTTTAGTTTCCGGTGGGTTAGCATTATGTCAAGTGTTATTGCCTGTATTTATCACCCTCGCGTTAAATCTCCGTTTCAATTGGTTATGGATCCTACTATATTCACTCACGATTCTACTATTTTTCATTTACCCCGAACATGCTGCTTCCCCCGTTTAGTTCTTCGGCAGACTTCCAAGTTCTTCGTATACATATATTTATTTTTTTTTTATCGTCTGGGAATGACTCGACTCCCACGGGCACCGCACAATTGCGTTGTTTCAATGGGTTACGGAAATAACTCACCTCGGAAACGAATGTATTGTCAAACGATATCATTTCTGAGATCCAAACTGGTCATTTTCAGTCTCGAAAACTATCCGCTTTCGTTGAAGCTCGAGGGTTAGCGGTAGTCATGCACAGAGAAAAAAAATTGGTTGATTCAATAGAAATTGATGTTATTGGAAGAGTTTTGTCAATTGAAATGCGCATTTCTTTGGCAGAATGATCGTGCAGTCTGATGAAAAATTTATGTGTTCGTTCAATGATTTATGACATAATGATGATCATATATTTTATTGGCACTTCGTAATGAGGGATTTTGTTGTTCCAATAACTTTTTTTTCTCACTCAGTAAAGTTTAGTCGTCGAAACTTCAAGAACAAAAAAAAAGAAACTTCAAAGCGATACAATCAAAGTCAAGGTTGTGACTACAGCTTGACCAATTACTGGATACGTTTTGAGATTTGAGTAAATTGAAAGTGCCGAAATAATACGTTTATTATCGTGCTGTGAGACTATAATGTTAATAAAAGTTTCATTAAATGTAATTCTCATGATTTATCGTGTGTTTACTTTGAAGCAGATGCCAGCGCCTCTGCCAATCTGCAGGGAATGTTTGGGTGCAACAGCATCGAGCAACAACAACAACAGCAGTAGCAGCAGCAGCAGCAGCAACAGCAGCAACAATCCGACGAAGCGTGGAAACGGTGAAAAATTGAGTCGTTGCAGCGTGTGCGGTGCAGCTCTGCACAATTCTTGTGCACCACCCGAGCTAAGCCTGGTGGTAGAGCGCGGAGCTACATGGCTCTGCGACGATTGTTCACCAACTTGCGCTGGTTGCCAGTTGGAACGTGAATCACAAAACTATTTGGTCAAGTGTTCAGTTTGTCCAAAGTGTTATCATCCGGGTTGTCTTGATCCGGCGCTTGACAAAAAGAGTAAAGCACCTTGGAGATGTCGACACTGTCAAACGGCTCATACACCAAGCTCCAAAGAGAACGAGAACAACGGACGCAGCGGTAAATCTAATAGCCTGCAACAGCAGGCTGCCGACTCGTCATCGCGGGACGATGGAACACCAACGAGCACGAGAAAGAGGCTCAGCAAGATAAGGGAAAATAGAAAGTGAGTCCCCCCGGCTATCCTCTTATACTCGTTTCATTCATTTTATTTTTCATAACGATTATCTCTCGATTTGCTTGTATCCTTGGAACACACCGTTTCTTCGTTGTTTGCGTATGTTCGTTCGGTACACAATATTTATCTGAGGACGAATAGTTACATTAGCAAACACCTGTTGGAAGAACGTGACGGATTTTCCATAGCGATGCTCTCCCGTAGCTGAAATTTTCATGGGCGAATTTGACGGAAGTTGAATTGGTGGCGCTGACACCGCCGGCTTACCGAGTATTCCTGTACTCGAGTTGCCAACAATTGCCAAAATGAAACTCGAAGAATTGCTCCGTTTTATCGTAATATTATGATTTATAATCGTGTTCGAAATCTTTTGAATATTCCTCAATTAAATACCTTAAAAATTAATTAACTCGTAACAGTAAAAGCAGCGGTTCTCTCGAAAATATTAACGTGGCATGTACGAGCAATATATTATTTTTTATTCTACGATAAAATGGTTAATTAAAAAAGTTTTGGAAAGAAAAAGAAAAAAAGAAAAAATTAGGTGTCTAAACAGTCTTTTCGGTGGGGGGTTCCACAGGTCAGCGGTCGCATCGAGGAAGAGCCTCGGTGGTGCTACGAATGTAACGCCAACGTTGAGCAGTGTGGTTGGATCATCAGGAGCGAAGAAAGGGGGAGCGTCTGTAACAACGTTGGCACAGGTGGACAGCAGCTCGGACGGTAATGCGGGTGTTGTCTCCCCTCGTCAACAACCGATCCATCAATCCAATCAATCCTCGTCCCATCACACGTACCACCACCACCACCACCACCATCACCAGCAACTTAGCCAAAATAGCCTCGTTGTCCCGTCTGGCCTGATCCAAACAAATACGATCCAGATCCAAACGACGAACGGCGGTAACGCGGGCCAGGGTAGGCTGCTCGAGGAGAAGAGCGATCGTATATCGAAGGAGAAGCAGAAGTTCTTTAGGTCGAGCGCATTCAACGCTGAGCACAATAAATTGATGATGAGACGAGGTGGGGGAGGAGGTGGAGGAGGAGCAGGAGCAGGCGGTACTGCAGGCAGCGGGGTCGTGATCGGTGGTAACTCCGGCGGAAGCGCGAGTCTTTCGTACACCGATAATAAGTCTAGGTCTGCGACGTCGTCGTTGAGTACCGGGGGTACACCATTGACCGGCGGGAGTTCTGTTAGTCCTAAGTCCTCGCGTAATACGGTTTCGAGCGTGGTATCTACGAGTCGAGAAAACAATCGTAATCATCAGCAAAAGGCGGCGGCATCGTCGCAACATCATAAGGGAAAAATTCGTGAAGCGACAAAGATCAATAGCAGTGTTACGAGCGCCGCTAAATTAGCAGCAAAAAATTCGTCATCCTCGGTGTCGGGATCGGTGAAACGTCGGGTACCACCTGTAGCAGCCGCGAGTAGCGGTAGTAGCAGTAACGGTGAAAATAGCAGCGACAGTAGTAGTAGCGAGGCTAGTGACGATAGTGACTCATCCGACGGTAGTAACAGCTCCGAAGACGAAGACGACGACGATGACGACGAGGAAGCTAACAGCTCGAGCGAATCGAGCGACTCATCGTCGTCGGGTGACAGTCCGGACGAATCGACACGAAGAATTCCGGGTTCTGGACGCAACGAAGCAACCAAACCCCCGGGACCATTCGCGTGCGACACTAACGAGGATAGTCCTTGGGGTTTTGCCGCAGCGGCTGCTAAGCTCACCACGGAAACTCCTTTCTTTAGCAATATAACGAGCACCTTTGGCGCTACGTTGCCGAAGCTTGATCTTGGCGACAAACCGACATTTGGCCTTAACATACAGCCTGCCGCGAATCCCGACTCGGACGCGACGAGCGCTACGAGCACGACGAAGAAACGTAGACGAAAGAGCAGGGAGCGAAACAACAGCGGGCCTGTCGTTTACGCTAACAGTCCGGAGTCGAACGTCACCTCTAGCAATATTAATAATAATAATAATAATAATAATAGTAGTAATAGTAACAACAATAACAGAGTTCGGCCTGGTGCCGGCCAATTGAAAGGTCTGTTCGACGGTCTTAGCCATTTTTTCTCGGCACCGAGCAACAGTCGCGCTCGTACCGGGACGCAGCCCCCGAATTACGCGCCTGATCGTAGGAAACGAACGTCAACTTTGGACGAAAGTGCCACGAGTACGTCAGGCAAAGATGATAAAGATGTAAAAGATGGCAAAATACCAATAAAGAGCGCCAGGATATCTAGCAGCAACGAAACGAAAGATAAAAACGATGGGACCAAAACTTCGTTATCCGTGTCACCAAGAGGATCCGTTGTCGCGGTAACTACGTCCGGGAGAACCAAAGACAAAAGAAAAAATGATGATAAAAAAGAAAGTACGAAAGATACGATAATAAGGCTGAGCGGTGATGAGCTCGATGAGAGATTGTCATTCGAGAAGCCTATCGCTAAAATGACACCGTCGAATCTTGTCAAAACCGCTGTAAACAGCAAAAGGCACGAGCACGAAAGACGACGTAGCAATAAAAATGGCCCTGAAAATTTGGTCAAGTGCGCCAGGACGAAGGATCGAAGGGACTTGTCGAGCGGTGGGAGCGATAATGAAAGCTCTTCCAGAGGTACCAGCGATGATCGTCGTGCAACGTCGAATCCTAACGTCGCCTCGACGAGCAGCGACACAGGATCCAGTTCGCGAAATTCACGAAGCGTCAACACACCCGAAATCAGCGAGCAACCTCGGCCGAATCAACAGCGACAACAGCAGTCGGCCAATCATCATCAGCAACAACAGTCTCGTAAGAGGAATCACGCTAAAGCCGCCATCGAGGCCGCCACCCGGAGCCCGCGCAACCCTGAAAATTCGAGAAACAGTCATAATCACGATTCCTCATCACGCATCACCAAAAACAATGATTCCCAATCTCCAAATCCCGAGGTCGATCACGATCACCGATTAAATCATAACGATCCTAACGATAACCATAAAAGTCATAATAATCACCATCATCATCATCATCGTCATCGTCATCGCTCGTCATCACCATCGCCGCGTACCGTTACGACCTCTGCGTCCGAAACAACGACCTCTGCATCCGCAGGAACAACCACCACCACCACCACCACAACCATCACCACCACAACTACCAAGTCCAGTAATCCCGGAAAGTCCAAGTCCCAACCACGAGCCTGTACTAGCGCCACCACCACCAACACCACCACGACACCCCGCGCGACACCCTGCTCCACCAGGAAGGGTAAGAGTCTACCCCGAGCCCGCTCAAAACACGAAGTTTTTACTCCACCTCCAAAAAAAAAAACCCTCTCGAATCACACGAACCGCCGATTCATCATCCACTCTCCTTATCAGCCAAGTTTTTTAACCACCAATATGAACGTGTCTGAGCAAAAGAGACGATACTTAAGAAAAAGGGCAAAAAGAAAAGAAAAGAGAAACACACGCCGGGTAAAAGAACCTGAGAAACAATTTGGACGAATCAAAGCTTCTCCGCGCTCGGCTTGAGAGCTAAAGGAATGAATTTCGAACAAAATTCGAATGTTAACGTTTCGATTAATTTTCTTTTTCACCCTTTTCTTTTTTTTGTGAATTTGTTTTCAGTTTTTTTTTTAAATTAATTTATTTTTTTTTTCATTACTTGTGGATTGAAAGCTCAGCTCCTTCCCAACGAGTGTCTAATCTCGAATTCACTCCCGAAATTCACGTCATCCTCACCATCAAACTCCTTCCCTACGATTAAAGAATACAAAACGAGAATAAAAAAGGGCTCGAATGAAAATAGCTCACCACCGTGGATGTGTTGGCGGTGTGGTGTGCGGTATCTCTCGATAATAATTGTGCCTTTTTTTTCTTCACATTAACTCATGTGGTTTTTATCCCTGGATGTGCTGTTTGTAACCAACCTCGCTACAATGCGTAGATACTAGTCCCCATGAAAATCCCACACGTATACTCCTTCCTCTCACGAAATCCTTCCATATGCGTGAATGTTTATTGCTTATTCCTGTGATCGATCGAACTCGATTGGTATAGAAAAAAAATGAGGATTTTTTTGTTTTCTATGATTTTAGGAAGTTTTCCTCACTGATCGATTCAAGTGTTATTTTTTTTTCTCTTGACAATCGCTGTTCGATCGAATTGGATTATTCAACAAAAATACAAATCCGAGTACGAAGATCGATGAAAATGGAATTTTATTTTCATCTTCGTAAAACTTACCAACCACAATCCTCATCGATATCATCATTGCATGCCATTTACCCAATTTGTCGCTTCGTGGCTCTCGCGTTGTTCTTATTTCTTGTTTTTTTTTTCTTTTTTTGCTTTTTCTTAACTCATTTCTGTCACAACGGGTAGAATACGTTAAATACATGAATAATTGTAAGTAACGATAAAAGTCCGAGACTGCATGGAAGATATTCGAATTAAACGAAGGATCACTTTTCAATTTTTCATCAGAAGAATTTCATAGAAGATCAGAGCTTTTTTATCATGCACGAGACAAAAGCAAAGTCCGTTACACCCAACAGAAGACAAAAAAAACCACCATCCTTCACCTGTCGCAAGTCCCATGCACATTATTCGCATTGAGATTTACGTTTGCAAAACAACGAAGAATTTATGAAATTAATCTCGGAATCGGAAATGTACACTCGTCTCGGTCACTTTTTCGTGTGCCAAGAGAGCCACAAAAAACACTGTGCCAACACACCCATGCCCAAATCTCTGCTTTAATATTCATTTTATTTTCAACTTTTGTAAACGTAGTTTTTCTGTAAAAAAAAAAAAAAAAAAAAAAAAAGAAAAGAAAAAAAAATATTAACGACTAACGAGCCAAGAATATAGAGACTCTGGTGTATTAATATTCATAAAGAACTAACTTTCATGAACACAACCTCATCGATGACCGCGTTTTTCCTGCGATGATCTTACGATCGACATCAAACTTCTGTTTCAATATTAACGTACCCAGCAGAGAAAAGAGAAACGATCATCCATGAGGTTTTACGATGGAAAAACAAAGATATCGAATTTGTTATTCAATTGCAGACGACCTGGTGGTCTCGCAGACTCTGCCACCCGGGGTTACTCAGAAGGACGTGGATCTCTTCAAGGAAGCACGGGAACGAGCAAATCGTTTGACCGTTGCCGCTGACGAGGAAGCCGAAACGAGTAACAGCGGTCATGGTGTGCCATCGAGGAATCCAGCAGCTATTGTCTTCGGTCGCTACGAAGTTGAGACTTGGTATTCGAGCCCGTTTCCACAAGAATACGCCAGGTTACCCAAATTATTCTTCTGCGAATTTTGTCTCAAATACACCAAGAGTCGGGCTGTTCTCGACAGACACATGAACAAATGTACCTGGAGACATCCACCGGCGACGGAAATTTATAGATGCAACGGCTTATCGGTTTTTGAGGTGAGTTCAAACAACGAACAATCGAGCATGAATTAACCCTTTCAATCACAGACGCTGCTATAGTGGCGTCATTTGATTTTCACTCTCACATTTCATTTTTTTTTTTTTTTTTACGTGGAAGAGTAAATATATTTTTCCAATGTCCTCAAAATCGAATTCCGTGACGATACCAGATAAAAAACATAGATTATTTCAAACGAAATCCTGAGCCCCACAACAGAGTCGGAAACGACCCCCAACTTTTCGTAAATAAAAAACTTTTTTTAACATCTGTACGGTTTTGTAGTAATTTCATTATCAAATGTTTGCCAAACGCGACTTTATTATACACCACTCTCTTCGCTGTGAGAGAACGAAGACAGTGGTGTATGCATAAACCTCACTACCATGCAGAATTTGCCCTCGAATAGATGAATTGTAGGATTAGAGTCTCATCTTCTGCCTGAGCTCCGAGTTTATTGAGTTTAGTATTGAAAGCAAGATCCAAAAAAGTTGGAATATGAAAAAAATGTATGATTACGTTAGACGCTTGATGAAATATTGTGACACTAATGATATGATGGTACTGTGTATTTCGCAGATCGATGGAAACGTCAACAAGATCTACTGTCAGAATCTCTGTCTCCTGGCGAAACTATTCCTCGACCACAAGACGCTTTACTACGATGTCGAGCCATTTTTGTTCTACGCGGTAACAAAAAACGACAAATACGGCTGTCATCTGGTGGGCTATTTTAGCAAGGAAAAGCATTGTCCGGCGCAGCGTTACAACGTTTCGTGCATAATGACTCTACCGCAATATCAAAGACAAGGTTTTGGTCGTTTTCTCATTGAGTTTAGTTATCTATTGTCAAAAGTTGAGGGTATACCGGGCACACCGGAAAAGCCATTGTCCGATTTGGGCCAAGTGTCTTATTACTCGTTCTGGAAAAGTGTTGTTCTTGAATATTTGGCATCGCATCGTGACGCGAAAGAGATTAAATTGGGCGACGTAACTCGCGAAACTGGGGTTTCGGCTCATGACATCGCGAGTGCGTTACAAATGCTCGGTTTTGTGAGGACGCTCGATTCCAACAGTAAAGATAATACACGCTCGCGGGTAGCAGTAGTCGTTGATTGGGCGAAAGTCGACGCTCACATGATCAAAGTTGCGAAAAGTTCACGAATCGCTCTCGATCCGGATTGCCTGAGGTGGATACCGCTCTTGAAGCAAATACCCAATCCTTATCAGAGTCCTGAAGAGGGCGGTGACACGAGTTCCGAAGCGTCGCCGCTTCTCGAAGCCGCTAAGCCTCCAGTCGCCGCGATTCCCGAGAAGATTCAAAGGGTTAAAATAAGGAAAAAGCCACGAGGTCGTAGAATGGGACACCGTCGTAGCTCACCGATGAAACAAAGAAATTTGCAAAAGTCAGCAACGCCGAAAGAGAAGAGAGAACCGTTGAGTATGATTACGACACCGCCGACGACGCCGACGGTGTCAAGAACCTCGGTAACACCTTCGACAACGGTGACTTCAGCGGTGGATACGAAAAAAATAAGCATCGACGATGCTGATATCGAAGACGAGGAAAAGGAGGAAAGGATCGAGGAGCCACGGTCGAAAGAAAAAACACCGCTCGTCACGACGAGTCTGACATCGAGGAATTCTCGAAATTCTCTTAAAGATGCGAAGCAGTTGACAAACATCGTGACTAGTACGCCAAAGGTAACGCCAACGTTAACGAGCACCAGAAGACAGCGGATACGAACGCCAAAAACAGCGGCGGTTGTAGATACACCGGTCGCACCAACAGTGACGCCTTCCAGAAAGCGCAAACATTCCGAAATATCCGAATCTCCGAGCCGCGATGAAAAATCTAAACTAACGAACGACTCGGGAAACGGGTTGACCAATGCGCCTCCGACGAGCGCGAGAAAAAGAACTCGGGAATCACTTCGTGAGAGGATGAAAGAGAAGGAACGAGACAAAGAGCGGGAGAACGAAAAGGAACGTGAGAGAGCAATGAATGAGAAAGAAGCGAAGAGCGTAACGATCAACGAAGAGACGCGGAAAACACCGCCAAAGGAAACCGTTAAGGTTCAAAATCCTCCGAATCCTCAGAGGCCGGCAAAAAAACAGAGCAAATTGGATGATATTCTGATGAAAGTTACGAGCAGACAGACGAAAAATCTTCAGGCCAAGCAAGCTCGAGAGAAGAAAGCTCAGGACGAGGCTAACGGTCATCACTGCAACGGCAGCAAAGAAGATGAAAAATTGACTATCGAACCAACGCCAATACCTGTTAAAAGTTCACCGGCTTTTTCGCGTAGGAGCAGAGCCAAAACAGCATTGAACGATAGTTTAAAAGTGACAGATCCAAAGTCAGAAGCTCAGGGTGCGTCGAAAGACGATGGAACCACGAGTCCGGTTGTGATACCTCAATCGCTGTCGTCATTGCCACACGGCAGAAGCGGCAAAGCTGTGATTAACGCAAACGTTTCAGTATCGAGCGGGAAACAATTGACGATTCCAGAAATGTTTCCGTCGCAAAAAGAAGTTCCCGAAGCCACTGTCGAATCGATCGCAAAGAAGGATAACTCGGAGGAAAATGGTATTGTCGCGACAGCCGAGAGCGAGCCGCCGACCGCGAGTCCGGGTGAATACGAAGGGGGTGACGAAGATGAGGGCGAAGAGGACGAGGAACTTGTCCCAAGGTCCAAAACCGTCACATCCGCATCCCGATCTCATGGCAATAAGCACAAAGAGAAGAAGAAATTGGCGGATAAAAAGTCCGAGGCTAAAGATAAAAAAGAGAAGAAAGTCGAAGAAATAGAAGAAAAAGAAGTGGAGGCGGGAGAAGAAGTGGAACAAGACGAAGAAGACGTTGCAGAAGTAGAGCGAGTGAAGAAAATTGTAAAAAAGAAAAAAGAGACTGAGGACAAAGTCGTGAAGAAGAATACAGAGGCGGAGGAGACTGCGAAGAAGAGAAAAGAAGCCGAGGAAAGAGCGGTGGAACCGATGGAAGTAGTTGAGAGCCCAAAATTGGAGGAACCATCGATAGAAATAATTGAGAAAGCATCTCAGGACAAGAAAATCGTGGACTCGCCGGTAAAATTGATCACGGAAACCCGAGAACCTACGCCGGAATTGGCAAAAATTTCTGAGAAGCCTGAAACGATTGAAGAAAAGAGAGCTGACACGGTTGATGAGGACGCCGAGAAAGATCTCGTGGAAGACAAAACGCGCTCACCAAGTCCGGTATTACCTCGAAAAGAAGAGCCGCAACATAAAGTTAAAGAGGTTACCGAACCGTTTGAATCTACGATCGAAAAGACACCACCTTATTCTCCGCCTATCAGCGATCAAGAAACGAATTCCACGACGAAGAAAGAAGTTATCGGGATAACAGGAGAGACAGGCCCGATGAGTATAATCGAGGAATCGCCCAAACCATCGACACCTCAGGAAACAACAAAAATCACATCGCCGAACGAATACAATCGTGACTCGCTTCATTCGAGTTTAACGGTACACTCGGACGAGAAACAACATTCACCGGAAAGCGGAAAAACAACGCCGCACTTGGAGAATCCTGGTTCAGTTAAGAGAACGCCACCGTCTCAACCGGATCTTCCGTCGATGGGTGTTTACACGCCGGACTCAACTACCAATTCCGTGCACTCGTTGCACTATGGTCAATGCGATTTAGACGTGTCGCAATTGGGTCTCGAGTCGCCTACCTCAATAGCGAGTGATCTTGCGTCACAGCACAGCGTCGAGAGGCCACCGAGCGCATTGCCTTCGATGCCAGCAAGCGTGACCGCCCCGATAACAACGCCCGTACAAATTCCATCGGTTCAAACTTCTGTCGGCGTGAACATGGGTGCACAGGTTCAGTATTCCGATTGCGCTGTTTCTCAACATGCACCGGGTTCCCACGTAACGATGCATCCGATGCACGGTCCGCCGTTGCAGCAGCCCCGAACGCCTCAGTCGCACGGAGCTCACTCGATGACAACCCAGAGTCCACAGCCTATGCAGCCGCATACTCCACAACCAATGCCTCAGTCGCACACGCCTCAACCGATGTCGCAGTCTCATACGCCACAGCCAATGGGACAGAGTCACCCCTCACAAAATATGTCGGCTCAGCAAAGCCCGCAACCGATTCCCCAGCAATCTCATACACCGATACCCCAACAGTGTCATACGCCGATTCCGCAATCGCATACGCCGCAACCGATGCAGAGATCGATGGTCCAACAAGCGCAGCAGGCTCAGAATATTTCTCATGCCCAGCAACAACAACAGCAACAGCAGCAGCAACAACAGCAGCAGCAACAGCAGCAGCAGCAGCAACAACAACAACAGCAGCAGCAGCAGCAGCAGCAAGCCGCTCATCAACAGCAACAGCAGCAGCAACAACAACAGCAGCAGCAGCAAGCCGCTCATCAACAGCAACAAGCTGCATCACAACAACTCCAGAATCAATCTCACGTTAGCAGCAAAAGAGCCAACGGTTCCCAAACCAGTCACAGATCTCGATCAAACGCTCAAAGTCGTTCGCAGCGCGCAACCCCACCTACGTCCCACTCTCAGAGCTCCGGCATTCAACATTCCGCCGCGAGTCCTCACGGGAGCTCCGGTGGTCATTCGACGGTCGCTCACGGTGGTGGCTCGTCCTCTCATTTGCCACCTCAATATCAACAATCCGGTTCCATGAGCGTGCCGCCCATGCCTCATCCCCACAGCCATACACACGCCGCTCATTCTCACAATATGGCCGTCATATCTCAAGGCAATTATATGACAGTCGCCTCCCAAGCTTTTCCCTCACAAAATACCTACGTAATACAACACCGCGGCGCCAGATCCGGAGCTCCCACTGTCCCATGTACAACTGCAACAAATTTTTACATCCAAACGAGCGCAATGCCGCCCCATTCGCATACAACAGCTCCTCCTTCTCTAACCGGATCGGGCAATCATCAAACTACCAACTCATGCAGCCTCGCTAAATTGCAACAATTAACGAACGGCCTCGACATGACACCGCCACCCTCCATGAATCTCACCCCGCCACCACCCATTACTCACACCATGACACCACCACAAAACACCCGACAACTACCGACTCCTCCCCAAGTCCCACTCGGCTACGCCAAAAACTATTACAACGTCAATAGCGTTCCACCACCCGGTACACCAGGCCCTCCTAGTAGATCCGCATCCAGATCTTCCGCAAACGCCAATATGGCCTACGCCAGTGATGGAATTTATCGGCAAGGCCTCGATCCCGCCGGTGGCTGTCCACAGATGCAAAGCGCCGCTTCTAGAGTCAGCCCCAACGTCGCGCTCAACACCAATCTCATGGCAGCTGCCCAATACGGTTACAGAGTCGCTCAACCAACAACCGGCTACATGAATCAAGCCGCCCAGATCGGTGGATTCATGAATCAAGCGAGCCAGTTACCCGTCGGCGTTGTCAACGTACCCGCACCTTATTCGCAAGATCCTCATCAACAGAATCCTGCTGCTGTTTACACGACTTATCACAGCTACATCAATGGCAGCCTGATGCAACCTCTCAACGGTACGATGAGGCCGCGTTAGCTCATTGCATCGGGTAACAACGTGATAAAAGGAGAATCGATCGATTGGAATAAATTGTTAAATAGGGTAATATCAAGAGAACACGATCATATTGATCATCGACCGATCTCGTAATAACCTTTAATCCGGTATTCCGTATTCGCGGAAGACTCGAGGCAGCAGGAATCTTCAAAATGCCAGGATCACTCGAACACGAGGGTAATTCAGCATTAAGAGAAAGTAATCGTCTCGTTCGTTAAGACACCGACGATATACTTCTAGTACAAGTGATTGACGCTACTTCACTCGGAATCTTTTAATCCTCGAAGATGCGTCGTCGATAATGCCACTTTGGCGAGTATAATATAAATTAATTAATGAGAAAAACAAAACAAACAAACGAAAGAACATGAACGTGATAATATACGAAGATTGAGAAAGGACGTAAGACGAGACAAAACGCAAAGTACATATTTTTATTCGGGGCTTTCACGATTTAACAAAGCGCAATACTTTGCGGTATTATTCTGGCGACTTCTCATCCAGAAGTGTTATGTTTTCTGTAAAATATTGAAATATAATGCACGTGCATTAAGCGAATAGATTAACGAGATAACAAAAAATAAGAGAAAGAGAGACGAAAAAAACGTTACGCATTGATGATAACGAGACAAAAGAGAGAAGAAAAAAAAAGAAAAGTAAATACGAAACAAAGTAGTGGCATACTTATGAACATAGAAACTATTCTGTTTGATATTATTCAATTGTTGACGATTATAGAAGATGAGCGTTATTGCTTACGTTTATTCTCGGGGCACCCTGTACTTTACTTGTACCATAATAGAATTATTATTATTCTACGCTATTATTAATATTATTATAACTTTTTTTTTCTTTTTATTCTTGTTCTTATCACCATCATAAGCATCAGCATCATCACCATCGATTGTCATTATCAACGATACCCTCGAACGATCATTGAACAAATAATTTTCATCGTTAAAAAAAAAAAAAATATATCAACAACAGTTTTATAAACGACACTCCGACACAATTTTTAACTGATATTATCTCAACACTTACTGCGACGTGAAAAAATGTTATACTCCAATTAAGATAACTTGCCGATTCACTGGTCTGCACATTTATGACAGTTTTTCTTTTATATAGCCATTAACTTAACAACCGTTGATATTCGCTTACCCCGAACATTTTACAAAATAAATTACAAACATTTGTATATTGTGGCTGCTCTGCAAAATGTCGCGAATAAAACACAATCAACAAAACAGTGCCACGACCTCGTTGGAATTTTCTATTGTTGTGATTATCATTACAAGTTGTCATAATTCTTTTATAAATGCGACGAAGCTTGAAGGTGTATGCAAGATTTTGAGTACATGAGTGAGAGTTGTATAAGCTTATTATTATTATTATTATCATTATTATTACTATTATTATCATTATTATTATTATGATTGATTATTAATTATCACTGACTAACGTGCGCAGCTCTCCACGCGCAAAGCATTCGATTGTAGTTTCTATTTTGATTCCCGCCTCATGCCCATTTCTCGCATTTTTCATGCCTGTCCTTCCCGAAACTGTACCTTAGCTTTGCGCCATTACGAAACTGCGACACTTTGCAGAATAATGCTGGATACATATATAAATATATTTATGGTACACGCCGTTCGTGTTAATTTTTTTTTTTCAGACGTATGGAGAAAAAGTTTTTGAAAGAGATGAAAAAAAAATAATAATAAAAAAAAAAAAAAAACAACGTTCGAGTGTTATGAGAGTGGATGATGTCGGCGAGGAATCGCATACCGGCGACATAGATTTTAAACTTCTCGGCGTGCACGTCATGTGGAACGAATCGTTTATTGAATAAATAAAAAAAGCAAAAATAAAAAATAAAAACAAAAAGAGAGAAAAAGGTAGTAAAGAGAGGATGAAACGAGAAGTGCGGAAAAAAATTCACGTCCGGGATTATATAGTGTAAAAATTACATGAATATTTATTGTACATAGATATTAAAGAAAAAAAAAAGTACTACTAACAAATAAAAATTGAAATCATGAATTAAACATCACGGGTCTTTGTACTTGATTTTTTTTTTTTTTTTTTCGGACATTCGGCTATCTTTACAACTTCCATATTCGAAGGGAGATACTTTGTTCCACGTTGCAATGAAACACGACAAATTTCGATTAGATGATTTCTACGGTGATGATCCTCGTATCGATACTTCCGGTACACTTCAATTTCTGGTAAAACTTTTTCAAAATTTTGTTACTTCAGTATCGCAGTAAATTTTCAAACGCAAGTACAAATTACAAAAATTGTTCACGCCTTCTGGTGGTGTCTGTTTCAAAATCTGCGTTTAACCACATCAGAAAAAAGAATTTTTCAACTTATTCACTCAACATATTTTCGAACAATTGATTTTTTAACGCGCTGAATTGGTAATGCAAAATTACGCTTTTATAATTGAACTAATATCGAGCTTTGTAATATCTAATAATTAGCATGACAATTCTATCAAATTAGAAGTAATGAGTGTACAGAAAAGACAATCGGTTATTGTATGAAAATTTGATAAGGCTTCCATTGAAAAAGCAACGATTGGCACATCGTTAGTACAATTTTCTTTAAAAAAATCCACCATTAAATATTGAAGGCTCGTGATTAGTTTCTAAGACGGTTCTGATTTGACAAAGCTAATGATCTTTTGGCTATGAAGGTAAAAAAGAAAGTATTCAATAAAGCGATGGATAATAAAATGTTTTGTACTTTGCTTTTCGTTTTCGTTTCCGTTCCTCTCGTCTTTTCTTTTCCGCATTAGCAAGATCAATATATTTTTTTCTCTCGTCGGAGGACATTTTGGCCCACAGTTTACCAGCAACGCGAGCAATCACTGTGACATTCTCTCGGGGCTTTTTACTTCGAAGTCTCAGAAAGAATATGATGAAGGGATTTGTGGCTCTTGGTACTTTTTTAACGATTCTCGGATCGTTCGATGCACCGCCGTTGTGGGCACCCCCACCACCTCCACCACCGGTACCGTTTCCATTAACCGGACGTCTCGACTTGGATTCATCTGTGCTGCGCGTCAATAATAACTGGAAAAGTACGACTTTCGTACGTGGCTCTAGATCCTACGACCCAGAGCCAAAATTTCATGAGCTCCAAAGCCCAAAATTACCTTTCATAATCCCCGGCCCTCTTGCGATCCTTTGTCTGCTTACTTGGAACTGATTTGCCGTTGCCCATTTTTTTTTTTTTCGATTTTCCTCACTTCTTTCGTAGGTTCGATTATCTATTAACTTTTTTGTGTTTTTTTGTGTTTTTTTTTTTTTCTTTCACTTTTCCTTCTGTTCAAACATCGACTTCACGATTTAGCACAAATGTCATTTGACTTTTTTTTTTTTTAATTTTCTATACTTATATAATCGAGAAGGCTAAAATTGGAGAGAGGCTCGAAAAGCAACGTCAAAATGACATTTCCATGTCGCCAGAGAAAAAACCATGTTGTTTTTTTGTTTACCAGCACTTCAATTGTCTTTGAACTTGCGTGTCAGTGGCATACAATAAGTACAATCGATTCAATCGAATTATTTCAGCTTTATCAGGCCCACGTGGATTTTAATCTATCGCGAAAAAAGCTATCGAAAAATATCGTATCGACCCTGATAGTGCTCCAACGAAATACTCTGATTTTGCCATTATAATAGCAAAAAAGAAGATCGCGAATTTTTACAAAATATCGAGAATTATTTTCATTGGTAAATTCCTTTTCTTAACAGCCACTATATCGAAAATTATTTTTTTCCCAATTCGAGTTCGTTGTCGAGCAACGTTTTACCGTTCCATTTTCATTTGGCATTCATGACGCGTGAAAACGAAGAATACTTTGTTATTAAAAAAAAAAATGTTTGAAAAAACGTTCCCAAGTGTCATTTTATTTACAAAATTGCTGCGACTTTCGGCGTCATTTTTTTACATCGAAACTTATTCAAAATAGCTATATTCAAAGTAATTAGTTTATCACAACTCCCCACCAGCTTGGGGAACCCATTTACTCTTTCTATTTTTATTCCACTTTGTATTATTTTCACCACAATAGCAGGATTCCTTTTGAGCGTCGACATAACTTTTGCAGCCAAGTGCTGTTGTACCTGTATACAACATTTTAGCTGCTCCTTTACAAGTGTTTACGATCGTCGTTCCCGTGCTTTGATAACCTTCGCAGTATTTGTACAGGCATCGTTTGAATTCAAGGTCACATTTGTCCTTGTCGGAATTGCAAGTATCGTAACAAATGTCATGAACGTCGCAGCATTTAGTCATTTCCGTCAGAGGAAGATACTCTTGGCTTATCTGCGTGGAAAAACCATGGAAATTCTTGAATACAAATTTACCGTTAAAAAATATAACGAGAATTTTTAATTCGCAATGAAATACGAAAATTACCGACTGTCGGTAAGACTAGAGCTTTCGAAAATTTTACCTCAAACCCAAGAGACCCACATCCGTTGCTCTGGGGCGTGTGAGTTCTATCCGGCTTTGGCGTTATCCCTGAAATTCACAAATCCGACAAATTTATTTTCGTAAAATACTCATTATCATTAGTATCACTTGTAATATATTCATTCATTCAGGAACGAGGAAAGGGAACAAAAGTTCTCTTTTTTTTTGTTTTGATTATTCGACGTTTCACACAATAAGAAAAAGTACTATTTATGCACGTATCCGTGAAAAAAAACGTATGGATAATTTCACGTTTTTACAGTAATCTATGCTATCGACTTTACCATAAAAACACTTTTTGAGGTTACGTATTCCCCTGTCCGATGACCAGTACGTCGAATATTATTCTAATTCTTCATATTGTTATACTAATGTTATTCTCACCTCCGGGACACTTGAAAACGCACGTTTCTTCGACCGCAGCGTCGAAAACTTCGTGAATGTCTTTGATTTTGCGTGCGACAGTGATGGCATTCTGAAAAAAATCGCCGAATATCGTTTCCGCGGTTAGAACAGCATCTCTGAGATTTCCGAGTAAACCGGCGCCGTAACCGGACCAAGCGTACGCGAGAAACGTCAAAATGTATATAAACGTTTTTCGCCATGCGAAAAGATCCATCCCGAAGATTTATTTATTCACTACTTTTTCTTATTTCTCTCAACTCTAAACGAGAAAGTGAAAATATCGATTTTATGAAAACTCTCGGAATCCGTGAACGACAGAGACAGCGATGATTCGACTCCCGCGGTATTTATAGGTCGACTGAGTGCTGAACCATGATTCTAGATTCTACTTTGGACGTGATTCGTTTACGACGTTGCATTAATATATATAACTAACAAAGTTACGGAAAGGTGACTATTTGTTCGTCAACCGTATATACACTTCCGGTAGAACGTGTTATACGCCGCTTCTTCATTTGGCTCGATTATCATCTGTTCAAATATTGATCACGTTGACATTGGTCCACGTGGATAAAAACACGTGTACAATTTTCAGTGGACATTAAAAAAATTTGCTCAATTTGCTTTTATTACTCAATCATAATAATAGTAAGTTACAGGCATAATTAATTTAATAATAATGGCAGGTAAGGAACAGACGAGAAATTAAATAGACACTTTTATATTATTACAGTACAATTCGTTAAATCATAAAGTTGACATAATTTCGCGCTATTTTCTTTAAAAGCAATTATTTAAAATTTCTTCGCCAATTCACCATCTTCGTACAATTTTTTCACATCAGTGCCACCTCCAAGACATTCACCGTTTACGAAAACTCGCGGAACTGTTCGTGCCCCGGTCATGTCGCCCAACACGCTTTGAATCTCGTCCCCGTCGTCGCGTTGATCCAGCTCAATTGCTGTGAACTTTTTCTTCATTTTATCGAATACCTGTTTGAAATAAATAAAGCATTTATGTAAGTCGAACTCATTTTGTCGCATTTAAACTTTTGGTATCGCCAATGAAAATGGAAAAAATTGCAATCAAAATTCGAGTTTTGAGGAGAAACAAAAATTCGTCTAAAAACGAAATAATTATTCATGAGACAATACACGAATGAAATTTCAAAACGAATTAAATCGGAGGTAAGTACAGTTTTCTAAATATTTAATGATTTATCAAAATGCTCAGTAATAATTTATAAACATATATTTTCGGGGCAATGAAAAAAAAAAAAAAAAAAAAAAAAAAAAATGAAATAACAAGGAAGTCGTCCTACCTCTTTCGCCATCTTACAGTAAGGGCAGCTAGATTTGGAGAAGATGACAACGACGTCCGATTCGGCCAGTTCCTGAACCATTTTAGATGTCACCGGCATTATTACTTTTTCTGTACTGGAAACTGAACCCATCAGGCTAGACACGTTTCAACGAAATTGCTTCATATTTTTCGATGATATGGATGATTTTTTTCTCAAACCCATGCAGATAACAAAACCTCAAAGTGAAGAATTGAGAGGAAATGACACGCATTCAGGTTGGTAAAAAAAAACCGCGGCATTTTGTACGACTGTTTACATTTGTGGTCGAAGACGACAAACTGCTTTAGTTCTCTATCGCGGCAAACCGCATTTTTTCTAAAATTTTAGTTATACACGAAAAACTGGCGAGAAAAACGATTCTCTCGGACGTACCATGACTCTGACAGCGTGTCATTTCACCTCGATACGAAGCAAATAAAACAGAATTGCAAATGTATTTGACCCGAGGCTCTACCAATTATTTTGAGAAAAAGAGAGTTCTTAGGTTCGTGTGAAACTTTGCCATGCCAAAAATTCTTTACGTAAAGCTCGAGAGTGATAAGTATTGGTAATGAAATGCAAACAAAATAATGACAGCAACAAAGCAAAAAGTGTGGAAACAAATGAAAACTGACCAAATTTGTATATCGAATTTGATAAAAACAGTTTATTAATTTCAAACAATTGTCACGAAAATTGAAAAATGAATATTATGACAAATTGTTAAGACTTGAATCTCGGTTGCACGATATTGCGAAAACGTCGTATGAGCCGGGTTAACATAATTTAAAGTTGTTAAAAAAAGAATAGAATTACGAACCCAGAAACTCATGAATGAATGAAAAATTGATGTGTAGTTGAAAAGTAAATCGTTTTATCGAATCGTAATTATCATTAAAGTATCTGACAAATGTCGTGCAGATAAGATAATAATAGAGGATAAAAAAGCATCGATTCAAGGAAAATGATATGTGTTAACGAGTGATGGTAACTGCCGATGGTAAATTAAATGTAATCAATCAACACTTGTGATGATCTATCAACTCTGAGAGAAACTCGATTTCGAATTTTTACTTTTGACCTTTTACCATTAATGAAACTGTCAATGATATAAAGTAAATCGAAAATGACCATGTGATCGAAATGGAAGAACACTGGTTATAATCGGAAAATGCTGTTTTTTGAGTTAATTAATGATTCTCCGAAATGCCAAAGAATTGAACTTTCGCAATGGTTCCATCAATAACACGTGTGATACATTTACTTACCGCGTGCCAAATTGTATCTGAGAGTACTTTGTTACGATTCTAGAGGCCTAACTGTACGTGGAGGTCCAAACCACAATGATCTCGCAGTCTTACGCCTCGAAACTAGACGTAAAATATAATAGGAAATAGGAAATAGATTCTCAACTCGATTATACTCGACTGTTCGACGCACACTGGAAATAGCGACCATTGCGACGACTTTTTACATATGCAATGTATATCCATTTAGTAACTCGATCGTTCATATGGTGTTCTAATAAGAAATTGTCACTAGCGCCATCTTTTGTATACGATAGATATTCTTCCTTAATTTCAACTACTCCGTAATGTCAACTTTTCCTGCGCTAATATATAATCTTCTTTTTCACTCGTCACTCTGGCAATTCGCTCGTTTCACGAAATGTGAGTTTTTATTGGTCTCGCAGAATTGACAAATGGGAGCGTCGAGTGAATTCACACGTTTTCTCTTCCGTTTTTTTAAATCCTGCTTCTGCAAATTCGAATAGTGTCAGTGTCTGTTAGACTTACGATCTGCGAACATCGTTCGAAGCACGAGAGGTTACCGGCAATTTGTGTTTTTCCATCGAATAAAAAAAGTTAAATTATAAAATGGGAAACGCAGCGCCCAAAGCACAAGAAGTTAAGGTCGAGGAGGAGAAGAAAAAACTAAAGCCCTGTTGTGCTTGTCCCGAAACGAAGCAAATTCGAGATAAATGGTGAGAAAATAATTGTGCAAGAAAATCAAGGTTATGACCACGAGGATTAACCAAAATAATATTGATTAAATATTCGTGGTGACAATCGATAGATTCACATTCAATATCTTAATATTAGCCGGAAGATGATGATTCATACAGATAATATTTCGTTCTGCTCTGAGAATTATGAAACAAGGTAATCGTGAGTGATGCAACGATTGATGATTGTTTCTTCGTTTTTCAGTATTATTGAAAAAGGTGAGGCAGAATGTGGACATCTGATAGAGGCCCACAAAGCCTGTATGCGTCATCTCGGTTTCAACATTTAATCGGGTATTCAAGTAGAATTATTAGAAACTCTCGTTAAGCTTAATTACTTGTAAGGTGAAGTAATTTTCAAAAATATGGGAAAGAGATACGAGTGGTGGCAACCGGTGAGGGCAGTTTGTCACAGCGAATATGGTGGAATTGTGTTGTCTCCGAATTTAATTTTTCGACTAAAAGTTTCCAAACTCTGAATGAACAATGCTGGTCAACAATGTACAAGTGTTTAAGTTACGTCGATATAGCAATTTTCTTTGTAATTCTCAAAGTGAAAAGAAGATACTCGTAATTACGTAAAACTTGTAAATAAATGTGACGAAAATCTCAACATTTTCTCTCATTATTACCCTTGGTAAACGCAAAATAGTTACTGCCAGAAACGATTGACAGATACTTTCGACGCAACAGATTATCTATGTCGAGTCTTAGTAGATTTGCGGCAAAGAATGTTTCGGGCATAATTTGATCCAGCTCCGAGCACCTGATCTCTTAAAAACTGCCCTTTTTTCCTGATGCGCCAGAATATTTTGTTGGGCACCCTTGAAAGATGAAATAATTGTGAAGAGCATTGTTTTTCATATGGGAATTTCTAACAAGGCGCGTCGTATATTTTTTCTCAGCCAAAAACTGACAAACATTGTACCGGTCCAATAAGATTATATCCATGTCACAAAAAGATTCGTTCCCTCAGTATTTTTCATTAATCGTGCATATGACATTTTTCAATGAGCCTGTTCGAACAGATCTTAATTAAATACATTTTATGCAAACATATTCAAGTAATTGATAGTGTGGCGCGAATGTAGTCCTCTACGGGCGGAAAGACTAAACTTATGCATACGAATGGTGCATTTTGTTTTTCGAGTTATACATAAATATAATGAAATATTGATTTTACATGTACGTTCGTTCGTCGAAAGCTATATAAAAACTTAATGAATCTTCTTTGCCATAATCCTTGAATATTCGGTTGTGTGATCATTTGAATTACATATATATTGATATATATATATACATAAAGGTATTAACTATACATAATGTCACTGTATTTTCTGTTCGATTCTGGCATAAATATAGTAAACGATTTTTATCCTCAATGTAATTGCACAAAGTGTGTATTTATAATAGAGAGAATATTTCATTTTATAACTTTGTTTTTTTTTCTCCGAAGAGCCCGATTATTGAGCGATATATATTGATTCATAATTCGTTACTAATGTCATTGATAATAAACTTGATTTTTTGAGTCAACAATTAAAGACATTTCTTGCGTGTATGTAAATATATTTTTGCGATAGGGAGATTTTAAGGGTCAGACGAGCTGCGACGATATATATATTTATATTTTATAGGAATGGACTGAATTTATATCTTTCACAGCAATTTTCGGTGTACTTAAAAATAAGGGACACATCACTCGTGGGCACACGAAATTCGATTGATTCTGCATTAGTACGAATATATAATTATACATTTTTTTTTGTTTTTGTTTTTTATTTCTGCTGCATCGTTTAGTACGAAACGCAAATTGTACTTTATACGGAGCACGTAATGTGACCGTCTATTATATTTGAAATTTTCTTCTCTTACGAACGAGCTCCATTCGTTCCACATTTTTTTAAGGAAAGTCTGTTTCAGCGTTAAGACAAGGAGAGAGAAAGAGAAGAATAATGAATGAAGATTTTTCTTGTACGATGGCAGAACAAAGCAGTTGACAAAAGGGCGTTGGGGGATCATTTCGTCAAAATTCATAGTCTTGGTCGATCAAAGTTTTCATTGAATCTTTTATAGCTACAGAATCTTAATGAAATTTGCATTATATCGCTATTTCAATATTTTCATAACGAAATTTTGGCTGATTTTGTTTGTCAAATGGAGAAATAAAAGTATGATGAAATGTTGTAGCCTCCCTTTTGAAACAGAGAACTGTGAAAAGATGTGAAATTTCGTTGTTCGACGCGAGACTAAATAACGAATTGACCAAAGTTATTGACTGTTAATTCTCACAAATATTCTTAATACCTTAAGTTTACAGGAATCAAATAAAGCGAACAAATGAAAGTTTGGTTAGCCGTATACATATATTAATTAAATGTTATTTCGTAATAACAGTACGGAGGGATAAATTGACGAAAATCGAAGTGTTTCCTCTTTCGTTTTATTCATCTTCTGCCTCGAGAGTGAATTCGATTCGAAGACTAATTTAAGAGGATAAACGACGCAACACATCACAGCTATACGGAATTTCTTGACTTCCCTCGTCAGCTCACATCGGATTACGTTGATCTTGCTGTTTCGTCGAGATTTTCTACTTCCCGACGAACCAAATGTGCTTCAACGTTATCCATTCGAGTCGAAATATTACGACGTGATCGTCTCTTTCGCTAACTGATTCCGGTACATTAAATGCTCTTCCGAAACCGAGGCCAGCTCCGGTGTAGAATATGCAAGCGAGTCATATTTTTAGTCTGTCCGATATTTCTCTTATTTCAACGGACGATCGTCGATTTTTTAAATTTCATAATGCTAATTTATTATTCCTCATTTATTCAACATCCGGGGACGATCACGTGACGGAAACACGTTGAAAAATAGGATCAATGCGGGCATCCTTTCTTCTAATTGTTGATCCTCTGCACGCCCCCAATGTACTTCTGGTTTCTGCCGACTCTCACCTTTCCATCGGAATCCTCATCAAACCCAGAACTTTGCTCAGCTGATGAAGTAAGGAAGGAAGGAAGAAGCATTGAAAAAGAATAAAAAAAATTAGCGAACCTAAAAGAAAAAGACGCCGTCTTTTGAGCAAAATTCATATTTATTTGACGAGCGAAAAACTCACTTGGTAACGAGATTCCGTGTCCATAATACCGGTAACCGCTACTACCTGGTACTGTCGAGCCTTCATCGCCGCTGTCGATTTTCTTACTAAACGCATCGCGCTCGGTGCACTGCTTGTACTGTTGAATTGTCCCATCTGCGCGGGTGTATGACTCGGATCGAGTACCAGCATCGTTATCGAACCATCTCTCAATTGTTCTACTCCCATTATCGTTCTGCTGTGACCTTGATTCGGAAACCACGAGTATTAGTTCAGAATCTAATGGTTTTAACGTTCAGAATTCATGATCGATATGTTTGTGTGTGTTTTTATGACAGAGAGAACGAGAGAAATTAGAGAGTGTCTAATTTTTACCAGAACTAAAATTTCATGACTTTTAAGGATTTTTAGGCCAAGGAAAAAATGTCTATGTTGTACGCTAACGAAAAATATACGATTAAGAAATTGTTAGAAAAGAAAATACAGTTCGTGAAAAATGAGATTTAGAATAACCTGCAAGGAGTGAAAAGTTGTATTTCGTTTTTTTGTATTCACTTGAATTTTTTAGATTTTTTTTTCATGATTAGGTATTTCTAGTCGACATGAATTGATTTGTTTCGTCGATCTATTTATATAATTAGAAAATTACGAAGTTTTCAGGAAAAAAAAAATCAGGGGAAGAAACGAACCTGTTTTTGATTTTGTAAAGATTGGAATTGTAAAAAAATTTCCATACAAAATTATGAAAACACAAAAATGATGATGACAACTCATTTTTCATGACATTTTCAGGGCTGAATGTATGTTTATGACATTCAAGGTTTTGTCATGACTTTGCAGATCGTTAGACAGCTTGAATTAATACCTTGATGTTGCAGATAAAGTGGAGGCTTGAAGTCGTCACATTTTTGAAAATATTGTAAGACCCAATTGAACATTTCCGGATGTCCGCCATCGGGACTCGTGGGTCTATGAAAATCTATCAGCTGACATCTAAAAAAGAAGGAAAACAACGATTCTTAAAACGTAAATATCAGACGGTGATGTGAAAGAAAAAAAAAAAAAAAATGAGGAGGAAACGATTGATGCGTGCCTTATTCTGAGACTCGATAGAAGCGTAACGACCTCGGTAGCACCGATCCATTTTCTCGTGTTTACTAATTTTCCTCCTAATTGTTCAGCTCCTTGAACATCAAAACCCTGAGCCCATGCCCACTCGATCATTCGTTGTAATCTCGATATCGATGGCATTGAACTTCTTAATGGATTGTCAGTCGAGCTGCTGCATCCTGAGCTCCAGGCACGATAAACAAGTTCGTTGTAACCGGTGTGTTGTAAAAGCGACGATATGAGCATTTGCATGTTTCGATAACCGCAGCCCCAGCCTTTGTCGCCGTACGTCGAACCGTAATGATCCACGGTCGAACACATCCACGTGTTTATAACGTTGCTGCACGCTTGACTAACCGCTCGAACCTTTGGCACCAAACCTGTATTAGAAAAATTTCCGATATACAATATTTTTTTTTTTTTTTATTGACACCGTTTCATTTTTCAATTTTTATTTCAAAAAATTCCGAATTTTAGAATCGAAAACTTTTAAAAATCATTGAACAAATATATTTCGTAAATGACGCTTCGAAAAGAACGAAAGTATCAGGATAGTGAAAAATTCTTGAAAATTAGTCAAAAATATATTAAAATAAATGAACTAACCACGAGTGCACGAGCTCCCATCGTCGATTCCGCTGCTCTCGGCGACTCTCAGTTCAAAGTGTCTCTCGTAATAATCGGCTACAGACATTTCACCGGCATAAACGGCTCGTTGCATATTCGTAACGCTTTGTTCACGAAAATTACCCTGATTGTCCATGCCGTACTGGGCTCTGAGCATCTCGAATTCCCTCTGTTCTCTCAATCTTCGAACTTCTTTTTCCCGTCTTTCCATATCACGCGCTAACAAACGATCGGTCGAAGCGTCCGGTGTTACCGGGGACGGTGTACTTTTTTTCGTAAAATGTTCTTCTATGTGGATGGTAAGTTGCTCGTTGTTTTTGAAATTTGTGCTCAAACAAACTGGACACGCCGGCGTCGCGTCGCTTCCACCGCTCGACGCCATATCCGAATGTGACGTCGTACCGTTTGCTGGACTGCTCCAATAAAATACAACAAAATAACGTATTACATAATATTCAATTTTAAATACAAAAGTTAATGTTTAGAGACTAAGAACAGAATTGTA
The DNA here is from genome assembly GCA_037576405.1 of Campoplex capitator. Taxonomy (NCBI): domain Eukaryota; kingdom Metazoa; phylum Arthropoda; class Insecta; order Hymenoptera; family Ichneumonidae; genus Campoplex; species Campoplex capitator. Next base: position 13,329,465 of record JARBWI010000322.1, on the reverse strand, counting down.
ATACATTTGTGTGTCGACATTTTTGCCGAGCGGCTGCTCAACCAAAATTATGGTAAGGCCTATTCGAAAAATAGCGCACACGAAGAAAACGAGACTGGAAATTCTAGAGGAATGTACTAGGAATATAGTATCTTGAGAACAGTACACTTACTGCATTACAGTAAAAAGAAGTTTTGAGTCGAATCGAATTTTTATATTGTTACGTATGTTATGTAAGTTTCAATAAAAAATTCTATACTTTTTTGCAATAGGAGCCTAAATTCTCTTGACATTTAAGGAGGGTGGCTACATACGACAATATGATAAGAATTTAATAAAATTTAGTGATAACATTCTTTAGCATCAAATGCAATGACACAAATTTTTTCAAATTTTTCGTCTACATGGTTGTCGAATAATTGGAGTTTACAATATGCAAAAGATATACCTATATATATCAGAATCCTATGCTTACGTATGTAAACTCTAGTGTTAAATTACTCGAAAACTATGTAGAAGAAAAATCTTAAAAAATTTGTATATTCATATTTAATCCAAAAGAATATGCTCACCAAATTTCATTAAATTCTAATCATTTCGAATTTTCCTATGCTTTTAACATGGCAACATTGTTGTGTGTAGCCAACCTCCTAAAAAAAAAATTTTATTTCTTGCTGTAAAAAACGAATTCGTTTTCTCCGTGCACCCTTCATTTTTGTCAGTTTTTGTTGAAAAAAAAAGTCGACGATTTCTAGATCTTCGTCAAAGTCAATGAGTTTGAATAAATTTCTTATAATTTACACGAAAATTCGTTGATTACTATTTTTTTTTAAATTTTTCCTATTTTCTAAAGATTTCTATTTTTTTTTCCTATTTTTTTTTTTTTTTAATTCTCGACAATTATGTCGATTGGCATGGAAAATGTAAATTTCCATAAATAAATATACGTCTCGATTGTACCCGATACTTGTAGGATATATCGAGAATCTTTAACGCCGATTTGTATCTTTCGTCGTTTTGTAAAAATACCTCAAAATATCTTTGTGCTCGATATTGACGTGTAATTCGAGGTCGGAGGAGTTAGGAAACGACGTTATGCATAAGGGACAATTGAAGACGCCTTCTCGCGAGGGTGGCGATTCCTCGGGTGGAAAGGACGGCGATGTAAGGTCAAAGTGTTGCCGATTGATATGTTCCTCGAGTCTGAGCGGACTGTCCGAGCTGTATGGACACATCGGACATTCTTGAATCGGTGGTTTCGGAGATGCGTGAGATCGTAGCTGCAGATTTAAACCAGAACGTAATGGCGACCCGTGGCCCGCTGCGCTTTCCGGAACCGATGAACCTGTCGTAAAAAACACACACCCACTTTCTTAGTACACATCCTCAAAACCCAAGATTTCGTCGAGTAAATTTGGAAAAAAAAAAAAAAAAAAAAAAAAAAGTTTGTTTCTGAGAATTTCGAAAAAAATGTCAGTTTTTTCGTGTGGATTCAGAAAAAAAACTCGTTACAAAAAAAATAAGTTTATTACACCGTTCAAAGCTTCGAATTAAATAAAAAAAAAAATAATAACAAAATTCGGTAAAAATTTCATCAAGAAATACATCAAAGTTGGTAGTTTGTTGTTATTTTTTAAATAAAAAAATACTTACCGGCATTGTTGACATTGCCGGCAGCAGCGCCAGCCACGACGTTGCCGGCGCTAGCCGGATTGTTGTTATTGTTGTTGTTATTGACATTGACGGGCGGCAACGGACTCTCCGACTTTCTCGCGACAGGGGATCTGTGTGTACTCGATGAATTGCCCCAACCGTTCTGAAAGTGCGGTGGTCTTAGAGACATGGCGGATGAAGGGCCACGACAATCTTCTTTTCGATGCTCTTCGAGACTCCCGTCGTCGTCGATAAACGCCATCACGTCATTTTCTGGGGTACTAAAAAGACGGATTGAAAAGTTCGTCGTTTGAGAAACAATGGTATGGAACGATGATTTCACAAAGTTTCACTGTGCAGAGTCTGTGATATCAATTTTTCCGTTAATATTTTACGGTTTTCGATATTTTGGCGGCACGAAGTCTCCGGTGAAGCTCGTTAGTGTTTGAATAAATTCGTTTTTGACAGAAATTTCTGGGGAATACGTATTACGGCTGTTATGAAAAATTTTAATGAATATAAATCTAAATACTGTTTTCGAGTTTTCAACCTCTCGTCACGAAACCCCCGGGGGCTCACACTGCTGTATATATGACACGCTTAAAGTTTTAGAATCTCTCGAATCCGGTGCGATGGGAAATTCGAGCGAGGTTATAAGTGGGGATGTATACAGCGAACAGCTGCTCACGAATTTTGTAAATCGAGACTCTTCGTCCTTCTTCGTACCACTATGCGGCAAGATACCGTTCGTGAGTGAAAACTAACGGATTTTTCGAGTACAAAGGAAATCCAACAACATTGTGATTCAACCAATTGTCGTTATGTCAAATTCACGAAAACATGACATTTTTTTTTCGAATCGTTATATAACACAAAAATGTTCATTATCATATCTGGTATTTTGAAAAATAACTGTTAAGCACGATTTATTTTTGAACGAATATCTCGTAAAAAACAAATAAAACTCTAGAAATATTTCGAACGATTAGAATTTAAAAAACTACAAAATTTTATCAGCGATTTCGATAGTTACAAAAAGATTGAAAAAAAATAATTATATTTGTTCTCAGAGTTAATTTTTAAAGATTTTTAAAGAATCGTATGCGAATGCTAGTTTAACAAAATGTTGAGTCGTGCATGAAATATCGTTGAAAACGATTATGCTCTCGTAATTGTTACATCGAATGTGTTTTACGCAGAGAAGTTAGAAATATTTGGAAAAAATTTGTAAAACCTTATCCACGTACCTGGGAGTAAGATAATCCAAATGTGCACTGTTGACATGAACAAGCATCTCGGCTGGTGATATTTCGCCGAGATCGCAGAAAGGACAATTCGCCGCACCCTGAAGATGATAGAGTACCATGTGAGATCTCATTTCCTCGTCGTTGAATCCTTCGAGACCGCAAATTTCGCACGTGTAACTCATTTCCGGTGGTTTGCACGACGCCATTTTTTCTTTCGAATATTTATCGACTTTATCGCACTATCAGTTTTATTATTCACGTTAATATCATAGCGAACACAGAAGGAAGATACGACACACGACACCGAGTTTCCTTTATTTATGACACTCGTTCGTATGCACCAAAATAACGCGAGTCACATGCAGACACATATACGTGTATACACTTTTATATATCGGTTTACGTGCAAAATAGAGTGTTTTTATTAAATTTTTTTATCTTCTTATAACAAGATCCTTCGAGAACGATAAATACTTTGTCGTGGAATAAAGGAAGAAAAGAAGACAAGCTGATAATCGATAGCCTCTGCTCGTTCGCTTCAACGTGGTAACACTTCTTGTTTCACCGAATAAGAAAGAAAATAAAAAACCGATTTAAAAGCAAAAAAAAGGTTATGAAATAAAGAAGAAAATGAATCTCGCACGTGGGAAGCTACGAGATTGCCATATCGAATTAACGAAGTACACACACGTGTGCTTTCTTTTATCTTTACTTTCGTTTCTATTATTCTCTTTTGTATTACTTTTTAATCCTGTACAAAGAGCTACACGTTACTGATTGGGTCACGAGGGTATGAGTGGTTGTCAGTAGTGGGGCGTTGTTGCAATCTCGTGGCTAGCCTCTTATAAACACAAGAGGGGTTGTCTTTGAGACAGAAAGGCGTAGGAAAATTCGTTGATTGGGTTGCCGGGCTGGCTTGACCCATATAACGATATCAAGGATGCATAAGTGTCCACGAATTCCACGACTCGAGGGCAGCGAAAACAAAAAAAAATAACGGTTACGTTTGGGGAATATTTGTGTTTCTGTAGTGATCGCTCTACACGCCACCAGTTATACTTGTGTCCTCACACAGAGAACACTACCGTCGATCGATCAACCTATTTAACCACTCTAGACGACTCTTCTCCTCTCACGTTGTTTTTCTTCATCCACTAACTCGGGTTTTATACTTCCTGGTTGAAATTCTCCTTTGTTTTTTACGATTTCTGTTTTTACGGAATAAAGAAGTTTTTCCTGTTTTCACAAATCGATCGATCTTCTATCAAATTTTTTTGTTTTTATTTTTTCAGCTTTTATTTATTTATTTTTTTTTCAATTCGAACGAAAATTATTGCTTTTTGTATTATGGAGGCGTCCGTGCAGGCTCAATCGCCCAACACGGCGCCCAACTCGCCTCCATATGACGATGATTATATCACCCGCAACCTCGTTTCGAGACTGAACTCCTTCGCGCTCTCTATTCACCCGCGTGGCCTCTCATTTTCTCTCTTTCTCTTCCCCCCCCCCCCCCCCCCCCGTCCACCCTTCTTTTCTATCACTTTCTTTTTAAACCCCACACCCTGCGACAACGACGCCAACTGCGGGGTGCACCGACTCTCACCAAAGTCTCTAACCAACACCAATCCTCTTCCGTTTCTACCCTTTTATTTCCTCAAAGCATTCGCATGTATATAGCACATTGGGAAAAAGAAATGAGGCTTTATAACGTGTGGCACTCTTGTGACTGTGGGAGAGGTCAAACCATAATCGATTTTAATGTTTGCGTGTGACCCTCCGAAGGTAAAGTTGGAATGGAACTTTTTTACTTTCTTATATTTTTTAATAAAAGTAACTTTCAATCCTAATTTGTCGTAATTATCGACGATTTATGTTCAATTTTTCAGGAGTATTCGCCTTGTTTTTTCATAGTTAGGTATTTCTAGTCGACATGAATTGATTTGTCGCATAGATCTATTGATATAATTAGGGGAATTACGAAGTTTTGAGAGAGAAAAAAAATCAGGTAAAGAAACAAATCTATTTTTGATTTTGAAGAGATTGGATTTTTTTCAAAATTTCTATAAAAAATTATGAAAAAGCAAAAATGATGATGAAAACTACGGAGATTTTGTAGAAATCAAATTTAATGGTCATTCTTCATGAATTTTTCAGGGCTGAATGTTGTTTCATGACTTTTCAGGTCGTTAGACACCCTGAACTATTAACAACTCAGAAAGGTAATTTTCTTTTTTTATTTAATTATACGTTCGTCTGGATAAAGAATAATCCATTTTTCCCCGCTAATCGGAGAAGCACTTGTTTTTTCGAAATCATTATTAGCCCTTCTTCGATATTCATTTTTCAAACAAACACAAAATCGTTTGTTTAGTGCCGAATTTTTGGCGATACGAGCAAAGGAGATTTTCGATCCGGGTATTCATGATTAGTGTTCAGCTTTTTCATGTACTTCAATAATTAACAATGGAGGAATGATTGGAAAAAAAAATTTCTAATTGGCAAATGGAATGTCAATAGTGTTTTAAATTATCAAGGTATTACAAATATTTAAGTATTGAGCAATGTAATATTAGTTATAATAATGAAAATGTAACAAAATTAATCATACTGGGTTTGTAGGCATGAAAGGGTCAGATTTTTCGTTGTTTATTCAGCAGCCGGGGATGCCGGTTGGGTTGTTGGTTTGAGGCCACGTATACTGAGGTCGTAAACGACTTCCTCTATCTTTTTCACATCGTACTTGAGAGCATCGAAGCGTTTGCGGAAATGATCATTTTTCAGATTCAATAGACGAAATCCAGCGTTGAGTTCGTTAACAAATCGAGCGATTTCTATCGGCCGATTGTAATCACCGCAAGTGACGCTGTTCACAGCGAAGCGACTCTGAAATTAATTTTATTAAACAATTTTTCTATTACCATTAGATGACAAATATCTTGAAGATTGGGTTGAATATTATTTCTATTTAATTTACCAATTCGGCAGATAACTGAAGCAATCCCATGAGAAATTCTTCCAAATCCAAATGAAATCCATCTTCTCGGTTGTTTTTCACTGCGATACAAATAAAATGATTAATCTCTTTTTACAATTCTATTTTGAACCGCCATTATTTGTCCACATTTTTAATCATACCGCCCAATATTTCAGCGACAGTTTCTTTGGTAACGAGAACTTTGACTTCCAGATAAACGACCAGCGAAGCGAGGAAACAAAGTCTTTGGGTCACGAAACGCCATTGATCGTGAAAACGGTAGTACTGATCTTTTGGCACAACTTCAGCTAGTCGCGCATACTGCTTGCGAACCTCTTCAAAAATCTCACGGGCTTTGACGCAATACTGTGAAATGACTGGAAAACAAGAAAATACAAAATGTTGAGCTATACTCATTCATTTACCAAAATCAGGACAGATTCTTTGTATTCTTTTGTAGCAGCAAATGTGGAAAAACAAAATTTTCTACATTATGTCTGGTCGACATGAAAAAATTTCAGCCTTTCTTCCTGCACCAGCTGGGGCTTTTTCTATTCTTATCGGATAAGCGATGTGGAAATATATAACTTTTGAAAATTCAACGATAGATAACCGATCCGTATCCTTAGGAAAGTTCAAGGGCTAATGATAAATGAAAATAAGGAATATGATCGACAGGGACAGAAATCAAGAGACTCGGTAGTCTCGGGACAGGTACATCGACAGCCTTGTTTGCTGGTCCGAAGCTCCCCGAGACTATGTTTTCTCTGAATAAAACTTTTTGCGACGGTGGAATTGTTTCATCTGATGAAAATTGGACCGGAGACTAATTGAGAAATTAATGCATTACTGAGGAAAAAAAACAATTTTTTTTATCCTACATCAGTATTTTTCATCATCCAGTGAAACTTCAACTTTATCAGATCAAACTTTTCAATTGATTCTTAAAAAAAAGTTTCTAGTAAATTTCATTGCAACGATTATTACCATTGATTGTGATTGGAATTAAATTATTTGAACTAGAATACTCTGAAAACCGTTGTAGAACTTTGAACATCTCATGTTTCAATGTTGAAAAATTTTTTACAACTCTTTGTAGTCACCATGATGATTTATATATTTTATCGATACACGACTCAAGCATACTTATATTTTCCTCCATAGCATTCTCGTTGTGTATATTCTGCAGTATCATCAGAATGTCTCTACCGCTCTTCTCGATTTCCTTTACGATAACTCGAATTTCCTTAGAACAAAAGAACATTTTTCATCACTTCAATAAGCCGCGTATTTTAGTTTCGTCAACGAGTTCATCATTTATATATTCAGTCAACAAAACCTGATGGAATTGAATGAGATTATATTTGTCAATAAATTCAATATCATCGATGCGAAATAACAGGATTAAATGAATGGAATTAAACTGCAAAAATTGGAATATCCGGTTGTCTTCTTTATACATTATTTACTTCTATGTACCGGCATGTCTTGTAGCGTAAGTAGCAGCAGACATAACCTCCTCAAAGGACTAAGACAAAATTTTCACATCGCAATAGTACATGCCACTTACCTCGCGTAATTCTTGTTCATTGTTCAAATGATCCTGAAATGCGTTGAATATTTGTGCAACTGCTTCACCCATTTTAATAGCTGAAATATTACAACTTCCAACGACAAGCTTGATTTCGACTGTGTTTTGGGGTTGTGCGAATAGAAACACCGCTAAAAACGTCAGAAAATAATAACAATCTTATAGAGACGATCGAGACAAAGAGATGCGAGTTACGATCAAAAGGTGGCAGGTGGCAGCACAATATTCGTCGAGATGCACTGAAATTTAGTGTTGTTTTGTTTATTTTCACGATGGTAAGCGGACGAACGTAAACTTTCAATCAGCGATAAGTGTGTCGGAAATTTTATACAGTCTTAATAATTTTTTTCTCATGAAATTACGGTTTAATAGATTTGAATTACTGATTTTTCCTATTTTTTATGTGTATAGATTAAAAAACAATTTATATTCATATTTTGACCCCAATTTAGTTCTGTTACTGGAAAACAGTCTACCGAAAATATCCCTGGCGGATCGAGATATCGTGATTGCTGATTTTAAAACGATATTTTTGAAAAAACCTCTCTTTACAGTTGTTGATAATTCCTTTAATTCTTACAAAAACAATGTATCTGTTCTTAGAGAATCAGTAAATTCGTGTCCAGAATTTCATGCAAAAAACTAACAGTTTCAAATTGATTCTATCCTGCTGCATGTTCTATTTTTCTATATCGAAATCGTTTATTTTTATTACACTACAGTTCATGTGAAAAAGCTTCGAAAAACCATCGTTTTGGTAATTTAAAAAAAAAAAAAAATCCGTCAATTGCTGGTAAAAATCTTTCTTGAAGAAATGAACATAAAAGCAAATAGAAAAATAACGAAAAAAAATCGGTTTTTCATCCATCATAGCTCTTTGAAGATGGAAGAAAATCAAACTCGTTAAAAAACGTCAAATTGAATAAATTCACGTCTTTTAGTTTATATATCTGTTCCGAAAGATGGATCGTGACATCCACGTATGGCGGAGCTGTGCGAGTCACGATTCAAAGCACTGTATGATTCGTGTGAAAGCTCGATGTACGACGTAAGATTTATGGGGTTGTGAAATAGCTACATGAGAGTTTTTATTACGAGTGATAATCGCGTGCTGAGAGTGACGTTTCTATAAGTTATTAACGTCAACATGCCATCGCTTTTCTTACATATTTTTCGAAATAGTTTTTTATCGATGACGCATACGTGTTACTTGTATTTGGAAACTGTTCAGCACGCGATTATACCGCGTTGTTATTTATTTGCAGACTATTATTCATGAATTACAATCATTTTAACCTCAATCCAGATCGATTGATTTTTATGCACATCATATATTAGGTATATTTGCAAAAACATCGCTCATCAGGCCTGATAAATTTGACAAAACGTGTTTTTTAATCTTATTCAATTCTTGCCAAAACTCATTCGACAGTGAATTGTTTTCGTTTTTCCTTGTGAGAGCGTCAATCATGTTAAATTACGCTTTTTTCGGAACTCCCGTGTGACAATATGTTTGACCGTGAACACAGACAGGAGGTTATGTTGTAGCGTATTATTTGTATAATCAGTTTGAAGTGAAGAGAGGCTGCGGTGGAGAGTTTTTGGGAAAGAGGTATATAGAGAAGTGGTTGAGATAGCAGGATTGGCAAACACAGGCTGGCTGGTTATATACTTCGAGCGCGAACTCGCGAAGCACAAGGTCTCGCTGACGGCGAATACGCTGCATGTATATAAATAGAAACTGGTAGGTCCTGAGTAGAAACGCATACGGCTGTATATATGTTGCTGAGAGACTGAGAGAAAGAGAGAGGGAGAGAGCGGAGTGCTTGGAATTCAACCCGATGAAGAACTCGCGCATATACGTATGCATATAAGTTTGTGTATGGACCATGCGTGTAAGATATAGGATGAACTGCATACGGATATGCAAAGAGAAAAACATAAAAAACGTTGCTTCAATCTACAGGAGAGTGAGAAAGGAGAAAACTTCTTTAAAATCGCTGTATGTATGTGTTACCTGTGTTGTGCAGTGCGAGCGAGCGCCCTCGTTGCTACTCCCTTGCACTCGTCACATGTATTTATACGCAACTTTATTGTCTCAATTTTCATAGTGCAGGATTAATTAGCAGAATGCTAAAATTTTCAACCTTTTCAGGGTCGATCGTTGGTCGTGTTTGTGTACAAAATATTTCGAGTTTATCAGCCAAATATTATTCTTTTGCTTCCAATTCGATGATACATTTTATGTACAATTTGAACATTTTTTGAGGTTATAACCTCAAAAAATGTTCAAAAATGTCATTATCAAACTATAGTTTGATAACTATTAGGCAACAAACAAAACTGTGGTTATGACTTGAATTATTTCTTAGGAAATGAACGAGAGATGAGATAAATAGAGAATGCTATTTGACAAGATCGTTATTTCGAACGTATTTTAAAATAATTCGTAACTTTTTCACCATATCCGTCTGAAGCCTAAGGCGAAAGATAAATTGAGTTAGCTTGAACTTGATTACAGACACGATACTATTATTGCGGCTCATTTTAACGAGACTGCTTTTACCAACACGAATACATGGTAACATTTTTCGAAATGTTGTTCTCTAATAATTAGGGATATTTTTTAATGCTCTGGCATTAATGTATAGATGGGAAAAAACAAACAAAAAAACACGAAAGTATTATTCTTTCCGAGAGGAATCAAGGCAAAAGTCAAAATAAAAAAAGAGTTCAAGTATTCTTTTTCTCCAAGTCGAGGAGAAGTCGTTTTTTAGAGTCATCCTACGACTGCTGGAATTTATTATTCGATGTGTGCCGGCCGGCTATAGCCCGTAGCCCCCTGCTTTCCGGACCAATCTCTTCGGTTTTATTAAAAAATTTTTATTAGGGGCTTCTCACAACACATATCGACGTTTATTAGGTTAGACACTTATTTATTCGAGAAAAGCCTCGAAATTTTTTTTATTATTTATTAACAGGTGACAGATTTTTCGATGGGCTTGAAGCGACGACATTTTTCATTGGTTTAACCCTCAAATATGTATACAGTGTACCTAATTTGTCGGTTGACTGCATTAATTCTTCTTCTCCAATGACAATTCCATGCACCTTCCAGACGAATTTCTATTTTTCGATCTTTATTTCGAATGTCATCATCGAGACTTTTTACGTAAACGACAATCATTTCACAACGTAGACTATGTTTATCCGGTTGCAAAAATTCGATGCGATGAACCTTTTCAGGCCATTCTACCGAACGAGATCGATCTTTTGGGAAAATAAATTTAAAGATTTGCCAAAGCGAAACACCCGCTAAATCAACGTTTCGTTCAGTTTTTGATGAGAAAAAAAGAAAGAAAAAAAAGGACGACGATTTATCGATAGTTTACAAGTGTCTTCTTAGTGAATAGCAAATGTCAGGACCTTTGATTTTCTTTTAGACTCTCGTCAGTAACGATTCGCAGAGTTCGATTTGTAAAAGTAATAAAAAGAGAGACGTAACTGATCGAGAGTGTACGAGACGAGGCGGGCGTACGGTGTGAACGCGACCGAAAGTCAGGTACGCGGACGACGAGCATGCAAAATGCATCGCTGCGTAAATGTCAGGGTCAGCCTTCGCACGGTCTCGAACCGGGGGAATCTCTAGGCCGACAAATACCAATTGAATGCCGATGTCTTTTCTTTCGAGAACGGGAGAGTGGAGGCGTCTAGAACTCGCGGATGCATTTATCCTGTAGACCGAAACTTTGAGAAACACAGGCAATGAGTCAAGCTGACGCTCATATAGTCTGGCGCGTATGCGGACTAATGGATCGAATTTTTTTAAATTTTTTTTTTTTTTATAAACAAGTTTTCTCTCCAATAGTTACGAGTCTCTTTGTGTGTTTTAATCGAATAAAATGTAAGCTACATCGGTAGAGTCATATTAAATCAAAATTGATAACGCGTCACTGTGAGAACTGAAATTTTAACGGCACTTTCGTTTCTCGTATCGCGTCTGAGATTAAACCCTCGTACTTTCCATTTGCGAAGATTAATTTAAAGATTAAACGTTGCTTTTTTTTTTCTGTGCGACTTCACGAAGCAGCTGATTAATAACGAAAGCAGAACTCATTGTTAATTCGACTCGGACACACGCCAGCGCCAGCTGTTGTGCGTATGCTGTACCTTTGACGCGAAACAAGATACAAAATGGCCGCATATTTTAGACTCGAAGCGAAATGGTGGAAGAGCACGAAGGAGTTTTCGAGTACATGAGTCAAAATTCAACTCTCGGAGGTTTCAATAAAAAAAAATCATAAAATCGTTCGGCAATTATTTATCCTCGTATATATCAGGCAGTGAGAGAAGAGCTCTCTTTCAGACCGAGCAGCGACGAAAGATCCTGGCAAAAGGATCCTCGACGAGATCGAATCGTGCAAGGGAGCGGCAGCAGCAGTGCGGCGGCAGCGAAGTTCGACTCGCCGGACTAGTTAATAAATTATCGTAGCATCGTGGCGGCCATCTTGGGACAGCCAACAGGGAATCGCACCGGAGAGCCCGCCGGGAATGCGGAATGTTATAGCTGATCGCTCGCCCTCCCCCTACCCCCCCCCCCCCCCCCTTCCCTCTATATAAATATATACATGCGTATGATATGCTTTCTGGCGTGCACACATGCACAAACGCGAATTGAAAACTCGTTGTGAAAACTCGTCGCGTAGGTGGCGGAGAACTTCTCGTGTCTTTCTCCCTGATCGACCTGTAATACTCGCGCGTATCTCCTTCCCTGAAATCTTCGTTACTGTGGTAATCCTGGCAGCAGAGCAGTCGAGCCTCTCTCACCATCATCCTCTTGTCTCTTGTTTACCAAAGCTTCGTAAACTCGATTTCAAACGGTACCATTATCGTTTGACGTTATTCTCGAGATCCGCTATTCGCAAATTTATTCAGATGAGATAAATACCCACGGGGACCAACTTTTTCACTATGTCGGACCTTGAAAAATCATCGACGCTCATTCCACGATGATGAATAAACTCATCGTCAACAGAGAGATCCGATTAAAATACTTTTTAACTCGAAATTTCGATCTGAATTTACTTCGATCGAGTATAAAACTGGGTATTTTTATTTTTCAATACGGAAAAATCGATTTTTTTTTCGCCTTGATCGATGGTTCAAGCGTCGAAGAATATGTTTTCCGAGTTATTAAAATCTCCATATAGAACGTATTTCAGGATTTGCAGAATTGAGAATAAGCAAGTATCGTGCAAGCGTACAAATGCTCGGCCAAAATGGCCTGTAAATTCTCTTTCTCGAACCAGAATTTATTTTTCAGAGTATACCGGGCATCCTGAATGAACTGAAAAAAAGCTTTGAAAACGATTTTAAACGATATTTATTGCAAAAAGTGATGTTTTTTTTTGCTCGAAACTGTCGATTTCACTTTAAAATTTCAACGTTTCGACTCTTTACACTGATTCTGGAAATTTTGTAGGTTAACCGACTTTAAAAAAGTGTTTAAATTGAAAATCTTTATGGTTAGTCAGTTTGAGGTTAGAGTTGCGAAGTGCACGGCTCTCGCCAATTCAGCTTCAAATGTCTCACATCGTTTCGATGAAATAAAAAAAGAAATTCGTGAGAACGACGTTTTTATTCATTCAGATTCGATTTACATGAATTATTATTTACAATATATTCACAAAAAATGATGTTTTTCTAGAATTTCTCGTTTTCAAAGCATATGCTGTGTGATGGACGCTACTCGCACAAAATTGTGTCGTCGTTCGAGTTTCACGGGTATAAAGAGAAAAAAACAACGACGACGACGACCACATCAAAGTGGGCGGGAAAGCGAAAGCGTGTGTGCCAGAACTCTCTTTTTTATTTATATTTATTATGATCATTATGATTATAATGACAAGCCGGACTAGTTCTGTGTCGAGAAACCTTGGGATTCGTGTGTGCCTCGTGCGAAAAAAAATTCATCTTTGATCCGGGACATATCCGGGAATGTGTGCACTGACCGCACTACCGACACGGATTCCTAGGCTTCCGGAGCCTCCTCGTCATACGTTTTTTTTTTTTTTTTCTTTTTTTTTTTCTTTCGTATGAAATCGATGTTATGCTAATATATTAGACGACGTATCTCGCAATAAAGGGGTGGGGAATTCCCGTTGCTTCGCATATGCCGGATTGCTTCAAAGACCGATGCTAATCAACCGGAAACAAATTTGACCGAAAAATCGTTTCGTTTTTACGATGCTTTCGACCGACCTGACGTCATTTTTTTCCTAGCGAAAAGACGAAATTTTTGTAAAATTTCGGCCAGGTTTTTAAAGCCAATTAGTTGCTGGAACGAAAATATGAAAAGTTTCGGAATTTTCGAGATTTTGTAAAACCACAAACATAATTGTTTTTCATGATTTTTTATCTCTCGAAAGATTTATTCGTAATCTTTTGGTGAATTTTTTTTCGAAAGTTTATTTTTTCTCGAATCAGGAATTTTTTTCAGTGGACAATAGAGTTTTCGACACGAGATCCATGCAATTTTCGATAGTTTTCGCGTATCATACCGAGCGATTCGAAATATTTTCGTAGCGAAAAGAGAGACCGCGCGGGCTCAAGGTGGCAAAGAATAATGAAAATTTCACGGAATTTTGCGACCGAAAATAGTACTTTCTCCGAAAAGGTCAACTTTTTTTGAAAAGTGAAATATTTGGCCTATTTTATATGTGATTATGCGTGGGGTAGAGCTAAATATCATTCGAATAGCGCGTACGACGATATTTCGCTTTCGAAATATATCGAAGCGGGCCAAGAGTAAAAAATATGGCCTTAAGGAAACAAAAGACTAGTCTGATCTTCGTAGCGCGTGTTATTTTACTGTTGAGATTATAATAAAATAGAGTTTTAGTCATAATGCCCGCGAGAGTGTGCAGACACTGGGGAGTATGAGAAAAAGTGAGGCCCAAGGACGTTGCGTCCGCGAGGTGCGAAAGATACCGAAAAAACAAAAAAAAAAGAAGAAGAAAAAACAAAAAAAAAGAAGTGTCGACTGCGAACTCGAGACGGCGCCGCGAAAAGTGGTGTCGGCAGTGGGAGTAGACTCGTCGTGACCCCCGGAACCCGCGCCCGGTGTCTCGGCCGATCGCGCTCCGCGGGAACCGTTGCTTTTAGCTCCGTTCATTCGCGCCAAATGAGGCCCCGACCGATTTCTCGTCGTATCGTTTAAAATACTGACTTTCCGATAAAAATATTATTCGCACACGGGAGATTCGGATATTTGTGGAGAGACCCGATCGCCGAATCACATTTTTTCGGTCGCGACGATCGATGGAGAAATTATTTTTGTTTTCTTCAACGGAATATAACACGAGAAAGTCACTTATTTTCTGTCTCAAATACACACGCGTAAATATCTATTCGATCGATTTTATTTTCGTTACAAAAACATCAGAGCTTATCGACTGGCTTTATGGTTCAGTATCGATCGTTTATAACGTGAAAAAAAAAAAAAAAAAAAAAAAAACAAAAAACAATTGTTAGATGGAGGAAAACACGCCTCCTACTAAAAGCGTAATTGGTCTTGGTTCGCTCCCCTCTTAGTTTGTCCGACCAGCGTCGTCGATTGGCAGTTTTATACACGCAGCGCCGAGCTCAACGATGTGGCGAAGAGAAAAAGGAATAAAAAGTGTCTGGGATACGTGTGTTGCTGGTGAGCGAATTTGTGGGCACCCTGTGAATCGAGAGAACACGATTCGCGTGGCGCTCTCTCGTGAATGGCACAAGTCGACTCACACACGTCGCTTGGGCCTTAAGTAAACTGGGTAAGAGTCTCTCTACTAGAGTTTGCCGTATTCGCAATCGACGACCTTCATAAAAAGCCCGGCGATCAAAGATTGCCGGGGTACTGGGCCGACGCGCGCGCGCGCGCGCGAATCGCGAAAGAGAGCCCGAGAGACTCTCTCGACTCGACATACACGCACACGCTCGGGGTGGCGAATAAAAACGCGCGTTCCTTTCCTGCCTTCTTCCCTCTTTCCTCCGCTACGCGATTCTCATGATTCTATAAATAGAATTACAGTTCTCAGCGTTCTTATTCGCGTTCCCGCCCTTTTTGCCCTTCCTCACTCGCGGACGATGTGTGAATTTGCTCGATGTTTGAAAAAAATAAACGTTTTATACAAGGCCCAATTGAGTTTACACCCGAATTTCTATTATTTTATTTCGACGTTGGAACAGTAGTGAAAACGATGCTTAGACCCCAACGAGAACCTTTCGCCCTGCTAATTTCTTTACGACTCCTCAATTTTGTCCCCGACCAATGAGTCCTAATCTTTATCAATAGAAAGGTTTCATCACCCGCCGCCGCGCCCGTTTCCCGGCGCTAACGGATTACACCAACGAAAACGAACGGTAAAAAAAAAAATCTTAAATCTAATTCGTTTAACGGTACAAAGTGAAAGTAGGGTTATAACCGCTATTTCTCGCAAAAATACTACGACGTTTTATGACAGAGTGCCCAAAACGAGCCTTGTGCTAGTCCAGATAGCAAAATTTTTAACTGCTTCGTTTTCTCGATTAAAAATCAATTTGAAAACACCATATTTACAAGGCCTAATTGTTGAACGAAACTCGATGCAATTTCATAATCGTGGACTACAATTTAGAAATTTAGATTTCTATTTTTCGAAACCTTGAAGTTTTCAGTGTATTTTTTCACTTTTATTTATTTATTTTTTTTTTTTATCAATTACGCCTGATTTAGTAATTAAAATAAAATTATTGTCGAAAATGGAGGTTGGAATTCGCAACAACGAAATGGCGCGGTTGAAGTTGGCGTGTGGGCGCTTTTGCGACGGCTATAAACCGAGAAACGGGTCGGTCTCTCGCCGTCCTCCCCCCCCCCCCCCCTCCACCGCGAAATTTCACTCGTTCAGTCCCAGCGGGGCGCGCGGGATTCTTCCCCACCCCGAGCTGCTCGTCGTCAACCACAGGAAGATGCTGCCACGCTCTCACGTGGTTTAATACATGTAGATACATATATTATAACGTGGCAGTCGCGCGCGCTCGAGCGTGAATGCCGGCTGGTAGAGAGCGAGCGGCCCGTGGCTCATCGGGTTAGTTAGTGGATGCCGGTTGGGCTGATCGAACGGGCTCAATGTGGCCCTAGAGGATTGTCAGGGCCCGCCCGATTCGATCATCTTGCCAATTTTTTATTTTTCTTGTAACCAAATTGTGTTTCATTTCGAAAAAAAAAAAAAACAAAAAACAACAGCAACAACGTCATATTTTCAACGAGAACAGTACAGATACATGAACAAACCGCTTTCGTAAAAAAATCTGCAGTTTTGCGTGTATCAATTTGCAAAAAAAGAAAAAAAAAAGAAAAAACAAACGTGTCAGTGCTACGATAAACCAAAAGCCCCACCGTTTTCTAAACTTCGAGTGCTACTTTTTCGTATCTTCTTTTAACATCGTGAATACATTGAGAATATTTCACAACGATCGCTTTCACCGTCAAAATCAAACGTTAGGTTCGCCAAACATCGCGGGTATACATTATGTATGTCGAGTGTAACGGTCGCTGTACCGTACTGTATATTTAAATCCTCGAGTGTCATTAAAATATGTTTTTCGCTCCGGAGGTTTGACGATTTTTTTTTAAATCGATCACGCTTCGATAAAAAAAAAAAAAAAAAAACAAATTTTCAGGAATTTTACCGTTACGTTGTGGATCTAAGAAGAATAGTTGTTTACAGATTTCGCGAATAGGCTTTTTTGCGGGCTTTACATTTCGAAAGGTGTCGCGAAACAATCTTACAAGTTGTTTTTCAACTTTAATTATTTTATTTTCTAAACTTTTTATTCAATCCCGATTAATATCGAACTTGGCGAATCTGAGTTTCCGACGATCCGGAGGTAAAAAACTTCATTCTTCAAACCGGCTCACAATTCGCGACCGTATAACCACCGCGCGAGACGAGACTTTTGACCCTCGAACTATTGCGGCGAGGCCAGTTAACTTTTCATCGTGGCACGTGATCTGGATCACAGATGCCGGAGTCAAGCGCTGGTTAAATTCAGAAATTAGAAGGGTGCATAAGATAGCTCTGTTCGTATGTTAATGCGTAAACGCTTGACTAACATTCGAAGAAAAAAAAAAAGAAAAAAAAAAAATGAGAAAAGCACAGAAAAACGAAGATTCGAGACTGGTACGTGTGTTCCAGACTTTTTTTTTATCTCACTCTTCCTTTTTCTTTATTCTTCGTTTCATTGTTTCTCGTTACAACTCGATTGAGTTGTACGTGCCTTGAATTTCATTACATTTTTTTTTTTTCTTTTTCCCTCGACAACGAACGAAAAATGATGAGAATCACAATGAAGCGAACGATGGACGGAGACTGACGCGAATACAGGTTTCGTCGAGGGGTTCGCATACATTTTGACAATATGTTTATTGGGACAGGATGAGTACTAACGCGATTGAGAAAATTTTTTGAAATTAATGATCTTACAACGAATCAGAATACGTTTTATATATACAGAATACAGAAGATCTCGATATAAAAATATTGAAAATATTCATAGAAATGTTTGAATTTCTGGAATCCGATTTTATAGCGGCCAATTTGATGCAGAATAACGAAAAAAAAAGTGGCATCAACGAGGATAATAAGACGAATTTATTTCTGCCAAAATAATTTGAATACCAAATCTCTCGTGCATTCGTCACTCCGGTGGTTCCACTCTTCATTTTATCTCCGGTGGGATTTTTTTTTTTCCTTTATATCTGTCACTTCGTCCGGTCACGTATCGTTCAGTGGTTTTTTTACTGTTGAATTATTTTTAGAAGTGATAGAGCTTCGTCTTTCTTCTGGTCCAACAGGTTTATACGCAGAATTTCATTGCTACGCGTAAGGTTTAATTGTACCAGAAGGATTCGTGTTTTTTTTGATTTCGCAAAATCCCTACTTCGATGCTAGACGAATTTTGTAGAGAAAAAAAATTATGGTTAAAGAATTGGATCGTGATTATCTTATTTTTAATTTCAATTAGTGTCTACAGCGCTCTAAAATTGTAACAATGATTCGTTGCGAGCAAAAATCTACTGAGAGACCTGTCAACGAGTAACTTGATTTAGCCTCTCCTAGGCTTTGTCTGTATGTAGAGGACGGAGACATAGCCTAGAATAGGTTAGGTCAGGGCTCGATCTTTATTCCTCACAGGAACCAACAAATAACGATAATATTGATGTGCAATTTCGCAATTCTACAGAAAGCCCATCGAATCAATCGAAGTACCCATTTATTGTCATCTTTTCTGTAAGATTAAAAATTACGTTTTATCCTCGTGATCTCGGTCGAACGATCTTGAAGAAGATAAATTTCAAAAATGTGAAGCCTGCTGAACGGTTCCACTGTCTCAAGGATACGATCACAGGCTCCGATTGCGAGCCAGAAGACGACTGAATCCGCACACACTGAATCGCAACTTGCATTGTCGTTGTGAACGCCTCGGTGACTGCCACCTAGCGGGAGACGGGTAAAAACCGAGACGACGAGACTCGACGAAATGATTTAGAATAAGCCATCGTTAATTTTTATTTCTGCTTCGTTTACAGGGAGCTCGTTCACGCTCTCCTATGGGAGATTACACTAAGCGTCTAAATTTAATACTAAAAATAAATCCATGATTTACACTAAAAATTATATGCGCTAATCGTTTAGCACGCAGCTTCGTTGGACTAAGCGAAATATAGATGGCGCTGACACCGCTGTAAAGGGCGCAGAGAGATTTTGGTGGGATACGATAACCTAGCGGATAGGATCGGTACTAATACTCGAAGATTAAATATTAATGACTAACAAAAAGGATCGATTAGACTGTAAAACAGGACTAAAATACAATAGCAGGCTCAACCGATCTCGAAGTTTATATATGTAACGCGACTATACTTTGCAATAAATGAATTTTGGACACACAACAAGCTCAATATACTTCGTTATCGTTTATAAATAGACAAGTGTCTCAAAAAATGGCGTCTCACCTATCCAACGTGTGTGTCCACGCACTGACCGATTGTAAAAGATCTCAGAGACTTGCACAAATAAATTTTATTACAAAATCTTGATTATACTCCATGGAAGAAAAATAATAAAATATCTTTCGCTCTCTTCTTTGTGTGTATCTCTTCTTTTAACAATTTACAAAATGCCTGCGGACCAGCCGAGGATTACGCTCCAACTAATTCTTCGCTCCAGCTATGTATATCGTGGATAAAAAATGAAAAAATCTCGCAATTACAAGAAATATATGAACAAACATCGATACAAGGTACAAAAGTTTTGATAGAAAAATCGTAAAAGAGACACGACAAAAATTGTACGTTAACAAATCTGGCTGGATGCGATCGCGTCGTTCCTTTTAGAGACAAACTCTCGAATTAAATTCTTCTCACGAGATATACTTTCGTTTCGGACTGATACAACTACTATGTATCGTTATATATATTTTTTTTTTCCAGAATATTATTTTTTTTTTAACGTAAAAGAAAATGCGTGGCTTACGGCGAAACTGCGAACTGCAGAGAGCATGGAGCATCTCGCGCCTGCCATCTGCAGTCGGGTAGTGTTACAAGTTTTCGTTTCCGCCGACAGCGTACGCCTGTGGTGCTGCCACAGAATGGCGGTTCTTTTAACATTTACTTTTACAAGCGCGAACGACGCAACTGATTGTCGAGCGCAGCAAGTTGACGAAGAAAACCGTCGTTCGGATGAATCGCACGGCTTCGACGGATCTTTCTTATTGCTTCAGCCGCCGTCATGTGCTTTTTTATCATCAAATAAGCTATTACGCAGGTTGCACTTCGCGATATACCCATCACGCAATGCACGAATACACGGCCTGTAATAAATAGAAAAATAACTTGAGAAAAACAAAACGTAAACGAAAACCTCCACAAAAATGAACAAATGTGTAACGGAAAAAGTTTTAAAAAATCGCCGTCACAAATAAGTCTACGAAAACAAAAGTTAACGAGCACCTTGAAAAATTGAGTGGTTAAAGGAAAAATAATTTTGCTATCAAGTTCTGCATGACAAAGCCAATTCTTTATCGATTTCCATACAACGCGAAGAATAGAATCATTAGTCATGTATTTGCTGCCATGTTATTATTCTTGATAATTCGTGCCAACGTAGAGAACTCAGAAAATCATGTGCCAATAAAAACCTGCTCAAATTGCGATAAAAACCTTTCGGCCGCACTCGTTTACAAATGCTCGTTTTTTCCGGCTTTAATCGTCCAATTTTAATTTATCACGACGAATTTTCTAGAGTACGGATCAGTAGGTATCTCGCCATCTTGGATGGGAGAGAGATAATTGCAAATTTCGAAATTGAAATTCTTCGATACGGTTTGACTAATTTAAAAAAGACAATGTCAGCCCATTTTTGCCATCGCCCGGCATGGGCTGACAGAGCCTCTTCGTAATCGGTCAAACCGTGTCGGAGAATTTCAATGTCGAAAATTCGAAGTGAGGTTAGGTGACCGATCAATATTTTTCAAATGTTTTCGAATGATTTTTTCATTATTGTAGAACGAACGTAATATCGTGTTTTATAAAAAATCCAGAAACTGAATATCTAATTACCTCCGCTGTTGACCGCCTCTTCGATGAATGCAGCAGCCGTATAAAAATATTTGCTTATATCCGTCGTGGGCAAATCCGTGAGTTGTAATCCAAGATATTTGATGTTTGTTCCTCTGTAGTAGTGCTGATTGGTGTTTACGCATCCGAAACGATTACCCTCAGCGGCATTCAGAACGTGGGCTATTCCGATTCGAGCCAAATAGTTTTTATTCATCGCGGTGAATCTTCGCAACAACGTTCGATTTTTAGTTTCATTTTTATATTCGTATTTTTGTGGATAAACGACATTGAAGGTCAAATTATAAATTTCAATGCCAAAGTAGTTAATTATTCTCGGAATTAATTATTTCAGCTTTTAAGGTAATCAGTATACTTCAAGCTTGTAGCAATCCAATGGTCTCGGGGAAAAAAAAAAAAACGATTGTCGACCTAATTTTTATGGAATATTGAGTTGACAGTATTTTGACACTTTAGAGACGAAGAGGTTAAACCCGTGCGTATCGGCGCTGTCGAGTTACGCGAGAAACAACTATTATTTCAGTTTTGTAATTATATACAAATTGTTACAACCGATCTTCGATTGGAACGAACTTTTTTTAAAATTAAAAACTATTATTTTCACGAGTATCGAAAATTGGAATAAGCATAATAATTTGAATTTAGTAATTAGTATATGATCGACTGAGTCAAAATAGGGTTACGACAAGAAAAACGAGCTCGTCTTGACATCAGGCCAGTGAGCAGATTCTATTTAACCTCTGATTTAAAAAAAATGAGGAAATAAAAGAAAAAGGTTAAAAACTCACCCATCGCCGATGAATATTCCAGGATAAACTTCGTCACAACTCAGGTCCTGTTGGAGACGATAATATTCCGGGCTATCGCGATCCGAATCGAATCCGGGCAACGGTTTGTACTCGGTCGGCTGTTCGATGAGCGCCCTGGCCAGATGACCGTGCGTCGTTTCCCCATCGACCAAAATTTTTTGGAAGTCCTATTGATATTAACGAAGAGAAAAAAAAAAAAATCACAAAATATGACAGGATATTCCGAGGATAATCAGAAATCAAAACTTTTTCAATGTTCGTATATAATTGCGAAATAGTTTCGAGTATAATGATAATAATGTAAGAACCCGGTCTCTGTCTCGCCACGTGCACCGCATACTTCCGAGGTCGAAGGAAAAATGTGTGAAAATACAATAAATCGATACGCGAAATGGGGCCACTTAGAAAAAGCTCGTAGGCGTTTTCAAGCTTTGTAACAATTTATTTTTAAATCTTCACGACACGAATTCGAAGCCGTGTGAAACTTCAAGGCTTTTGTTATGCGGCACATCGATGTGGAGCAGCGCGTCACAAAAACAAAACAAAAAAAAACATAAACTTCGATCTACCATTGCGGCCTTATCGATGAACCTTTTATTTCGTATTTTTCTATCTCACTATTAATTTTACGACGAACTTGACACACACTTACTTCGCTACGAAATCCCGAATAATACGCCATGAATCGTAGTTGGAACGAGCTTGTAAGGATTTTGCTTGAAACAAAAATGAATTGATGCTGCGCAGTTGTATCGTGTTTCCTGTGGTCTGACCCGTCAATTACACGATGTGATCTAATAGCACTGAGCTTAGAAGAACATCGCTATATGAAATTACGTATTAAAAAAATAAAATGGCGTATCTGGTTGGCTATGTACGCGATAACAAAGGTTTTTATAATTCCAGGAAACGTGTACAATGCTGTTGGCGTGATTTATCTCGTATCGCGTGTTCGCGTGCCGGGTTATTTTTTATTTCTATGACATTTCGAGTTTTTTTAGCGTCTCAATCGGCTCGTTTGTACGTCAATGTTTACATCGTGTGGTATTCGCGTAAAACCGGATTTTCATGAGTCTATCGAGCTGCACTCTCGACATTAATATCAGATTCGAGGGACAATGGATAAAAATGTTGAATGTCAACCAATGAGCGAAGGTTAGAAGTGACTGATCGACGAATCCAAGTTGCGATAACGGGCTCGCGTGAAACTTCTGCATCATTCCGGGAGCATCAAACCGTAGATTCAGAGACGTCACTGCACATTGAAAATACGTTTGATTGGAGGGTTAATCCGAACGCAGCCATGGCTGCTGCTGCTACGGTAGATTTGTTAATTATCGACTGTAGAATTACCGTCCGTCGATAACAAAGATGATAACTCGAATAATGACGAATCTCAAGGCACCGGGAGAATTAAATCGCAAATGATAGTGAATTTAACGATCGAAAATCGTGGATCGTTTGCGCTATTTTATCGGGTTATCAGTATTTCAATACTTCATTATTGAAACTTTTTTTTTAGGGTACGTTCTAATGAATTTTTTAAAAAATAATGTTATAAAGAGCCCATTCTTGCATCTTTTTTTTTGTTGGAGCGTTCTCAGGACACACCTCAACGACGTTTGATTTTTCAGGCAACAGGTTCGAGTTTTGCGTTGGGACGCGCGGTATCCTCTCGCCTCCACACTCCTGTATACATTTTATTCCCGTTCGTTCACCGCTCGTCTTCCCTTGTCCGTTATTATACACTGTTCTCTCGCGACGAAGCAAAAGCGTTCAACAGTATAGCGGGTGAAAGGCTTCCAGCACGTTGTCGTCCACGCTCTTGATATATCTGCCTGATATATTTTGTACCTACGCTGTACACGCCGGTGGACAAAACATTTTTTTCTTTTTTTTTTTTTAATTCGCTGTCATACGAGGCCAGAAAACGATGGATCGTGGCATATTGCTCAGTGTTTTTGTGTGTTTTTTAGCCGTCTTTGTTCCTGGCAGCCAGGGATTAATCGGTGAGTCGATCGCGACACGGCATTTGATAAATAAACGTAGATTTTTTTTATTTTATTCAAGCGATTTTCACGGCACCCTTTTTACAACGAATTCGTAACTTCTTTGTGTATCTTCGAGAACTTTTGAAATTTTGTATCGTGTTCGACGTTTGTTCGGTGTGAAATATAGAAAATATAGAAATGTTTCGAATGATTTTGTTTGTCTCGTGGTGTGGCGGCGCTGTTATTTTTGTGTTTTTCTTTCACGGTGACCTTTCAACGGGCCTCTTCTCATTCACTTTCTATTGGCGCGTGACGCGCGACCTCCTCGACATTTCTATGCAAAATAGAGTCGTTTCAACTGTATATGAATGTAAATATTATAATTATTCGTCGCAGTACATTAAACCGTGATGAAAAATCGGGAGAAATTATTTTTAATACATTGCATTAACGGTTATTCGTCAATCGAGTCAATAATACGAAAGGCAATTACAGCTTTATAATTTCGTAACAATGAGACGAATCGTGCAGGGTTTTTGCGCTTCGTCGAACGCATTTTCATTGCGAACGGACGACAATAAGGCTGTTATTTTAATAACCGAAAATAATACTCGTTTATTATTCGAAAATGAGGTAGAAAAAAATCGCCGGAAGTTTTATTATTGTGTAAATACGTGTTGATAATTTGTTCGCTTTCGTGAGTGCGCCCTCGTTTTGCCGGAATCAGAGAACTAGGAATGCAGATCGAATTACTGTGGACTAACAATTATTTTTTATTCGTTATCCGCCATGCCGATTTTGCATTTATGTCAGGAAGTTGATTCCTGTCATGAGCACATTTAATTACACGATTTCTATAAGTTTTTTCAACGAGCTTATCAGCAATGACAAATGTTATTTATATGAAATCGTTTGGGAAAAAAAAAAATGATGAAACGATTCAATTATGTACTAATCGCTGATTTTCTTATTGTTTTGTTTTGTTTGTTTGCCTCGTTAAGAAACATCCCGACCGAAGCACGATAAAGTTGTCGTATGTTACGTCGCTTCGTGGGCTGCGTATAGGCCAGGAAAAGGACAGTTTCAGTTTGAAAATTTGCGACCCGAGCACTGCACCCATTTGATTTACGCGTTTGCTGGTCTCAATGTGACGACATGGTCGATAAGGAGTCTCGATCCTTGGGCCGATCTCGAGGAAGATTACGGTGACACGAAGTTTTTTTTACAATTAATAACTGCGTATTTCGAATAGAGATAACGTTCTGACGAACGTAATCTTTATTCGTTAAAAAATTATTATCTTTTATTTATTTTTATTCCTTAAAATTTATTTATTTATTTTTATTTAAAAAAAAATTTTTATTTACTTTTGATTAATTTTTTCATTTGGATAAACATTATTTATCTATTAAGCTTTGAGTCATCAAAGCTTTCGTTTGATAGATAAATGGTCTTTTTCACAACATTTTTATTCCTTTGAAGAACGAGATCAGATAAGGTTGGAGTCTCGCCACAGCCTCGATAGAATATTAACTCTCCTTACAAAATTCGAAAACTTGGATATACTCGTGATAATGACAATTAATAAATCTGACAGAAGCTTAAAAAAAATATGCACCTTCGGGGGAAAAATGTTTGATGGAAAATGTAGAGTTTCTGAAATAATCATTATTCGATCGCTGTTTATTAGAAACTGAGCAGTTGAAATTTTTATAATTTTTCTAAAAACTTCGTCGCATATATCTCTGTAAATGTGACAGTTGGAAAGAACAAAAAAATGGTAAAAGTATCGAATCGTGGCTGCAGCTCAAATGTCCAATTTTATTTTTTATTTTTCTTTATCATTAAAAAATAATATCCTGTATAATATTAAGGAGGGGGAAGACTTCCAATGCCATGTAAAAAACGTGAAGTTTCGTAAAAGAGTCAGTGCAATTAGAATAGAAGTAAAATAGAAAAACAAAAACAAAATGATTTAAACAGTGCGAAGAGTAATTTGATAAATATAAATGAAACAGGCAAAGGAACTTATCGGAAAATGACTGGTCTTCGTCGCCAACATCCGGGACTGAAAGTTACTCTGGCCATTGGTGGATGGAATGAAGGGAGTGCCAATTATTCAGCCCTCGCCTCTTCACCAACGAGAAGAAATCTCTTCGTCAACAGCGTTCTCCAATTCATGAAGTAAAGCGTCAGATATTCGTGAAATATTTTTTATTTATTGTCATTTAAGGATGGAGAAACGAGGCGCGTTTTATCTTAACTGTGATTTTCGTTTTTCTTGAAGAAATTACGATTTTGATGGACTCGATCTCGATTGGGAATTCCCTGGCAAACGTGGCGGTGCTCCCCAAGACAAGCAAAACTTCGTTAGCCTTGTCCAGGTATTTAACAAAAACCAGATTTAAGTACTTCAAACTTGGAGTATAAAGCTTGTAGAATAAATATTATTTCAGTTTTTCGTCCAGATCTTCGATTGGGACAAATTTTTTTTTTATTAACAACTATTATTTTTGCAAGTATCAACAATTGGGATAGGCGTATATTTATGAAAGAGAGTTCGCTCCAAGACTCTTTACCAGAAAAGGACTACCTTAAAAAAGGATTACCTTAAGACGAGGCGTTTCTTATTCCGAATTTTGATTTTTTTTTTTTTTTTCAAAATAAGAGCTGTTTATAAAATTGTCAGACTGTCTTTTAGACTCAATGCAATCATATAAGAAAAAAAGCACATTTTATTTCACTCTCGTCGCATCAATAATGATTTCATACGACTATGTACATTTTTTTTTTTTTTTCTACTAATTGATGAACGTTACTTCTTTCAGGAATTAAGCAGTGCTCTTAAAAGCCGAGGCTTGCTGTTGACAGCAGCGATAAGTGCCGATAAAGCAACTATCGACGCCGCTTACGATATTTCGGAAATTTCAAAATATCTTGATTTCATTCACTTGATGGCATATGATTATCACGGAGCCTGGGACAAGAAAGTCTTACCGAATGCACCATTGAAATGCAACGATGGGCTCTGCGTCGTAAGAATCGTATTTCATTGCAATATTTTTCATATAAAACCGTGAATCACTTATAATTATATTAATAACAATTCTGTTGATGATTTTTGTTCATTATTCTGTAAAAGAATTTTATTTGACAGGAAGAGAGTATAAATCATTTGATGAAACTCGGTGCTCCGGTTCATAAGCTCGTTCTCGGTTTGCCAATGTACGGAAGAACTTTCGTTTTGGCTTCGATGCCTAAAAATGACAGTGAAGAAAATCCGATCGGTGCTCTAGCACTGGACCAAGGTTTTATGGGTAATTTCACACGTGAATTCGGATTCCTCGGATACAACGAGGTAATCGAAACAAAATTATTATTTCCAATCATTATTGATCGTGCCTCAACTTGTTTTTTGTTTTTTTGAGGAAGTGATCTTGCCATGGTAACGTTCAAAAGTTATCGCTCCGGTCGATGATTCGAAATTTGCGAAATTATCTGATCAAGCATGAATATATTTCCTGTGGACAAAACAAAAATTTGGACAAAAGTTCAAAAAAGTCTCGAAACACTTTTTTTATGGTATTTCACCCGTAGACGATACAAAGAAATTTACCAAACGGAATTTTGGAGGGAAGAAATTCACCTTTATTTCGTTTTTTTTGTAAATCTTTCACGATTTTTTCTACGACCCGTTCTGTTTTTGTAAAAACGAGCATCTTTCGCTTTTTTTTTCTTCAAATACACTCCGTTTTCAGAAGAAAACTTCTTATGCTTATCTCGGGTCAGAGTCATAAAGGGGAACTTTGATCTTCAATTCTGTTTTTTTTTTTCCAAAGCTTCGAGCAATTTTTTTTCCAAAGATATTCTATTATTTGTGAAAAAAGAGACGATTTGGCAAATACCAATAACGATATAAGGTTTCGAGAAAAACCTCAAGATGGTGAAAGGTTGTATCGATTTTTGTTGAGCTGACGAAAATTTTTTCAGATTTTTATCCCAACATTTTTTTTCCCCATTTATGTTCATTTTATATTTTTTCTCTCTCATTGATTATCATCTTAGCAGAAAAACTGAATTTCTTCAATTGATTCAAATGCAATTTCTGTTGATCGGATAGATTTGTCGGGAACTTTCGGAATTTCCAAACAACTGGAGAACCGGTTGGTACGAGGATGGCTACAGCGCTTACGCGATAAACGGAGACAGAGTAGTTATTTACGACAACATAAAGAGTCTCGTTAAGAAAGCTGAATACGTGACGAAAATGAGATTGGCGGGTGTGATGATATGGAGCATTGACACCGATGATTTTCGTGGCGATTGCTCGAAACTTCACGCCGACCTTTTGGATCCATTGACATCGAGCGACTATCCATTGATGCGATCGATCAATTTGGCACTTACGAAAGAATCGGATGGAATCGATGACAATTCTATCGACTCGGAAACGTCGTCTTCGACTCCGGCGTTTCTCAGCGGATTTATCATTTTATCAACATGTTTTATTTATGCCTGGTGAAGAAAAAACATGAAAAAAATAAATAGCGAGATGCGAGAAAGAATTTCATTTTGCTAAGAAAGAAAATAGTTTTTTTATTTTATTTTTACAGTTAGCGTGAATCGATGTATTTTACGATATCTTCCAGTATTTCAATCCTACCGATAAATTCGTTGTTTTTATTAAATCGTGTCATCATCGTTCATTCACGAACGTTTGTTACCTTCTGTTCCTACACGTGAGAGTCTTCTGTCAATCATATTTTAACTCTTATTCGAATACTGTAATAACGGCGATTGTTCACTTTTGACGATCTTAAAGAAATAATGAACAAGTTGGTAAATATATTTCTCGATGTAATAAAAAAAGTAGCAATAAACACATGGATTAGAATGGTATTAACTCCATTCTCGTTTTCATCTCTGTATTAATTTCAATTTTTGATGAATAAAGTATTTCGTTTTGTTTTGTTTTTTTTTTTTTTTTTGTTAATTTTTATTTTATATGTTAATGCTCCGAGGTCACACTGTGATTTTGCTACTACTTCAGCGATCGCACTGGGACGAAAATTTTCACGTGCAGTTTTCAACGTGTTAAAGAGCTTTGGAAAATCTTGAAAAAAAAATCATTAATACTCTAAATACTAACATATTTGTTGTTATAATGAATAATGAATATTTTTTTTCGTGAGTTCAGGTTGAAGGCAGCGTGTTTAGTATGGGCATGGGGTTTGCAACAGCCGAAGGAACGTGAACTACCAAAAAAATTCAGTATACAAAAAAAAGTCAACGATAGCCGCACAGGTTTTCGGCAGTTTCCCTAGGCCCTCATATACAAATAGGATTCAATAGAGCATTTATTGGGAAAAAGTATGTGAAGGCAACTTTCTTGAGGGCCTCTAATCGAAGTTAGTGGCATGAAGGTAGAGTGATGTAATGGGTAGAAACATTGAAAATAAAAGAAATAAGAGTCTATCAGCGACATAGTCAAATAAAAAATACGTAAAACTACATCTGAGTGTTAGAAATTTTTTTACTTTGACCGTGTATCAGGTGTATACTGAGTGGGATCGTACAGTTGTGTGGTCACGATATATTTCGATCAATAGTTGATCGTGGCAAATGTTGAAGCTTTACTGACTGATAAATCAGGGAAGTGTGATAAGGGGGTTAAACAATAGGTGGCACGTGTAGTTGAATTTAAAAATATATATTCAAGGCCGTTAAGTCGTTTAGAATTCTGTTTTCATCTGCAGAGAAGTTCGAATTTGCATTACACAAAATATTCGTGACACAAAAACTCGTTAATGTGAAGATAAAATCTGTATCTTGTAACATCTTTAATAATTATTTATCATTATTGACTGTCAGGGAGATCGCGGTCTTCTATTCTTCCCGAATTCAGGATCAGGTACCAAAATTTACTTGAAATCCCAAATGAAGTTAACCTTGACCTGCAGTTGGCGAAAAGTTTTTACTCGTATGCTTTTCGTTATCAATACTGAAAGCTGTTTTTAGATCGTGCAATTTTCGAGAATATTCGCCTATTTTTATGCAAATACGTGTTCCGATATTTACCTATTCAACGGTATAGTATTGCAAGTGAGCGGGGTCCACGAGAACCCAGTTCGATCGGAAAGCACGTAGGGTACGGACAGAGACGATCCCTAAACGAACCGAACGGATCATTTATCTTCAAACGTTTCATATCAGTGATTGATCTAAAAAAAGAAAAAGTTTAATTCTGTTGATCTGTTGATGAAGTCCGAAAAAATTATATCCCAGGAATCAACAAGTGAAGGAAGGAAGGAAGACAGGGGTAATTGCGTCGCGACGAAAAAAATCTGGTCGAAATTGTGCTAGTTCGGATCAAGAGACGCGGTAGCGGCTCGATACCAAGTACGTACATTATGCATTTTATTAAATGAATAAAGACACTGATCAACATTTCCATATTTTCTTTTTTTGACTGGAAAATACGTGGGACTTTTATTATCCAGTGTTATACTAGTCAACGTGAAATTTGTGTTTGCGAATTAAGGCAATAAATACGGAGCTTATTCTTCATTTAGTCAATTTTTTTTGTTATTGCAATATAACATTCTAGAGTATTAGCTGCACAAAGGTTCATACTTACCGTGTACATAAGGTAGGACATCAAGAGTTAGGCAAGCAAGAGTTTTGTTATCTAGTGTGATAAAAAAAAAAAAAACAAAAGAATTGACTGATTTCTTTTCCGTAAATAATTTCCATACCGAAGACGTATACGGTCGTTAAAATTGCTTATCGCGTCAGATTTTTACAAAAATTGGGGTCAAAATGTCGACGAAACGTGTTTCCGGCCATTTTCGAGAACTTGTAGCTCTTGAACATTACATCCCAGAACATTCTAACGAGTCTTGAAATAAGATCTTTCATTTTTATTTAATATTGCATTGAAAACTTCTGTTTCAATTGGTCTAAAAATTCTACACACTGGAAAAGATTTTTTACGAAAAAACAAAATGGTATTCATAAGATTTCGCCTGCCATCTTCGATACGTTATATTTTGGATTCGGTAAATGTCATGACCAGTCAGTAATAATCAATGTTTTCGGAAATTCTTACCGACCAACTTTCACGAAAAAATACGAAATTCATATATTTTTCTTGCACCTTCTTGCATCCGCCAGTATAAATTGCTTCCGAGAAATCTGTATCAAATTAATCATTGCATTGAAAAAGCACAAGATTTAAGCTCTTTTTTGGGGCTCGCTTAAAATTCCTGGCACATTGGGGTCATCCGTTATGAACGATCAAAAATTGCCAAAAACACGTTTTTTCGACACTTTGTCTCCGATTATTTAGAATTTCTGATGGGATAATAGTATATTACACTACAAGGGCAGAAAGTTGAGATTCCTGCACTGCGCGTCACAATGCCCGAGGCGAAGCCGAGGGCATTTGACGCGCAGTTCAGGGCTCTCAAACTTCTGCCCGTGTGGTGTATACTATTTTTCTTCATAGCCGGTCGAAAGTACGGAGACAAAATATTAAATGTATTGCATCAAAAAAAAAAATTGATGCCTGCCCCCGACATTTGCGGCACGAGCGAAGCGAGTGCTGCTGGTCGGGGGGGCAGGCATCAAATAAAAAAAAACCTATGTAGACAATTAAACATTCTATCGGAAATTTTAAAAAAATTAACTAACATGAAAATTTGTAAAATTAAATAAACAAAATTCGTTTGAATTGAACAAACATAAATTGTTTTAAATTAAACAAACGTAAAATGCAAATTAACAATAATATTAATGCGTACATTAGTTTTTTTTATTAAAATATATATAAATAATAAAAAAAAACCAATGTAGACAATTAAACATTTAATCAGAAAATTTTTTTAATTTATCAAACATGAACATTTTTAAAATTAAACAAGCATCCAAATGAATTAAACAAACATAATTTTTTATAAATTAAACAAACGTAAAATTATCAATAGTATTAATGCGTACATTATTTTTTTTCATTTTTACCATGGTCACATACATAATAAAAATTGTTAATTATGTCACCATGAAATACGCAGTTTTCGAATAAATTATGTGGATTTTCATTGACAGACAGATATTTTGATTTTTGTCCATTTATATGATGCTTCAAATTATGAATAACCAGCGTAAACAAAAGAGCAGCTTTGACGTCAGAGACAAAAAATGGTTAGGGACAACTGTCACCGGTGACAGTTGCGGGAGCCTCACATACAGCTGTGCGTGGAAAAAGTGTTTGCTCCCGCCGTCATTCAGTTGTTTTACCAATGCAAGAAAGTCGGTCTTTCTGCATCGAAATTGATGCGGAAAGAGCGTACTTTCGACCGAGGTATGAAGAAAACAATTTTTCTTCATACCTCGGTCGAAAGTACGCTCTTTCCGCATCAATTTCGATGCAGAAAGACCGACTTTCTTGCATTGGTAAAACAACTGAATGACGGCGGGAGCAAACACTTTTTCCACGCACAGCTGTATGTGAGGCTCCCACAACTGTCACCGGTGACAGTTGTCCCTAACCATTTTTTGTCTCTGACGTCAAAGCTGCTCTTTTGTTTACGCTGGTTATTCATAATTTGAAGCATCATATAAATGGACAAAAATCAAAATATCTGTCTGTCAATGAAAATCCACATAATTTATTCGAAAACTGCGTATTTCATGGTGACATAATTAACAATTTTTATTATGCATGTGACCATGGTAAAAATGAAAAAAAAAATAATGTACGCATTAATACTATTGATAATTTTACGTTTGTTTAATTTATAAAAAATTATGTTTGTTTAATTCATTTGGATGCTTGTTTAATTTAAAAAATGTTCATGTTTGATAAATTAAAAAAATTTTCTGATTAAATGTTTAATTGTCGACATTGGTTTTTTTTTATTATTTATATATATTTTAATAAAAAAAACGAATGTACGCATTAATATTATTGTTAATTTGCATTTTACGTTTATTTAATTTAAAACAATTTATGTTTGTTCAATTCAAACAAATTGTGTTTATTTAATTTGAAAAATTTTCATGTTGAATTTTACGAATTTTCATGTTAGTTGAATTAACAAATTTTCACATTTGTTGAATTAAAAAATTTTCATGTTTGTTAAATTTTTTAAAATTTCCGATAGAATGTTTAATTGTCTACATAGGTTTTTTTTTATTTGATGCCTGCCCCCCCGACCAGCAGCACTCGCTTCGCTCGTGCCGCAAATGTCGGGGGCAGGCATCAATTTTTTTTTTGATGCAATACATTTAATATTTTGTCTCCGTACTTTCGACCGGCTATGAAGAAAAATAGTATACACCACACGGGCAGAAGTTTGAGAGCCCTGAACTGCGCGTCAAATGCCCTCGGCTTCGCCTCGGGCATTGTGACGCGCAGTGCAGGAATCTCAACTTTCTGCCCTTGTAGTGTAATATACTATTTCAACGACCGGATCCGTTATCAGCGCGCTTAAGATTATGGAAAATACCTGATTACTTTCTCGTCGAAAAAAAAACGTATAAAAGTGTTGCTTAGTATAATCATAACCGAATTGATAAATATGCAAATTGAAATCTATCATTCCCTGTAGGACCTGATACCTAAGATGCCTTTGACCGAAGCTAGTTGCGGAGTACTGTATTTATGCCTAATACCATCGAATAATAGCGTCAATGCACGAATATTAAAACTCGAAGCAAGACTCGAGGGCAAACGATTTTTTGCTTGGATCGAACAGCCAAGAAAAATTGTCAGATCATCGAGGCCAGCGCAAAATGGATTGCGAAGTCAAGGTGACCAATTGATCCTTCATGATCGAGTACTGCCGACTCAAACTCTCGAATCTGCTCTAGAGGGGTTTCTCAATTTTATCTGGGAGACACCAAAAGCAATTTTACTCGTGACTCATTCTTCAGGATTCGAATTGAAGCTTTTTTTTAAAGCCTTGCATCAAACTAACATGGTGGACAAGTTTGGTCCTGCCATAGAGGGTATTTTAGATACTGAACCGATTTTCGCTGAAAAGATTTCATGTCTGAAGGACAAAAGTCTTTTTGAATTACCAATTCTAGTACCATCTGACCAGGGAGGAAATTTTTTTGATACATCAAGTCGATTGAAAAATTTGGAAGCATGGGTAACCAGGTCTATACCAACATCGGAGTTGATTCAAAAAAGTGAATCTTATCAAACAGCTGTTTCAAGATTTTTAAGTCCTAGAAGAATGGTTACCGAAAGTTACGTCGAGCGTTTCGACGATTTAAAAATCTTCCAAAAAATAGTGCATAGATCCGTTTTGAATAAATTAAAAGCAGCAGGATTTACATATTCCACTTTAAAGGAACTATTTCAGCAGATGCATCCTATGGAACTCTATAAATACATGAACAAACGTGGCAAAGAGGTGTCAAATTCAACATTCACTTTCGATATAGTATTAAAAATATTTGACTTTTTTGCGAAAGACAAATTACATCACTAAAAAAATGTATACCGTATAAAATAAGCGGAACTTAGCAATTGGATCCGGGTATTTATGGGAACACCGAAATAAGCACGATACGGCAACGATTATTCATTCACCAGACGACATAAAAAGCTCACCGATGAGTTGAATTCATCTATGGAGGCACAGATAGCACAACAACAACAACGATTATTCAATTACTATACGACGAAAAGAATTGATCGATGAAATCGGTTCGTTTATGAAGCAATGGAACCGATTCGAGCCGCTTTCAACTGACCAGATTCCAATTCGCCATTTTCTACACACTCGCGGAATTCAGTTCATCAGCTATCAGTTAACGTGACCGGGAACTGATCCAAAAGGGGATCCAAATAAGAAATTTTATCCGTTTTATTGAGGAAATCATTGATTTTTTTTCACAAAATGCTTCTCGTCCCTGTTTCGGAAATTGAGTTTTTTTTTTTTAAATAACAAACATATATAAAATGATATTGGATCCACGCTCTCAATTTTACTGTCGCTTCATTCCTTTGCATTGCGTACTCGACTTTGATGTCACTACTGCACTTATTTGTTACTAGTTTATATTTTGCTTGCAGCGGTGCTTTTGCTTATTAAAATAATATGTTAAGAAAGGGGAATTATTTTTTTGTTGACATTTAATGTAAGATAAATATAATGTGAAATAAGGGTGAGAGCGGTTAGTCCGATGGATAAGTCGCGGATCCCGGGTTCGAACATCCTGGCCAGAATATCAATAAAAGTATTGAACTCTATCAAGTGTTTCTACCGTGATCCCGGCTGGTTCGGACTCCATCTTCATAAATCCACGGCCGAATAACCTCTCTGTGATGCATGTGCGAACGGTGTACAGCTCTGCTGGCCTCCCGTGGACGGTTCTCATCGCGAAGATGGTGGTCTTCTAGCTGTACACTGGCTGGTCCATTGCATCACAGTTGAGTAGGTTGCCTGCTGAGCGCCTCTGATGGCCATGCTTGATCGTGCTCGCATTGCCACCCGAGGAGGTCAGTCCGGTACCGACTGTATCGGCAAGGTTTTCTGCAGTTTCCCTTCGCCCTCGGCAAATGCGATACAGTTAAGGATAAGTCGGCTGCAGCCGCACAGGGAGGGAATCAATGGAAAAAAAGCTCGTAATTAAAATTAATCCGTAAAAACCCGGAAGGGTATACGTAGCTATAATTAAAAATAAATAAATAAAAAAAGGGAATATTATGTGAAATGAATCTGGAAGATTTGTTAATAAATGATATTAGATACATAAGTAAAGAAAAAAAAAAATATTCTGCATGTATTGCCTGCAAATATTCTGCAGGAGGGGACAGTCATTATAGAAAGGAAAACGGGTACATTGTTACCCGCGAGTTTCGTCGAATGTATTTGCTCTACTAATAAGTTGACTAGAAATTATCAACGTTCTATTGTTACGTCGAGTTGGCATTGAATTTTGTATCGCCTGACTGTATAATTAAGAACATTAAAAACCTTATTGTTTTTCTCGTAACACGAATGACTCTTCTATTTCATAACACGCCATGAATTCTTCCTTATTTTATTTCACCTCCTCTTGCATAAAACCATTCGAAAAACAGATGTGTCCAGAGCTGAGAAGAAAGTATAATCCGATTCAAGATTCTGGCTTGGATGGTTTTTCTCCTTGAAACTTCATGCGATTAGCATTCTGAAAACTGGATTCTGATGGATTGGATATTAGACATATTTTAGAGAATAAAAAATTCATACTTTACTGGGCAGTTGAAGCGGTATTATTACAAAAGATCTACAAATTCCAGTTAAAAACGGAATAGCATATTTGGCGTGATCGCGCACAGCGGCTGATGCGATTGGCAAAAGCCATAATCTCGGAAATTGCACGATCTGAATAGAGCTCCTAGTAGTGATAAGATAAGGAAAAGTTTATGAGTAAAAAAACTGTGCTAACTGCGGGTTAAGATCAACTTCATTTGGGATTTTGAGGAAAATGGTCCCGAATTCGGGAAGCATGGAAGACTGCGATCTTGCTCACAGTGACGACTGATGAATAATTATTAACCCCTTCGGCGGCAAGACACTTTTCACGCAAAGTGCCCAAAACGCGGGAATAAAAAAGTTTTAAGATTTTCACGAAAATTGGCAGCCCGGGGTTTTCGAGGTTGCTAATTACGAATGTGCACTCAAAATTCAGAAATTCAAAATGGCGGACCAAAATGCAAAAACTGTTCTGACGCAAAATGGCGTGAATGCCGCCAAGGGGCTGAAGATGTTACGAAATACTGGTTGAACGGATACCGATTAATCTTCACATTAACAAGCAAACAATAAACGCTTCAAAGCGAAAATGATCTTTCGAACAGTAACACTTTATCATTCTAATAAGAGAAACACGCTTGATTTAAAAAATCATACGATTTTTTTTCTTGATGACTAATTTTTTCCACGAATAGTTTTTGCAATGCAAAATCGAACTTCTCTGCAGATGAAAAGAGAATTCTAAACTACTATATGGCCTGACGAATTGAAAAGGCATGAAACACCAATTTTTCTTTAACATACCGCAAAGGGTTATTAAAGCTTTTCAAGTTGAAAGATGATACCTGCGACATTTTTATGGTAAAAAAAAAATATTGTATGAACAAAATAAAAAGTTCAGGATATCCCCATCGATCCGCACATTTCTCTGTCCACTTTAGCAGAAGTGTAGAAATTCGGAGCTGGTTTTCGTCCACCTTACCGAAAAAGATTCATGAGGTGTAGGGTTGATGGGGAAAATGACTTTATTAAATGATCGATTTAATCGATGGTAAATTCTTAATTGAGATATATTCGGCAGGTGATTTTGATCTAAATATAAATTCTCCGATAAGATACCGTTTGTTTAGATTTTTAATTGGGTCTCCCTTGCGCAACGTATGCGTGATAAAATGCGGCTCGTATGATTGCAGCCGTCGAACCGTTTGCTTGAAGCGGAGAAACAGGTGGACGTTTTTTGCGCGCCATCTGAGAAACGAAAAATCAATTTCCATAAATCGACTGTTGATAAAGGAGAGAACGACAGTTGGACAGTCGACAATAAAGCTCGCAGGAGATAAATTAAACGAGCGGAAAAAATCTTTTTCGATGTCTGAGATGGCGTTTGAAAAAGTTGCGGAGTAATCCCCCAGCAGTAGATACCGGGAATCCCTTTTTTCGAATCAACTTTTTGCATGTTGTAAAATGTCCTCAAGTTGATGCTGAAGACCGAGCTTTCCTGGATACAGAGCTCGGATCCCCACTGAATCACTTTGAAGACGAGGCACTCGCTCGAAAAATTTGTACACGTTTCGCACGGCTTAGCATGAAGTATCCGAAGTGAGGGTAAAAGTAAGAGGAAAGAAGTCAAATTGAAAAAAATAGCCAAGTTCCGGAACTTGGAAGTTGCTAGAAGTTCGACTGTAGAATTGGGATAGGAAATAGCAGAGTACGGCCTTGGGCGACTTGTGCGGGATGGCAGTACAGTTATATGGCGATAATAAGAGGGACAGAGATAAGGAGAGAGGGGTAAAGAGGGAGAGTGGCGCGTCTGGGTGGCAGGTAGTTACCGAGTTAGCTGATTGGCCGCCTGGAGGGAGGCGAAGGGGTGCGTAATGGGCACGCCGTCGCTTCTATACCGCGCCCTTTCTCTCTCTCTCTTTTTCTCCCTCTCTTACTCTGTTCATTCGATGCTCCAGGCTGGTAGCTCTAACCAGCAGCCCTCTCTCGAGTGCCGCACACCATAATGTCATAATAGAATAGCGATGTTAGTAATACCATCGCGGACATCAGCTCTATACACGAGGAACATCTATACGATGTTATATCTAGCCTAGTGGCGATACTATACAGTAGAGTAGAGCTTGCTACACTGTCGATTGACTGGCCCGAGCGAGACTCGACCAATTTGCATCGAATTGTGTACTCGTTACGCCTCCATCTGTCCCATTCCAGCTGTGATGGCTCACGTTCTATTCCATCCCCTGCATCTCTCCCTGCCTCTTGATGCTTCTCTAACGCAGTAGTCGATTTACTGAATAGTCCGACTGTATTTGAAGGTGCCTTGTACAGAGTGTACCGAGATTCGTTTTCAAAGTTGTTCCAACCGATGGATCGTCAAATTCTTAAACGATAAGTCTTCTGTTATTTTTCTCTACGATGCACCGTTGATGAGATATCAATAGATCAATAAAAGCGCCAATCCGGTGCTATGAGTATGAAAAGCGTGGAGCGGGAGAAGCAAGCTCCGCCTCTTAGCGCTTCGCGGATAGGCTCGAGGGCTATGACACCGTGCGCTCGACACTCCCAGTTCTACTGCGCCGCTCACCTGATTGGCAGCTACAGATTCGAGTGAATATCTCTGGAACGGCGCATCGCAGAGAAAAATGATCAACGAACTTTTGATACAGAATCGCATAAGCTATTCAACTTTAACTTCTCGAGTGTAAAATTAAGGACAGCCTGTGTATACGTTCACGGAAATACCTTCGGATCGTCGTAGTTTTTTTTTTTTTTCACAGCTGATTCGGAGTTTTACGTATCACCGAACAATCAGCGTTGGTCGAACCCGGAGATGTGGTGAAACACGTACCGGTAACTCGATTACCGGATGGCCAGGATCGTTTGGAGCTCATTAGAATCGGTTTATCGATTCGCTCGACTGACCCATTGAATCGCTGGGATCTATCGTAGATTATTTGGCAAAGGCCGATTGGTACTAATAAAATATCAAAGAGATGGATTGATAGTGTGAAAAAATGTACTCGATCATCCCAACGAAATCATGATGCCAGGCTATCGCCAAGCAACTAAGGCGCATCAAAAAATCCACGATATCAATTACACTTACCTTCTATATCATAGTCAGACTTGCGAGCTTCCATGAAGTTGGAAAAACGCACACATATCATCACAAGATCAGGGATTAACGAAACCCCGAAGGCTCAACCCCGAGATTTCCCATCTAACCCAAATATATTTCTTTCAACATCTCAGACTCTATTACATGAGCAAACCCGGTCATCGCTCTCTTTCTCCCTCTCCCTCCTCTCTCCCTCCCTTTTTCTTGAGTCTAACGCTGCTGCTGCATATATCCTTCGGGATTTCAAAAATAAGAGGATTTCTCCAACGATTTTCATTAGATTTCACCGTACCCCCGAGCATCTACGTGAAAGTAAACGTCGGTAGGGCTGAAACTTCGTTTCCCATCGTTTAAATCCACTTTGTCAATCGACTCTTGAGAAACATTGTTTTTTCTCGTAATTTCCAATGAATATAATAATTTTCAAACACCGGATATAAAAACGCTCTTTTTTTTGATTGCCTCGAATTCGTAGGGTGAGTCGGACACCAAATTTTGGAGCGAAAAGTTCTTGACCGATTTTCTCTTCGATGCCTCGTTAATCAGATATTAAGTAATTAGTGCTGCGCCAATCCGCTGCGTGAGTAGCAGACGCGCGGCGTGGGGAGAGCGCGCCACGCCCATTCGGGCTCAGCGGATTGGCTGTGACTGATTGTTTAATAACTGACAAACGATGAATCGGAATGAAAAACGACCAAAGACTTTTTACCTCAGAATTTAGTAATCTAACTATTATTACCAGTTTTAAAATCACTTCTTGCAGGTCCTGTATTTCGATAATAACATATATATGTTTATATACGTAGATTCAGGGCACTGGAGTACACCAACTATTATTCTCAAGACCAGACATTGAGCCAGCGTCCCAAGAGGGACGGTAGAGAGGGAGGCTAAAGATCGCAGATTGACACACCAGGGATATCACAAGTGAGATGAACTGAGATGGAGTCGGGAGAGAAACCCTCGCAAAGGATATTTCACTTTGACCGGTCGTTTGTCCCTCGTAATGCCCTGTCAAGCGCGACAGCCCTCGTTATATACTTTCAATCCAAACGCATTTCTTTCTCGTAAAGATGAAATTTGATTTTCATAAAAAAAAAATAAAAAAAAATTGTTATAAATTTGTAACAAGGTTGCGAGAACGAGAGTGAGCACGAAGAAGATAAATAATTGAGAGATATATTGAAGAATCACAGAAAAACAAAATGAACTTTTTTTCGTTGCTTCGTCGTTTCATTATGTCGATGTTTCATTGCCAATAAATTCGTATGGATTTTTATAGAATCTCTCTAAATTGAGAGATACAACGAGTCGAGTTTCCCAATCCGAAAAAAAAAAAAAATACAAGAAGTCAATGAATATTCTATTTCTTCATCAATAGGTTTTGAATGATTCACGACTTTGTTTATTGACAGGTAGACTCGGCTCGAATCGAAGTACATTAAGTAACCTGTCGGAAGGATGGGGTTTTACGATCGAGAGTTGAACCCTGCTCCTCGGTGACCCTGAACGAACCCTGTCTGTTTGCTGTCATTCGTTGTGTCGTATTACGTCAAACGTCACCCTTGGTACTGCGTTTATACCTCTAATCGTATTTCAAGGGTTCAATCTGTAAGAGAGTCTCGAAATAAAAAAACTAGAAAACCTATCGTGATTGTATGATGATCGAGTTGGTTGATGGGAAAAGTTGATTAGTATGATTGATCGATCCACGAATTTCGAATCAAGCATAATTTTTCCTCGTATTCTCCACAACTCGAAGGACTTTGAACCGCGTATGAAGGCCAAACTAAAAAAAAACATTTGAGAAAAGTGCCTCTGCTCGAAACTCCCCTCAACGCAAAATACCGCAATGTTT
Organism: Campoplex capitator; assembly: GCA_037576405.1. NCBI lineage: Eukaryota > Metazoa > Arthropoda > Insecta > Hymenoptera > Ichneumonidae > Campoplex > Campoplex capitator. The sequence goes on along the minus strand of JARBWI010000322.1, from coordinate 13,288,325 downwards.
TTTTTTTTTTTTTTTCTCAAAATTGTCGGATTCACAAACGGGCGAACAAAGATTGAAATTGAGAGAAATCCTTTCAAAGATGGGAATAGAAAAGCAAAGGAGAAAAGCTTTTCGATATCGTTCGGTGGTGGGTTCGTGAAGGAAAAGCGCACTGCTTTGGAGAATGTCGCCGATTCTCGTCGCGCCATCTTCGTACGAGCAACGGCATTGGAGTTCAGCTTTTTTTAACATCCCCCTTCACCCCACTTCCTTGACGTTGAAACTCTCATCCTTCGTCCTTTTACCCGCAATACTCCAGCTTCTCTTTCTCCCCCTCCCCCCTCCTCCATCGACGTCGCGTCTGCTTTCTTCCGCCAGCATTCCCCCTCCCTCTTCCGTCACCCCTTCATCCCCCTCCCCCTTAATGCCCCTCGTTGCATTTTAAATCAAAGCCCGGAGGTAACGCAATCACCAGGCATCACGACGCTTCCACAATTTTCTACTTTAAGCTACTTTATGTATTAGTATACCCAACCCCTCGTATTTTATACACTACATCTCCTTTCGTATTTTATATTTTACACGCATATATATGCACATTATAAGTATATAACCTACAGGAGTTATTGTAACTCGAGAGCACACGTTGTTTCGGCTGGCACAAGAATTTTTGTATTCCCAACACAAATATTCCGAGATAAAAGTAATAATTTTTCATGGAACAAATCCCTAAATTGGGTATGGAAGTGTAATTGTGTCGTTGTTCCAGCTGGAAAAATGTCTCACGTAATACAAAATGATTATAAATCGGAAATTGTGTGTGAAGATCGGATAGCGAATGTTTCAGACTGAAATACAAATATTACGATAAAAGTAATCATTTTTCATGGAAAGAATCCCAAAATTGGGTATCGAAGTGTAATCGTGTGTCGTTGTTCCAGCTGAAAAAATGTCCCACATGATATAGAATGATTGTAAATCGATTCAATGGCGATTGTTTCGGACTGAATTATTATAATATTTATTTTTATAATATTATAAAAATTAATTATTAAAAAAATTTTAATATTGATGTAATATATTTTATAATATTTACGTTTATAATTTATTTAATATAAAATGTACAATTGTGCACGGAAAATCAAAATTTTGTTGAAACCTTAAAATATTTTGATGAAAGTTTTGTTTCGGTAAAAGAAGCTTCAACAAAATATTGTTTTCAGTGCGTGCAAAGATTGGATGACGATTTATTCGAATTGATATTTTGATATGTTCAATACAAATTTTCGATAATTTTTCCACCAAATGAATTCCAACATTCAGGATTAAGGGAGTTTATCGGGTACCGAGCAAGTCAAAACCCAAAACTGTCACGACTAGCGTAGTAGGCTCAGTATGTTTAGTGTGTTTAACCTCCAAAGTTTGACCTCCTTCTTCGAGACAAATTAATTTATTCCGAACCTCATAAGTATCGAATGGATTTTGTGAAGTGGTAAAAAGATTTTTTAGATATTTTTTGAGCATTTATAAAAGTTTCGTACGAAACTGTTTATTAATGCTTGCGAATTTCATGTTTACAGACGGGAAAACCACCGAAACGCATAAGGAATCGTGTTAAATTGGGAAATCTGTTTTTATTAATTTCTCTTAAACAAAGTATTCTAAGGACCTGAAATTTTGACAGGTGATCTAGTTGATATTGATAACTGTATTTAAATTTTTTAATCAATATCTGTTTGTTAATTCGATTACCAGATGAACTCCCTTAATGTATATTGTGATATTTCAGTTGAAAATAATATCAGACGTAATAATAAATGATGATGAACCGTGCAAAAACAAAAGTGCAAAGATCGAAGGGAGCGGATGAAGAGTTAAACTTTTGCCGCGGTTTACCAAAAATAAAAAAATGGAAAAACCTATCAGGAAAATCGGATAATAAGGTAAAAGGGAAAATTCTGGAATAACGTAAAAGGTTTTAGTTTTAAGCAGAGACGAGAGGGTGTGAATGTGCGTATGTGTATTTAAGTCCGTGGTCTTTTCACATGTGTTGTATTCCGGAGAGGTTGGAAGCGTGCGGCGAGCGATGTAATCCAGTCACCACGTAACGCGATTATCCTGCTGGAGCTCTATATCTCGTTCTGGCGCGAGAGTTGGTAACCCGAGTATCCCAAGAGATGGACCGAAGAGAGAGAGAGAGAGAGAGAGGAGAGGGAGGGAGGTAGACAGCAGAAGAGGACCGGGGGAGGAAGAAAATGAAGAGAACTTGAGGGTAGAAGTGTGAAACACGTTGCTGTTGGCTGGGCAATCGAATGTGTTTCTATACATAGAGATCTGAATCGCGTAAATAGCTCTGAGCCTCATTCCAGACAATCGAGTACACCCAATCATCCAAATCTTACAGACACGACAATTCGATTTGTCCGTGGAGACTCTTAAAATAATGTTAACTGCTAAAATTCCAGTGTAATTTGATATTCGTACCATCCGAAAAGTTGAATCGATAAAAGAATTAACAATTCGATGTTACAGACATAAGAAATTGTTGTATTGTATCGGAAAAAAAAAAATTGATAGAAACGTCTACCTCAATCAGAAGAAAACAATCGGAGGGTGGAAAAAAAATGGAGGACATCGATGGAATTCAAGCCTTCGAAAATCCAAGCACAAACATGAGTATAAATATATAAAAATACATATATTGTCACAGCGACAGGATACGTGGGTTCTTTGCAGTGGTTGCTACAACGTGAAATCACTCTGCGGATGTTGGATCGGGGGGAGAGAAACAGGAGTAGAGAAGGAGGAGGAGGAGGAGGGGGGTAAACACGATTTACACCGAAACGAGAGTAGTGTAAGCGGGTTGTGTAAGGTTGCTTCGAGCAGGAGGAATCAAGGCAGAGCCGGGTATGACTGTTTTTCCGCGACGACTGTGAAGAAGGAAGAGACGATCGTTGAGACATGAGAAAGGGGCTGCGAGGGGGAGGAAGGAGAGAGAGAGAGAGAGAGAGAGGGAGTGCACACAACGTGAATACAAGAGGGTATGTGTTTGTCGTAGGACGATTTCGAAGAGGGGTTGATGACGGTCCGTATGAAAGGAGGGGTAGAAAAGCTAAGGGTGTATTTGTCCAATAAAACCACCACGTGGATCCACCCTCGTCCCGCACTTGGCTTCAACGTGGCGAAGCTTATGCGAGGAGAACGCGCGATAGATGCGAGAGCAAATTTCTATCTGTATATATTTCGATTCGTGTGTATATCTGTGCGCGTATGCACGTTCATACAGATAGAGAAGTAAAAGAGACATATCAGATGATAGGAAGCCACTCCCACGCCATTAAGGGGGAGGAAGGGAGGGAGGGGGGAGGAAAACGCGCATGCTCGTCCCGCCTACAAAACGAGATCACGAGAGCCACGCTGCTTTTTCATCTGGTTGTCTCGTCTTTGCAGCTTCACACATCCGCGGTCCTGATATCGCTGGACAACGACGATCCCGACACGACCACCACGACTAAAGCTCTCGCGCGACTTTCCTGCTTCCCTTATTACCTCGATAATCACGGTTATAGATAGATCTTCGCCGTATCGTAATCCTCACTTATTGAAAACTATCTCAATTCGAATCTCTAGACAATACCAATGAGACTGATTTCATTACGAAATCTGAGGACTTCGCGACGAGATATTCCTTCAGGAATCGTATTTTGATCGGTATTGTTTTTGTTTTGTTTTTGTTATTCGCTAATTTTCACTCGATTCAGTGACGGACTCAGATCGACAGTGTAGTGCTTCGGTAACGAGGAAGAGAGAGAGAGAGAGATAATATTTATATTCGAATTTAATAAAGTTTATGTTTTTTGTGTGACGTGAATCGGCCAACGGACTTGCCGGTACTTTTCTTTCGATCGTCGTCAATGTTTCGAGAGATTGTTCGTGTGATTTTTTTTCGCTTTTACGTTAATTCAATCGGCCACGTTTATACTACATTTTGAGGCTTCGAGTTGGAGGAGTAAAAATTGAAAAAATTATCGAACAAAGCCTCAAAGATTGGTGGAGGAGAACCCGAAAATTAGAGGAATTGTTTATCGAGGCAACGAAGTTTGGAAACCGCGGAGCGGCGGCGGCTCCTCGGCGGCTTAACGCCCCGAGCAGCCAACACGCCGTTTATCAAAATATCCTCGACGAAACCCAGGTGGTGCAACGACGTCCCGACGAAGTCTGGAGATCTTGGGAGGTCCGCGGACTCGCGGAAGATATCGGTAAAGTGTTGTTCACTCACGAGTCCAGGATTCTCACCCCCGGTGCCGGTAGAGTCTCGCCCGGGGGCGACGGGCCTCCCGCGAGTCCACCCACCTTACATTATAATCCACCTAATCACAGTCCAACCCTTGTCAAGGTAAGTTTCATATGATTTTATCACAAATCTTCACCCTCCAATTTATTATTCGAATCTCACTTCATATTTCAACTATTTTATACATTGATTTAACCTCAACTTATTCGTAGAGATCAGTATCAAGTACGCGAATGACTAAAAACTCATATTAACGCGGTAATTTGTTAAACTTAGAGGAATGAGCGTTACGCGAAGCTTTTTGTCGAATAAATCTTTTTCTTTTACCATCAAATCTTTCTATTATTGACAGAAAAAAAGAGAGTGAAGCAAAAAAATGCTGTTGCTCAATGAAAAATAATATTATTTGAGTATTTGCTTGAATCTTTATATCGATTTATCGAAGAAAAATGTTACCGTGTCGTTTCTCGATTGAGAAAAAAATTCATTTCGATCAATTTTCGCCAAATCGCTACTTTTTTTTTTGTCACGGGATTCTCGGTCAATGGTCTTTCGTTAGAAGTTTTGTAACAGTGTTAGATCGTACGGGTTGATAAATTGAATGATATCTGTGTATTTACGAAAACGAAAGGGAATGAATATGAAATAAGACGAAACAGTTCGTAGCAGTTTAGTGGGATTTTTTTCTATCTCGTTCAAAAATAAAACTGTATAGGGGAGAAAGAGAGAGAGAGAGAGAAAGAGAGTCGAGGCTGCAAGTGATGGTGTGCTTCAAAGTTTTCTGGTGGGGAATTCATGACGTAGAAAGTAGATTCAACGATGATGGGTATAAGGGTGACTGTCAAGAATGGTTTTCGTCAAGCACCGAGATCCGCGAACCTCCAACGGTCCAAAACACCATGGGCGAAAGTCTCTTCAGTCCCTACGGAAAACTCTCTGGGCCAAAAGCACAGCTGTCTGCGAGCTAAGCTTTCTTACGACAGCAAAAAGCTCGTCAAAACTTTTCCTTCACTCTTATCCCACTTATATATACACACTCGCGTTTTTGGGCTTGAAAAATTCGGATTCCTCGAGACAAAACAAAAAAAAAACATGAATTTGTGCATATAAAATTCGTTGGCAAATAGTTCTTGAGCGGCGAAATAGAGTTTCGTTAACAAATTTTTTCGTTCAAACTTGACCGAATAAAAGTCCATAAAAACGTGTAATTTCTCATATAAAAAATGAATGGAGCGAATGGAATATTTTTGGAATTGAATGTGAATAGATGTTCGAATAAAAATTAGTCAAATGGCTGCCCCAAAGATCGAGCGATCGAATGGGGGTTCACGAATATACATCGGCGTCGAGCAAACGCGCGAGGATGAGGGGGGGGGGGGCTTGAGGGTTAATACAAGAGTCTTTAAATGGCGCTTGGAAGATTGTCGAAAAGCAATGAACAAATATGGCCCAGAAAATGATAACGTCAGATCGATGTGGCGTTAAAAATTTGACGAGCAAAAGGCGCATGCACAAACAACATTTTTGCCGGTCGCTTGTATGAGATCGAGTTTAATTCGCATTAAGAACAAACTTCGCAGACATAACCGAGGGCTCGAAGTGGATAAAGTGAAGAGAAGATATAGAAAATAGAGGAAGAAGTGGAAGAAGAGAAGAACTCGATGAAGAAGCAGAGAAAAGGGGGAAGAAAGTGGTAGAAAAGAAAAGAGAAGCTTCTCACAACTCAGTTGCTCGCGCGTTCTGTCTGCCGTCCAATCCTGCCAAGTTAACCTCATTAATAAATTAATTAGATATTATTGTGTTGGCAGGGCGGCAGCTGCGGGTTGCCAGCTATGGAATCTCTCTCTCTCCCTCTCTCTCTTGCGAACGTTTTGTCCTCCAAATAAGATGAAAAGAAAGAAAAAAAAAACATATCAGAAGTAAAAGAAGTTGAAGACGAAGAAGAAGGATGCTGCGCAAACCCGCAGATCAGAGAAATATACAGACATGCACATATATGAGCATTCGCGTTTAAAAAGGGGTCGAGACCCGCGGTTTGCCCCGATGTTGTGACGTCACCATTACAAACTCAGTCTCCTCTCACCCGTACCCGCCTTTATATCCACCATCATATATAATAACGCTCGATCCGTCCTCATCTCTGTCTCCAACTCTTATAAAATTTAATCAACCGAAAGATCTCTGTGTAACTCGTGCGTGATCGAGTAAGCGAGCAATCATTTTCACGCGTTTCGACTCCAATGATGACCGAATTGAAACTTCTTTTTTTATCCTCTTAAAAATTTTATTCTTTTTTTTTTTTTTTTTCTATACATTTCTTCACAATTCTATCGCGATGAGGAATAGAAAAAAAAAGGATTTAAATAATTTTCTAAACGAAATTCGATAAGATGAATTATTCAAATGTTTTGATTTTTTTGAAAAGATTTTGAGCGAATACGAAATGGTAATGATTCTTGAAATTTATTCGAATGATTTACAAATTTTTAGTTTTTCACCCGATGTCTGATAATATTGCAATTAAAAATGCAAAAGAAAAATTGTTCAGAATACAGTTAAAAAATTGAAGAATAATTCAAATATTTTGATTTTGTTGAAAAAATTTTGAGCAAAATACGAAATGAGAATGATTCTTAAAATTTATTCGAACGATTTAAAAATGTTTTATTTTCCATCCGTTTATTCAAGATGTCCGATAACAGAGCAATTAAAATTTGAGCAAAAGAAAAAGATTGTTCAAAATCCATTTTAAAGCATTTGATGAAAACCGAGGATCGTGACAAAAATTGATCTCGTTATCGCTATAATTTTGATTCATCATTGACGTTAGAACCGGATTCGTAGAGTAATAGATACAGAACGAGGTAGTACACGTCGCGGATTGTGAGGAACGAGAAGGACGATAATGAGAGACGAAAAGCATACGCGAAGCGGCATTATCGCGTTCCGACGAAATGCGTGTGGCATACACACAGGCATAAGCATTAAAGTCTGTAGGGGGCCAGGATTAGGATGTCGGCCATTACCGCGCGTCACTGACCGTTTATTCTGCGCCGCGCGACTGCGAACGTTCGCGTCCGCGTGTGTCCACTACTTCCTCTCCACCTATATATACACACACTCTTATAGTCCATAGTCTCATCTATTCTAGACGATAGATCAAAATCTTCGTTTTAAACGAAACTAAGAAAAAAAAAATTTCAACATTCGCACCGGGAAATCGAAATCGTTTGTTGCCAGGCCGGAAGTACCCGAACGAATCTTCTTCATTCGGCGACGTGCGGATTTATTATTATTATTTTTTTTTAAATTCATTTTCAGTATTTAATAAAAAATTTTATTTCGTTTTAATGCTAAATTTCAATAATATTTTTCGTTATTAAAATATTTACTGAAAATCGTGGTGCAAAGCGCCGCCGCGGTTATGCGATTCGCATAATTATTGGCGACGATTCTGAGTGATTCCGAAAAGTAAAAAGGGAGCGTTGTAATTTTTTTTTCTTTTTTTTCAACCGAACGTCAGCTTTATATATAGGCGTCGAAATATGACGAATTATTGAGAAAATTAATCGAATGAAAAGAAACCGATGGGAATAGAGACAGTAGAAAAAAAATGAGTATTTTGCGAAAGTGCCAATTACTGTGACGTTCATTGCAGAAAATATGGAAGTTGAGAGAGTAAGAGAGAAAGAGAGAGAGAAGCTCGTATCATGAATAATTGGCCGCGTCACAAATGAATTTGCCGATCAACGGAAAACGGCTAGTCCGATCGGTGAAAGAGGGTGATTCGGGGATAAATTGGGGAAGGAGGCAAACGATTGGGCGACATAGCTGGCCTGCAGGAGAGCGGATGAGGGCGCGCGCTTTACCTTTCATTTATTCAAAGCCCACAGCGTTGCATCCGTGAGCGCGGTGAATCCATGGATTTGCAAACCACCTTTAACCCCCTCCTCCCTTTCTCCCTTACCTGATCTCGTTCCACGCGGTTCTCCCAAAACCGAGTACAAAGCGCGAATCGTTGTTCGCGCACGAAAAAAAAAAAAAAAAAAAAAAAAAATACATATTCTTTGCAATCGTTCTCCGTCGATTCAACAGTTATTCGAATAATCGAATTTCACGTCTTCTTCTCGATACCAAAAATGATATTTCAGCCATTTCGTGCGTTTTTAACTTTCATTTTACGAAAACGTAACATTTTTTTTCATTCTTGTTGATTTTTCTGAAGATTATCAGCGAAAAACTGATGAAATGAATCAATTTGCACTCGATGGAAAAAGTGTAACTTCGAAAATGTGTGTTTTTTTTTTTTTTTTTTGTAGAGCCGAAAGATTTTCCGTGTAGGTGAAAGTGAAAGAGCAAGAAGTTCCGGTTGCAGACGAATTTGGTGTGAAAGGTAACTCCTGGTTGAGAGTAAACCGTCGTACACGTATGTGTTAAAGAAACGAAAGAGGCACTCGGAGTCAGTCGAGTGTAGAAGAGGTTGAGAAACGTGCTGAGAATGAATGTTTTAGAATCAACGGTTAACCGGTTGGACAGAGTTGACTGGACAAATGTGTTCAAAGCGAGGAATGGAGAAGAGAAAGAGAGATAAGAACTCGTGAACATGTAGAATAGAAAATGACTGAGGAAGACATAAAATCAGATCACAATCTTTCCATCTAAGAACGAAATGGAATGAAAAATAGTGAAGAGACGGGAGAGATAAACAAAAGTATAAGAACAAAAGAGAATAAGTAAAGAAAATGAATAAAAAGAATAGTGAAAAAGGGACGCCGCTGCTCATGCGAGCAAGTTTTAGGACTTGGAATGCATGCGCGTTTGCTTCAAATATAAATATACACGTGTCCAAGTCCCTTGGCCTCAGCGGCCCTTGCACGCTACTGTATTATTGCACAGCCGTAAATTTTGCCCGGAAAGCGATTTAGCAAGGCGAGCGAAGCGTCGGGAATAAATCTTGAAAAAGTCGAAAGGCGTAAAACTCGAGAAAGGATGAGCTCCTCTGCTCTCCTCCTCTCTCATTCACCAAGAATAGATAAAAAAAAATAAAAATAAACTGAGAGGAGAGATTGAAAAGCACTATGTTCCTTTCGATATATATTTATAAGCGTTTTGCATCTTCGTTTTTCACCTATCACACCTCATTTTTATTCTATTTTCTATTTAATTCGAACGACCATACATTGGAAATAGAATTCGTATCGAAATTACATATCCAAGCATAAATATAAAAGAGGAAAAAAAATATATTCTAATTGGTAATCGTAATGCCCCAAATAACGAGAGAATACAATAGAAAGTAAATATTGAAGAGAAAAAAGAAAAATGTATTCTAATTTATCAATTGTAATGCCTTAAACGAGAGAATATAGTTTGCAGAGATGTAGGGATGGTTTGTGTTTGAGGGTTGTAACAAGCCGAATCGTTGTCTAGAGAGCGCGGGGGGCGCGACATATTGGACGAAATTGGTGCATATCAAACAGGATGGCAATTGGAATATAGCAAGCTCGGGGATCCCGTTCTGATATGCCGCACCAGATACATCTATACATTTACCTACATTAATCTATATATATATATGTATATATATATATATATAAATGTGTATATATAGGTATGTGAAACCCACGCACAGCCCTGGCAGGAAGCGAAGAGGGATGGCGAACGTAGGTAGGGGTTGGTTGGGTCGGTTTCTGGTGTTCCACCATTGAAAATGGTGCCCTCGGGGCTAAACCATGTTCCAAAACCCTCCAGCCTCCTCCTCCTCCTCCTCCAACGAGTATGCGTGAGGTACACATCGAACCAGCTCCTGCTTCCTCGGTCTCATCCCTCAATCATCCCCTCTTACAACCACCAGAAAGCCAAAGAGACGCTCTCAACCGGAAAATACTCTTTTACCACGAGAAAAACTCCACTTCTTTTTGGCTTGTTTACCATTTTTCAAAATTCGCACTCCTGCACTCGAATCTTTGAGATTCAACTCCACGCGTTCGGTGGATCTGAGATGAAGTTGCGTAAAATTGCTTGTTTTACTTGAAATATAGCGCTGCTGGTTTCTCAATAATTGTTTGACCGGGATAAACGGACAAGAAATCGTGTTTTGATGAGTTTTTCAGAAAATTGAAAGAAGAAAAAATTGATTTCCCAATCGATCGTGACAAAATGACATCGAAAACTTGCAGGAAAAGCCGGTTTCCTCAAAGTTCTTGATCGATTTTCGTCAATTTTATAACATATTTTCCGGAAGTAATTCAACTACCGAGATAAGTTCAACGCAACTTTCGTCGTGAAATGACGATTAGAAATTTCGTTGTTTTTCGATGGAAGATGAAAAATGTCTAAAAAAATTGAGTTCGCAATTGGGATTACAACGAAAATATTCTAAAAGTGCTTAAAAATTGGTTTTTTTTTGTTAGACAAATAAGTAAACCAATGGAAATGCAGACAGTGATTTTGATGTTTTTGAACCTAAATTCTGTGTTACGTTTTTGAGCCAAATTCAAATGAAAAATACATGCAGCGTTATGTTATATCTATACGCATATATGAGAGTAGCACGCGGTGCATCAATTGAGCTCGTTGAATCTGTGCCCCGAGCCACGCGGTTACGTATGCTTTCGATCCAGCAAATACGAGAGAGAGAGAGAGAGAGAGAAAGATGATCAAAGAGAGAAAGAGTGAGCAACTGTTACAGATGAGCTCTATCGAGCTTTGAGTCTGATCCACTCGTGATCGATGAACGCCACGTTAATACACTATACACGTATCTTGATACGAAGAGAGAAGGAGAGTGTGAGAGAGTATGTGAGCACACATTCGAGGGTGTAGAGATGCAAGAAAGCAAACCAAACAAACTCATCCGTGTAATTGGCAAATTGGCAGATTAATTCAATCAATGTGATCATGAAGCGAATATGGCTCTTTGCTTCTCCGCAACGAGAGTGTGCCAGTGGCAAAACAGCACGTCATCGATTTCGATAATCACTTTATTTCTTCTCAATAGCCCGATGGAAAATCATCGTGAATGATTTTTCATACCAGGAGCAATTGCAATGTATAGTATTAGTAATTGAGTATCTAAATCGATAAATTGTGACTATTAGATTTCAAAATCGGAGACGAAAATGTTTTTAACGCGGTCATAGATTTTTTTTTTTTCATAGAGGCTGAACATTTTTCTATTCTTCATAGAAAACTTTTTTTTTTTCATCAATTTTTCGTTTGATGTCGAATAAGAATTGAAAAAGTTCGAAATATTAAAAACAGATTATTTCAAGCTGTAAATAACGTTAAATTTTTGAAGACTCGAATCATTCGATTAATTCGGATTCTGGGATAAAACATATCTTCTTTTTCGATAAAAAAATGTGCATATTTTTTGTTTCAACGGAAATGAATCACGCCCGGGAGGTAACAAAAGCCCGTTCTCTCTGATTTGTTGGACGAAATCGTAAAACTCAATTGCCAAATATATATGCGCGTTCACTTTTGTGGTATTAAATCTGTAATTCGAGAGAGCGATGATATTATTTTCGAGGCTTCCAATGAGAGTTGTGCAAACCTATACACGTAAAATATGCAAAGTGGTATTTCACACCCTCAATTTTCATTCACCCCTCTGTCCTCGATCCCTCGTTCAAAAAGAATGGAAAAAAAAAAAACATTTTGTTTTCGGCGCCGTAACAACAATTTCACGTTCACTTCCTGACACGGGAAACAAACACACACACACACACACACACACACACGTAGATACAGAAAATATTCGTTTGACACCTCGTCTAAAAATTAATACCGTGAACTAACACAAAAAAAAATATCGAAAATTGATAAATCGTAGCCGAAAAACCACAAAGTTTGTTTTACTTTTCAATGATCGAAGGTTTACACGAGCCGAGGGTGTTATTGCGAAACAAGTGCGATGATGTTGAGGTGCAAAAGGGGAGTAAATAAAATGTAAACAAAGGTGACAGAGAAAAGCCGCAAATAAACTGAATCAGTACGAAAAAAAAGAGGGAGAGAGAGAGAGAGAGAGAGAAACGAAAATGAATATAAAAAAAATAAACAAGCCCCCATCGTGAAGCGATTTTCCGTTTGATTCACTCTGAAAGTGTTGATAGTGGGCCCCTCTGGTTGTTTCTGGGATATAAACAACGTTAGAAAAATAGAATGCGATCGATGGACCGCGTGCACATTAGACGATCTTCCAAGGGTTGTTAGTTCGCGAACGTGTGACTGGACCAGAAAAGAAAAGGAAAAGAGAAAGAGAGAGAGGGAGAAAGCGCGAAATAAATACACGGAAGAAGTAAAGGAAAGAAAGGGAAGATAAAAAGGGGAGTTGGACGGAGAGGGAAAAAGGGAGAGTGCAAAACGTAATGCGGCGGAATCGAGTGCCGGGGGCGCAGAGAATGTCGGGGTTTTGTATCGAAGAGAACACGAAGTTGGCACGAGAAGAGAGAGAGAGAACGAACGAGATATAAAGTAAAAGAGGGTAGTCGAGTGGGTTCCCCCTCGGGGGTCTCCACTTCTGAAGTCAGCCCATAAGAGTGACTATATATGTAGTATATACATATAGAGTAGGGAAGTAAAACAGGGGTGTATTCCGGAAACGAATCGGAATCTCAATGGTCTCCCTTTCTACCGAGGCAAGACCCTTTGGGAAGATATCTGTACAGTTGGTTGACTCTCTGAGTGAAGCTTCTCAAACCTCTCGGTTTGAGACACTCTTGTGTCTCAAACCACCCGTAATGTATACGAAATACCCTCTCCTCTGTCCTCCATATCTGTCTTCGAAATTCAGCATTTCAGAATACATACTCTCCTCTGTCTCTTGTATTATATAGTTTTACTGATATTGGCCCAAGATAGACGCAACGACCTGTAACCCAATCTACGAGAGTCAAGTATAAAAGAAGTTCCGTGTATGTGCGATACAAAAATGGAGTGCAAATTCGAGGTGGATAAGAATCTTCGAGGCCGTAGAATCTTTGGTATCCATTAAAATGTTTTTTCTTCGTCTTTTATATCGATGGAAAACATTTATTTTCATTAAGTTAATAGTCAAGGATTTTTGGTCGCGTTTTTTTTTGTTGTTCAATTTGAAACGCTTCTATTTTATTTTACTCCATAGAGAAAGAGAAGGAGAGCTCACGAACGAAAGATCTCACAGCAACCCCGAAGCATATGGAAAGTTAACCCCGATTAAATGCGTTAACTCGTCGACGAACACTACACAAACTGTTTCTCAGTTAGACGAGCTTAACCAAAATACATTACGCTAAACAGAGTCTGTATGTACCCCGATCCGGGATCGCGAAGGCCAACACAACTAAGAATTACGAACATGCTCGCACACTCTCGAACACACACACGGGCGCGCGTACATATAAACTTTGTGCTGGTCTTCAATCAGCCTCAATTTAATAACTATATAATAGGCAGAGGCAACAAATTCATATTAATAAAGCTCGTAAAACGTGTGCTCGGCACAATATTTTCGGTCACTATCCGGGTTGATGGTTAAACACGTTGATTTTCCCTTATGAAAACATTCGAATAAAATTTTTCTTTTCGTATTTACTAAAGCGTTTAATCCCGCATGGGATTTCAAATTGGGCCATTTAACGGATTCAAGATGAAATTCTTCATCGCGCCCGGTTACAAGAGTAAAAGAAAGAGAACAAAAAATTATAGGGTCACAAGATTATTAAATTGTGTCCCATTGAGAGAATGAAAAAGAAAAAAAAAACAAAAAGAAGATGAGATGTTAGGAAGGGGGATAAAAAGAAAGACCCTTTAACGCGTTGCATCCAATTTGTGCTGGTTAATTAATTCCCAGCAATTTTGTGTTGTCGTTGCAAGCGCGGGCAATCGCCAGTTGACCAATCATGCGTGCGTGGTGGTGGTCGGTCACAAGCCAGACCGGCAACAAACTAGGAAAGCTACTCTCCGCACCACACATTGGCCCTAATGAAATCTTCTTTAATCGCTCCCGACGCCGGGAATTGATTTAAAACTGTACGTTATTGCAGTTACTGACACAAATATCATTCTCGCTCTTCTATCTCGTAAATAATGCGTATAAACTATTTTTTTTTCTTCTTCTTAGCACTCGAAGATTGTGAGAATTAAAACAAAATTTTTTATGCCACAGCACAAATACTAAGGAACATTTTTAAACTCTTTTCTGAATTACCGAGATTCAATCGCGCCATTTAAATCTTATCATCGTCATCACTCTGCGTATTTTCGACCATTTCCGAGGTGACTAATAACGCTGGAATCACATCGGATAAAACTTATTAACGAAAATCGAAATAAAATCAAAAGTTGCTTTTTCGCGTTCACAAATTTAATTTTTGCAGTAGCTTGACGTCATTGAATGTTTCAACGACCAGATTCGTATTCAGTGCGGAAGAATCTCTCGTCTTTCTTACATTTCCACTCCAAAGATCGATCTTCTTCAGAGAAATCATGAAAATCTTCATTTCCGTACAAATAACGAGTCCAATGATTAACGCTGGTAAAAATATGACAATCTCTGAACATTTATTTCGCAAACATTCCAAGAAGATGATTTTCATCGAAAGCTCTTTTTGGTTCAAGGTCGATAAGGGTACCACCCAAAGCAAACCTCCCGTTGACTCAAATCTCATTATACTATTTATTCGTTTAAACAGTCTTCATTATCCCGGTACATTTCTAACAACGATAATCGTTCGTGTTTGAGACAAGTGTCACGTCCGTCTTGTATAAGTTGCCGCGGTACTACAGAGGCGCAAACAAAGAGCCAATTACGTAATTATCCCTTTTAATTGCACGAATCTCCCGGGTGAAGTTGAACAGCCGGTTCAACACGAGCGCCACAAGTGTTTTTTTTTCTCATACATTGAATAGCCAGTATTTCGGTATTGGAATAGCGCTATGAAAGAAAAAAAAAATAATATCCTTGCAACGACGAATTATTGGCCATTTGTGGAACTGTCAATTACCGGTAACGTCTGACAAACGCAGTGTAAATTGATGCCGAGCTGGGAACGAATGCTCCACTCGAGATTGTCGTCGCGTGCCGAATTATTGGATGCTGACGTAATTCGTTTGTCGGGGCGTTGCTTTTGCCGATTGCCGCGCTGTCCAGTCCCATTCGTTCTTAGTCAATTATACAATTAACGATAGGGTGGGGTAAAAATGAGCAGTGAAATTGTAACGCGAATCTTCACTCATATTTTTACTTCTTAATACTGTTATTAACTATAAAAACGTCCAAGTTTTTTTTTTTTTTTTGCATTACGAAACAGCTTTGCAAATATACAAACGAAAAGTATTCACGTTGATTGGAATTGGTTCGATGCCCGATTTTTTGGAGCTCATATGGTATTATTTATTCGAGTAAAATCAGTGAGATAATGGGCAAAGCTGAACGATTATAAAAACCCGATTTACCTGGAAGCACGAAGATGCTTCAGAAGTGGTTTAACGCAATCGGATGATAGGACAATGAAGGATGCGACAGCAGCCACAAGTTCGATCAAATATATGAGGACGTAGGCCACATGCCACGCGTTCACCAAAACCAAACCCTTCGAGTGTTTTATCCTGGTGAAGAGGCAAAGGGTAGGAGCGGGGGAGAGAGAGAGAGGGGGGGGGGATGAACGAGTGTATACGCGCGAGAAATGATGTTCTCTCGATCGCGTTTAGTTAATGGTCTATGCTGGTTAGCCAACCGCACGAGTATGCATAGAGTGTCGATAGGGTAAGGGTTCATCGATGGGTGGGGAATGTTTCGAAAAGAGGGCACCCCGCGGCTCGATGCCCCATGGATGGATTAGCTTCGCTACATTTCTTCCCTTATGTCGACGCGTATGTCTAGCTGGCACTTTCAACCCCCTGCACAGAAGCCATCGAAAGGGTGTTGTTTGACCTTCGCCTCCCTCCGAATCGAAAAGTAACCATGATCGAAGCTCATATAGACACAGGAAAATACACTGTGGTGGTAAGGAGTTTGGCTGATTTAATGTGGCGCTTGAAAACACAGAGTACACACTTGATGTGTATGCGGAATGTTTATCATCGAGCAATAGATTGGAGCATGGCTTAGTAGACTTACAAACATTCATGGGGTTTTTTTGAATGTACTGCGGTAGCTTACGAAGCCGATTAATGGACCGGGATCGACCATACCAAGACACTTTGCCTGCGGGGCGGAATAAGATAGTTATTTTAAAAGTTTGTTCGATGGTGTACTCGTGGCAGAACTTGCCAAAAGACCGATTAGTGGACAAGAAATCAGAAATAACATTTGTATACTGAACGAATTGAAAACGTTGAAGAGTCGGTCATTGTTTTAAAGATAATGGAATAATGGGCTCATGACTATTTCTTGAGATAAATAATGCCAAGTTGTGTTACGAGAAATGAAGAGATGGCTCAAACTTGGGTACCAAAGGGCTTTGCAACAAAATTACTCGAGAATTTGGTTAAGTTTCGTCAGCAATTACTTTTGATATCCGACACGCGGTAGTAATTGCGTCGACGAGGCGAGAGTCCTACGGGCTTGAAGCTTTGGAATAGCATTGAAAGAGAGAGGGAGAAAAAGGATAGGTATAGAAGAGATAGACAGAGAGAGAGAGGGGGGGAGAGAGCAGGAGGGAAGTTGCGAGGGGAAACGGAATGGAGCGGGGATAATAATCCGCTAATATCAATTTCAAATTTCAATTAGTATCATCTCAGCGGCTGGTGCGCTCTCGGGGTACTCCCCGAACGCCCGTAGCAGCACGCCATGATCTAAAATTCAATTTGTCCCTTGGTGTAACGCGAACAAGTACGAGAGAGAAAGGAGAGAAACGGAAGATACACGTACACAGAAATGGGTCTGTATGAATCGAGCAAGTGGAAACACAACATGATGTTTTGCCTTGGTACCAAAACTTTCAAACCTTTCACATATAGTTTGCTTCACGAAAGTACATGTTCTAACTACGTTCAGAATACTCATGACATTAGTTCGTCGAACGATACATTTTTCAGTCTCACGTATAAAAATGAATATTTATAAAGAGAGATCTAGATTTATTCTCGATGTCCATGACGATGTAGCTGTCGCGATGGTTTAACAACAAATATCACTGGATGTGTTGACTAATTTTCATCTCATGCGCGCACATTTACGCTCAAGTGACATTCTACTCGGTAGGCCATTAAAAATTGATAGAACAGCGTTCATTTATTAAGTTTGACAAGCACGACGGCTACTTAAACAAAGATACTAAAAGCCCTTCCCTGCGTTATAGCAATATATCCCTAACTTATTCAAGCGAATTTACAATCCCTTCGTGATTGTCGATGCTTATGCTCCACCAATGTGTGCCTGACGTAATCCACTGCTTTACTTTCGCTGCTTAAGTTCGCGAACAACTTTCTACTCGCTATCAAAATTCTTAAGAGTTCATGACTCTTTTTTGAAGTCTGGTAAAAATGAAAAAGGGAACAAGATGTAAAATTTTATCCGTCGTTTGATCCAGGAATTAATGGAAAAAAATTCAATTGTTCTGTTAAAGATTGGATCTGTTCACGCGCACCAGCCTCACAGTCAGCATCATCAACATCATCAGGCAGGTCCGCAGCAACAAACGTCACCGCAAGGGCAAACCCAAGTGGGAAGTGGTGGCGGGGGCGGAGGAAGTACCGGTGGCGGTACTCCTACTGCTGGAGGGACCGGGAACACACCTGGTGTCACATCCAGGCCTGGAGGCATGTTTTGCTACCACTGCCCTCCGGATCTCCCGACGCCACTTCTTCCACCGACCCTCGAGTACTCGTTCGCACCGACTCACCCATGTAAGTGATGCTAATTCAATTTAAATCAACATCCGATGTATAGCCCAGACCAAATGCCAAATGAGCTGGTCCACGATTAAATTTGTCCACACGAGTTACCCAGCATCAAGTAGTATTGTTCCCCGAGACGACCCTTCCTCATAGACGAGTATCAGAGGGTTGATTCGGTGTTCGTCAACCCCGTACTCTTCCCACCAGCAGAATTATTCTCTCTCCGTAGACTCCCTCGAAAGCCTGGTACATATGTATCCTGGCCAAGCCAAAGTCCCACGCGCCTCGATTCACCCTTGAAGCCTCCCATCAAATTTATAACTCGCTTTACGTTTTTCAATTTCTCTCGCGAACGCTTTCCTCGAACCCCCATCCCGATGGATCATCGGTTCCCGCGGCTACACACATACACACGCGCGCGCGCACACGGAGGCACGCATACTCCATTCGTATTCTCGGAAAACTGCACATTTATCGAACCCACCAGTCGTTCCATTTACGAATATATATTGCAAACGATGAATACATGTTTTATTCAAATTTTACATTTTTACGAACGTACCAACCGCCGTTACTGCAAAGAAATTACATCATATGTGAGGGGTTGTACAAAGCGCGCGAGAGACAAAATGTAGAACATGGACTCGTAGAAAAATGAATGAAACGAAGATCGACGAGATCCTGCCCCGGAGATTCACGACATGGTGATCACGCTGCTCCGGAATCACCGAGTGCGTAGCAGGTCTCTCGGTGTTCCGTGGGTTGGTATAGTTAAATTATGCCTCCCAGAGAGCAGCAACTCAATGTAGTCGAGTAAGCGAGAAGAAGAGAGGTAGATATAAAGGATAAAGCAAGCCAGAGACAGAAATAGGTGGTAGATTGATTGTGCCGGCACTTTGGTCGCCCCCTACAGGCGGAACACATCGATGAAGTTACATTACCGGAGCCACAGCTAACATCGGACCGAGTTACGCAAAGTGTTGGGTCCGGGACGACTGGTGCGGTAGCCTCCTGAGCAGACCGACGTTGAACGGCCGGACTGCTGCAAAACTGACACCACACGACCGTCGACCTCTTACCCACTAAACTTAGTTTATCACTCCAGTTGGATCGAAACTTCCGGTCAGTGCCGATGCGGCGCTTTCGTCCCGATGTCCGAAACTATTCAACTTCTGTACAGAGTTGAGGCACCAGACCCGCACGTGCTCAACAGGGTTTATCGTGTTTACAACATTTCGGGCTTGAACATCGATATTGTGGATAAAGCAAAACTTTTCCATTTACCTGTTAACCCACTGGGAATCAATGTGGTTGTATCTTTCGCGCTACAGACGGAATAAGGTTATCATATAATGACAAATAATTTGGGACTACAAAGATCAACTACATCGAGAATTCACTACATCCGATCATAATTAGATAGAAGTTGAACCAAAAGGTTCAAAAGTTTCTTGTGTTCCTTTTACCTCAGGGTCTCCCATTTCCTCTCCGCTGGACTTTCAACTTCCTTACTCTTTGTACAGTCCGTATGAAATGAGAATGTAAAAATTCTATAGAACATTTGATCTGTATCGAATATCAGAGTGCGTGTACACATGGGATTTGGAATAGAAGCGTCGCTACAACCGGCAAGGGGGCAGAGAGAGAGAGAGAGAGAGAGAGACGAAAAATGTTCCTCAGGGACATCCGGCGGCACCCTTCCAGTCGTTGGCTACGACGCAAGGTCTAGCTTCTCTGCCCCCTCCCTTTGCCACACGAGGCAGTATGTAGGCTTTCCTCGTCTCTCACAATTTCAGCTCAACCTGCTGTGTATTTCTCTTTCTCTCCCTCTTGTTCTCTGACCACCCGTTGGGATAAACAGATTAGGTAACTACGTGATAAGTCGGTAAGTGGGTTCTCTCCGGCCCAGCACAGTCCAGAGCTGCTGCTGTTGCTGGTCCAAGCACAAACCCTCCACTCGTTCTCTCTTCCTCTTACTCATCCGAACCTCGCCGTCTTTCTAACAGACCAACATCCCGTCCAACAGTAGCCCTAAACAACATACACACACACTCACATACACACTCATATATAGAACGAGACAAGTGAGGATGGACGATAGACGAATAGAACGAACAAGGAACGAGCTTTCGTTCGCTATAACATCTAACTACCTCGTTAGTGTCATTAGTGACGGTCGGGGTGTCATTAGATTTGGCTCTTGGTACGTGTAGTTTTTCCACCTCCGGTTTGCCAGTTCTTCCTCTTGATCCACCATCATTGCTGTCTATAGGGTGCCCAGTATCTTGTAATTACTGTTTTTTTTGTCCACGTGCCATGAAATGCCTCCATTTATCTAGCCACGAAATTAATAAGCGGTTTAAGGCCAAATGACACGAAAACGCATTTTCCAGCAATGCCTGTAAAAACGGCAAACCTACGATAAGCATATCTAATAAAAGTAAAACTATCCACGCGATCATCATCAGTAATCAACCTCTTCTTTATTCACATCGATCTAAGAATCAGGCATCATCGACGAATCATCAACAGTTCTAAATTCAAACAATATCTCTGGACGCGTGGTGATTCACTCGCGAGCTTCCATACTAAACTAATTGGAAGCTATCCTTCTATTCTGCCACTAGATCAAGCAACGCTTCGTGTGCGGTTCCCTGTCGGGCTGCACGAGACTCACCGTCACTTCAAGCGTCAAGGATCTCTCGTCCAAGCACGTACGTCAAAAAACTCCTTGTAAATCCTTTCTCCGGGCTGACACGTTCCTTTTTTTCTTTTGCCTTTATTTGTCCCTCGTTCTCGTTACCAGCAGTCGTACGGTGAATTTTCTCGTGTTTTCATCAGACCCGTAACAGGATCGAATGATAAAATCCTGACCGATGTGTATCGGGTAGGAAAGCGGGACTGGAGGAACGAGAGTGGTGAAAATCGAATAAAGAATATACACTAGACACAACAATTGAAGGATATTAAAAAAATTTCAAATTTTTAGGTGATTTTCAACTGACTGTAATTCGGAGGAAAATGATCGCACAGAAAATTTAAAAAAAGCAAACTGTAGCTCTAAGTATCAAGTTTCCGGAGCTGTGCTCAAAATTTTCTTGACTTGAGCGGATCATGAGTAATTCCGAGAAAACCATAAAAAAAAAAATTTGTCAAATTTTTTTCGTCTTTCAAAACGGTGCACGGGCTTCAAAAAATTTTTTCAAGTAATTTTATCATAATAGTCTTTTAGAAAATTTAATTCCCTTTAATTTGACCTGCTCGCAAGCTCTGTACGATTTTTTCTCGCAGAGTTATCGTCGATCAAAGCAAAAAAGTCATTTTTGACTTTGGTGATTGATTACTCAGGGAATAATGGTCGTACAGAAAATGGAAGGAGGGTTCTGTAAACTGCAAATGATTCTCTATAAAACGGTGTTGAACGTTATCCATGAAATGAAATGTTCCGAAGTGATAATGTTGACAGAAAAAAAAGTGAAAAATGGTAAATTAAAGGATATTTGGATAATTTTGTATAACGTTGGATATAATGGGTAAACGAAGGATATCGTCGGTAATTTTTCAACCTCGAAGTGTCCTAAAAAAACCCTGAAAATTTAAAAGTGCTACGATTTTTTTTTCTTAGTGCCCCAAATGTTTAAATCTCTCGTTTCTGCCGAAAGTCATCATAACGAGCAATTTTTCAATTTTTATTCGTTCTTTCAACTTCAGAACGTTTCTTTTTACGACAATCCATATTTCTTGGATGAATAGCATTGAATTTTGATAAAAATCTGAACAAAAAATTTTTTCCGAATTTTTTTTTTTTTTCGGTACGAAAAAAAAAATTTCATAACTTTTTTTCCTCAGCTTCTTCACAACTTTTCACAACAACACTTTTGTGAAAAAAAAATTTTGATTCTTCTTCAACGCTGTCATTTACCGCCGGCATTAGCTTAACCCAAAGCGTACCACGTGGAGGTTGTTGGAAGTGTCGACGTGGCATGTCGTAAGAATGATTTCGAAACAAACTGTATGTCCTTGTTCAGAAACTCAAGTACAAGATTTAGACTTGAAAGTGAGGAGAGTCAATGAATAACGTTGTAATTTCTCTTACACCGACCATGCAACCTCCACGTAGTACGCTTTGGGTTAAGCTAATGCCGGCGGTAAATGACAGCGTTGAAGAAGAATCAAAATTTTTTTTTCACAAAAGTGTTGTTGTGAAAAGTTGTGAAGAAGCTGAGGAAAAAAAGTTATGAAATTTTTTTTTTCGTACCGAAAAAAAAAAAAAATTCGGAAAAAATTTTTTGTTCAGATTTTTATCAAAATTCAATGCTATTCATCCAAGAAATATGGATTGTCGTAAAAAGAAACGTTCTGAAGTTGAAAGAACGAATAAAAATTGAAAAATTGCTCGTTATGATGACTTTCGGCAGAAACGAGAGATTTAAACATTTGGGGCACTAAGAAAAAAAAATCGTAGCACTTTTAAATTTTCAGGGTTTTTTTAGGACACTTCGAGGTTGAAAAATTACCGACGATATCCTTCGTTTACCCATTATATCCAACGTTATACAAAATTATCCAAATATCCTTTAATTTACCATTTTTCACTTTTTTTTCTGTCAACATTATCACTTCGGAACATTTCATTTCATGGATAACGTTCAACACCGTTTTATAGAGAATCATTTGCAGTTTACAGAACCCTCCTTCCATTTTCTGTACGACCATTATTCCCTGAGTAATCAATCACCAAAGTCAAAAATGACTTTTTTGCTTTGATCGACGATAACTCTGCGAGAAAAAATCGTACAGAGCTTGCGAGCAGGTCAAATTAAAGGGAATTAAATTTTCTAAAAGACTATTATGATAAAATTACTTGAAAAAATTTTTTGAAGCCCGTGCACCGTTTTGACAGACGAAAAAAATTTGACAAATTTTTTTTTTTATGGTTTTCTCGGAATTACTCATGATCCGCTCAAGTCAAGAAAATTTTGAGCACAGCTCCGGAAACTTGATACTTAGAGCTACAGTTTGCTTTTTTTAAATTTTCTGTGCGATCATTTTCCTCCGAATTACAGTCAGTTGAAAATCACCTAAAAATTTGAAATTTTTTTAATATCCTTCAATTGTTGTGCCTAGTGTATATCGGGAAAGAAGGAGCACACGACTCTCGATCGTTGTGGCAGCAGGGCCCGTGCCATCCCTATCTATATTAAAGCCTCTCTTGCTTCATTCTCCGCGTTCACCAAACTCATACCATGTTCTCCCTTCTGCCGACGCTAATAAATTGGATCAAGCCCTCAGCTCCAGCCCTTCCCCTCCGCATCGAGCTGCTCTCTGACATTGCTCTCGTTCCCTCTCTCTTTTTATCTTTCCACGAGAAAACGAGAGTCAGACCGATGAGTTGTGCGAGTTATCCAGATCCTGGGCTTTACTTTTCCAAACTCTAATCTAAGATCTTGAGTGGATTTTAGTTTCGTTCTCGGAGCAGATCGCAATGGTGGCTCGCAAAAGAGGGAAATACTACAAAAACGAGAAGTGAGAGTAACGCCAAATTTATTTACGAGATACATAAGCATCTCTCTTTTTCTCGTGGGCCCAGAAGACTCTCGTGCATGTATATTCTACTCTGGTCTCCGTGAACTCATACGTTCTATGATCATAGGCTTAAGCTTATTTACGTTTAAACGAACAAGAACTCAGACCTATCGCAGCCAACCTATAACACGATTTATTTCAATTGTCAACCTTGTCTTACTTTTTTCTAAACTCTAACGCGATTGCAGACTATTATTTCGTTGTACTATACACGCGTAGCGTCATTTTAATCCTTCATTTTCCTCATCTAGTTTTGGCTCTTCGTGAATTTTCATGAGTTCAGGAAATTAAATCGTGCACCTCTGCTTTTTTTTTTCCGTCTCGCTAAGCCAGAGGAGAGCGAGTGAGCTGGGGGATGAAGCTGGCTTAGCAAAGCAATAATTAATTGCTCTGATTGCTCTTCATTATTGATGAGCGGTTGTGGGCCGGGGCTATACGCTCAGGTACAATCTGCAGCGATCTCTTTTGCTCTCTTTACTCAAATTCTGTGTCTGTGCTATGTCTCCGTCAAATTCACATTTGCCATCTCTCTTTCTGGCTTTCCTCGAGCTTTTGCGCTGCTCAGAGCAACAAGGATAGAGATTCAAAGCGCTGTGTATCCCAGACACCGTTTGGCTTTGCCCACTCGACCAGCAGCCCGGACCAAACTAGACCTTCCGATTTCCGTCTCGCACTCTCATACAACACAAGTACATATATATTATATAGCTAAAGCTCAAGCGCGCGCGCGATTCATCCCGGAATGTGATTACGAAATTGCAATTTCCAACCCCTTTACCGCGTTGCTTGTCTTTATACTAATAAACACTGTGTATCCGTTTTTCAAAATTTCTATTCTTATCTTTGCTCTGCTTTTACACTATTTCATCTTATTAAATTTTCTTCATTCTTCCGAAATATTGTTTTTTAGTCTCGGCGGTTTAATATCCGAATCCCAATTCATTTTTTTGGTCGATAAATGCGGATTATTCAACGTTTGAAGTTGCACAAAAGTGCGAGCAGTCCAAACCAGTAGCGTCTTTTTCAAGCACGTTTAAAATGGGTGTTCTGTTTTTTTTCTGTTCGAATTTCAGATACGAGTTACTCGGCCTATCATCCAGCCCTTCACGGAGTCGGCGAAGATTCTTTCGTTCGTCGAAAACAACGTAGAAATCGTACGACCTTCACGCTCCAGCAGTTGGAGGAACTCGAAAGAGCTTTCGTCCAGACACAATACCCCGATGTGTTCACTCGTGAGGATCTCGCAATGAAGATTAATCTCACCGAGGCGAGAGTACAGGTGAGATAAACATTTATTTGCTTTACTTTGTCGCGTTAAGAGGGAGCGAGGGAATGTGTTCATCACCGCGTTACGATTCAAGAGACTTTCTGGCACGAATCCTAACGGTTGCTCCTGCTTTTCCGACCCTCAACACCCTCGAAACTGGTGTAATCTTCCGACGTGGTGCGTAAGCCGCGGTAATCTTGCGGATTACTTCTCGAGTCGGTGTTCATACGAATGCGTTGCCTTTTTCTTCCATTATCTTGAAATAAATCCGATGGACGACTGTATATATACTTTGAGGGCACGAAAACCTCCGAACAAATTGAATTTCGCCTAATTTTATGCTTTTCCGCTTCTCATTGTCAGTAGTCTCAAAATCATTTTTCCATTAATATTAATATCGGAATTTCAATCAGTCAAACTCAAATAAAACCATAAATCTCAGAGATCCGAGGTAAATTGAGAGCAAAAGGACCAAGGCGAGAGGTATAGTCGTGATACGAGATTTGATGAAAGAGCGAGTGAGAGAGCGAAGTTGGCTTAATGAAAGGGGAGATCGCGTCAGGCATGACGCAATTATGGCACAGACTCATTGTTTCATTAGCGAGGAACAAAGGGAATCTGGAATAATGGAGAAATAGGCGCGTTTATACAGCACCTTCCTGTCGATGTTGTATATATACAATATACATATACATTCACATACGAACGTATTCACACATATGTTTATATACTCACATATTATTCTCGTGATAGCGCTTCGGACCAGGCTCTCCCCTGCTCCAATTAGAATCTCCCGAGTGAGGCACGTTTTCTCTACGACACGTGTAACGAAACGAGGATTTTCGTGACCATTACATACATTTTATTATTGACTAAATTCTGTTTTTTAAACGATAAACATCCAGAAATTCGAGCTATTTAAAGTTGGCCAGAAACAAGGATTATTTTCGATTGTGTCGAGCACGAATGTATTTTTTATTTAAAAGATGAACGAAGCTGCTGATGAAAACTTAATGATTTCGCGGTTTCCTCGACTAATTCACTACCATTTTCAAAAGCCATTCATTCTGCAGCGTTGAATATGAAATAATAGTCAAACTAAATTGACTTCGATCGAATTCGTGCATTTACAATTTGCCATCAATTATTTTTCGTGTTGAATTTTAATTGTGCATGTTTTTTGTATAAGCAACTCACAGATATTGCTCCATTTTTTCGTCCGTGTTTTATTCGGGATAGTAGAAGGTTATCGACATACATTTAGGATTAAATTCACATCGTAGTGAGAATAGAGGGCGGTTGGAACGGGGGAGGGAAAAGGGGGTTGAAAAAAATTTATCCGGTGGTCGAGGGTGGGTTTTCAACTTGGAAGAAGAGAAGAAGGCTAGAATTCACTTTTTCTCGATCTCTCTCACTCTCACGTGGCAACCGAAGCCTCGGGGGAAAACGCGGCTTTGTTCCCGGCTATTACTCGCCCCCGCAACCCTTAGGATACTATTATATCTCCCGTCTGCCACGAAACGAACCCCCTTCTCGTCCTCCCATAACGTAAAACCATCCTTCGTCCTCTCTCGCCGCCGCCGCCGCCGCCGCCGCAACACCCCGAGAACCTTCGTCTCAACCGCTATTTATTTTATTAAATCTATTTCACCGGCGAGCTCGTCGCGGGAAGAAGAGCTTCCGAGATCGTTGGAAAGATCAAGAAAATCGAAGAAAAAATAACGAGAGCCTATAGCTCTCTCGATTAAATATGATTTTTCAATCGAATAAGGTGTCCCTTGATTTATCGAGGAATATTGTGACTTTCAATTTTTCACGATGCATATCTATAGCATAAAAAAATGCGTTAGAACGCGAAAAATTCATAGTGTCGTAAGAATATAAGAGCGAAAAAAAAGTGGGAGCACAAAATATGACACCCAAGTGTCGGAAGCACAGCCTGCGGGCATCTTAAAGTCTATTTCAGTCAGCATTATGTCAAGTTAGACTCGTTAGTGGCAACTCGAGTCTCGGAAAGGAGAACATAAAAATGAAGCAAAAGAAACGTCGCAAAAACAGTATTACAGTAACAGAGAAAGAAGAAAAGGAGAGGAAAAAACAAACAAAAAAAAATACAACGAAGACCAGCAGTGGCGCTGGCAGCTCGTTGAACATGCACGCAGAGTTCTCGAGTTTCCTCTGGGGGTTCACCTACACCCGTGACAACGGACGGGTACTTTCAAGAATGAAAAAAATCATGTTCGTTCTAACTCAATGTGTATTTGAATCGTCTGAAATTTCATAAAAATTAATTTGTTTCACGTTGAGTATGTGTCTCAAATCACGTCCATGTTTTTCTTCACATTTTTATTCCGTTATCAATGATTTTATCAGCATCTGAACAAATTAAAAAAAAAAAAAACTTAAAAATTGCAGGTGTGGTTCCAAAATCGTCGAGCTAAATTCCGCAAGAGTGCGAGACTTATGAAGGAACAAAGGGAAAGAGAAAAGAGCGTTGTACTCGGTGAGGTCACCGGTGGACAAGCGCCGCCATCTTCCTCCAGCGGACCAAGTCCCGCGAGCCATCACGGCGACGGTGAAATGACAGGAGGAAGCGGCGAAGGTGAGGACGTTGCTCAGGACGTCGGCGTTGGATCTGCCGCCGGAAATGGCGGAGGCTCTCGCAGCCCAAGCACAACTTCCGCCTCCGTTAGCCCTCGACCTCAACAGTCACAAAGCAGTCAAGCTTCCTCGTTATTGGGTGGAGCTGCAACTCCACCCCCAACTCCTGGTCTATGCAGCAGCAGTAGTGGCAGCACTGGCAGCAGAGCACCCTCTTCTCAACCTCATCAAACGACCTCAACCTCTTCGACTACCAGCAGCGTTAACGCTGTCAGCCTCGGGACACTTTTGCCAATACCAAGCACGGAAAGCAGGTGAGACCATCATTGAATTTCTGATTATCCAACAAATTTATTTAACCACTACCGGATTAGGAGATCGCACAATCCTGAAGAGAAAAGTTATTAGGAATTTCGCTAAAAATACAAAGTGAGACGGTAGCATTAAATATTTCCTAATCTATTGGACTTGGAACGAAACTTTTCCCAATGAAAATTGTACCGTTTGAAAAGGCCGATCGAAGGTTGACTGAGAGGTTCATCGAGATCGAGTGGATCATTAAGATTTCAAGGTAGATGAAATCATTTTTTGCCGGATTCAACAAAAGAGCTGACGACTTCAGACATCGAATTCCAAGACACTCGATGAAGACTTCCGTGTAGTTTGAACTTAGGTCAACCGAGTCCAATTTAACGTTTGTTTTTCTCAAGAATAGTAAACACGCGTTAATCGTTAGGAGTTGTTTTCCTCCGAAGTGAAATTCACTGTTGCCACGATGACATTTGAACCTCCTTAAATCGTCGGGAATTCTCGTAAACGCGGCAAAAGAATTTTCACGACTCGTGTGTCTGTTCACCCTTGGTTTTGGCATAGTGGTACTATCACGCGCAACGGGGAGTTCCCGAGGTGCCCCGGGCACCCCGTCGCGAGGTGAGCTCTTAGACCCCTTCGTATTTACGCCTTTAGGAAATATCACTGAACTTTATAAACCTCCGCTTGGTTTGCTTTGCCTGTCCGATTTTCTTTATATATATATATACGTTGGCGTTCACAGACCGGAAGTTTTCCACGCGCCATTAAACCCGACGCGGACGCTCTATCGCAAAATTCACGGTGTACCGGTTCTCTCAGTTTTCTTCAGCACGTGAGCTTTGATATAATCTTTACAGCGTTTCATCACTCGATTAATGGCTGTACCCATGTTTAATAAAATTCTAGTACGAACGAATATAGTAACTTAGAAATGTAAAAAAAAGGTTATTCTACGTGACGCGTTACTTGAAATGGCCCAAATTTCATGTTATTGGAGTTGAATGAAATTCTCCGAGTATGAGAATGGGACGAGCTGAAAGTTCTGGGCTCAAAGAGATCGAGGTAATTCTCCGTTTCGGGAGTCATCGAAAACTTTATTAATACAGATTTTGATGACGATATAGGAGACGGGAACGTTTGAAATTTAACGAAAATTTTGTGAATTGAGGAGCTCGGTGCAGACAATGGGTTATAGAATATTCAAGGGACATTTGATCCCTGAATCAACGTACAAAGAAAGCAATGTCTTGAGAAGGTTCCCATACGTTTATGGAAAATTCAGAGAGGATTGTTCGAGAGAGCCGACTGTAAGAGCTCACCTGTATCTGTATATATTTATATTTATTTGGGTAACAAATATATATATATATAGATGTATACGTTTTCTTACGATTGGTGGGGTCCAACGAACGCTGGATCTCTCTTTCTCTCTCTCTCTCTCTATATATATCTCTCCCACCGTCTTCTCTGCAGTTGTAATTTATTTAAAACCGCTCGCCGTAAATATATCCTCATCATTTATTCAACTTTGCCCGGAGCCTCCGATCTCGCCTGTGCTCCACGAGCTATACAAGCTACTACCCCTGCTCTACACTGCCTATTACCGTTTCTATACTGCTCCGCCGGCTCGAAAGATGCGAAGGAGTAAGCTGTGCCTCAGCGAGTTCAGCTCTTCATCTTGCTGAACCACACGAGACCCGAAAGCTACCTCAAGATGCCCTCAGCCCCTTGCTCTCCGGTCGTTATATCTTTACGCTCTGAAAAAAACCAGTTTTCCCCACTTCCTCCCCTAGGTTCAGTGATCGTTTCACCTCGATGCGCAAAAGCGTAGATCTTCACGAGCAGACACTTTAACAATGTCATTGAATTTTCAATAATTTCTCTCTCTCTCTCGGAGAGAGAAGCTTCCTAATGGAAGAATTTTTTAAGCCAATTTAAAGCCCCTTTAATCCAAAGTTAATTCGAGACACGGTAAACTCTCCACGGAAGAGGCAAACAAAATTGCGATAAAAAATAGATCAACGCTGATCGTAAAGCAGCGTTATTATTTTTTATAACTGACACAGTCTGAGGATCGTGACAACGCGACTTGAAAGATAAATTGTATCGTTCCGATGCCAGATACACTCTTCACGAGAATAAGCCTTTTTTAATTGGCCCTAATTAACACGGTCCGCAATACTATCGCTCTGTTCGAGCTTCTTGAATTTGTTTCGTTGAAATGTTTCAAACGGCATCGGAACAAAGCGTTATGAAATCGTGGGCAATGAGCAAATGATTATTTACCTATTCCGAGCTGCCCTCTTTTTATTTTTTTATTTTCTATTTTTTATCGTATTGATAATAATTTTTATGTGCAGTTCGTTTTTCAATGCTTTTGCATCAAGAGCTAATGCGATAGAAGTATCAGAGTAGACGAGTGTGGATGCCGCCAGTTGGGCTTGCATACACGAAGGTTGACGAGGCACGTTAGCAGCGAACACTTGGTTGTACTCTGAACGCGTAATTGCCCTTAATTATCGCACTTACCGCGGGCCTTCGTTACTTCGAAATTACAACCCCCTCTTTGCCAACTCGACTGAGGCGCATCCCTACGATCCTATCTCGTGCGAAAGAGCACATTCGAAATATACATGTATATGAAAACGACTACCGTAGAATTCTCCGCTTGCCAGGAGCTCAGTTACGCCATTTTGCATCCCTTAGATTCAATACAGAACCCCGAGCATGCCCTACCGTCAAAGCTCTCAAAGTAGTCTCCACGCCCTTATCGTTCCTACCCAATTTCTACCCCTGACCGCCTGCTCTCCGCGATACATTAATTAAGCAATATTTGCGATTAATATTTGAAGTGATCAACGCCAGCTCAAAGGTACCAACGAAAATCTGCCACTCTCTCCTCTCTCGAGGTTCGGGCTTTGAAACTCTCTAACCCTCTGGCTCACCCAATTGCACACCGGTAAAACCCTTGGCATAAGGAGCTCTGCTCAGTGCGAAAGGGGTAATTGGGTTATCGTAATGTCTGCGAACTCGATGCTGCAGTGTTAACCAGCCACGAAAGCTTGATGTGATTCCACGCAACAGCTGCTCCACGAAACTAATATTCCGTATCGAGTCTGTTGGTTGAACCTTTAATTTAGTTCTATCTCGTTTCATCATTGATTCGTAAGGTCAACTTGATGGGAAACCAGAGCAGATGAAGCTTCAATTATTGTCCTCAATTGCCAATTCACTTGTAACCCCAAAATAATTAGTTCCACCTAATGTTGTATCAAGCATCTTATTTCGTTTAATACGGTACTTTTTGTCTCCATTGTTCCAGCAGCGCGAGCAGCGGAGCTGGATTCAGGCCCGTCGAGCCACCCACTTCGTTATTCTTTCCACATCTAGCGGCACAATTCTCACCGCCGTTGTTCGGCAACAAAGTTGTTGGTAATGCGCCAACTTCGTTGACCTCCAGTACCTCCTCGTTGTGGACAACAAGCGATCACCGAGCTAGCAGCCTTCAGGAAATGCTTTCCTGGGCACCTGCCGGCTGGCCTGGATCGTTGTGCAGCTGCTGCAAACCCGGTACTGGTGATCTTCACAGAAACAGTAGCCTCGCCGAATTAAGACGGAAGGCACAGGAGCACTCAACAGCCACTGCGTTGTTAGGCGGTTTAGCAGGATTTCCTGGCGGTTTGCCATTACCTTTACCATTGCCATTGTTACCCCCGTTACTTGGATTATCCAGAAGACCGGAGCATCATCATCATCACCATCATCATCTGCCGAGTGTCGTCCATCAGATTCAACCAAGCACGAAAGAAGATCCGGAAATCATGGACGATTCGAAGCGACATTGATAATCAAACTATGTTTAACGTTGACGAATGATTCGCTGGATAAAGAAGGAAAATGTGCAATCCAATATGATCTTTTTAATTCCTAGTTCTCAGAGCCACTGAGGAACTCGGAAATAGAAAATCCGACATTTCGTATTGCCGGCATGGTCGCCTCGGGAGAAGGATATTAGAATGATCAGCCTGTAGAAACTTGTGTATTATAAAAAAAAAAAAATAATAAAAAAAAAATTCGGTTATTGTCACGGACCCGGAGCCAGGATTATTATCAGGGGCTCTATACTTCAAGCCAATTTAATAAGCCAAAATAAAAACGAAATACAGTATATTATTATAAGTAATAAAGTAATATCTAGCATAAATCCAGTAGATTCGATTATTATAAAAATAAACGACATAAAAAAAATAAAATAGTTGTATAGAATAAATTTGTTCTTGTGACGAATTCATAATCGTTCAAAATCTTTAGATTTATTATATTCCTAATATTATTATCCCGATGTTTTCAGAGAAACGAGATCGAGTTTCGATCGCGCGCCACCTTTTCAATCGTCACGAGTCCTTTCAGGCATTAATCCGCCACTATTTCGGCATCAAAATTTCCATCTTTTAGTTGCTCCCAACGATCCCTCGTGTCCGTAGATTCAGATCACGCACGACCCACTGAGTGGGAACGAGAAAGAAAATCTTAGCTCCGTGTTTCCTCTTACCCCATAAGACACACGAGTTTTCCGGCAAGATGCCGAGATGATGGCGGGAAGAAGACGGTATGGCGGAGACATGCAGGGAGAAGAGAGGTGGTTCCGACCACGTTTGAAAACCCCTAGGGACCAAGCGGAAAGAGGGAAGTAAAGGTGGAAGGAGAAAAAGTGGCAGTAGAAGTAGACGAAAAACCGTTCCGGAAGGAAAACCGGACGAAGCTCGTTGGCAATCAATGTTCCCACTCTTGAACTGTCTTGCACTCGTTTCATCTCCGTCTCTCCTCGCTTCCTTTTGAGAAGCTCCGTTAAGACGCGGGGAGGAAAGAACGGAGTTTCGCCTTTGGATCTTTCCCCCACGCAGGCTTCTTGTGTACGATGATCGCAACCCCTGTCACCCCCGTTTCCTCCTTTTCGCCGTCTTGAAGGGAGCGACGGCGTGTGGGGCTTGGCCCGGCAAACTCGACCAATCGGGAACAAGACGCCATTGATCGGCACGTGGCAACCCCGGTTTTCCCTGGTTTCTCGATGTCAGCCTCACGCTCAATGGGAGGAGGAGGTTGCAAGTTTAACCAGTGGTGGGAAATCCTGGTGGCATCTGGTGGGAGTTCTCCATCCTAAAAGCTTCGTTGCTTCGATGCGACGGGAGGGTGGCGGGGATGAAAGGACGAAAGTGGTCCGTGCTTCCGCGGATTCTGAACGCGGCTTTGAAACCGGTGGGAGAAATACGCGGGGAGGTATGGAACTCGGCGTGGGGCTGAAATAGGAGGGTTGCCGGGCGCGTACTATCTGCACACTCCGTTACACTTACTGGTAAACCGTATTAATCAACGACATCATGGTTTATCCCCCGGTGTGTATGCTCGTGGGATGAGTGTTGCCTTTCGCAACCCTCCACGAGAGTTCCACAGCGTGCCGCGCGCGCTTCCTTCCTCTCTATCATCCTCTCTTCTTCTCTCACTTTCGAGCTAGCTCGCTTCGCTCCAACACGAGTACACGGCTTCGTGTGAACACCCAACCATTTCATCCTACCGCCACCAACGCCGAGTATAGCTCTCTCTATCTCTATATAGCAGATGAAGAAGAGAGGGAGAGAGGGATGAAAACTGGCGCAGAACATTGCTAGGAGAGGCGCCAGGCCACTTTGAGAGACACGATCGACCCTTAACTACGTCTCGAGGATATACCTACTTACGTTGCTTGGAAGATTCCTTCGTGATTCTATCCACGATAGTACGTGAGAGTAGTACCTACGAAGAATTTCTTGGTAATTGAACATTGGGTTAATGGTCGAGCCAACAGTAGTAGAAACCATGTTTCACATCCCTACCCAGGAGAGCTGTGCTCTCGAATCTGGAGTTACGGATGTAAGTGGCTATTGAGAGGATCCTTCATTGTTGATCCAATAGATTTTAGGAGAGAAGATGAAAATTATCATCCAACAAATATCGTTATGGGAAATAACGATAAAACGGAATGAGACACGCTATAGGTAATTTGAGAATTAAGGTCAATCGGATCAATCGAACAATCAAACGATCTTGATCATAAAAGTGATTGCGGTGTTCAAAAAACCAATATGATTTTTTCACACTTTTCAATCATTACAAAACGTATTTGAGTTGAAATCGAAAAAGTTTTTTTTTTTATCCGAGATATAATTTGGAAAGTTCACGGAGCAAGAAATATATAGTCCACGGATTTCTCTATATATAAGAGTACGTAATAAATTTCCGATACAATCCCGGGAATCGAACTAGCCCCGGTACCGCTCGGCTAGTCAAGAAGAGCGAGTGGAGGAAAGGCAAGGAGAACGAAAGCACTCACACCACAATATGGCGAGAAGAAATTCGTGACGTGAAAACGGAGAGGCGGTGGTGGAGCAGAGCACAGACAGTGATTAATACCGGGACGTCGTCCCGTGTCTTCCGCTTCTTGCTTCTTCCCATTCCAACACTTCATCTTTCTCCCTTTCTCTGTAGCTTTTTCTCTCCCATTCCCACCGAAACTCATACCCCTTGACATTTTGTACTCAATCTTTCGCTCGCTCTCTATCCTTCTCCTTCTCGGGAAACTAACCTCGGGACGCGCTCGATTCGCAACCGCCCGCCGTGGTAAAAGGTTTTACAAAATTCATTGTCGGCCAATTTGCATGTCAAAGACGTTACTTCGCGTGCCACATTGATATTAAAAATGCTACGCAACTCTATAACCAATTCGATAACTCGTATAGCTCGTCGATGACCAAATTCATGACTATATGACGTAAAGTAATTATGCAAAATAATGCTCCAACAAACAATTAAATTCATGATCCAAAGAGCTCGCTCGATTCTTTGCTGAAAGATACTTCGAACCGTAATTTAAACAACGAAGCTAAACGTCTGGTCAGCTACTAAATGCATTCTCGACAACAGGAGTTTGTTTGTCGCTATTCAAAGGCACCTACCAAGCATTTTGAGCCTGAAAATTCGCCATCCAAATGACATTTGCTCTCGTTCTACACTGTCAGGAGCGTCAGAACCAACACTTCGACAATAGAGCGACGCAAGAACAAACCCAACACCGCTGAAATACCCAAGGGGTGTTTCCGGCGCAAAAGCGTTCATAGCTTACTCCGTCGATAAGTAGATTTATCACGGTTCGTTAATAGTGCCTCGATCGGTTGGCACGCGCGAAAACACTCGCCTCGGTGTGCTTTCGTATGTGTCGTGTGTATCCGGTCGATGCCCTTTGAAATTGGCACTTTGATGATCGGAGAGTACACGATAAACCCCGTAGCACAAAACGTAAATTGAATAAAGGCAAACATAAAATGGCATCTACGCCCAGTCATAACGAAAGAGAAACTTGAACGATATTCGAAAAAAAAAAACGTCAACATTTCCTGTGATGAATTTCACAGTTTTTTCGTACAGCGAAACTTTTAGCATAATTGAAAGACAGGAATTATAGAAAAATTTAATATTTTACAGTCGAGAATATACATACAGACAACAAAACGGATTACCTTCGGTGTAGAGGATTGACGGAAATGAAATCTAGCGCATGGGGTAGTTTCACCATCGAATTAGCTTGTATGGTATTAAATACAGCGGTGTGATTATTCAAGCGGCCTCTGCTACCGACAATATTATCAGGCTAAGTACAAATCGATGTGGTACAAAGCTGGCACTCCTGAATAATTGAATAGTTACCAATTTGTGGGTTATACATCGAGGGTACTTGTTTTGATCAATTTTCATGAAATATCCGATTTTTGGTTGGTAAAAAAAACAATTACACGAGACCGCATAGTAGGCGCCCTGGATCAAATGGCCTTTTAGCTTCGCGGCCACTCTCGCTGTATTTATTAAGTGATTTATATGATGTTTGCTTCAAATATTCTCTCCCGAGTGTTTTTGAACTCTATCAACATGTAACATATCATATCGAGCATATATAGATGTTTCTGCAAAATCGTTAGGATCGAATTATTACGTACTAGCTTGAAAACTATTCGACAAGCAATGCTCGTGCTTTTTAACCTCGCCTGGTTCATCGCTAACACGGTATGCCTCGTCAAGCTCGAATAGCTTCAGTCTCCTGCATCCGAGCGGCCAATTATTCAGCAAATGTTATAATTGGCGCATTCCATTACGGGTAATGGATCGCACTTAGCGGCTACCGGTGTGATTGGGGCCCCGTGAGAGCTTCCAGTGGAGCAGCGAGCTTGTTGGGGCAGAGATAGAACTAGTAATGTACAAGGGGTTTGAGTCGGGGGGATGTTCCGTGGTGGACGCCATGAGCTAACTAGACCGAGAAGCGGAGGAGAAGCGAGGGGAATGGAGGTTCAGGTGCCAGAAAGCAAACCCGCTCAACCAATCTCGATAATACGGGAACACTAACCCTTTGGACGGAAACGTTTGTAATTCGGATGGACCAACCCTCGTGGTGTATTCGAAAAGCTTCAAGATATCAATAATAAATAGACCGATGAGATTACTCACCAAGTCTTGACGGATAAAACTGTATGAAAATCGGCTGAAATCGTGCAAGTTAAACTATTCTTTTGTCATTATGAAGCACAGCTAATTATTTTTTGCATCTATTCATTAGCGATCTTCGTCAGTCGGGAGTTTTAATCCACTTATTATATCCTCGTTCAGGCTCAGGTGGATTCAACGAGTTTCTCGATTAATATTTAATTTCATTAAGTTCATAATGTACGTGCTATGTGTCTTACCATGCATAGGCTGACTTCCACTATGCGTATATATATCGTATATCTGCCCTGTCATTCGAGGGGACACGAGTCGTCTGCTCTACCATATTGTTTTATGCGAAAGTGGAGGAGAACGGCACGCGTCAGAGGGTACATACGCGTAACAATGAATATCCGCGAAACGACGAGAGAAAGAGACGACTTTACATCTTCGAGTTTTGCACACACCCCGACGGTTTTGAGCCCCCCACATGAAGCCATTAATCCTCGATGCACAATGACAAAAAGCCCAATGTGTTCAGTAATAATGGAGAATCGTATTCTCCGCGCTGTACGTTTACAAGCTTGTCATCGTCGTGACCACCCACCATTCAATCTGGCTTAGAAAAAAAAAAAAAAAAAAAACCATTCTGCACGAATTTCAACGTTGGTACATTTTGTCTTTGGAAGAAATCTGACATTGCAGATTACTATCAATGATTGTCTTTTAGCTTAATCGAACGATTAACAGATTTATCGGAGTGCAAACGGAAACGGAAAGGAAACCTATTCTCGAAGTCAAATACAGTAGGCTGAGCTTCGACTTCCGGATCCACCCTAACATTACATTTTCCCTCTTTTCTAACCCTCGACGTAGGGATCTGCACGTGCCCGACTCATGAACACCCGCAGTAAACCGAATAATCGCCTCCATTATTTTCTTCTTTTTCATCCTAACGTGCTATTCATAAACACATTATGAATACCGATAGAAAATTCGAAATAACGTTCATCAAATTCACTGTTTATTTCTGATGTACAAATGCAGCAGATGAATTCACTGAAACTGTTTATTCGACAGAAAGCTTTTTTTGTTTTTCAGCAAAATGATTCTTCTATTGCATCGTCTTTCAATTCTCAGACAAACGATTATTTACTGACTTTACCGCAAGAAAAATACAAGATTGATACGACTGTACGTAATGTTTTTCGCTTTCATATGCAACATTTGTTTCGATGATACACCAAAAGTCTGGCTTCTTATATTCCGGAATCTTACATTATGCAAAAAGGAGTCGTGTACGAAAACTGCTGGTATCATGCTCTCTTGGCTCTTTTATAATGTTAATAGCCATGAATATTATTATGGGTTATTAAAGTAGCATTTCTTCCTGCCTTCAACCTCTCTCTCGTTCTTCTTCAAACCCTCTTCGCTCTTCGTTCTGCGCCATGATCATTAGATTTTTTTATGCCCTTGGTCGTCATATCCCTTATGTTAAAACCTGACAGGATCCGCTCGTGATAGCTTTTGATTCATATTTTGTAACCCAAGGATTACACCGCCACAAGAGTAAGAGAGTTGGAGAAAATTGAGGGTTGGGGTGAGATGGAAAATGGTGAAATTTCACTGACGGGGTCACTCCGATGGGTTACACGCCCCGACGATTACGAGTATCGTTCGATATACTCGACTGTAACGGCACGTGCCGGTACAACAAAAAAACAGCTACAAACGTTCGAGGGCCTAGTGAAAATATATACGCGTCAACCGGAAGCTTTTGGGGAAAGTGAATGGAGCGGCCTGACCATTGTTCGTTAAGCATTATAGCCATTTTCGGTAGCCACTCTCGATCATCGTGAGACGATCCTTGATCTTACTGACCGTGACGAATTAACGCGGAAGTCATAAGAACTCTCATAGACTTTTTCCAAGTCAGTGATTTTATCTTAAACGATTTTCATCACGATGCCATCTCGCACGAAGGATGAAAAATCTTTGAAAGAACAGCAGTTCTCACTAAGAGAATCAGGCGTAATTCGACTAAAGATTTTTCTGGATAGAGTGTCAATTTGCTGAAAATTTCATCGACCCATCAGCCCCATATCCACTCGTCTCTGGATCTCCAACGCTTACACACAGCAACAGTCTCAGTGTTTAGAGTCTTTCGTTCAAGGCTTGCTTGGCTCGTATGCGATTTTCGTGCCGCACCCTCTCATCTTTGGTCTATCGTAATATAGATTAGCTCATATGCTGCTCCTCTTGTGTTAGCTCGGATCTGGCTCATAGCCTGAAGTGCTCCGGGATTCACTATTCATACACGCGACAATTAGATAGGCATTACTCCGCTGCTTGGTTGGATGAGTTTGGGTAACAGAGCTGGGAGCGAGGGTGGCGCGGTATAGGTTGGTGAACACGAAACACGGTGTACACACCACTTGAACCTGCTACTTTCAAGAGCCCCAGCGTATGTACACATACTTGGTACACGCATTATGCTCTGATGCCGTTGGAGGGTTGCAGTTTCATACAATGATGGGTAAACCGAAGAAGCGTCATAGGGGAAGGTTACGAAGATACAGGTTTCGGTGGATGATGATGATGGTGGTGGTTGCGAGGAGGAGAAGGTGGTGGTGGTGGTGGCGGCGGTGGATAATGCGCGGACGTGCGGACGCTCGGTTCGCTATCTTCTTCGGATATATATATATATACCCCCGACCTACTGGTAAGGGGTGGCTTGAGTCAACCCCTAAGCCAGTGTAAACACGTTTTAATAGAGATTCGCTCGAGCGGTTATAATAGCTTTGCCAATGTATCTCGTGCTTCTGTCTCTCTTATCCTTTTCCACCAAAGCCAATGCTGCCATCAGATGTCTCCTTCTCAACCTCCTCCCGAACCTACCCCCTTCGTCCATCTTCCATTATATAAATTCTATATACAACGGTGAAGGCTGTTTCAGGGGTCTTCACAGAATCGGCTACTCGTATCTTTTACGCCTACACGTTCCCTCGTCATACGTCTCAACTTTTACCTCTTTTCTTCCCCCCCCCCCCCCCACTCTTCTCTGTACCTTTTGCCCTTTCTCTTCTTTCTTTTTTTTCTTCTTTTCCTCTCTGCGTTTTCTTTTTCTTTCTTCCTTTTTTTCCAACTCTTGCTCTCCGCCTTCTGCTCCCGACAAACGACGGAATCTCAACCTTTCATTCACGAGGACCACACACGCGCCTTTTTTCTTCTCTCTTTGCAAAAAAAAAGAAAAAATAATTAGAAACGGCTGAGTGGCTTTTTCATCAGGTTTTTCGACAACTCAAGCCTTCACATTTGTTGTCACAATGATAACGGAGAGCACACGTTTGTTTCAAACGCACGGATAGATGCTTCAACGAACCCGAGAGATGATGACGTGTTTGATAATTTATAGTTTGACGATTGATAATGCAGACGCAATCGTCGGGGAAACCATTTGTCCGTAAGCGTTCTCGTGATTTATTGAGTGTGATGCACGAGGCAACGCATCTCTCCCTATGGATTATTATTTCAAAGCTTGTATATACATACATCGACGAAAACGATTCAACGACTAGAATCAATTTGTTTGAAAATCCATTACCGGACGAGAGAATTCATTATACGATCAAGTGTAATACGCAATGCTGCTTTTATATAAAAGAATTACAGTCATCATCATTATCATCGTCATCATCATCATATGCACATTAATATCATACTAAATCGAAGTCTGTATATATAAACCCCGAAATGGACTACAATTCTGGCAAGAACATAATGTCAAAATTATGCATATGAAAACAGATTTTCTTCAGTGATCCAACTTCTCGTGCGCAGAGCTCGTGTATGAAAAGAAAACGTCGAGAAATACGTTTTTTTTTTGTTTTATATTCAGATTGCACAACTATAAATGAGAAAACAGGCAAGATTGTGTTTTCTTTTTCTTCAAATTTTTCATCCATGTTTGGCAGAGTGTTCGGGTTAACGTGTGCAGAATGTACGGCTGCAAATAAGGGATGCTGGAATGGCGAAGGCGAGAGACGACCAGCAGTACTTCAGGTTGAATAATTCAAGCTCTCATTAGGGCGACAAAAGCACCCTGATGGATAGCTGCTTGGGCCCTCGCTCGCGCGACTGCTCCCGTCTGCGCTTTAACTCTAATAACTTGTCCGAACATAACTCATTCGCACATACCACATATACAGAGGCACGGATAAACACACACATATAAAATCACAGAGTGTAGCGCCAACGTCATTCGGGACCTCATCATTTTTTTTTCTTATCTTTATATCATTCATCCTTCCTACAAGACCTTATTTCACGTGTTGTACAAAACCCTTTTACTCCACCAGCTATTGGGGCTAAAACTTATGAAAACTTAACGGGTGGTAGCTTCACCCTCAAGGAATCTGAAAAAATGTCGATTAATATCCGAAATAAAAGTATTCCGCAGCTTGTAAATCTCTATCGCGCTACAGAGCTGCAATGAAAAAAGAAATTCGTCGACTCAACAAAAGTTTGATCGATTCAAAAACTTCTTTCGCTGGTCCAAACAATTATTTCGAACTACGATAAAAACGTCGTTCGATCAACAAACTTCATTATGTTCACCACGAATATTTGATCCAACAACAACAAAAATTGGTTGAATCAATCACTTTATTTTCTGATTTCTGTTGAAAAAATTAACGCGATCAATGTCTAAGAAAATCGGATTGCATCAATTGTAGAAGAAAAGCTTTTTCGCTTTGGCAATTCGACTAGAGTGTCGTCAAGAAAAGAAAGACTGGTTAGACGGACAGAAAACATTGGAGCAGAGGTTGTAAAGGGGTTGTAAGGGGGACGGACAAGCCACAGCATGGACGACGTCTCCAGGAACGTCCATTGTTTTATTTCGAATGTTCTTTCATTTCTTAAAAGGTTTGCACTGGCTGGGTATACTCGGGCTTGATAATTAGGACAATGCGCGAGAGAGCCGGACATTAATTATTAGCCGCGCTAATTACCCGAGGATAAATCGCTCGAGCAAACGAGAGGGGCGAAGAGGAGGGAGGGGGGAGGCTGGAATGAGCGGGGGTTTGTGCGACGTTGGATGAGGAAAATTTGCTGGGGTGTTGGGGGGGTTCTTGTAGCTGAGTCGTGAACACACGAGCCAGGAGGTTGCAAAGGGGCGAGGGGTATGGAAAATAAAGCATGGAGTGGCTGCTCCTGCTCTGTCCTGGGCTCTCCAAGTGGGCGGTCAGACCCATTACCGTTATTGCTGCAACAAACAGCTTCCAACAACAGCAATAAATACACGAACATTCACAGAACGAGAGAGAGAGAGAGAGAGAGAGGAAAAGAGGATTTTGCCCAACGCTTACGAATGGTTTTCCCCGTCCTTCTTTACGCCCATTCCAACCCATACGAGTTATGATTATTTACTACAATCGTACATATATTTTTCTATACATAAGTCACGACTGTCATGGCGTTCAGCTGT
Source organism: Campoplex capitator (assembly GCA_037576405.1). Lineage (NCBI taxonomy): Eukaryota > Metazoa > Arthropoda > Insecta > Hymenoptera > Ichneumonidae > Campoplex > Campoplex capitator. Next base: position 13,246,469 of record JARBWI010000322.1, on the reverse strand, counting down.
TGGCAATCTAAAGGAGAGTTAAGAGTTAAAGGACAATTGGATCGATCCAAATACATCGATAACCAAATTCAATAACCCTCAAACGAAGATGGAGAACCTGGAAAATTGGCGAGAAAAATATGGCTCATCGATATAACCATCGGATATTGAGCCAATCGGAAATAAATTGCCCTTTTATTAAAAAAAAAAAAAAACAACGATGCACGAAAAATAAGTCGTGGAACGAGTTACAGGAACTTTTGAACTTTTCGTAATGGGATTTTGTATCCCAATAATCAATAAATTATTAGCCAAATATAGGTTTATTGCTGAATGATTGGAAATGTTTTAAATAATAAATCATTCAATTTTTACTTGATAAATGATCGATTCGAAATATCAGAAATTGATGAGCTAATTTATTCGATTACTTTCGTAAAATATTTATAGCTGGTGACGTCTTCTCGTAATCACCAACGAAACTATACACATTAGAGAAAGAGCAATCAAGGCTAATAACCGAAGCGACTTTTTAACGCGCTCTGTAAGAATTTTTTTTTTTTGTTTATTTTCAATATCTTTTCCCCTCGCACGAACATCCGCGTAATAAGCCGACTGTTTTAAATCTTTCTACTCTCCTTCGTTCGTTGTTTTTCTGCGCTATTGTGTATAGCGCAGTTTTATATCGTAATTGGCATACGCGGAGAACATTCCGAGATGGAAAAATAATCTCTCGTTGTCGCACATGTATTCAAAAGGCAAACGAGAGAGCTGCGCGATAACCCCGAGGGAACTTTGTTATACGCCGGTATTTTACATATATACGTCGACCAATTACTAAAGAGCATTTTCCGCTGCTATATACTTACAGAGAAAACGAGTATCATAATTTGACAAATCAAAGAAAATGTACGGAGTGTCCCTTGGACAGCCGTTGACGTTAACGACTTTAATGAACTTTGAAATTCTGAATAAAAAAGAATTTGAAAACATTCACGCGTCTGACGCACCGTTCGAGACCGATTGATTATTCAGTTGCGACCAATCAGTGGCCTCGAAAAGTCACGCCTTTTTCTTGTCACTTGGTTCAACAAAATTCGCTGATTCTGATGTTACCGATCAACGAAATATTTTTTTAACAATCCGCACGAGGAAACAAAAATGACTTGAAATATTTTCTCTTCAGAATTTTTACAATTCAACTAACCCAAGAATTTTTCACTGACTTTTCAGACATCCTGTATATATTTATATTCAAAGAGTACACATGCACACGGAGAGTGTGTAAATTCGTAAGGAGGGTCATGATTTTTTTTTTTCGTCTGCTAACTCGTCACGCACTACGCTAAATATATATCATAGTGTGTGTCACTCAACGAGCAATTGCATCCGTCCGCCCGTATGACAAGAAGATCCCTCGATTGAATTTGGGATCGCTATTATATCGTGCAATTCATCCGGTCAACTTGATTATCAATATTTTTCAAATCTAATTGTATGCACCTACGAATCGAACACGAACGTTGCCAAAAATTGAACATTCTTCACGAATTTTGGAGTCGTGAAAAAAAAAACGATTTTTGCTTGTAGGGAATTCCATTATAAGTTCATTTTTTATCGACCAATAAATAAAATGGATAATAATAGAGGGTAGAAAAATATGTTTTTTTTTCGATAAACTTTATATTTACGCGTTGTAGCTCATCCCTGAATTCATTTAGTTGAGGGAATTATATGTAAAAAAAAGTCATTGACGATTCGTAAAGTTTCCTCACTTCGTAGCTTTGATAAAATGAAAACGAACCGAAAGTATTTCGTGCCTAACAACCAGAACTCTATGACAAAATAGTGACCTTCAGGCAAACATATGAACGAAAAGAAAAATGCATTGCTTTTCAATGGCAAAAATAACTAAGAGAAATGACGTCCAAGCCTATGAAATAATCAGTAAATAGCAAGAGATAGAGAGATAGAGCGTGACAAAGAAGTGAAAAAATGTTTACTGGGGAAAACATTCGTGACGAAATAGCTCGTAGTAGCAATCTTAATACACTCTCCCGAAACGGCTGTACATACATAGAAACAGGGCCAAAGGTCTAAGTTGGTTGTTTCAACGATAAGAGAGACTCGGTCTTTCGAGTGGGAGTTCGTTCTAGTATACGAAACGGGGCTGTAAACGAGAGCTTCGAAATTCAACAGTCGATTACGTAGAGATCTCGCATCTTGTGACACATGAATCTTGTCATCATTCAACAAATATACGTTCGTGATTTGTTTGTTTGTTTTTTTTTTTTTTTTTTTTTTTTTTTTTCAATTTTTTTTCAATGCCAAGAGAAAATAAAAAAAACGTAGTGCAATAGTTGAAACTTCGGGCTGAATCGTCCATGCCCACGAGTGAAAAAAAATGGACCAGTGAATTGAAAAAAAAAAAACGAAAAAAGACAATGAATGGCGCTAAACCGAGAAGCAGTAAAATAGGAAAAGATTGAAAATTAGTGAGATTTTTATTCGATTTCGGACTCATTTGATATATTTTTGTGTTCGAGGAATGATCGAATTGCGACTTATTCAAGCATAACATGTTCATCGCGAGTGGCTATCAAATATCGTGATAATTCTTTGAGCTTCGATATTAGTAAGTTTTGGTTAAATTATAGTCAACGCGTTTGTTCCAAGCAACTGTTAGACAACAGGAATTCATCGCGGTCGACTTGCAAATTGATTTTATCGCGACGTTTTGCTGACTGAAACGGAAGGGGCAGGGGGTGGGGGGGAGAGGTATGATTTTACCATTTTTGGACGTAACCATTTGGTTTCAAATGCTCGTTTTTAGATTTCGCAAAGTCGTATAGATAAAACCGTTGAGTATCATTTGAATAACAACGCGGTTGCGAAAAAGTAAAAAAAAAAAAAAAACACTCGACGTCAAAGAATTTATAAAAATGGCTGCCAAACATGCATCGTGAAAGGGTTGAAACATTGATTGAGAATGAAAATTTATGATAAAGAATATGGAGCTAACGGGACGAAAGGAAAGGAGAGCGATGGACAGACTTTCGCGTTCTCGTAACAAGAACCGCGAGGACTCGTGAGAGGCTTGTGTTAAATACTTTTTTACAATCCGGAACTGGTATTCCCCTCTTAGTCTTTTTTTTTTTTTTTTTTTGCAATCTACACCAACTTTTTTTTTTTTCGTTCCCCACTTTGCACTTCTTGTTCTCACCGCCTTCTTCATTTTCTTCTATTTACTTTCGTACGTTTTCTATTTATTTTATATTCAATCGTAACAAGTTCCAGTTTTATTTGTCAAGTTTTGTCGAAAACTCTGAATTCCGGGGAATAATGAAATTATTCAATCGAAATAATGATTGATTTTCAATCTTTTTGAGAATTTATGACGTCGAAAGGATTCGAAAAAAGTACAAGAAATGTCAAAAAGGATGAAGCGATCATACACACGATCACAGCGATCGATTCAACTCGTTTCATATTTTTCAAACGTTAACGAATCAATCGAACGGATTACTCTGCGCTCTCGAAGATTATAAAGCTCCCAAATTGGTCGGTTCGTAGTCTTGGGTCTTTTTCTACCGATGACACACACACAAGGCGTAAAATTACTAGAAAAATGCATAATGATTGATTAAAGTATTTCTTTTCTGGTACCGGAGACCGAGACAGAATTAGTTTTATATTTATTAGGTCTTAACAAATACAGCTGCAAATAAAAAATAATATATATACAGGATAATACAAATAATGATGCCTCAAAAAGTAAAAAAAAAAAAAGAAAAAGATAATGCAAAGAAAAAATATCATGAAGTGAACTAAAATTAGTGACAGCTACGATAAACCAGAGAGATAGAAAAAGAGAGATTTTCATTTTGATTTGATTCATTTGCTCATTCCACGAAACATTAGGCATGTTTACAATTTTCGTGGCCTCCCTGAGACATGCAAAATGAATAATAATATTTATTATCAAATTGTAGAATCATAATAAATTTGAAAAACGAGTAATACAAAGTATAGAAACACTGTGAAGATGTCAGACGAGCTAGTTTCAAATTAATCTTAATTGACAGCCCAATTATTATAATCTGAACTACAACATTTCATCAACTCAAACTCAACCATTTCTTTCTTATCGATCGGAGTAACATTAAAGAAAGAGAGAGGGGGGGGGGGGGGGGGGGGAGATGGAGATTGATGCAGATCCTTTAGCCTCCTCGGTTATTACAATTATTAAAATTCTCTGTTGTTTCACATTAATTGTAAGTGTAGAATTAGTAAATTGCTTTGGATTTATGACAATCGTGTCTCAAGAATTTATTATGTATAGTCTTAGAGCTAACTCAAAACTAATCAATATCCCGTAACATATTTTATTTCTCTTAGAAAATTGTTATATATTTTAATTCCTTCACTGAGAGAGATAGAGAGAGAGAGAGAGAGAGGGAGGGAGGGAGGGAAGGAGACGGATCGAGAGAAAGAGAGAAAAAGAAGGCTCCCCTCCGAGGAGGATTCACCGGGTTGGATGAAGCGTGAGGACGCAGTGAGGACGGTGAGGACGGGCAGCCTAGAAATAGCGGAGAAAGAGAGAAGCGGCCTGGCGTGGGGCAAACGATAACAGGCTGTGGCGAGCTTGTTTCTCTCTGTCTCGCTCATTCTCATTTTATATATCCCTATCTCTTATTCCTGTACACGCAACTTGTCTTTTATCTATCTTTCTCTCTTTCTCTAATTATTCCGTGTTTATTCGTACTAGCAGAAGCATCATACACGAAGCACGAGCGAAAGAAAATTGTACAGGAGGCTTTCGGAAGGAGGTGGAAAGGCAGCGGAGTTTCTTCATCGTCGGCGCGTCGTGTTAAATCCTCATCTTCGTCAGTTCGATGATAACTGAGCTTGAACGACCGCGGATTTTCGACGAAGAATATTTAACGAGACAATATTCTTTATATTTTCATTTCTTTTTGTTTTTTTTTTTTTTTTATTCTTTCCCGTGTTAAAAGTCGACTTTGGAATTATTTTGGCACGTGGAATGGCCGCTCCGAGACAAACGAGACCTTACGGACTGGCTTTCTCACTCTTCTGCCTTGTCGCCCTCTTCGGTGAGTTACCGACCGTTAGTCACTCTCTCGCGAACTGCGCTATCCGTGCTTCGCATGAAACTTTTTACACTCGCCCATTCACCACCAACGCTTTTTCATTGTTTATCTCTTTCTCGCGTGCCATAATCATGAGCTCAACGATTCTCGTCGACTTTGGCGCCATTCTTCGTTATCCCTTCTCCTTATTCTTATTTTTTCTTCATTGCATTATCTCTCCGTACACTTTTTATTTCGTTTCTGGAAGCAGCTCAGCATTTTTACCGACTGGGCCTCCGAGCCGATTCTTCGAACGATAATGTCACGCCACGTGTCTTGATTTTAAATTCAATGGCGGGAATAATAGAGATGTCAGGATTTTTTAATCTTTCTTAGTTAAAAATTGAAAAGAATTTTATACTTATTTGATACTTGTGATATATCATAAAATTGAATTTTCATAAATAGTCAAATAAAACGAAAACGTGTTATCTGTTTCTTTAATAAGTGTTTTTTTTTTTTAATTTTTTTATTTTAAAGTAAATATCAAATGTCATCTTAGTTGTCGACCAATAACAAAAAAAAATTTAATTCGTTTTATCGCGGTATTCCCTCTCTCAATCGGTTTCATTTTACCGGCTCGAAAGACTCTCAGGATTGACGCGGAATTGAGATTAAAACCGCAATGTCGTCAGTGGCAATGTCACAAAAAATATACCGTTGAATAATGGCCAAAGAGAAAGACAGAGAGAGAGAGAGAGAGAAAGAGAGATAATGATAGTGATAGTTTATTTATGCCTGGACTACGCCATTACATGGCAAAATGCTTACAAAATAAACTCGTAATACAACAACATATGCGTAAGACATATAAAATAAAATAAGTTTTAGTAAGACAGGGAAAGACAATAAAATTTATGAACTCTAAAAAAAACAGATATAATGCACTAATAACACGCTAAAAAAAAGAAAGAGAGAGAGAGAGAGAATATTTCATGTAGTGAAAACCTTTCATCTCGTATTTTTCGAAAATTATGATTGTTAACACTGTGTTATTTTCTTTGTTTATTTTTTGATTGATCGAGGTTATTATTGTTATTGTTGCAGGTTCGTGTTGCCAGATGGCACCAGGTAATTATGCAAAATCTCACAATTTTAACGAATCATTTTCATTTCTTTAAATTCAATCTTCCATCAACGAAGCAATGATTCGATAGGAGTATAAATAGGAGTATAAATATCATGCAAGAAACAATAATTCAAGAGCATCGTGCATTACACGAGTCGCATACAAGTCAATCAACTAAACAGGAAATTGAAAAAAAATGACTGATAATTCTCGAAGATAAGACGTCCGTTCGATTTTCGTTTGACTCCTCAACAAGCTCGAAAAATCGAATTATTGCATTTTTCACTCAAACTCAATGTTCGTATGCAATTATCAGTTATTTTGAGCGCATGTAGTTTGAAAAATAATGAGCATTGAAATCATATTTTAACTTCCCGACACATAAACACACGCGAGCTAGGAAAAAAGGCAAAACTTCTCGTCACTAATGTTTGAAAAAAAAAAAAAAAAAAAAATACAATCTAAAGTTAGGAAAAATAGCGAAAAAAATGTTGCCATGAAAAAATCATTTCGATGTGTAACACGCGTTTCAAAGCACACGTTACACAACGTCACTATTCACATCTGGTAACACAGAACTTCCGTTTCCTTGCAGCTATGTATATTTTCGAGAAAAAAAAAACAAATGCATTCATCGTCTGATAAAATCTTCGTCTCCTCTCGCGATAATTCATTTCCGAACTATTGTTTAATCGTCTATAAATACGTTTCTCCCGTGGGAAATCAAATAGTTTCTCATCCGTATGAACCAAACTGCGGATAATCAAAGACAACGAAAAATGTTGAAAAACATAAATCAATGAATCATTCCGAGACCCGGAATTTTTCGTATCCCACAAAGTAAACATCAACGTCGTGTAACTTGTGCGTCTCGGAACGGTCTACCGATTAACGGTGCGGGCAGTAGCGTCGCGTGAAGAGTGGCCACGACTTTTAACAGAGACCCACAATATCACGGATAAGTTTACCGATAGGGGTCTTTCATTCGATCTATATCTATAGACACTTCATCCACAGACGCATCATTCGATGTGTATACATTTCTGTAGATATCTGTATACACATTTGAATTAGTACAGTCAATGCACGCAGTTGTCTTCTCCGGCATTTTTGAGAGAGAACGATAGAGAGAGAGAGAGAGAGAGAGAGAGAGAGGGACTCCGGCCGAGTGTTCACGTTTGGCAGTCGACCCGTGGCTCCCGGCTCGTTCACAATTCGTCGATGTGTGATATTCAACGCTCGAGTTATTGTCCCAATCAATAAGATCGAATAAAAGTAAAGATCGAATAGAAAATCGAAGAAAATAAGCGGATTTCAAACAACAGAAACGATAGAAACGTTGAGGAACGAGGACCAACTTGAAAATTGTTTTGATCCGGAGATCCAATCAATATTTATAATCAGTGATCAATAGTTGGAATCGAATGAATAAAATAATGATAAATTCTAGTCAGATCTTTGGTCTCTTGGTGTTTTCAGCCGTGGTTGGTGCTACAAGGGGATGGAACGTAGGAGAGGCCTTAAAGTATCAACTCGTTAGCACGATACTGTCCAGGGAAGCAGGAAACCCAAGAGCTGGCGGTGACGTGGGTTTTCAATTGACCAGTGATCTAAACGTAGCCGCTGTCTGGCACGATCCTAAAGATCCTAGTGTAACACTACTTCAAATTCAGGTAAACGTCAGGAATACAAGGAACGAATTATTTCGAGTCGGATAAGAGCGAAGATTGATATTTTTTGTAAAAATGCTTATGAAAATCGTTTTAGTATTGAACATTTTAATCGTAATTATCAATTGAAATTCTTTTATAAATATTCATGGATTACCACAAATTTGTTTTACGAGTAATTCTTTTCTCTCAACACTATTCATGGGCAGCTTATCGCTCTTGGCGTCTCTCAAATGATTGTAAACTTGAGTTCCGGCCAAGTTTTACGATTGGCCGGGTCATCGGGTAACGATAAAAGAAATTTGATAACCTTCTTCTCTCGTGTCGTGACTGCACAATGGTTGGAATGAATTTTGATAAAAGTAGAATTATTGTATTCTCGAATGAAAGTTCATTGTTTGCTGTACAGGGAAGTCAAATGTTTTTGACGATAAATATTCATGAGTAAAATTTGATATTTTTTATGCAGAATTTTCTAAAGTCATTTATAATTCTCCATGATTCATCAATAGGTTCGATATTAAAATATGATTCTTTTGTCCGTTAGCCAGGAAAGCCAAAATTATGGATAAAATCGAGACGCGCTCCAGAGCCCGAAGGTTTCGTCGAGCACAATTCCCGGCTAGACGATTTATCGTTAAAGCCGATATACGGACTTTGGAAAAACGGCGAAGTGACTAAAATATTTTTGGATCCAGACGAGAGCGTATCATCGAAAAATTTGAAGCGCGGTCTCGTAGCCCTCTTTCAATATCGTACTCTCGATGGTAAATATCGTGAATACGATACTTCCGGTTGGTGTAACGTAACTTACATATCAGCCGGATCTAACGTATTGGAAAAATGGAAAAATCATTGCGACGATACGGGCCTGAAAATCAAAGACGAACATCCGAATCCGATTTTGGCCGTTGATCTTGTCAGCACAAGACGAACAACCTACCTGTTAAATCCTAGATTGATACCCGCTCGTATCGATGAATACGAACAACACGAAGTCACCCTCAAAGCCAACAAGGCATACGGCACTACCGTTACGTCCCGGAGAACTCTCACTGAAATATCATCATCCGCTACGGACCTCAAAAATCTTCAGGCACAAACAGCTCAACAAGCTATTGCTCATTTTCAACCGGGCTACAAAGAAGTCTCGATGGATTTACAAATTGAACCGGTCGCGTGCCCTGATTCCGGATGTCGAACGGTAATTTGTCCATTCTTAATCCGAAACTAACTGTGTACACATTGAGAAAAAAAAAAAAAAAACATTGGTTCATTGAACTGAATCTATTTTTTTGAACGAAAATTTGGTGAATCTAACAAATTTTTTGTTGGGAGGCAAATGACTCAGTTTGTTCAATTGAATCCGAAAAATTTCTGGTTCGAACACTAGTATTTGACTTATTCGTTTACGCATACTTTTTTATTGCTTCGGTAAATCATGGTTTAGATCTCGGGCATCAAATTGACTGAACGGTAATCGTTCGGATGAAGAAATTAATGAATTTATTTCGATGATTATTCGTTGGCTTGTTTCAGCATTTACAAATTTTGCTATTTCGTTACTCGTATCGAACTAAAAATTTTGGTTGAAAGAAACGAAATTTGTTTCGATCGACAACAAATTTTGCTCGCTGTGTTATTGTCACATTCGTTGATTAAAAATAATTCATTAGAAACTCCATAGGAGTCCTTGATTCTTGGAATTGAAATCCTTGTGATTGCATTCAAAAAATTTGATCAAATGAGCGAACATCTTTTTTACCGACTGCTAGAATTCGAGTTCCCTGCTTCTATAAGAAATGGATTGATAAATGTAAGAAATGCGAAAAGAAAAGTAGAACCGTACAAAAAATTTAGACATTAGTTTTGAGCGTGTCGCGTTTTTGTATTTTTTTCAGCTGAAAGAGTTGATCGAGGAGAATCGTGAAGCTCTGGACGAGACGGCATTGGGCACAGCGAAATCAGCCTCGGCGTTTCTGAAGCTGATACCATCAGTGCGTGAGGCTTCGGTCGAGGAGTTGACAAAATTATTAAAGAATCCAAAGAACAATGGCATAAAAACTCAATTATTGGATGTTTTGGGTTCGGCGTCAACGCCGATTGCTCATCAGGCAGCGATGAAGATACTTCGGCAGGATGAGATTGGGGACGATACGGAGAGGTATCTTTGGGGATTATCGATGTCGCCGTTACCGAATCCAGAGATAATAAAGGACGTGATAAAACGTTCGGAGGAAACGTTGCGAAATGAGAAAGTATCGGAAACGTTGGCGTTAACGGCAGCGGCGATGGCCCGTCAAAACGGTATGGCGAGTGTCGTGGAAAAAGTGCGCTCGAGTTTGGAGATAGGTCTGGAAAGTTGCAGCGGTGAGGAGTGTCGTTTAAAGTTTTTACGGGCGTTGAGAAATCTCGGTGCTAAAGGTTCGATACCAATATTGTTGGATTACGCGATGGCTAAGACGAGATCAACGAGTGTGGCAGCGTGGCGTGCTTTATCGGTGATAAGTAAAAAACACTTGACCGATCAAGTACGAAATGCGGCTTTGAGAACTTTTTACCAGTACGGTGGACCCCGACGGGACAGTAGTGCGCGTACGTTGGCTATCGATATAATCCTCGATAACCAACCGTCGGTAAGCGAGTTGCGAGGAATCTTGGAATATCTTAGCAGTCGGGATCCGATGTTCGAAGTGCGCCGGTACGTGAGTCAACGCGTCGAACAATTGGCGCTGGAAGATTCCAACTTTCATAAAAATTTGAAAGAAGCTAACGTCTTTGTGGTTGAAAAATACCACAATTGGAACGTATTGGCTCATCGCGGTTTGAGCACGGCGTTCACGAGATATTTTTTAAGTTCCTCGAGCAGCAATGGCAGTTTGGTGACAATCCAGGAGGTGAATTCGGGTTTGTTGAAACGAGGGGTCGTTGACGTTGTCATGAAAACCCCCCAGCACGAGGAAGCCCTGTTTTCGTTAGGTCTGTTCGCCGGAGGACTCGGCAGTTTCGTTTCATCATCAACCCCCGAAGAAGACCAATCGGAGACCAACGAAGATGAGGAAGTTGCCACAGCAGGAATGGAAATTTCGCTGCTCGGCGTTGGCGTCCGGCCGTTTGTCTTTTTCTCAGGACAAGGCGAGCTAATGGGCCACGTTTGGTCCGGCACAGCCTCCGAAAAGACACCGGCTTATCAAGCCCTTGCGAATCTCCATCGCCACAGTCAATACGTACCACTGGCGTGTGGCTATCTCGCTGAACTCGAAGTCGAAGGAGCCCTGAGCTTCAATCTCGGTGGCCATGTACAGCTCAGTCTTTGGTCGAGATCGGCTCAATCCTCTGTCGAAATGGCCGCGGGTATTGCTGTACGCGGAGAATCCAGAGTTCGTACCGAATTTGTACAGAGTTCAGCCGAATTCGCTCTGACGATTGAGCCCAAACTCGAATTAACGACGGATCTTGACTTTTCGGGGCCCATTTCGCTGTGTATGAGGTTGGGACAACCGGAAACGAACGTACGACACAACGTCTATAAAATTGAGAGGATACCCGGGAGCAGGCATCGATTGAGAAAAACTAAACGTTCCGTTTTGCTATCACCCGCCAAATCGTATCTTCTTAATCGAAAGAACAACGAGATGTGCTCGAAAGTTCATAGTTAGAATTGTTAGTTCTGCGATCCCACTGAGTCTTCCGGAGTAAAATGTTGAAAGTTCGTTGAAAGTGTTTTTTCTTCTTGCTTTCTACAATTCCATACTCGATTGAACATTCTGAGACGATAAAATTGTCGGATCAAACAACGAATCACGATACATTATTGTCGCATCATTTTTTGGATTCGTTCGTTACTTGCTATTGGAGCTCCCACTGGTATTCGGACTCGATGGGGGGAAAAGGCAACAGCGAATACACAAAGACTTGTCAATATATTTATAATGTATAAATATCTTTTTTTTTTATATAAACGACCGAGTGATTCTACTCGTTTACATGCATCGTGCTCATCTACATCTAATCTAGTTCATAAAAATAATAATAATAATAATAATAAAGTCATACAAATAGTTGTATTTCTCGTTGTATTTTTGTACCATATGCGCATCGTCGTATCCATGCGTGTGCAACCATTATTCAAATGATCCAGCAGCAAGTTATAGCAGCTCTACCAACTTCCACCTGATCGATTCAAATCCTTATTGTTAACGCGAGAATATGGCAAACCTGCTCTGTAGATACGCCTTTTTATTCTTATGTATCAATTTCCTTTTTTAATGTTGATGATAATAAAATATTGTGAAGATTCTACGAACAGCAAAAACTCATTTTGTAGCCCGTCTTATATCGAGACCCGGTTTACACGACAAAGTTTCGAAATTTTTTCCCACATACGTAGTAATGAAATTTTTGAATACACAAATGTTGACACTTGGTGATCAGATATCTGATGACTGAGAATGTAAGTGTAAAAGGTTTTCAAGGCCGGGATCATCTTTGAAAAGTTGAAAGGTACTTTATTTGGAGAATTGTTTTTCGAAACAATAATCGGAAAATGCGATAAAATCGCATTTTCTAAAATGACCAATGACGATTGTTATTTACTTTTTTTCGAATAGAAATTGATAAAAAAAAAAAATGATTAAAGTCTGAGTAAATCATTCCTTCGCACCGTTATTCATTTCCTACCGAATGAATGATGTGAGAAGACGTGTTTTGTTTTTGTTTTTTTGCCACCCGTAAATAATTGATTTCTCGAAGGATCGGTCTACAATCATCTACAACCGCACTCGGCAACGACCATGTCCTCGTAACCATACTGATAAGTAAGAGTTCCACTAGCATCGATGTACAAAAGACTTGTGGGCGCGAGTCTGGTCGGTACGCAGCAAGCCCGACCGACTTGTTTCCCGTTGAGGCCGTCGGTACCTTGAAGCGCTCCGTGTAAGAGTGTCTGAACAATAGCGTGTTTAGTCGGGCTAAGATGATCACCGAATGGATAAAAGCACTTGCCGACGCACTGATAAGCCTCGTAGCCCGGTGGGGCAACGACCCATTCGTCGTAAGCGATCGAGGCAAAATCAACGTAGAGAGGTCGTCTGCGGCACAAATTTCTACGTCGAACTCGCCTGCCACCCTCTTCGATCCAGGGTGCGGCGGCAGCGGCTGGACCATCCTCGTGATCATCTTCTTGAACTGCTCGACTTTGTCGCACTTTGGGTTTAGCGTAACTGAGCACCAGAATCGGACTGTCTTCTCGACTTCTTATCAAATCCAAACGACCGTTAACCAAAAGTTTTATAACGTCACTGGTTCTCTCATTGATCGCAGAAGTCACATCGAATGCTCGCCAATTTTCATCTTTCCGGGATCGCCTAACGTCCGTCAAGATCCGTTGGTCCATCGTACGAACCCGAACTATCGTTCCTAAAGCTCCAAACAATTCGGCACTCTGAAGATCCTCCTGAAAGCGGTTCGGTGGAATCTGGAACTCGAGGATCGTTCCACCGGCATCACGGTTAGCGGTGTTTGCTGTTGATACGTGGAGAGGTTTCAAGGCTCTTACGATGTCCGCGTTCGGTCGACGATTGTACAGATGGATCATGAATCTCGAGACTGAACCGTGATGCCTCTTTTTCGAATGATAATTGCTACGAGCCGCTTGCCTCTTTGACGTACCGTTGAACAGGCGGTGGCTTATCATCGATGAAGAAGGCAGCGAGAGATCAACCTCTATCGAAGCTTTTGCTACGACGTTTGGGCTTGTCAGAGTTATAGAAGTTCTCCAGCAAAGACAACAAATGCCCAGGGATCCGATTAACAAAACGTACCAGTATTGAGAAGATGGCACCATCGTTTCTCTTGCTTTTACTATTTCTTATTGTATCAACGGTCCCTCGTAGCCTCTACTAAATTCGAATATACTCGTTTCCGGAGCTGACAGAAGACTGCTCTGTACGGATGGATACGAATGAGCTATCGTACCCCCAAATAGCCGGCGCCAATTCAACCAGAGACCACTCAGCTCCCTAAAAAGAACTTATCTTCCAAGATATTCCTCTTGAGAGAAACTCCGGCACGAGCCGAAGACCTGCTCATGGCATCAACATCTTTATGACTAATGCTCGACTCTGTTAGAATCAGAACATCAGCTTGGGAATCCGTTGAGTTCAAGAGACTCGGTAGAGTCTTGGAACAAGTTTGACAGCTCTGTCGTTCAGTACTTAAGCAGAAAATGGCTCTTTCCATGAAAGAGAACAAAGGAAATAACGACTCGATTTGCCGACTGCAGAAAATCTACCCTCTGTAGATTTCTGGCTCGGTACTTTATCGTCGAGTCGGTAAACGAGCAATATTAATAAGAGAAAAATTGATTTTTGGGCAAGTTTCTAGTAAACAGTTAACAGCAAGGTGTCGCCACTTGATCGTCGATCAAGAATGAGAGACAGGCTTGTGCGAGGGAAGCCAATAGGAACAAGGATAGAGGGGAAGAATGTTGGAGTTGTAGAACGTGTGTGTACGAGCTTTTAAGGGTAGGAACGGTGACGATAAAGCGGGTAGCGAGCGCGCGGGCCAAAAGCATGCAGCATCGATTCAGCCGCAGTGACGTCATGGGGGGAGCCAGCAGCGTAATATACGCCAGTGAGAATCCGCATTGTCCGGGGATATCAACGAGGACAGAAAGAAGTATTTAACATGCGGTGGCCGTGAGTGTGATTTTCTTACCGGCTTCAACCAGCCAAACAACAAAACATTTAAATATTGCCCAGACATTCAAATCAACCCTCGACAATTTAACAACGTTTAATCGCCTCTTTATATAAATCGCGTCTTAAACAACGTCGCGGTCATTTTTATCGAAAACTCCGTCCGACACTCATCGACTATTTCGTTTTTTTTTTTTTTTTTTTCAAAAAAACGATACAATTTAATACGCAAACGGTGAATTCAATAATAATAAATCGAGAATATATTTCCATTACATAAAATTCTCGTTGGAATAACTGACTTTGTCGAGAAACAATCGCTCCGGGGGATTCTACAATTAGTGCATTTTATACAAGTGTCTTCTTGACTTCGCACAGACGAACAGTGAGTACAAACTTCACTATTATTATTTCGTATGTAATTACGTTTGATCTAAAAATAAAAATAAAAATTTCTCCCGTCGTAGCCCACTAGCTTTTACCGAAAATCTTTACTTTTATCATCGCGTATAACATTCGGGCTGGTTTTCATAATCTCAAAAGATTACGTGATAAAATAGCTGATTTGTAACTGGTTTAGCTCGAAATCGATTTTTTCCCGCTATACCGAATGTCGCCGGAGGGAGAATGTACTCCCCATGGAATACGATACGGTGAATGTCAAGACCCCTTGACTGAGCGCGAAAACGTGTAGATTCAAGAAATTTATATTATTTTTAAACGCAAAGTTTTTTAAATTTTTGAAATAACCATTAAAGAAAAAACTGTGTATAAGTAGACTACAATGAAGCAGAAGGCAAAGAAAGGGGATTGCTATTGGAAGAACGTGTTTTTAGAACGATTACGATGTCGTGTTCGAAAATAATTACAATCATTCTGATTAGAATTTATCTCTTGTTTTTTTTTTATTTATTTTTATTCTTCATATCTGCTGCAAAATACGTATATTTTCGAATGAGTAATGCAGTCGATGCAGCCGGTGAATGCTCTTCAATCGCACTGCACTCTTGATCGTTGAAAGTACTGCGCAACTTTCGACCTGTTTTTCGATAAAACAAATCGATATACAGAAAATGCGAATATAAATGTGAAAAACTTTTATTAATCAGGCTAAAAATAAAAACGTTTTTTTTTTTTATAACTCGATTGGTAACGAGAAAATAAAGAAATGCAATCAATATTTGAGCCATGTTTTTCCCTTCCCTGTTCATCGGTATTGTTTTGAGGGGATTTTCGTTTCCAGCAACCCTTCCGACTATTTAGAGAAGGGGTGTTATGGATTTGATTTGTAAAGCGGGTTATCTGCTTGTCCGTTAGTCACTCTCCCTACGTACAGACGTATAATAAGCTTAGCTTGGGTTACAATGTCTGCCCTTAACGTTGCATGTTATCGCCAGACGCCCATAAAAACGTAATAAAAAAAAAACAAGAAGCATACAAATATTGTTACGAAATCAAACTGTATTGGATTGCATTTTTTTTTTTTTTCAATTCAACGAAAACAAAAATTTAAAAAAAAAACGAAAACCAGGGCTAATGAAGACACTGAAAAAAAGAGTCAACATTTTCATTGTATTTTCATGACTGTGGGATGCTACTAACGATTTATTCGCAACGAAAGTATTTTTCGTCGTTTTCAAGAGTAAACAAATACGAAATTGAAGAAAAAAAGCAAAAAAAACGAAGGAGCCCGTTAAAAATCGGTCAAAAAAATGGTTGCATAACAAAAATTGTGACCGAGACTGAGATTCAGCAGGAATCGGTGAGGATTAAGACTCGAATGATTAATGAAAAAATGGAACGAACGAAAAGTGTTGCAGGCACATCTCGAGGACTATCTTGGATGGCCGTATTTGGGGGGAGCAGCTGGCGCATTGGTACTGACCGGGGTAGCGGCTTACTTCGCGACGAAGCCAACCCCGGAAATTCCGCTGATGCCACTTGACTGTCAATCGAGGTTACTTCCGGTGAGCGAGAGTGTAGCAACCCCTCGTGATGGCGATCTTTTTGAGGCGCCATCTAAATCGCGCATGCGCGGTACGAGACGATCGCGATTCGATCGCGCATGCTCATTTTGTCGGAAAATCTCTTATAGAATTCCATGGTAATTCATCATAGTGACATTTATATTTTGAATGTTTTATTGCACCCCTGTAACCGTAAAATTCTTATCTGTTTTTTGTTCAACATCCCTTGACGTCTCCAGTGAGTGTTTTTAGCAGGTTTTTTCATCAACGTTATACCGATTCCGCGCGCAATCGTTGAGGCACTACTTTATCGTTATAAAACATTTTTAGAACCAGGATTTTGTAGGAACTTTCATCGCATGTAGACTTTTTGTTGAACGGATAATAAAATTTTTCGATAAAATCGTCGTTCGCATTCTCGAGTCGCCAACGCGAAAATTTCTATCAAAAATTAAAAATTAAAAAAAAAACGCTTTTTTGCACGTTTCGTGTGCGGGGGGAGAGGGATCAGAAACATTCTCTCGAATTTCGATTTACTAGCGCGAGTGGTTTAATCCGCGCTGTTCGCGATCGAGAGCGAGTCTCCTCGTATTATCCCGTGGATCTTTCAAAATTGGCGATAATCCAACCGACAGCCAGGCAGCAACAACATCGACGGGAACAACAAGACACGAAGAGAAGAAGCTAAATTGTATGCATCGTCAAATAACCACGGAGGACAAATCGCCGCTCGAGCTTGCGGTT
This sequence comes from Campoplex capitator, assembly GCA_037576405.1. Lineage (NCBI taxonomy): Eukaryota > Metazoa > Arthropoda > Insecta > Hymenoptera > Ichneumonidae > Campoplex > Campoplex capitator. The sequence goes on along the minus strand of JARBWI010000322.1, from coordinate 13,229,192 downwards.
CACATGCAGCAATGGGACTATATTTAAATTATCGAGAATCATTCGCGAGAGCGAATGAAGATCGAGGTGGGCGAGTGCATCATCATATTTTTTTTTTTTATTTTTTATTCGTTTGTTTGTTTGTTTTTCTTTTAATATATTTTTGTTTTTCTTTTTACTCGACGCTTAACTCATCACTTCGATAAGAAATATTCCAAGAATATTTGTTCGAGATAAAATTAGACATTTATTGAACCGTGATGGTGAGGCAACTTCGTTCGAACTATTCCGACAGCTCTTCTTCATCCACGCCTCAAATTTATCCTCGATTATTCCCATGTCCAATTACACAGATTCAAAAAAAAAGGATTTATGAACCTTTTCTCTGTTACGTGTCTCTTGAAATTCGATGTAATTATTCTCTGCATGAGTAACGATACGAATTTCATCGTTCATTTTTTTTTCATCGTGGCTTCGATCAATTCGTTTATTGGTTTGAACGAATGTTATTCATTCATGCTTTAATTCGCTAGGCAAAAATATTAACAATAACGATAAATGAAATAATTCAAAAAATATTTTTATTTCACAAAAAATTTATCCAATTGAAAAATGCTTATGTCGAGTCTCTTTTACGTCATTGTATCTCAAATATATCGATGAAACTAAAACGACGAGCCTACAAAATTTCAAGTTCAACCGGCCGAGTCTCGAGTGAAAAAAAACGAAAAAATATTACAATTTTATACCTGAACGTGGGAAGCGAATTTATCTACAGGGGAAACCACGACAGAGTGGGTTACCTCGAGAACGAAGCAAATTTTTTCAAACAATTCAGTTTCGACGTCAGATTAAATTTCCGTTGAAATACATTCGGTCCGGAATCAGCGTCCCAGTATCTTTGGCGCCTTAATCGTCATTGATGAACTTTGAATAAGGTCGAGCGTTGCATTTGGCTTCAGATTAGCCTGTTTTATCGAACTCGTTCTCGTCTCAAATGAGTTCAGAGTCCTGTCAGCACGTGCAACCCTTTTTTTATGGGAATGTTTTCCTCGATCAACGACTATACGAATAGATTCGAACGAATAAAAATGTCAACTCGGTGGATTGATGAGTAGCGAGAGAGGCTGAATGAAGGAAGTTCATTAAAATCAAGAAAATCCAATGCTCCTTCAGGTACTTCGCTTCGCCTCGGTCTCCCCTGTATGAAAAAACGCGGCTCGGTATGTTTTTGCATGACTTCTGAAACGAAACACACCGACCAGCATCAGGCATTAACTTTCTCGTGACGGAATAAAACGTCGCGACGTTGATCAGGCATCGAGAAGAACGACGAAGACGACCACCACCGCGAGAGGTGCTCGTTGAGCTTGCCAAAAATCCCTCAAAGCCGAGGCTAGAAAAGCATTTTAGTTCAGTGCGCGTTCGGTTATCGCGCGGATGAGAAACCAATTTTTTTTTTTTTTTTTACATACGAAATATATCTCAATTCGATTATTCGGAAGAGAAATAAAAATTAAATTGAAAAGAGATAAACTTTTGGAGACGAATAAGAAAGGACGAGAAAATTTTCATTATTTTCGGTGAATTTCAGTGTTAAATTGGTGCTTTAAAAACAACAAAAAAAACTCGAACAAATAATTGGTGCAGTGGTGGTGTCCACGAGGGCGGACAGCCCATATTTTCTGGGCCCAGTCGCGGTGTCCCATCTTTTGAAAATCATCGAAATATCATACCTTCGCGATATTCTTCCAACAAATTTTCATCCATGACCTTTGATCTTTGATAAATTCATTCTTTTTTTTTTCCTTCGTTTTGTTTTTTTACTTGGAAAATTTCGAATTTTCGCGCGTAAATATTCCGCAAACTGGTGCGATAAGGCCAGTCCGAGTACCGAGATGCCGGGCTGCGTCTTTCACGAGACTATTCGTCCGCCAATCGATCTCAGCGATCAGTCGGAAAGCATAAAGGTGCATTTTTTAAATCTTCTACCTTCTCTCGTCGCCCGGATCAAGTTCGTTTTTATTTTTATTTTGAATTCAATTGAAAAAAAAAAAAAGTAAAAATTAGAAATAAAAATTTGAAAAATGGAGAATATTAATGATGGAGACGCGAGCAAAATTCCTTTTTATTATCGAAGTGTAGCAGCACCAACGATTTATTGTTTCACGATCTCTCGCGATCCGCGTAGATCAGTCTCGTGACGTGGAAATAGATATAGAGAAGATGAATAGCGTGGTATAAAAATGGAGTAGCAAATGAGAGTGAGCGAGAGAACGAGTATGAGAGGGAGAGAGAGAGAGAGAGAGAGAGATTGAGAGAAAGAGAATGACCAAGTAGTGGCAGCCAAAAATAAAAGTGCTGGCCAGCCGGCACCGAGGTCTCTTTCCTCTCTACACTCGTTCGAAGCTTACGTGGGGGTGCGTCTCCGTATGTAACGCGCTATTTTCTTTTATTTTATTTTATTTTTTTTTCCCTCGTTTTCCTACGAGGAAAAGTCCCTTGAGGTTTTCGATGCGTTACGAAATATCTGGCACCGAACGTTGCCGCCGGAAACGTTTTTGACAGCTCGTTAATTATAAATTGGCAGATTGAATAAAAAAAGCTGTTCTGTTTTTTTTTTTTTTTTATATACTTTGAATAACCGTGACTAAAATTTTTTTTCGGAAATCGACCTCGAATTTTCTCGATTTTAAACGACGAGGAACCGCCGCCGGTCATCGAGTGAAAATCTTTTATCAAAATAAACAAATTCACCGAGTGTTTCATTCATCGTAATCTACGATTTTACAGGGTGCGGAGCTCATCAGAGTCTCGAAATTCTACAAGGACAGCAAAGAGGGAAGATTCATTAGTTATTTACACGAGGACGTGAGGACCCTCTACGACGCTTTTCGCAGAGGTGCCAAAGAGTCTAGTGAGTTTAAACCACGTGAATTATTCTTTAAATCTATCGTATAATATTTCATCGATGATTTTCATTATAAAATTGTAAATTTTTTTTTTTTTTTCAAGCCAGCAATTTTCAAGCAGTTTTCAATGTCATTGTTAAATTTTTTTTTTTTTTCTCTTCCAACCTTCTTTCCAAAATACTTGTCCGATTGTTTCCGTGTTAGAAAATATTTTTCCTCGACATTTTCCTGTCAGTTGAAATTATTTTTAACTGACACTCGGTTGATACGAATTTCAACAATTTCTCAGCTGTCAAAAGTTAACATTTGAGACAAATTAGTGAAGCAAAATTTATTTCTTCGATCGAACAACACTTTCGGATCGTTTAACTGTCAGTTTTTTAAACCGAGTCCTTCAATTCCGAGCTTCTCGAATCAACCATGAAAAATTCATCTTAATTTTTTGACGACGGATAATTTAATTAGCCCCGGAACAGAACGAACCGAGATCATCTTATCCTCGGTTTAGTGTAGCCAACAAAAGTTCACACTTGGCTCTATATCATCAAGTTTCTCAGGGCAGTTGGAATGTTCGCCAACTACCGACCGGAAATAATGAATATTATTATCATTATCATCATTATTATCACTATTATTATAACTGTAATAATAATAATAATACTAATAACAATAACAATGATAATTGTTGTTATTATTATCGTTATTATTGTTACATCTGTTATTATGATTTTTAAAAGGTTGTTTTATCATTCTGGCGAGGGAATATGATTGCGTGGTATAAGTAACGATTTATTAGTCGACAGGTGCGAACGAAATTTGTCATTGAAAGAGATTCTCTCGCGACGTACGGTCGAAGGAATTTGAATATCGTTATTTTTCGTTATGCGCCTTCTTCCGGGTACCAAAATTTTTTACTCATTATACGAGGGTAAATCCTCGTGAATTATCCAAGTTGAGATTTTGTAAGCAGAGCCACGAGGCATCGGAGGGAAATAAATAAATAAATAAATATACATATATATAGGAGGCGTCATGAGTGGCGCGGTTGTCACGAGATTCAATTCTCGTAGGTGTACGAGCCTCGAAAGTTTGACGCGTGCTCTTGCACGAGGCCAACGACGCTGCTTCTCCCTCATTCTCTGCTGCTGGCTAATATTACTCGGGCCATTCTGTACACTTCCCTCGTGATTTCACACACGAGGAAGGTTTCGGAGCATCACAGAAAAAAAATTGGCAGTTCGTTGTTCTCTCGAACGATGCGAAAATTAAACTTGAAAAATCGCTCCTTTTTTTGTTTTTCATTTTTTTTTTTCTCACAGTTTTTATCGCGGGAGAAATGATATTCTACTGGATCTGTTTTCGAACAGAATTTTCCGGGGTTTTTTCGAGCTTTTACTCACTCTTTCCTCGTCGTTTTATGAGAAAATCAATGAATCGATAAATAATTCCTTGGCAACGAGATCGTTCAACTTTATTTTTTTTACAATTTTTCGTTTTTCATTATTCACTCGGTTTTTTTGAGAAAAAAACAATCAAATAAACGATTAGCAACGCTTCGATTTTTCCAAGCTTTTATTCTCGTTCGCTATTCGTTTTGCTGGGAATACGAATCGATGAATCGCGCATAACTCCTCAGCAAAAAGATCGTTCAACTCTTTTTTTACATTTCTTTTTCGTTGAACTGTTTTTTTTTTTTTTTCCAATTTTTCGTTTTCTATTATTCACTCCGTTTTTTTTTTTTTTTTTGGCGGTGTAAAACAGATAATGGACAATGCCTTGGCTGGAAAGACGGGCCCACCAAGCCCTACCAGTGGCTCCACTACAACGAGGCCTTATTGAGGGCGAAGAATCTCGGATCAGGTCTGATATCTTGCGGCCTCAGTCCCGGACCACAAACCCTCATCGGTTTATACAGTCAAAATTGTCCGGAATGGATATTAACGGAGCAAGCTTGCTACTGTTATTCGCTGGTCGTCGTACCACTTTACGACACTCTTGGACCAGACGCATGTGCCTACATCATAAACCAGGCTGAAATCAGCCTCGTTATATGCGAAGATGACAAAAAGTGTAATCTTTTGCTCGACAAGGCACCGAGGTAAAAAAATGAATCATTTGAAAATCATTTTTTCTTCAAATTAACGTTTCAACTATGACGTAGTTTTTAGTAAACGAATAACATGGATCGTTCTTGTCCGTCCTACATTCTTGACCGTGTTAATATGCGAGAAAAAAATCTGAAAAAGTTCATTTCTTTGGATTCTTAACTGTCCGATAAAATAGTTGCGATCCTTACAATATTCATTTACGAATAAACATTTTCTTGACAATTCTGAAGCATTTTGGCACTTTACGAAATTGGCCGAGGACGCAAAGGACTCGTGTTCAACGAATGAAAAATATAACAAGCTTTCACGAGATCTGGAATTAGTAAAGAATTTTCGAAAAATTTTCTTTAGAGTTTGTTGAATCGTCTGAAAAACTAAGGGAAAATAAGAAGAAAAAAAAAATTGTAATCATAAATTTATTACAATTTATTAAGATGCCTGAGAAAGTTGATCGTCGTAAAAGAGACGAGGCCCGCAACGAATCAACGCGCGAAGAATCGGGGAGTAGAATTACTGAGGTTCGAGGACGTTGAGCGTCTCGGATCCCAAAGAAATCATCCGGAAGTGCCACCGAGGCCATCGGATCTATGCACAGTTTGTTATACCTCTGGAACAACAGGAAATCCAAAGGGTGTAATGCTCACCCATCAGAACGTGATGGCTGCTGTTTCTGCAGTCATATTACAGCTGGGAGATCACAAGCTAACCGCGCGTGACGTTATGATAAGCTTTTTACCACTGGCCCACATGCTCGAGAGATGCTGCGAGAACGGCATATACATGGTCGGCGGATCGGTCGGATTTTATAGCGGTGACATAAAAACCCTTGCGGACGACATGAAAGCCCTTAAACCGACTGTCATGCCAGCTGTTCCGCGACTTCTCAATCGTATTTATGACAAAGTAAGTTTATTCCCATTTTTTTTCATGTGATAATCGAATTTTGTGGCGATTCACCTTGAATTACTGGCGTTTGGTAATATTGAATCGAGTTGGAGCCATCATTTCCGCCTGAATTAACACGCGCGTTGTTAAAAAGAAATACCTCGAAGAGTTTTGAGCAATAAAAGTAGTCTGGGTCCCGAGGACCCGAGAAACGGTTGCGATTCAGCCCTAAATTCCTTTATTGATAATTTGACTCATATTTTCTCGACTCTGAATTTCTGCGGTTTATTTATTCGATCGTATGAGATAATGGAATTGTATTATAATTACATTTCATAACTTGATGAAATGTAAACAAAAGTTTGGAAGTTCCTCATCACAGAAAATCGAATTCTTTCGATATTACTGTCAGAATCGAAGCGAAAAATTCGTTGTGTCGATTCAAAAGATTCTGGTACAATTGGACACCGCGCGGTGGCGCTTGAACGCGATCAGATCGCCGCCACGCGGCGACGAAATGTACTACCGAAATTTTTCAATGATCCAGACATTTTAGCGCAATGTTCCACGAATAATAAGCTATCCGATGAATAACTGAATCGTCAATAACGTTCGAGAGAAAGAGCAAGAGCATTGAAATCATAAAACACTCGTCTTATTAGCAACGAATATTCGGACAAGATTGTTATTCGCGGGGGCAACGAGTGGGTGGCGGGAGACGAAAAACACAAGCAAACAGATAGGCTCGGATTGAGTAGTGTGTTAGAGATACACTTTTAGTCGCTCAATGCCATCAACCGAGGACGCCAGCTGAGCGGTAGAGAATTATAACGCGAGATTCACTCGGAAAGTACTCTAAATATAAATTCTAAACAGCCACGAGAGATTTTCGAGCATCTCGTTGAGCTTCCTCGCGTCACGTGGCAGACTTTGCACTTCGATACTCATATTGATTTGAGTGTTTATGTCATCATCGTCATCGTCGTGCAGAAACGTTTATCGTTTTATTTTATTTTATTTTTTTTCTTATAATTCTGCAACTATGAAGATCGATGAAATAAGATGCCTCGTGAGAGTTTGTCATCACCCTGTTTATTGACTCAACTATTCCAGGTTCACGCAGAACTTCAAAGCTCCTTCCTCAAGAGGATGCTCTTTAACATGGGCATGAGATCAAAAGAGGCTGAGATCAAAAAAAGCATCGTTAGAACGAACAGCATTTGGGACAAAATTGTTTTCAAAAAAATTCAAGAAACCATGGGAGGAAGGCTGAGATTAATGGTCGTTGGATCCGCACCTTTGGCTGGCAACGTTCTCACCTTCGCCAGATGCGCTTTGGGCTGTCTCATCGTCGAGGGTTATGGACAGACCGAGTGTTCTGCACCGATTACTCTCACCATTCAGGTAAAATCATTGAAATAATTATTTTCTTCGAGCTACACTGACTGAAGAAATTTATTGATTCGACTGAATTTCGAACAAAATGTAAATTTGTTAATTCAACAATATACTTTCGTTGATTCGACGTTGCTTTCGTCGTAGTGAAAAATATTGGAGCCAGCAAAGTGAGTGTTCGAATCAACCACATTATTGTTGAATCAAAGAATTTCATTTTGTTCGCCACGATCCGTTGACTCAACCGAAGTTCTCTTCAATCAACAAATTTACTTTCCCAATGTACAAATGACAAAAATATCCGAGCTTTTTTTAATATTCTCTTGTTATTCCGCCAGGGCGACCACGTTCCGGAACACGTGGGACCACCGGTCGCTTGTTGCTGCGTTAAACTGGTCGATGTACCGGAAATGGAATATTTTGCGCGAAGCAATCAAGGCGAGGTTTGCGTCAAAGGTACTAACGTATTTGTCGGATATTTTAAAAATCCGGAAAAAACTGCCGAAGTCATTGACGAAATGGGATGGCATCACACCGGCGACATCGGAATGTGGCTTCCGGTATGAAAATCAAAGAATTTCCTGGACCATTGTTACGATCGAAATATCAATGAAAATCAATACAGTTTAACCTGGAAAATCGCCACGATAATCATTTAATTTTGGACTCTTTTACAGAACGGTTGCCTCAAAATAATCGACCGAAAGAAACATATCTTCAAGCTCTCCCAAGGCGAGTACATAGTCCCGGAAAAAATTGAAAATATCTACATAAGAAGTCAATACGTTCACCAAGTATTCGTGCACGGTGAATCGCTCAAATCGTGCGTCGTCGCGATAGTCGTGCCGGACGTTGACGTCGTCAAATGTTGGGCCCTCGAGAACAAAATTCCCGGTACTTTGAGCGTATTGTGCGCGAATCCGGAAGTCAAGAGGCTCATTCACGACGACATGCTTTCCTGGGGCAAAGAAGCTGGTCTCAAATCTTTCGAACAGGTCAATTTTCTTTCATCCGAGTCGAACCATTTTTTTCAAAGTTTCCTGAAAAAAAAAAAACAAACAAATAACTTCAGATGCTTATCTCGAAGATCGATCTCCAAAAAACGGATCAAAGTCATTGAAACTTTGAGAAACAATGTTTTGAAAAAAAAAAAAAAAAAAAAATAATCCATACGCCGACCAAAAAATCAAATTTTTCCTTTCGAATTCTCAGGTTAAAGACATTTATCTGCATCCCGATCCATTCTCCGTACAAAACGGTTTGTTGACGCCAACGTTGAAGACGAAACGGCCTCAGTTGAAGGCGTATTTCAAGCCCCAGATCGAAGATCTTTACCAGCATCTCGACTGACGGAAATTCATGGAGAAAGGATCGTTCGAGTTTTCGAATGAGGCTAAAATAATGAGCGAGAGCGCCGAAATAAATCGAATTAGTAAATATTCCTCGATAAATTCGTTAAACGATATTATTATTCACGAATTATGTAACGAACGACTTGAGCGCCGTTTACACGAACACGAGACACGCTGTCCTTAATCTCTCTCCTTATAACGATAATTTTATTATTATTATTATTATTGATTGATTGAATAATGAATGAATTAATAATTATATATCATTTTCACTCGTACACAATAGTCGCGCAGAGCAAAAAATGAAACACTGAATGAAGCTACGATATAATAAATAAGGTACTTGATACACAACACATATTTACAAAAATTTATATACGTATATATAAATGAAGATATTTATATATATGTATATAAATATGAATATTATACATAAAATAAAGCCGAGTTATTGTTAGGCTGGTCTTTATTTGCACTAATTGCAACCTTCCAAAAAAAAAAAAAAAAACAAAGTGAAAACGAAAGATAATTCATCGATGAACTGGCCTCGAGCTTGAGGAATGTGGGCGTGAGATCAATAGTAGTTTTACATCGCAATTTATCTACGATTCAGGGCGAAATCTCGTTCAGGCTCGAACCGCATTTTTTTAGTGGTTCGATAAGACTCGGAAATTTCATTATTCCAGCGATTTGTTTAGTATCGGATATTCGTTCGTGATGGATAATTTTGAAAGGAATTCGAACGAACGAAAATTTTCAAGATTTGTTTAAAGTTTTATCAATCAAAATAATCAAGAGCCTGGAATGGTCGCTGAAGAAACTAAAGAAGAAAAATGGCTGGAATAATGAAACGAGTTGAAATTATTTATAAGAGCTTTTCACGTTCGTTCAACATCGAACGGTTTTACATTTTTTTTCTTCTAATCAAATCCATAGGTTCATACGCCCAGAAGCGAATGTATACGCGTATAAACATATGAATTTTTTTTTTCATTATAAAGAGTTATATTCGTTTATCTAATCTTTGGATCTAAAACTATAATATAGAACGAAACAACCGACGATCATTAAAATTAATGCGACTGCCGCAAGGATGAGCCTTTGTTGGAGTGCGCGGAAAATCATTCCGGATAAGAGCCTCGAGCCTCGTCCGAGCTCGGCGTCCGTTTCTCGCAGCTGGGGAAAAAAAAAAAAACATTTTTCTTATTCATCACGAAACCAAGCGATCCGCAGGAGTTTTTTTTTTTTTTTTTTCTTTTTTAATCAAAAAATGCACAAATGCAAATGAATTTTTTTGTTTCTTTTTTTTATGAGAGTGCTATTTTACCGACTGTTGGTAATTCGTGTAAAAGTTTAGATTTCGTTTTTCTTGTTCGCAGTTGATTAAATATGTCGAAATTGATTGAAAAAAAAAAGTTTGAAGCTTTTGTTACCCTCGATCTTCCTCGCTGTATGGTTTCCCTCTGATCGTGAAGATCCTTCAAAACTTGAGAACCAATCTCTTCGGTCTCGAGAACCATTCGATAGCCATTCTGAAGTGTTCTACCCGTTCTTTCGATCCTTTCCGAAGTGTCGAGCAATTGTTTCTTCTGATCCTCCGTGATTCCACCGTTTTCCCACGATTCCTCACCGCTCATGTCGACTATGTCGTCTTTTGGTTTTTTTGCCACTTGAAACTCACGCGTTAATCTCTTCAACTCGGCTCTGTGACTCTCCACGCGACCACCCAGACGACGACGCTGGTTTCCGGAAGTTCCTCGTACCTCCAGCTCCATTTGTTCGAGCTGAATCATTTTATTTTCTATTTTATTTTATTATTAAAGAGGGTGGCTACATACGACAATATGATAAGAATTTAATAAAATTTAGTGATAACATTCTTTAGCATCAAATGCAATGACACAAATTTTTTCAATTTTTTCGTCTACATAGTTGTCGAATAATTGGAGTTTACAATATGCAAAAGATATATCTATATATATATCAGAATCCTAAGCTGACGGATGTAAATTCTAGTGTTAAATTACTCGAAAACTATGTAGAAGAAAAATCTTAAAAAATTTGTATATTCATATTTAATCCAAAAGAATATGCTCACCAAATTTCATTAAATTCTAATAATTTCGAATTTTCTTATGCTTTTAACATGGCAACATTGTTGTGTGTAGCCAACCTCCTTAAATTATTATCTAATTAATGTTCAATTATTAATTATTGGAATTATTAAATTATTAAATTAACATTTATTTGGATACTGCAATATTTTATTGAGATTTTTTTTCATTTGTCAGCTACTTTTTATGGTACAATTTTATTCCAATTAGAGTCAGTTCTTTTTTTTTATCGAAGGGAACTTCAAAAGGTAAAAAAAATTGACTTTTTTAGATAGTTATTGGATAAAGCAATAAAGAAAAATAAAAAAATGATTTTTTCTTTTGGTTTTGAACATTAATTTTTTTCATTTTTTTTCGTAAAATTCAAAAATAATCATCTCTTCATGCTCATTCATTGCTTCACAAATGATTTCTCCGAAGAAAAGGGTTTTTGAGTCATCCATGGAGTTTAATATTTTTGACGTTTTTTTGTTTTCGAAATAAAAATGTGTCTTTGAAATGATTTGATCAGCTATTCTATATTGTGGGTAGGAATGAAACTTACCAACTCTTGAGCTTCCTCGAGTTGTCGATCAACATCCTGAACGAATTCCCGCTTTTCAGCTATAAAAAAAAATAACAAGGAAAAGACGTCTCACGTCAAAAATATCGATTAAATAATGATTTTCGTCGCAAGAGGACAGCACGATACGAACAATCCGCAAATGTCACGATTCCGAGTGCGATAAGTACACGAAAATGCATCATTGACAGTTAAGGATAATTTGTTGTTTGAAAATCGTGGCATATCGATCAAGTGAAAAGTTCGACTTACCTCCTAAAAGAGAAACTATTCTGCCAATTTTGGCGGTTATGTCGGCTGTCAAAACGGCGTATTGTTGTTCGTAGTTGTCTATAAGCGTCGCCATCTTGACACTGGCTCACTGCATTTCGAGATTCGTCATTGAGGAGGCGCCACGTGACTCACGAAACGTCAAAGGACCATGAAATGCAATTTATAAATCGATATTACTTCATTGTTTTTTCGCTAAAATGTTCAAAATCAGAAAAAAAAATTTTGGAATAATTTTTTACTTTACACTTTGAGGAAATCACATTCCGAAGTCACTGTGATTTTAACTAACTATTTCGCGATTGAAATATTCGCAAATAAAGCTCGATTTTACCAGCTGAGCCGCCACTAATGGAAAATGTTACTCGAAAAAAAAACTTCAAACCACTTTAAACATTGAAACAAAAAATCACTCGCAAAAAAATTGTCTTAAATAGATATTTATTTTTTGTTGTATGAAATTTTAGTTTTTCTCTTACACTTTCGAATTAATTCCAATTTCGTATTATAATACTAAATTTTCTTACAGGAACAGAAAAATAAATTCAGTATTATAATACGAAATTGGAATGAATTCGAAAGTGCAAGAGAAAAAACGACAATTTCATACGACGAAAAATAAATGTCTATTTGTCAGACAATTTTTCCATGACTCCTCATAACTCTGCATAATTTCATTCCTGGGGGTGAATTTTCGTAACGTTTCGATGAAGATTGAACCTGTCGTATTCACCGTGTAATTTATCCTTAAAAAAAAAAAACGTGTTTGATTCAAAATGGTAAGAAAAACGTGGCTGTAAATTTCTAGATTATCGGTAGAGCCAGAGGTCGCTCGGATCGACTGACACGTGGCCCGCAATCCTCGTCGAACTATTGAAATTCGTATGAAATCGAAAAGCATGAGAATTGAAATTTGAAAGAAAAAAAAAGAGGAGCGAGAGTTCGTAAATAAAGTATCAAGTTCGTATTCGCATTCAGGAGATACGAGAGTTACGAACACGAAGATTTTCATTGATAAAAATGAAAATGTTGAGAGTAGATTTTCAACAAGAATTGTCCCGTGACGTATCGGCGAGAGAGACAGAAAAAAAACAAAGATGGCGCCCGGTGTCGAGAAGCCGGACACGTCAGAGGCGACGACGAATCGAAAAGTATGAAACACGGGACTTGTGTCGGCCTCGTCCAATCAGTTTCATTCGGTATTACCGGGGAACGTGTTCCATACGGAACGAGAGGCTCTCGGGGAGTCTCGAGAAGTATACACACGGGTTTCATACAGAAAATCTCCAGTGATATAAAGTCCGGTTCTCGTAAGTTCTCCTCGCGCACAGTCGTGCAAAATGAAGATGGCTGCCGAGGTGAGGTGGCTCGCGCTATTTATCATTTTTCTCGCAATAAACTCTGCAAATGGAAATTTGTTTCATCGTAAATTCGAGTACAAGTACTCTTTTAAGCCGCCCTATCTCGCTCAAAGGGACGGTTCCGTACCATTCTGGGAATACGGTGGAAGTGAGTAAAAAAACAAAAAGAAAACAGAAAAGAGACAATAAAAAACAAATCCTTCATAATAAACGCAACAAAATCCTAACCCTAACACTTTCCTACCGTATGTTTGGTCGATTGGTACTGACAAAAGGTGTTTTTTTTTATTTTATTTTTGTGCTGTTAATGTATATAAATAATAAAACTGTGACGTTTTTTTATCCTGAACATATGGTTTGCTTTGGTTTTTCAATAAACCCGCGTACATTTCCTCTCGTAATCTTACCGTCGTGTTTCAACACGCGTGCCCTATTTTGTGTACACGTCACCTGTTATCTCCGAATCCCCGAAGTTTGACAGCTTTTTACAGCTATTATTATTTCAACGCAATTTTATTAATCGCTCGAAAAATAACTTACAAGCGCGCAAATATTGCATTGGATTTTTTTTCTTTTAGAAATAAACGAATGTTTACATTATTGAGAATTTTTGTTGTTGTTGCATGTTTCGGTGGTGGTTAATTCCCTGCAAATCTACATCACGGATTAATTCCGATTAATTCCGATAATTTGTTTGACTCGTTGTTATTGAACCTTAGAAATACACTCTTGGATCTAAAAGACCCGAAAAAAGCAGTGCAAGACTCATAATTTTCTTCTCAAGGACATTTGTTGAGGGGAAATGTGAGTAGCGCGAAGATTTTGGGGGCCTGGCAGACCCGGTGTATATACGTAGGCATAAAAAAATCACTTGCACGTTTAGAAATGATTTGCTTTTCTCCATGGGTTTTCCTTCCACTCTGCTTTATCGACCGAGTGGGGATGAAAATATGTTATTCTATGATTCAATCGCGGGGGAAAAACAAAAACAATAAATATTCATGAATTCAGATGCGATCGCGAGCGCTGAAAACGTCAGAGTAGCATCCTCGTTGAGGAGCCAAAAAGGTGCAATATGGACGAAAAAACCGGTAAATTTCGATTGGTGGAGCGTCGATCTCGTGTTTCGTGTTACCGGAAGAGGCAGAATCGGTGCTGACGGTCTTGCATTTTGGTACACCGCTTCAAAAGGCGCCTACAATGGCACCGTCTTCGGAAGCTCAGACATGTGGAACGGTCTCGGAATATTTTTCGATTCCTTCGACAATGACAATAAGCACAATAATCCTTACATTATGGCCGTTGTTAACGATGGAACATTAATGTTCGACCATACCAAGTAAAATATTTTTTATTAAACTACTAGAATAGTTGTTACACTTGGTTATTAGTGAAAATCAAAAAAAAATTCCAACAAGTTTCATTTCAATTACCGATCGAGTAATTTTTGTGTTTGTTACCGACTGAGCTACATTTTCATTCTAGAAATTAATCGTAAACTACTCGATTATTTTGAAAAACTCATTGCAGTTTTTGCTCCGCTCTATTTATAGTTTGATAGTTTGATAAAATTTTTATAATTCTTTGACATCCGAGTATTTTTTGAATCTAAAATTATCAATTGCATAATATTTCAGAATTGTTCATGAATTTATAGTTATCGATTGCGCAACCCTCTATAATTTTTAATATTCAACAAGTTTTCGACGTTTCCGAAACGTGGAGCTTATAAAATGATTTGATTACAGCGACGGAACAACCCAATTGTTGGCTGGTTGTTTGAGGGACTTCCGTAACAAGCCCTTCCCGACTCGTGCCAAAATAGAATATTATCAAAATACTTTGACGGTATGCAAAAAATGATGAAACAGAAGTGTAAATAAAAAATTGTGAGAGCAGTTATAAAAAATTAATCTGATTACAGGTACTTTTTCACAATGGAATGACAAACAGTCTTCAAGACTATGAAATGTGTTTCCGGGTTGAAAATGTTGTTCTTCCAAAGGGTGGATATTTTGGAGTTTCCGCAGCAACAGGTATTAAAAGATATTTATATTTATTGCTCGGTGTATGAATGATTTGCGTAACCAAATGTGTCAAGAGTTCATTATTCGAAGCACGGAACTTAATTTTTTTTTTTAAATTCAAGGTGGTCTTGCGGACGATCATGATGTCTTGCACTTTTTGACGGATTCCCTTCACGTTCCTGGTCAAATGACCCTGGACGGAAGACAAGTGTCTCAGGAAGATGAGAACAAGATAACCAAAGAGTACCAAGATTATGCGAAGAAGCTCGAGCAGCAGAAAGAAGATTATTTGAAGTGAGTTTCCTGTTATTTAAATTAAAGGAAAAATTCGGCATCAATAATACAACGAAACGAATCTATTGATATCAATATTTGCTTTCTTTTCCATATTTCATATTTTTCATTCAAATTGCAGAACTCATCCTGATGCGAAGCAAGATAAGGATGAATTTGACGAATGGTTTGAGACTGACAGTCAACGCGAACTGCGTCAAATATATGCTGCCCATTCGCACATGTCCGAAGTTCTCAAGGGAATAGATCGTAAATTGGACGAAGTTGTTGGCAGGCAAGAGAGAACTCTGAGTCTTATATCGCAAGTTCAAGTCGGAGGTAAGAAAAAAAATGGTTTCTTCAACACTCACCGCCGGTAAATCCCAAATCTGCAGAACAGCGATTCGCACCGTTGACATTTCTTTCATCTCGAGCTTTCAGTCAAAATTTTTTTTATCATTAAATGGAAAAAGAAAAAAATTTATCAGAAAACTGCATTTTGTTGCATTACAAAAAAAAAAAAAAATAAATAACCAAATTTTGACACAATGCAAGAAAAGTAAATAGTAACGATTGATTTTTCGTTGGAACAATCCAGTAAGTAACCTATTTCAACAATCAACACCACTTTGAATAACGAAAATTGTAACTGCAGGTGTCCAAACAGCGGGTGGTCAACCTGGACAACCGGTGCTGATCGACACGATCCGTCGTCAAGAAGTAGAAGCTGTATTAACGAACCAAAATGTCATACTCAACGCCGCACGAGAGATCAAATCTATCGTTGGCGAAGTGCACTCGAAGTCTGATACAATAATAAATAATCAAATTCGAGCACCCACAGCACAGGTAAATTTTTATAACCTCACTTCTATCACGTATATTTATAACACTTTAAGCACTTGGAACTTCGATCAGGAATGAAAAATCGGGCGTGACACTGCTCGCTTGAACAAAATAACTTGCTCGTTACGCGGGTACACTTTCTCGCCATGTTGTTCGCTGATCAACTTGTTTATACGTTACATCATTTGCGCTTCTTTTGTGTAGCGCTACTTCTACAAAATTAAATTGGGGGCATTGAACGCGCGGACGCGGAAGTAACCAAAGATGGCGCCGGTTGAAATTTTTTTTCATCTTAATTCGTGAATTTGTTTTTTAACATCATTTTGACGTTTAATTTCTTTGGATAGGTTTATTATTATTTTAACTCTTATTGATCGAACAATTATATTATTTACTGAATTACTGCTTAATTGAATGAATCACACTTTTTATTAAGTCATTATTCAACTCGTTAAATCATTTGCCTTTATTCTTATTATTAAGAGCTTTCGACTATTATTTCCAACGAAATTGATATTCGCGTTTTATTTGTTTATATCAATAATGGCGTAGAAAAAGCTTCGAAAAAATGGGAAATCTCTATACACTTGAATATTGACAGGTACAGCCGATCGGTTACGATTACCAATCGCTCATATCTGAAATGAGAGACGGTCTGAACACGTTGAAACGAGACGTGGCACAAACGAACGCGAAACTTGGAACTCAAGCGGGTGATTGTCCAACCGGCAATTGTTTAACGACAACAATGTTCCTCGTATTCCTGGCAATCCAAATGGCGATATTGCTCGGTTACAATATTTACAAGGACAATAAAGAAGCACAGGCGAAGAAATTCTACTGAAACTTTATGTCGAGTGGATGGACTTGAGAGATTCAGAAAACAAACAAAAAAAATGTAGAAAAAAAGAGTCAAAAGAACGAGAGTAGCGTGGGGGGGCACTGCGGTCGCTGTTTTACTGAGGCCGTTGTAGATGGCGGCATGGAAGCGATTGGAAAATACAACGGGTTCAAAGAAACATCAATGTTTATCTTCTTTTTTTTACATGCAACATTATTTTAAGATAGAGTACAGCGTAATAATAAAATATCATGTTACAGACATTATTACGTTTCGAATAATACATCACTTTTGGGCGCTCAACGAAACTAGAAAAAATATGTCGTGATTAATATTACGAAGTTATATCGAACGGGCTTGGGGCGTGGTGTCATCTCTCGTCCATTTCCCTAACTATGCGACAGACTTCAGTTGTTTATAAATTTTTTTCGTGAAAGTAACTCGACTGCACAAAAAAAACAATTTTTTTAAGCGTTTTCCGTTAGAAAGCCACGCGTCATACTTTACATTTATTCCGTCTCGCAATTCGTCCTTACGAATTTGCGTAGCGTATATATATTTTTGTACTCAATCGCGCGCGCGCGATTTCCTCCAGTAATTTCGTGTTTTTTTCTTCCGCAGTGTTTTCTTGTTTCTGCAGTGTTTGTTCTCGTATACTTCGTCTGACAACGTTGAGGTTGTGTTCGTTTACATTCTTATATGACATTTTGTTCCATCGTCTATACTTGCGCATTCCTACGATTATCAATTCGTACTTGATCAAGTGAAACTACGAATTTTTAATTTTTAAGTAGGGGGAGAAATGAAAAAATAAGAAATCGATGAAATTGTAACAATAATATATATATATACACACATCGATATATATACATACTCAAACTCCATGAATACCTGCAAAATCCCATTCTGTCTTCTATTCAATTACAAATATGCATATATATGTTTGCACGCATATATATATGTATAAATATATATATATATATACGTTGTAAATTAGATTAAGGATGTATTGAGCCGTTAAAATATGTCCGAAAAGTATGAAATTTGTAAAAAAAAAAAAATAATCGTTTTTACCAGTGTTCTCGAGAAGTAAGATCGTAAATTCATTCATTATTTTTCGGTCTAAATAAATGTGTATAATTGATTTGAAGAAAAAAAAAAAAGAAAATCAAACAAAGTTTCGCACTGAAATTCCTTTTATTTCCATTCCAAACACCCGAAGGCATATTATTTGTTTTCGAGTTCTTCGAAAAATGTACTAGTTGAGAATTTCGTTCTTCCTTCGTCATGAAACTTATGAAAATACCAACGGTATAATGAAGAAAAATGAATAAATTTTAAGGGGTGAGGGCTAGTCAGCATTTTCATGAAATCGTTTTTTTTTTTGTATTTCCTCAAAGTACAGCAATTCAGAATTATTTTCTGAAAAAAAAAGCATTAATTATTAATAACGTGAACAAATGCGAGCGCAGTCGGCTCGTATAGGTAAAAGACGATACGAAAAAAATCGCTTCGCATTGCAGCTGCTGAGGCGCTGAAAGATTCACTTTATGGTGCCGGAAAAGATGGATTAATGTAAGTATAACAATTATTTTTTTTTTTTTTTTATTTACATGGCAATTGTACTTAAGGAGTTTCGGTACAGGCGATACAATGTTGCCATGCTAAACCATGTTAAAAACACAAAAAATTGTCAAAAAGTTGAGAATCTTATAAAATTTGGTGAACATATTCGTTTAGTGCCAAATTTGAGAATACAAATTTTTTCAGATTTTTCCTCTACACGGTTATCGAGTAATTGAAGACTAAAGTTGACGTGTATAAGCATAGCGTTTCCATATATATAGGTATACATTCCGGGCATAAGAAATCTGCTTTAATGCATAATTACTCGATAACTGAGTAGAAGAAAATTTTGAAAAAATTTGTCTTTTTCGTACTTGATGTTGAAGAACATTATCACCAAATTTCATTAATTTCTTAACATTTTGCCTTTTGCACCGAAACTCCTTAAAATTGTAAACGCATTTTTCTCGAAATTATGTTCACAAAGTCACTGATCACTGCAACTCCAAAACGGTTTGACCGATCGTTTCGAAATTCGTATTATCACTTATTCTGTACATAAAATTGTCCCCTGGATTCACGTAGGATTCGTATCAGCGATAAATAGTTTTTTTTTTTTTTATAACTGAAAATATGAATGAATTTTTGATAGAAAAACAAGTTTTGACTTTGAACATTGGCCATTTTGTAAAAATTCGAAATTTTCGTTAATTCTTCGTCCATCCTGGGCCCAAGTGATTTACTTATCATTATTTTTCAATGAAAATTTTACTGTAGCTACGAGAAATATTGATTATTCATATGGAAAAACATTTTTCATTAAAAGTGGTTTTTTCGGCGTTACAAATAGTCCTCACTCCTCAAATGAATAAACTTGTCAAAAAATTTTTCGAGGATTTTAACTTTTGGACTTGGCACGTGGTCAACAAACTCATCGCCAGAATTTTTGAAGTCGGAATCATTTAAGCAAAAAAATTTGAATAACCCGAATAATATTTTTATTTCTCGACAATGTTGAAATAACGATAAAGCAATTGATGGTTTTTTTTTTCTTCAATTAGTCACACATACGAATCAAATGAAATCTCGATGAAATTGACTCCTCCGGGACCCCAAAATTTCAAGTAATTCGTCTAATTCGGTAGTTGGTTGAGCTCTTCCTGATCATCCCTTAACTCAATATCCTGTGGAATTTGAGCATCCCTCTCAGAGTGTATTAGAACACGAGGGGGAACGACGAAATACAGACAAAACCACGACAGCCCCCATTACTGCATCGAGCACTTAACCGTGAGTCAACACGGATAAAGGGAGGGGGGAATAAAACAGAGAGATATAGAGCTGGCCAACTTGGCTGGAATTCACCCCTAA
The DNA here is from genome assembly GCA_037576405.1 of Campoplex capitator. Taxonomy (NCBI): domain Eukaryota; kingdom Metazoa; phylum Arthropoda; class Insecta; order Hymenoptera; family Ichneumonidae; genus Campoplex; species Campoplex capitator. Next base: position 13,209,330 of record JARBWI010000322.1, on the reverse strand, counting down.
TCCATTTTGTTACAGCTATCACGTGTACCATAAATTCTCAAACTTTCCTCTTTCTTCATCTCTCTCTCTCTCTCTCTCTCTCTCTCTGTCGTTTCTCTGTCTCTGGCATGCCATAACACGTTCCTCTTAAAAAAAGATTTATTTCATTAGTTTTCAATGACATTTTTATCGGTGCACTATTTTCTAACAGTCTTTATCTGTTCGCATGCTCGAAAATAATTTCTTTCGCGAATATAACTTCGTGTTCACCGTTACTGGAATCTCTGGATCAAAAATTTCATATTTTTGACATAACAAGATTCTGCGATCACTTTTTTTTTGCTTATTAACGATTTTCTGTTCAAAAAAATTTTTCTTTTGTATTCTTTTCAATCATCCACAATATGAAATCGCGGTTAATAATTCTTGATCATTTTAGATCGGATATTTTCGAGATGATTTTTGTTTGCTTAAAAAAAAAATCAGTTTCCAGTTCTCTTGTTATTCTTCTATCTTCTTCGAATGTATTTTTTTTTTCGAAAATATTGCGTTCCCTTGAATTTTTATCGGAGGAATTTATTAAAATGGAGAAGAGTTCGATTTTTTTTTTTTTTTTTAATTTCAAAATTTTCATTATGCGTCGAAGAAAAAAACAATTTTCGAATATCGCCAAAAAAAGAATTCAAAAAAGTAACATGGAGAAGAAAAAAAATCAAAAGTATTATGAAACATCAACGAATTCGTGCATTTTTCAACGATTCTTTGATGAAATACAATCAGGATTCGTAACAAGATTGATAAAGATGTTCAGCTGTTATATAAATATAAAACAGCGACAGTCAAAAGTTCCAATTAATCAGAATGAAAATCTGGACTCGCAGCGATTTCGTTCTCCCCACTTTTCAGCTGAACATCGCTGCAAAAGTGTACCGTTAATTGAGCATTTCTGCAAATAAAAAGACGCTCTTCTTCTTTTTTTTTTTGAGGCTTTTCTACGATCGAAATAAACTTTTTGACCAAATTTTCAATTATGGGACACGTTATAAGTTTTCATTGAAAAAAAAAAAACATTTCAAGGGAGAGTTCTCAATACTGAAAGGGAAATTTTGTTAAAAAATTGAAATATTTTGTTGCACGTATTAAACAAAACTTTTTTGCTTCAAGCAGCAAAATTCCGAATATTATAATAAAATTTCTTTATACCGAGACGAAACTTTGTTGAGCCGATAAAATATTTCTTTGCGTAGTCGAATTATTTTGTTGAACGTATTCAACGAAATATTTCAAAGTTTCAAGAAAATTTCATTTTCAGTCTAAGAGTTTTGATATTTGTTTAAAATTAAATAACTGAAATAACCAGAATATTTAACGAATTATCGCAACTTCGTTGCGATGTTCGAAAAGTTGAATTTCCAAGGCAACTGCGTGGCAAGGGAAACGCCTCGAAGACTAGCGGAATTAGTACCGCAGCGTTAAAAAAAAAAAAAAAAAAATAATAGTCGAACGAACGAATGGTTGAAAGTGAAAATAAAAAAATGTGGATTTTCATGAATTTATTTTTAGCCAATCTCCGATTCGTGATAAAAATAAGACGATCGAAAAGTTTTCGTCCCTTTTATCGTTTCTCCTTCATTTCGCCGATCGCCCTTTTCGCAATTTTTATTCCTTTTACCAACTTCAGTTATCAGATAAATTGGAGCGGCCATATTGTTGTTCCTGAGGCTGGGCGAGTCGCTTCGCCGAAACGTTCGAAGGAACAACCCCTTTTGCATTAGTTTTCGACCAATGAGGAGTGCGCAGGCATTTAGCTCGGTATCAAGAAAAAAAAACTTTTTCCATCCCTTCGAGAAACAGGTGCAATTTCATTGGCCATTTTCACTGGCCAATCCTCGTCTTCCATCGCATCGATTTTACCCCCAGATTTTCACCGAATACGTCAGCCACCCTCTCAGCCATTTCCTCTTCTCCTCCTCCCCCTCCCCCTCCTCCTCCTCCTCCCGCCCGACCAAATTGTTCAAACTTTTTTTTTATCATTCAAGTTGTAAAGTGCTTTACGACCTACGAGCGTAACATCCATTATTCGTGTCCTCTCTCTACGCGTTACTCATTCTCGTTATAGAGTTTGAGTTACGAGAATAGTTGTCGCCAACTCTTTCGATCGTGGTGAACGAGAACCGACGTTACCTTCCACATATCCGCAAAATATTCTCCACCACTTTCATGCTTCTGTAGAAAATTTTTTTAAATTGTGTGCAATAAGATCGTCAGGTTTCCAGATGAAAATTCGGGTCCATAAATTCATGGATGCTGCTGAATTTTTCAAATTCCCAAAGCTCATGAGGCCTGAAGCATCATTCAGAATTGGTTTGAGGTTTTTCAATCTCGCAGTTTGGCCAGGAAATTTTTTTTTTTTTTTAGGCGTTCTAAGAATTAAGGGAGTTCATCTGGTAATCGAATTAACAAACAGATATTGATTAAAAAATTTGAATACAGTTATCAACATCAACTATATCAACTGTCAAAATTTCAGGTCCTTAGAATACTTTGTTTGAGAAAAATTAATAAAAACAGATTTGCCAATTTAACACGGTTCCTTATGCGTTTCTGTGGTTTTCCCGTCTGTAAACATGAAATTCGCAAGCATTGACAAACAGTTTCGTACGAAACTTTTATAAATGCTTAAAAAATATCTAAAAAATCTTTTTACCACTTCACAAAATCCATTCGATACTTATGAGGTTCGGAATAAATTAATTTGTCTCAAAGAAGGAGGTTAAACTTTGGAGGTTAAACACACTAAACATACTGAGCCGACTACGCTAGTCGTGACAGTTTTGGGTTTTGACTTGCTCGGTACCAGATGAACTCCCTTAAGCGATTATATTTAAATGATACTTTCGAGTTTCGACGGTTTTTGAAGAGATATTCGAAGAGACCTATTTTTGGAAAGAGAAAAAAAAACAAAGTTTTGAATGGAAAAAACGACTGGAACCGTGCATTTGTCGGTGTCAAAATTCTTCCGGTACCAATGTAAGTCTCCTCGCGAAGCAGTTTTACGGCTTTGTACAAAGCCCGGTTGCACGCGGGCCGTGAGCGAAAGGCCGCTTTTTTTCATATTTTTAGGGTAAAATCATTCCGAACCAGTTTGATTTGTTTTTTTTTTGTTTTTTTTTTGTTTTCTGGAACTATACAGTCCTGTGCAAAAGTATTAGGCACCTTGCGGCTGTTTGAGTCATATAATATGTCGAATGTCTCGGTCAAAACAAATCGCAACTGGATTCAATAAACGTCATTTTGAAGCATTCATTATGAAAAATCATTGAAGTCATTGAAGATTTCATTTTACTTTTTTAATATAACCCATGCGATTTTTTTTCGCAGTTTTTTCACTTTAATAATAGGCTCGTAGGAGTTAGTAAATTATTCGGTCAGAAAACCTCGAAGAAGACATCTCCTGCTTTAATTTCGTTTCTGGAAAAATAAAACGCGATATTTATCGGCGAAATTATGAAAGACTGCTAATGGTGGCGTAGCCATGGGGTTTGAATTATTTAGTGTAAGGGGTAAAAAAAGTTTAATTTTTTAATAATCGATTCACCAAAAAAAAATTCGGATTTCTTCAAAATTTTTTGTTTTCTCATTTCTGGTTGCTCTAACCAACGAATGGAAATGATTTATGATACAAAAATATTTCAGAGATGAAAATCTGAAAAAACGTTGATGAAACGAAAAATATAAAATGAAACCTTTTTCTTCTTTCGCGGAAGTTCGAATTCGAGAAATTAAACTTCTCGAAATGTATGTTTTCAACAAGGAAAAACATTCGTTCGAGTGCTCCAATATTTGTCCAGTAAAAAATCCATTTTTGTTGCTTTCCCTTTCGCGCCCCCTCGAGGTTTTTTTTTTCCATCCAAAAGACAATTCGTTGGTCCCGAAAACTTTGAGCACAAGAGCGAAGAGAGTTCTGTTTAGTGCCCTCGATTTACGTAAGAATACTTTTACAACAAGAGTTTGTACTCAGGCACATTTGCACCCCTGTATTAAGGGTTGATTCATAGAATATTATTGTTTTCATACGGAAATGTATGAGGTTCGCCATCATCCGAAGGCTCTGTTTATATTCAGCAAAGTGAAAGAGTTGCTTTTTAGTTATCCGTGGGGTTGGCTCGGTTGGGGATGGACTCTTGTGAAAACAGTTTATCAGAAAATGAAGCTTCATCACTTGGCTGTCAAAACATATCGTTGCGAAAGCTTTTTTTTTTTGTCGCAACTTCGTTCCATTGGCATTTGAATCAATGTCGATCCACGGACTGCCTTCTTTTTATATTTGGCCACAAAAAATGGAGACTGACTATGCGGTGGAAAAGAAAATACAGCTGTCGTAAGGGTGAAGTGATTTTTCCTGGTTACACACAGATGCAACGAATCTCATACTGGAATTAAAAAAAAAAACTGTCATGCGAAACTGAAAAAATCTTTCCTCGAATAACATTGAAGTTTCCTTAAAAATTAGAAAATCTTTGTCAAATATTTCATCATCGTTCTTTTTTTTTCATCGCCCTTCCGTGATAATAAACCAAACATGAAAATCGACTGCATTTCTACACAAAGCAAAAAATTTGAAAAATAAAAAAAACAAACACAAAAAACTAAATTTTGTTGTAATCTTGAAATATTTTGTTGAATACGTTCAACAAAATATTTCGTCGAGCAAAAAAATCGTATCGTATCAACGAAGTCTCGTTTCTGTACAAATAAGCTTTGTTCTGATATCAAAAATTTCGTTGCCTGGACAAAATTTTTTTTTTATCGAATCCGTGCAACAAAATATTTCAATATTTTGAATTTTGCTCTTAACAGCTGTTTAGTTAGATACGAGTAACAAAATATGCTCCATTCAAGACAAAATCATTTGTGGACGTTGAAACGAGTGATTTGCAGGAAGAACAAAACATCGGTGCAACCAAACGAACAGAGATCAATGCAACAAAATATCAAACGAGTGAACTAATTTATTTATTCGTCCTAACGATTGACGTTTAGTTAATTTAATAACTGATATTCGAATCAATACATGATCGAGGTTGTCCTGTCGCGAACCCCATTACTAGAGACAAATTTGATATTTATCGACTCGATAGTCAAAGTGTACAGGAAAATATCTTTAATTTCTGAGAGCACATCACCGACTAATTGAAAAAAATAAATAATTTATAAAATTTCGAAATTTGATCCATGCACTGAGAAAAAAAATTTGAAATTGTTGTTGATTCAACAAAACTTTTGTTGATTCAACGATATTTTTGTCGTGGTGAAAAATTAAGTATTTGAATGAACCAAATTTCGTTTGGGTTAACAAATTTCATTTTGTTCGCCACGATTCGTTGAACCAACAAAAAAATTTGTTGAATTTACGAATTCATTTTTCTCAGTGTGCTTTCAGAAAACTCTGCTCCAACAGAGGTTTGAGCCACGAATATGTAGCTTTCGCGATAAGATATATTATCAAAAAAAAATTCTGAAATGTTAAAAGAATCATGAGATAAAAAACCATGAGAAAAATCATTTCAAAAACTAAAAATAATTCGATAAAACGAGTGAAAATAAAGTTAAAATTGATAGGAGGTTGAAAATGATTGAAGAAAAATCCATTATTCAGTTGTGTCGAACGTGCATTAGTTATGTATTCGCGTATCGTTTCAAAGGGATCGTTGGGCGTGTCGAATATCCTCGATAGAGCGAAACGCACATAAATATATATTTTCCCAGTGCCTTTTGCGAGCATGACGAATGAAAATAATATTGAATCGACGACGTATATATGTATAGAACGGTAAGCCAGCCGTTTTGTTCGATGAGCAAAATATCCTATATATATAAATATAAAGACCCTTGTAACTGGTACTGGGAGGAGAAAATTTCGGAAGGACTAATACACACCGCGTATAGAATCTTCAGAGTTGAATGAACCAATAGGGCGTAACGCTCACTGGGGTTTATGATTTTATTACACAGAACTTTCGTTACGATATCTACACGAGATGCCTAACAGCGCGATACATATAAATGCCTAATGTTGCATCTTTCGATCTGTATAGAAAAAGGAAAAAAGATAAATGGAGATATGAGCAAAAGGAAAAACCAGAAGGCCATTCGTATATCGAGGGTACGAGAGAGAGAGATAAATCGCAATAGATTTTGATTTAGGACTGTATCTTGGGGACGTAATAGTACGAGCGATTTCCTCGATACATAACTTCGTGTTAGCGGCCCTTTCGATGCCCTTTTCGATCTGATTGATTAAAAGCATCCACGATTTATCTTTTTCCATCAATTTTTACAAACCGATATGATATACGTGATGAAATATTATCCAATTACTTTCATTTACTTTAAGCTTATTGTGTCGTTGAGCATTAAGCCGAAAGTTGTCAATTATCAGAGCTGCATAAATCGCGATCAAGAGACTCCGTAGAGTCTCGGGACAAGTTTGACAGCTCTGTAATCTGCTGGTAAATTTCATCGCTAAAAACAATTTGGCTGCTCTTTTTGGGACAAGTTTGACAGCTCTGTCATCTCTGCTGGTAAATTTGTTTCCAAAAAAAAGTTTAACTGCTCTTTTCAATCGAATACCGCCCTGTACCGATTCCGATGAATCCTTCACGAGATCAAAAATCCTGATTCAAACACAATAGAAAACGAAAAAAAAAACAAATATTTTCCACTTTTTTAAAAAAAAGTGAAAAATGTTTTATTCGTTACGAAAATGTGGAGAAAAAGTTTTCATATTTCGTTCATAATTCATCAGTTATCTATAAATATTGATAAACGAAAAGAACGAATTTATATTTGAAAAAATTATTCGAATAATTACGAAACTGTGGAGAAAAAGTTTCAATTTTTCCGTTCGATTCACGAGCTTTAAAATTCATCAGTTATAAATAAATATCGGTAAACGAAAAGAACGAATTTATATTTCAAGATAATTCGAATAAAAAAAAAAAAATGAGCGGTCACCGGGGTTCTTATTTTATTAAAAAAAGTAATAATAATTTTATTGAAATGATAAAAAGTTAAAAAAATTGAGAATCCTTTTTTATTTTTTTTATTGAAAGAAAAACTGTAAAATCATTGTCAACATTTGACTCAGTTGTCCCTTCAGAATGGATTATAACGAAAGTTTTTTGACGTAAAAATATATCGAGTAGAAATATAAAGAAAATTTGATAATCCCTCGCGAATGAGCTGGCGATTTGGTGATCGTTTCACGAATTAGTCGTGAACGTGCGGACAAAAAAAGCTCGATGCACTTTATCCCTGGGACGAGAATAATGACGTCACGTCAAGGTTCGCTTGCGAAGAACAAAATGATACAAATGTATATATGTACGTGAGGCTCGATCTCCTACGATCATTTTCGAGAGCAGTGAGGGTTGAAAAAGTCGCGAGTGACGGGTCATAATCTCTCGAGCAATGCTCGGGGCATAGATCACCGATGTTTTTGCTCCAACGACAAGGGTGCAGACATTTTCTTCCTAATATTCGTTTCGTCGTTCTATATCTGTACACATTGAAATGTTTCACTCGCGGCGCAATAGAACGACTGTTTAATTATTATTAATAGCCCGAGACTTTTCCTTGCGATCGAGCTCCAATTTTACGACTCTACTGTATTCTTAATTAATTCTTCATTCTACGAATCATTTCATTCATCTTGATTAAGACAAACTTTTTCTTAACTCTTCGTAGAGATTAAACTTTCGAAAATTATTAATTTTTTTATCAAATTAAAGCCTCATTAGCTCCGGGAATTACTCTGTTTTATTTTTCTATCGCGTCATCGTTACTACTTCGGGTCCTCGTGACTCCAGCCAACTTTGCGAACTTGCGAATATTGCGAAAACAGTATTTGGAGCAACTTCCGGACAACCGAATGTCACTCTTTGCAATTAAATACCAAAACTTTGTGAACGAGCTGCTAAAAAAGTTGGAATTACCTGTGAAAGAATTCAGTTAGGGCCAAGGCTCTTGCTGGCCCTGATTATTTTTGCCTCACTCTATCAGGGAAGCCTGAGAGGCCCCTTGCGGGCCAGTCACACTTTGATAACGAGAGCCCGACTGGACAAAAAGGTCGGAGCCTTTAAAGGAAACCTTATGAAGCCCTAGCAAAAAATAAATATTAATAAAAACACTTTTTTCATGACTAGAACAGTGCATCCGATCATGATTAATTTTATTTCAGTATTTTCATTATTCCTGATATTATTTTGTCCGGAAACATTTTCTCATCAACACCGGGATTCGATCCGACGTTTATTGGAACTATAAATGAGAAAATTCTCGAATCTCGACGAAAACAGTCACAGTGAGCGTAAATACCAACAAACAATAACAATAATATCGAGTATAAATGACAATAAATTAAATCTACACGTCAAAAAATCTTGTTAATTTCGAAGTAAAGTTGGATTTTCGTTAACTCCCGTAAACCACTGGATCTCGATCGTTTGTTATTATATATCTTTCGTGTCGATCAACAAGATTTCGATTAATTATTTGAGACCATTAAGGGGAGGGAGGACAGCACTTTGAGAGCTCTCGGGCACTCTTCGATGTCCGTATATAACCCATGAAGACAGATATATATATACGAGAGTGAAATATTTCGAGGTTCCGAAAAAAGAATGCCGGAAGAGAGGAGAGATTTTCTCGTGGGCGTAACGCATCCGTAATCCCCATTCATTCATGAGAAATAAATAAGAATCGTGGCGGATGAAAAGACCCGATTCACGGAGAGCATTTACTTTTTCAGTAAATATTTATGGCTTTACGTTGGAATGAACGCATCTACAAACGGAAGAAACCCTACGCAAACACGTATATAAGTCTCTTAAATTGGACGTTGACTTTACCAAAATTCGGTTTTAATGGCACGTCATTGAGTTACCGCAATACTTTTGACCGATACTCACTGACCCGTTGTTACATATATATATATATCGATCTTTATATCTATAGGAGTATTTAGAACGAAGAATATTGCGGGTTGTTTTGGACGGAAGGGATTCCCGCCCTCCGGAGATTTCAATGCCTCAAATTTATGTCAGGAAGGTCCTTAAACTTTTCAAATACTCGCCTCAATCGTTTTCCTCGATTAATTGTTTATTCGCGTACAATTTTCGACGTTTTTCTTCTTAAGGAGTTTCGGTACAAGCGATACAATGTTGCCATGCTAAACCATGTTAAAAACACAACAAAATTGTCAAAAAGTTAAGAATTTTATAAAATTCGGTGAACATATTCGTTTAGTGCCAAATTTGAGAATACAATTTTTTTCAGATTTTTCTTCTACACAGTTATCGAGTAATTGAAGACTAAAGTTGACGTGTATAAGCATAGCGTTTCCATATGTATAAGTATACACTTCGGGCATAAGAAATCTGCTTTAATGCATAATTACTCGATAACTGAGTAGAAGAAAATTTTGAAAAAAATTGTCTTTTCGTACTTGATGTTGAAGAACATTATCACCAAATTTCATTAATTTCTCAACATTTTGCCTTTTGTACCGAAACTCCTTAATTTTTCCTGCCCCGATAATCTTTTACCACTTTTCTAAAATTAAATTTCTCTCAAATACAGAAAAAAAAGTGGAAAATTGGTCGTTCTATTTCGTAACAGATTTCCTTACCATAAAGGTCGCGATGACTTTTGCATTAAATATATGCATGCAATGCGCAGTCCCATAACGGTCCAGATTTTATTGAACTATTTCATTTATATCGTGCCTGCATATACATATATATATTCCGGGATGATGATCCTACCAGGACTAATGTCCCCGCGTGACCAAATGTTCGAGTCCCGAATGAAGCGCTGTCTCTTTTTCTCTCCCAGTTAAAGTCCGATGAATCGCGGTAGTTTAGGGTTTTAGCCCCTGCACCAAAAGTGTGAAAGATCGACACAAAGCTTTCGGCTTCGAAACACGCTACTTAACACCCTCGTTTCGTTCCCTCTCCAGTTCTCTTTCTACAATTACCAACCCCACGATATTATTTACGTAACAAAGCACATCGCTCCTAACGTCATTCCCATATTTTATTTATAACGTTGCATAACGTTTCTCGACACTTGGCACGGCCCGAACGAACGGTGCTTTAAAATCTCCGGACGATAATTAAATGGCCCCTGAACAGGACTCGTGATTCGAAGGGACTTTGGGGAATTGAATGAATTTTCTAGCTCTTTTTTTTCACGTGACAAACTAACTGAAAACTCTTATGCGGACAGTGAAGTCGCGAAGCCCGATAATTAAGTTTATTAAAAACGGGAGAAAAAAAATCTCAGAAAAATCGTGAATATTCGATCATCACGAAAGAGATTTTCGTTAGGAATTGAAACAATTGTAAAAATCACAAAAATCCATATTCATACTCGATAATATTTGTGTAACGTAAAAATATAAAAAAAAATCGAAAATTTTACATTTTTTTCCAGTTTAACGGGAGAGATGAAGTTGAAATAAAAATGAGAATATCTCATTACTATTCGAATGTGAGCTACTCAAATCGTCCGTTAAAATTTGCCCGACAATTGCCTCTCAAGCTCATCGAGATATGTCGCGTGAATATTTTAACGACTACCGACGACTATAATAATAATCGTAACGACAACAATAATGCGGCTGTACTGAAAACATAGTTCTGAAATGAGGTGGAATAGACACGCGTGTCGTCAAATTGGCAGTATAATTTTGATGTTCTTTCACGAGCAGGGACACGAGCTCCGTGGACTGATTCAATGAATCCCTTGAGAATAATATGAAACGCGCGATGTCGTCGGTGCCACCCGATTGATCACAGAAATATTCCAATGAATTTGTTTCTTTTCTTTTTATTCGTTATAATCGTCATCTAAAAAACTAGGATAATTATTCTTATAAAAAATTTATTCATTTTTCTCGATTAGTTCAGCAATCGGGATGAATTTGATGGAATAGTTGACTGAAAAAAAATTACCGAAGATTTATTCTGTGGAAGAAAATCGAGTAGATCGTATAAATTGTTTCTTTTTTTGTTCGCCCTAACGTTTACGGCCCTTCGGAGTTTCGCGACTTCCTGCGAGATCGACTTCCGGAAGTGATTTTTATGCCTCTGTCTTGTATGGAGGCTGAAAGGGGGATGCTGGGATGTGCACAATATCGAGAAATATATAGATATAGTAAGTAAGATTTGGGTTAGGAGCGGGATGATTGTACGAAATCTGAAAAGTCAGTGATGCGAGAAGAAGAAGGGCTGGAACCCCGTGCGTGGCCGTCCTCGCTCTGATATAAAGGGAGGATTCGAGAACTCGACTCGCTTAATTCAACGTCGTCGAACAAGGCGCCCGCAAACTTTTGGAGGGTCGTGAAGAAAAACGGGCGGCTTCGGATGTCGTCACTTCCGGCAAAACCGAAAATCCCGAAGAATCATTTGTCAGCTCTCGCTCGAGGGAACACCTCGCGCGCAACCGCTCTTTTCTTCTTTTATATGCTTCGCGTCTATATATTTTCTATCGTTTTTCATATACGTATGCGCACGATCAAAGTGTTCAATTGTACAGGGCGCGTATGACTCGGGAGACGCGAGCTTACCGGAACAACCATTTGTCCGGTCACGTGCCCACGATCTTTCCCCCAATCCAAAAAGAATTTTGATGTCGAAACGCTGAGAAAATCTTCGATCGATCTACAGACAAGTTCGTTCATTTTTTTTCTCTTCTGCAAACCAAATCTCACAGTTTCATTCTTCACTCGTGTTTTTTTGTTTAATTTATACTTTTTTTCTTGCCTCATTCTTACCGATTCGAACTATAAATTATTCATTACGATGGTCCAAATTTACCGCAAACTCTGCAGGCGAGAGACCTATCTGAGAGTGGAAAAATGATTTATCATCGAGGCTAACGTCACATCTCTTTCTCTCTCTCCTCCCACCGAATAAACCTTCGAATAAATTCATTTCTGTGAAAGCTTCGCTCTCGCATGTTCCTCGATCTCTTTGAACCCGCGTCTTTTCTACTCTCACCCCCTTTATCATACCCATCGATTTATGTGTATCATGCAATTTGGTGGTTTTATATATTCGTGCTTTTCCCGATGTCGCAAGGATTTCTCAGAATTTATTCATGAGAACGAATGAAATTTCTTATAAAAATAATGAAATCACTATTTTTATGATAATTCTTTCATTTGAGTTACTATTCGTGTAAGAATTTAGTGGAGCGACCGTAAAAAAAAAAAAAATCTGGGCCTTTAAGGATTCGAAATTAGCTCCTAGAGTGGTGGTCAAAAAAATAATAATAAAATAGTCATGTTCAAAAGTTCATGGTTTTCAGTAATGTTTTCAATATGTCCGACGTACACGCGGAGCTCACGATTATTGACGAAGGACGCGCGACTGGTTTTCTTCCAATATAAAATTTGTTTTTGAACACCGAAAACGAAATTTTGTTGAAACCTTAAAATATTTTGTTGAATACGTTTAACAAAATATTTTATCGTTTAGACAAAGTTTCGTTTTCGGTATAAAAAAGTTTTGTTTTGATATTCGAAACTTTGGCTGAAGAGAAATAATTTTTGTTTGATACGTGCAACAAAATATTTTGACATTTCAACAAAATTGCGTTTTCAGTGAACATTGAATACGTCGTTACAAACGTCATCTATAAAAGTTAGTTATAAACGATTAGAAATTATTATTTAATATTGAATAAATGATGAATAAATAATCATTATTATTTCATTTATAATGAAACATTAACAATAATTATTTAATTATTTAATTCATTGTCGTTTATACTCGATATCATCGTTATTGTTTGTTGGTATTTACGCTCACTGTGACTGTTTTCGTCGAGATTCGAGAATTTTCTCATTTATAGTTCCAATAAACGTCGGATCGAATCCCGGTGTTGATGAGAAAATGTTTCCGGACAAAATAATATCAGGAATAATGCAAATACTGAAATAAAATTAATCATGATCGGATGCACTGTTCTAATAATGAAAAAAGTGTTTTTATTAATATTTATTTTTTGCTAGGGCTTCATAAGGTTTCCTTTAAAGGCTCCGACCTTTTTGTCCAGTCGGGCTCTCGTTATCAAAGTGTGACTGGCCCGCAAGGGGCCTTTCAGGCTTCCCTGATAGAGTGAGGCAAAAATAATCAGGGCCAGCAAGGGCCTTGGCCCCGACTGAATTCTTTCACAGGTAATTCCAACTTTTTTAGCAGCTCGTTCACAAAGTTTTGGTATTTAATTGCAAAGAGTGACATTCGGTTGTCCGGAAGTTGCTCCAAAGACTTTTTTTTTCGATCGTTATATTTTTTTCACTCTGTTGAATCTCATAATCTCCAAAAAATACGAACGAGTCCAAGGAAGCTGTGAAAAATCTTTGGCAATGGAGTCGAATAAATTTTCAGTCGTTTGACATCGTCGAAAAACGCTAAGAAACGACTCCCCTCTGGTTGAACGGTCCCCCATCGAAGTACTGGTTTCGCGTGGAGCTGCAATACTCGAAGAAACTGGCAGAGACATTTGCCGATAGCTCAATCATCATTCAGGGGGCTCTGAGACTATTTTTATGCAAATATAATCGAATTTAATCGACGAATAAAAGAATGATAATCAGTTTTCAATAAAATTTATTAAAACCGCGTCGAAATAAAAAATTGCAGAAGTGAAAAAACATTTTTTCGATTTGTTTTCAATGAGGAAATTCGATTTTTTCGATCGAGGAAATATCGAAGGATTTTTTTCAGTCGGAGCAAAAAAAGTTGAGGGAGTACAGGATAAAATTTGCTGGCCCTTTCAGCATCCGCATCGTTCGCATTATTCATAGAATTCTGCGATCTTTCTACCTCATATAGTTTACGATTATTTCATGGAGGGTATTCCTACGATTTTATTTTTTTTATTTTTATTTTTTTCAAGACGAGAATACAGGGAATGATGAAGGAATATATAGCTGCACCCCTCGGAGGGTGTTCTGGTTGAGTTTGTGCCATGTAAAACACAACGGGGACAATGGAAAGGATGAAAGAAGCATAAGTAATAATAAAGAAAAGGAATAAAAAAAAATTGAAGAAGTGATGAGAAACGATTTCTCAAGCGTTCCCCACTAGATGATTCGACGAATAATTCTTTTTCTTTTTTTCGTTCTCTTCCGCTCCGGCGTTCGAATCTCCCTGTAGAAGAAAAAAAAAACGAGTCAGGTTTGGTGCAAAAAAAAAAAACAGGTCGTGCTTGAATCGTTCCTTCCTGGGGATATTTTTTGTTTATTTCGCATGTGCTGAATCACGCCCATTTCGTTCGGCTCGATTTCGATGTTTGCCATTACGTACGAAAAATACGAATTTTTTTGTTTTTTTTTTTTAGCACATTTGCGATCGAAGAATGGCTCGAAACGGAATAAGCCATTTTCGAGATGATTCAATAGCCCGAGTTGATAAAAATTTTCATCCGAAGCACCACAGAAAATATGAGGATTTTGAAATTCTTCGAGATCGAATTTATTCCCCACTCTTATCAATTAAGAAAAGAAATCCGATCCGAAGCTGAGAAATGTCTCTTTGTTCAGCAGTTCGAACAGGGGTGGCAGTTTTCTCGTACTCTCCAAGAGCGAGGAAACAATATAGGGACGAGAAAAAAAAAGAGATGAGACGAGCAAAGTTTCTTGGTGACATGGAAGGCTTGAGATGTCCCAGTATACCGAGGAGACAGGATTAAATTGACAGAAGAAAAATTCTGAGAAATTCTATTCAATTTTTCTGACTTGTCTTCGTTCTTTCATTGTTTTTTTCTTTTCCTTTTCCCGCCTTTTTTTCTCTCTATCAAACTGTCTTCTCTTTGCTCATTTCTTTCTTTGTTATCATATCTCTTTTTTCTTTCTTTCACTTTGTGTCTGTGTGTCTTCTTTACCCAACGCTCATTTCTGCTTCCACTTTTCTATCTTTCTTTTGCTTTCTCCCTCTCTCTCTCTCTCTCTCTCTCTGCTTCCACTCTTTCTCCGTTTCTTCCTTTCTTTTATCCTCCCTCTCTGCTTTTCTTTCCACCACCCTTTTTCCACTCCCTCTCTCTTTCTCTCGTTCTCTTTGTGTATAACTGTCACTCTGAACCATTTCGATACGATCGCAGTATGGCGTTATAGTCGTCGGATGGCTCCAGACTCCCTGGCGCCGTCTCGTCGCTTTTCCCTCAGCGAAACTGGCCGGGCCACAGCCCAGCTTTTTGGCAAAACATATCCACAGGATCCGAGACCCGGAGATCGCGTCACGGAACGGGAATGGCGACGCGCAGACCAGAACGAGCACACCGAAACGGCTACGCTTCAGTTTTATTTTCGTTTTTTTTTTCTTTTAATTCTCTTTTCTTACCGTCGACCCACGCCCTCGTATTTTTCCACGTTTGCTCTCATTCGAGAAATTCACCCACAAATACAAACATTTGTACATTTATGTTTCTCAAAAAACGCGGGGAACACGCCCGGGCGAAATGAAGTACGTTGGGAGTGAATAAAAAAAATTTCAGTTCAACTGCGGCGACACCGAACCTCAAATTCGATTGCTTGCGTATACCGCTGATTGCAAAACAAACATCGAGTGTCTTTCACATTTTTTAGGTTAACAAACTTCCCGAACGATCGATCTGCGCTTTTCGCTCTACTTGTGTCATTCAATTTTTACTTATCTTCGATTACACAGTTGATCACGATGCTAACTCGTTGGTCGATTTATGACGATGCTCGAACAACGCGAATAGGTAAATAAAAGTTATTGGATCGTGTAAAAAGCGCAGTGGATTCGTAGTGACGAGTGAAAATGAACAGAAAACGAAAGAATCGAATCAATAAAGATATATTTCCGTATGTATATGTGTCTGGTGTTTACACTTGCGTTTACATTAGAGTGATTGTAAGATTACATTAGAGGGGAAAGAAAAAAATGTTCGTTTTTTTTAATCGCCCTACCTAACCTCTTTTCCTTGTGGTTAACTCGAAAATCCTTGTTTTATTTACACGCCATGTTTCTTCTCTGCACAGTATTCTCCATCAGGAATAAAATGGTAGAGTTTCATAGAATTTTTATCATAAATAACAGAGAAAAGGAGAAACTCAATTTTATTCTCAGGAGGCTGCACACGCAGTTTGCCATTTGTCAGAGCCGAATTGCTACCGGATAAAGATCAACTCATTTCGGGGGCGAATGTCTCGAAGCGGTACACACGCTTCGGACATCTTTCCCTCAATCTTGTACGAACAACCATAAATAAACGAATACGAAGTTTTTTTCCCTCTCTCCTTCGATAGTATCGCCCTTTTCGTCATTTCCCGCAACTGTCTTTTCTGCAATGACAGTTCACTCTTGCTTCACCATTTTCTTTTCCTTTCACTGACAATTATATATCTCCGAAATTTCTACTGCTATTATCCATTTCTATGCCTCGTAGACGTATCGACGTTTCACGTTAACTTTGCCCATTAATTCAAAGGACAAATTTTATCATCGCCCTAACCGATTTCATATCGTTCCTCTTCCCACTCGACCGAGAACTGTCCATTCGCTATATTCCCTCTGTGCATGGCGCCTACTATCGTAAAACTGAATCGACTCTCATTTCCTGACGATATCGCGTCTCTGTATGTGTATTCTCCGAGATGGACTTCAACTCCGTGTCGTAATTGAGATTGGGAATGAAAAAAAAAAAAAAAAAAACGCGACGAGCACACAAATCGATCGATATTTTCACGCACTTTTACTTTAACAATTAAATACAAAGTTCGGGGCTACTTTCAATTGAGTTACGTACACGACATGGCTCTTAAAAAATGAGGTTATTGCGTGGGAATTTTAGTTCGGAGGCAATTGGAAAACAACAATTTGTAGTATTTTCGAATTTTGAAAACATTCCGAAAATAGCTACGCAGACAATTATTTTGAAATTCAAACAATGATTTTAAGAATTTCGGAAATTCTTTATATCGTGCTAATTGTGATAAAAAAATAGTTTTGGAAAATACGAAGTATAACGTCATATCAGAGGTTAGAATTTCTGATTGTGTTCTCGAAGAAAATTCTGGAGGTTTTAGCACCTCAATTTCATCATCGAAGTGATTAAAAAAAAAAAAATGATAAATTTTATTTCTGTCGCGGCTGTCTCAAGAGTGGAAGACTTCTGCAAATTTGGAAATCTCGTTTCTCCAAAAGAGGCACTGTCACTCGAGACAGAAAAACAAAGCTTGTTCCTTGCCATTTCCTTGTTTGATTAAAACTTTTTTTCGTGTCAATTGTACTTTTCAATTCGAAGAAACTGAATTTCGAAATATCGAAGTGATATTGAGATGCCCTTAACCTAAAATACACTAAACTTGAACTAGAGAGAGAGAATTTCTTCGGAATTTTCATGTTTTTTTTTATCTGATTGACCGCCAAGTGGCGCCCTCGCTTATATATGCACAATCCCACACAAAACTCTCACGAGTAGGCAAAAAAAATGGGCTCAATCGTTTTCGCCCACTTGACGTTCTGCAAGAGCAACGCGATGCGACGAATTGTAACACCAAGATCGAAGGAATAAAGTTTGAATAATAATTCACATTTCGTAATTAAAGTTTTTTAAATTCTCTCGTTCGTGCGTGGTCCGATACAAGTGCAGCCATCGCCATCGCCATCTACAAGCGCCCACTTCGCTGTAAAACGTCGCAACAAAAAATGTCGTTTGGAATGTTTATTGACGGGAATGTGTAGTATCGAACGTTCTATATCTCGAATAATGAACGCTGCAAATGTTTTCAGTCACTTAAATTACAGAAAGGAAACCCCGAACGTTGAAAAAATGTGTTCCATTCTTACGAACTCGTTATAACCAACATTTTTTTTTCATTCGCCACGATTGTTTCAAAATAAAAGAATAAAGTTGAAATTTATGTACAGTATGTACAGAAAAAATGTAGTTTGAGAATCATTTCATCGAATACTTCATGCCGATTGAGAATATTCAAATAAAAAATCAATCATAACCTGCAAGTGTGAAATAATAAAGAATATCGACTCTAGTGGTTTTTTTTTCTTCATAATTTCAAAATGTTTTGTCGCGATGAAGAACGGAATGTGCGGTTGTCTGCGTGAAAAAAATATTGCGAAATAGAGTTGCCCTACATTGGCCACACAAAACTCATTGTAGCGCGAAGAACCGTATTTTTTTTTTCTGAATATTTATTTCTATGTAATAAGAATGTTGAGAAAATATATATCTCAGGATTTTCGCAATTTGGAATGAAAGTTTTTATAGTTGCGAATCTAAACGAGAAGAGACTTTCGACGAGCCTTGTTTGGCAAAGAGCAGGAAACGTGTGACTCGAACTGCTTCCTCCACTCTCTCTCTCTCTCTTCTTCCGTGCTCAGATAAAAATGTAAATTTTACAAATTCGCGGAAAAGCTAGTCATTATTGAAGAGCGATTTTAATTTCGAATCTTGTGAATCACAACGTTTTTACAACAGAAAAATAAGGAAATATGCGATTTTATAAAATGCAGGGCTCGGTAAACTTTTACCTTCTATTTGTTTTCTTTTCGTGCGACAGAGGATAAGATATAACGCGGTAGGGCGCTCCGAAAGAAGAGAGAGAAAAATAAGGCACACGAATGGGGAAAAACGGAGAGCGAAAGAACGCGTGGCTCGAGAGAGGGAGAGAGAGTGAGTGCGTACCGCGAGCGCCGCCCAGTGTTGGCTCATTGCATCATCGGCCGGCTACGGCGAACGTTCGTTTCCAAATGGTCTCCCTCGTGCGTGCCTGGTCATGACCAAATTTGGCGCGTTCTCGCGCCGTGTAAAAACTCTTGCGGAAACATCACAATTTCTTTTTACAATTGATAAATTCACAATAATCATCGATTTAAGTAGAATCGCATAGATCTTTATGAGATTTACAAAAAAATAGCAGTGAGTACAAAAAACAAGCGTTCGCCCCACACGTAAATGAATTTTTCAGATAAAACATCTGGAACAGGTTTTTCGTACGTAATTTTCCATGAAAAACATTCAGAAAAAAAAAGACAATGTAGCTTTCAACGTATATGCAGACTTATCGAAATATTTGCAAATAGTTTTTCGAACGATAGAAATAGAGGGAATAGAGAATATTTAAATTGCAAATATTTTGATACCATAGAGATATATTAATAGATATATGACGAAATAAATTAGAAGGAAAAGAAAATTGGTCGTTATTACTTCATCAGGGGGAGAAGGGGGAGGAAATATAGGTTATGATATTTTTAGACAAAAAAGTCCGTTTGTTTGGATCGTTTATATTTGTTGAGTCTGGAAAGGCACGGCGAGAGAAGCCCGCAGCACGGTCGTGCTGCACAAGGCAAGCAAGTGGCGCCGCGATCGAGCGTCACCGAACTTGTGCGATCGATCCGCGCGGCAATCGCGCGAACTACGAGAACAGACACTTCACTGTACTACTTTTATATTTTATTTCTATTTTTTCTCAATCCTCCATCGTCTTATCGTAACGAAAATTGGACGAGTGCCAATAAAAATAAAAACAAACAAGCATTATGAAATTGGAATAGAAGACGATCGATGGATGAGATAGCGTGAAAAAAAAAAAACAGCAAAGAAAATAGTAGTAATGCGAGAGACGTGTTCCTTTCGTCCATGTTCCGTGAAGGCTGCGGATTATCTTGGACAGTGGGAACGTTAAGAATTCTCGTTGTAAACTCACGGAACAATTCGGAAAGCGAACCGTCGTAGTCGTCAGAAGTGTTGTGTGTGTTTCGGACGTGAGAGAGACTGAAAGCTCGTCGAAAAAAGTGACAAATTGATAATTTAAAACAAAAAAATAAGACAAACATCGAGGTAACGACGAAATAATAAAGTTTATTCGGGCATAGGAAGGAAAAAAGAAGAGGAAAATCAACGAAAGAACGATCGTAACTACATATGGATATTTATAACGGTGAGTCTCGTTAGAATCATTGAGTACATAAGAGTGAATCTCAACTAAGATCGAAGAGAAAAGGTAAAACAAAAGCCGATTGAAAAAATTGAATTGGCTTCAAAAAATCGTACGTCTTATTGATTCCTGGGTGATATGAGCGACAGATGGGGGCGTGCGCTTTAAGCTGAAGCGAGACGCGTATACTCTGATTCTCGCTTCCATTTGCCAAACTCGCGATAAATGCGAATAAAAACATTTTTTTTTTTTTTTAATTGTAAACCCGTGCTTTTTTTCCATTGAATAAAAAGTATAACACAGAGATATTCGCTCGATCTAGCAAATAATCTTTTCGTATCCCCGGTATGCCGGGACGTCGTAATAATGTTTAACCTCCAACTTTTCGATCGTCGAGTATATTTTCTCTCACTCTCTCTCTATCTCTCCCTCTCGTTCTTAAAGCGTCGAGTCCGTAAGCAACGGGTGCTTACGAAAATAGAAATGATTCATAAACCAGCGTAATAATTGACTCGGTTTCTTTTCCCTTCGTTCTTTCGTTCGTTCGTTCTTTTTTTATTTTAGTTTTTTTTTACTTGATTTTTTTCAAGCCTCGCCATGCGCAAACACTGACAAATCCGAATGTCCCAAAGTTTCTCCTTGCGACAGGGTAGTTTTTCAGTCGTGCGGCTCAAGATTTTTTTTTCCTCTCTCTCTCTCTCTCTCTTTTTTCGGAACCGCGCGGCTGGATAGCGTCGAGGCGACAAGTACCCGTACTAGACGTTAGCTTTCGGATTTTCCCGTTGTGCAAAGAGAGGCGACCCCAAACCATGCGAGTACGTGCCAAAACAATAGGGGAACCCGGGGAAAATCAATAGGCCAGGGTGTAAGAGGTTAAATAGTGAAGTACGGCCTGTTGCCGTTTCAAAACCGAACGATTTTTTTCTCGTCGTCAATTATTATTACGATTGAAAAAAATCATACTCAAAATGATTCAAGAGAGATGACTAATTATCGGAACGCTCATTTCTCTGAATCGTTGATTGTTTATTTTTAATCATCGTTACAGTTGTCAGAGCATTTATTTACAAATAAATGCAGAGACCTCAATTCGTTTTTCATTATTTATATTTTCATTACAAAATTAAATAAGAGACCAGCACAGCAATCTCTGACATAATGACAGAAGACGCGATCGCAGTCCTTGAAGATGAGAGATCGAGAATGGGGGAAAGTCATGGGCGCTCGGAGACAGTCATATGTTTAACGAACGCCCTTGTAAACGACCGTGATATGTTTTTTACATTTACGTATATCTAGGCACACGGAACGATCAAATTATTAATTATTTGATCGAACTTTGATCCTGTTGAATCTATTCGAATTGCCATTTTTTCAGTTATGCTTGAATTCGAACGTAACTCGAATAGAAAAAATTTCTATTGTTTTGATTGAGATTCGAAAAGATGTATAAAATCTTTTTGTCTTTGCCTTTGATTCTATGAAATTTGTTGAATTCAACGTGACTTCATCAATGAACGAGAAAGTGTCATCGACATTCTATATCGATGAAAACGTATCTAAAGATTCCGTTTTCTTGGCCTCGATATGTTCTACCTTTAGTTTCTTTTATTTTTTTACTCGTTCAGTGGGTGTCGACAACCACCCACGAACTCTTCGTGACGTCGTCCAACGGGTGTTCTGCACGAAATGTGTATTGATAGATTTTTTTTTTTTGTCCTTATTTCCCGAGCGGAAGTGTGCTTCGATCGTTATCGAAGATACATATAATTCTATTGACATCGTGTGCTCATGACCATTTTTGAAATTCCGGCCGCAAAACAATGTCTATGCAAAAAACCAGTATTTCGATGTCCAAACATTTTTTTCTTCTTCAATTTCCCGTTAGAAAAAAGCTTACAAAAAGCGTGCATAAAAAAATTCACTATTTATGAAATAGTGAATTTTTTGTTCTGTTTGATTTGAATATTTCGCGATAAAAATATATGAATTTCTGCTTAAATTTAATTCGAGTTGTGAGGCACCCAGTGCGCGGTCGAGTTATCGGATAAGGAAGTGTGCGGTATCCAGGGTTAAAGATACTACAATATCGTTTTAACTCTGGAATTTTCCGCCTTCGGTGGTTTATTGTACCGAGCAACATTGAATTGCTTTTCAGAATACATCGATCGTATGATTGATATTTCACTAATCGCATGTCACGATGTATATAAATTAATATAAAACAAGATCGTTATTTTGAATAATGAATTATTGATTAATTACATTCTTGGATTGTACATTGAAAAAAGTTTTCGGTAATCCCGAATCAGCGAACCATTCATATAATATTGTCGGTGGATGGTCACGATCACCTCCTCAATCCCTTGTATACATTATACGTCAACTGACGAAACACGTATTCCTGTCGAAACGGAAAGTAAAGTTCCGGTCTGCGAAGAATTATAAATAAACGCGTGCGTAATGTGCGTGAGCATCGAAATAGTAGTGGAAGCGCCACAGGAGAGAGGAAGAGAGATACCGATTCGTGTATATAAAGGGTGTTCCCAAAGAGGCATGTGAAATTTACAGAATCAATAAATCGTGTGATTCTGAAGAGAAATTTACTTAACGGTTTTCTTCTGTGGAGTGCCGTTCATGAGATATCAGGGGATTGGTGTCAGCCAATAAGGAATGCCGCGAGAACGTGGCTCGATAGGAAAACCATAATTGATCGATATCTCGAAAACTTTTCGCTTCAGAATTCCGCGATCTATTGACAGTAAAAATTGGAGTTGTGACTTTTGGGACACCCCGTATAAAATTTTCCTAATTCATCGATATCTCGGGAACGATGCGTCGGAGACTAAAATCGCAGAGGACTTTTCGCTTCAGAATTCCGCGATCTATCGACAGTGAAAATTTGGAGATGTGACTTTTGGGACACCCCGTATAAAACTTTCCTGAATGATCGATATCTCGGGAACGGTGCGTCGGAGAGAAAAACGGCTGAGGACTCTTCGTTTCAGAATCCCGCGATCTATTGACAGTGAAAATTTGGAGATATGACTTTTGGGACACCCCGTATAAAACTTTCCTGAATGATCGATATCTCGGGAACGATGCGTCGGAGAGAAAAACGGCTGAGGACTTTTCGCTTCAGAATTTCGCTATCCATCGACAGTGATCATTTGTATAAATAACTTTTGGGACACCCCGTATAATTTCTAAAAGCACGTCCAGAGATTTACTATCTTCGCGCTTGAGACAAGTCGAGACGCCATCTCTCTCCTCTTCAACTCGTGTGTAGCAGCCTCCCACTACACCATAGTATTTCGTAGTATTGCCAGCTCTTGGAAGTGAAAAAGAACACGCGATGACGATATTATCGTTACGTATAGCAATGATGCATTATTGAATCATGCATTTCACTCAATTTACAAAGACAATGAATTTTATCTGGACGTTAGTCGTATCCGTGGTGCTGACGAATTTCACATTTTTATACTTATACACAAACGCTGAAATCACGAGTGATGCAAAGAACTCGACATTTGTCATGGTCATCCGTGACATTAATACTTTTTTTTTTTCTTCCTTTTTTACGATTACATCATCGAATTTAAAAAATCTACCATCCTTTTATGTACAATATTTATCGCACTTTTTGTCCGGAGTTTATTTCTTTAACTGACGAGAAATGAGGTCAGGCCATGAAACCGAATATAACATTCCATTTTTGCATTCAGATGCAGTTGTATCATTATTCGTCACTATTTTTATTACTCTTTCGAGATGAATAGACAATGGTAATTCTGCTCAAAATAATTCGACTGCACGATTGAGATTGGATGTTTAAAGAGAAAAGAAAAAAAAATTAAAAAATAGATATTTCTTTAGAAAATTAATGTACCGAAGAAATTTCGAATTTTAGAGATGTTCTCACCGAGAAATAAAACATGACTCGATGAAACGAAGTTTTCATCGCGTGTGGGTTACGTAGATCGAATGAAAATAAGCCCCGAAAAACTGGGAGCTTCATAGCAAGGGCACGTGGCGACTTCTCAAAGGGGAAAAGGAATGAAAATCAAAGCAATTTAGTGCAATCATCCAATTCTAACGTATGGGGAATCGCGTCTTGTTTCTAAGCAGACAAATGGTCTCGTTACAGTGAGAGGATCACGCGGATCGTTATGCTCCTGCAATGATCTCGCCCCGTGATACGAAACGATAATTATCCCTCATAATCCGAACCCCCCAGCTTTTCTTCATTGGGGTACTCGTGCAACGAACAGTCTTCAGCGAAAAGAATATTCAATGTGCTGGATTGTTTGCCTTTCATTGCGAATATCGTTGCAGCAATGACATAAGAAAAAAATGTGGTTTTTCTGACGTTTCTTTAAGGAATTTTCAAAGTTTGAACCCGTTTATGAGTTTCGTTCGTAATGCGAGAAGAAAATCAGGAAAACGAAACAACGATTTTCTACTTTCTCTAGAAGATTTTTAAACATTTTTTTTTTTTCTGTTCCTTGAAATAAGTTTTTCAATGAATCCAAAGAATCCCAGATCGAACTCTGCGTCCGAAGTTGTTCGAAGAAATGCAGAAATAAATCGCATCTCATATAAAATATAAATCCCAAGGAATATCAATTTCAGTCCAAAGAAAAAATTCAGCCTCGTGACGAATCTCTTGTCACGCAGACTCTCGTAACGAACCAAAGTGAGAGAGATAAGACAGCAAATGGTAACTCTATCCGCAGAGAGGAGCATTAATATCAATCTTAAATATATACCTATCTATGTATGAATGTCCATATCGAGTTAGAAATCGGAGTCCGAGATGAGGATAAACACAAGACTGATGAAGAATCGAAGCCCTTGAAGCGTCGGTCCTCCTTACAATTCCCAATTGGACCTTCGTACTTTTCTTTCACTCTTTTATCTCTGATTATTCGATGATGAACAATCCTATGTTAATAACGTGAGAGAAATCCTTTCGAGGGCCACGCCAAGTCAAAGCGCTCGTCCTTTCCTCCAAGATTTTCCAACCTCTTCTCCATTTTCGTTCTTTCTACTTTACCGATTCTAATTGACCGATAACTTTGTTCCTTTAATTCCAGGCTGATTATTATCATTATTATTATTATTATTATTATTATTATTATTATTATTATTTTATAACTCTTCGAACGCTTATTTCTCTCAGCTCTGCTGAATGCATGCAGAAAACAAAATTAAGCAAGAGCTTTTAGAGATGTTTCTGATACATGGAAAACCAACACCAGGTTTTCATCCCTATATTTAATCCAAGATCACCCTTGTTTGCCCAGTTTTGGGTTACCATTCGTCTAATGGATTATCCTTATTTTCTCCCTCTCTTGAATCCCCACAGTCCCCTCACATTTCTCCTTCCCTCTCTTTTTCTCCTCATTCCGTCCTTTCATACTTCATACACATTTTCCTGCTGTCTATATATCGTCAATGGACCGAAACTATTCTCGCGACACACAGAAATAACAACGATATTCTCAATGTTTATCCAAGTTATTAGCGAACCTAAAAGTCCCCACGACTTTTACTCGATATTCTTTTTTTTCTCAACCGAAGAAGCTGAAAATTGAAAAACAAATTTTCCCAGCTTCCTTCCATCGGAAATTTCAACTTTATCAACAACAATCTCATATTTTAATTACAAACATTTGTCTCTATCGTTCCGCATTAAATGAGCGTTTTTCATCACTTTTTCAAGAAGCAACGGACTAAAGCGAGCAGGGATCGGGATTGAT
The DNA here is from genome assembly GCA_037576405.1 of Campoplex capitator. NCBI lineage: Eukaryota > Metazoa > Arthropoda > Insecta > Hymenoptera > Ichneumonidae > Campoplex > Campoplex capitator. The sequence continues at coordinate 13,183,590 of JARBWI010000322.1, read as the reverse complement.
TGAACGAGATTTACGAGAGATCGTTAAATATTTCATACCAACGAATTCCATGCTAGATACGTGTCGAACCAGATCATTACAAGATTATCTCTTATGATACTTTATGTAGAAATTTATTTGTCGTCCAACGATATTGCTTTCGGTTCATTGAACTATCGTTCGTCATACACTGAGAAAAAAAATTTGAAATTGTGGCGAACAAATTAAATTTGTTGATTCAACAAAACTTTTGTTGATTCAACGATATTTTTGTCGTGGTGAGAAATTAAGTATTTGAATGAACCAAATTTCGTTTAGGTTAACAAATTTCATTTTGTTCGCCACGATTCGTTGAACCAACAAAAAAATTTGTTGAACCAACAGAAAATTTGTCAAACCAACAAAAAATTTGTTGAATTAACGAATTCATTTTTCTCAGTGTAAAAAAAAAAATTAAAAAAAATAAACGAGGAAAAAGATGTACAGCGCATGAATAAAAGTCTCGAAAATTTCTCGGTTCGTTTATAGATATACACAGAGAAATGAGTTTAGTTTAATTAATCAAGGCTTCGTAGAATACGTCGAAAGAAATATTTCGTTCATCAAAAAAAGCATTCAGTTGGACGAATTATTTATTTCATTTCCTTAAACAAAGATACGTATTGAATCAACCAAATGAGATTTGTTGTCTTGGATTTTGTTGAACCAACTCTAGATATTTTCCATTTAACGAAATTAATATTTAGCGTAACAGAATATTACGTCGGACCCATTTCACGAAGCAAAAAGTTTGATTTTACTTCGTTCTCAAGGTCAATAAAAATCCAGGTGATCTTAGACCCGTCTGTCTTCCAGGTAACATTTAATACAGGGATATACAAGTGTTTAACAAACTTTGAACATAAGATTTTAAGCGAAGAATAAGGGAGAGCGAGAGAGAGGAGAGGAGAGGAGTAGAGATGTGTGGGATGCTGCAAGAGGCGCCAAAGCGTCGCGGCGCCACCCCAGGCGTCCGACAAACCGACGCCAAACTCACCCTTCCGTGCACATCATCCCCTCTTCCATTTAACCCAGCTATATAAATCCACAAAGTCTCTATCCCCGTTTGAGCAAAAAAATAAAAATGAAAAAAAAATAGGCGTGTCTCAATTTGGCGAAAAATGTTGACGTAACGAATGAATTTTTGATGAAAATAGAGGAAAAAGAATTTGTTCGAATGCGAAATCATGTTTCGAGTCATCGCGATCGACGATGGATTAATGATCGAAGTGAAAAAATGCGACACGGTGATTCCATCGTGAACATTTTTTCTTAGCAGGAAGACCTGAAAAAAAAAATAAAAAAACAAAATTATTCACTGAATTTTGAAATTTCGAAAACTGTCTTTGTAAACTTTTGAAAAAACGTTCTCAGACAGCTCGCTGAGTCACTCGAACAAGAGGTGATCAAGCCCCACATACGTACGTACGTATTATAAAGGGGAGAGAGACAAAATCGTGTCATAAAATTCACGTTCGTTCTCCTCGAGTGTCCTGTACGAACTGTCTGATGCTCAGGAACGTATAAACGAGAGTGCAATTCCTCACGAGCCAATATGAAAATACTTCCGTACCTAAGCATTTGCCCGGCTCGACCTCCGACCCCTTAAATATATAATACTTAATTGCGACAAATATGGTCCGTAAAATTTGAATAGGCACGCGATGACGAGCGAGCCCGACGAGCGGCAAGAAGGGCGTCTCGAATAAAAAACATAACCGTATATCGTTGTCCTTCCCTCTGACTTTAATCCCTTGGAATTGAATCGACCAGCGCTCGATTCAAAAGTTGATAAACTTTCTATTGCTTCGGATAATAATTCCAGCCGCTATTCGGTACTTCGTATACGTGTCATCAATTTCGGAAAAAAAAAAAAAAAAAAAAAAACATTATTTAAAGATAAATTTGTTCAATTCTCGATCTTGTCTTTCGGTATTGTCGAATCGTTCGAAGCATCCTGGTTAAACGTTTTTTTATTTATAGACACAAATTCATTCACTCGTAGACACGGATCAAGGAGTTTCGGTACAGGCGATACAATGTTGCCATGCTAAACCATGTTAAAAACACAACAAAATTGTCAAAAAGTTAAGAATTTTATAAAATTTGGTGAACGTATTCGTTTAGTGCCAAATTTGACAATACAAATTTTTTCAGTTTTTTCTTCTACACAGTTATCGAGCAATTGAAGACTAAAGTTCACGTGTATAAGCATAGCCTTTCCATATATATACACTGCGGGCATAAGAAATCTGCTTTAATGCATAATTACTCGATAACTGAGTAGAAGAAAATTTTGAAAAAATTTGTGTTTTCTTACTTGATGTTGAAGAACATTATCACCAAATTTCATTAATTTTTTAACATTTTGCTTTTTGTACCGAAACTCCTTAAAATTCGCGCTCGCGAATAGACTATTTTTCGCGAAAACGTAACGTTTCTTTTTTCCAGAAACTGGCGAGATTTTAATCTCACCGAGTTTATGTCACTGTTCGGATCTTCCCCAGATGAGAGTTGGTCTCATGAGCAGGTGGGAGATTGACCCTCGTAAAATTTCAGATAAATTCGATAAGATCTTTATCGCTGTATGTCTCTCTCTCTCTCTCTCTCTCTCTCTCTATAAATATACGTATATATGGCTCAATGGCAATTTAACAAATGGGAAACGCAGAGCTATTCGCGTCTCTTAGCGTCGTTCCAAACTTGGGATACCGTAGAATATTGTTACTGCGGTTGATAAATATTCTCTCACGAGAACTCACGCGCGGGGGGCAGGGGGGGGGGGTATCTTTAATCTGAATGACCAACACATATCTCTGGCGATTGCCGTTTTCTCGTACACTCGCATCTGTCGTGTCGTGTCTCTCCTTCGAACTTTATCCCCTTGACCATCACACCCCGTATATAAATACGACTTTTCTCTCGTCCATCGATCCTTCGTGTGTTCAATCAAGCGTTCAACGTTTTCGAAACCACGTGCTCGATAATAATAATAATGATAATTCGTCAACTTTTGTTCGTAACCTAGTTTTTTTATTTTAAATGATTTGTGTGTTTGAAGAAATTTGCTGATTCAACAAAATTATATTTGGCGCACCATGAAATCCCGAAGGACAAATGAAATTCGTTGATTCGACAAAACTTTTGTTGATTCATCAATTTTTTTTGGGTTGCGGTGAAAAATATTTATTTGAACCAACAAATTGAGCGTTTTAAGGCAACTACTGTACCGCATACTGGTCAAATGAGTGGTCAAATTTCAAAACGCTTTCGGGCCAAGTTTAACTTAGCAATTGAACGTTTTGTTAGTGGATTTGTGTTAGAGCGTGTCTTATTATCATGAAAAAATATTAAAAAAGATAGTTTTGGTAAACCATCAACCGATAAATGCAAATTTTCATGACGACACATTTTCACTGAGATTTTTCAAAGAATAATCTGTATTTTTGAACCGATTTTAATCCACCACGTCTCATTTTGTTCCTCAACCGATCCTCTACGAATCCACCACTCAGATTTTTTCTATAAAGCTCAATCGTTCCACTGTTGCAGCCAATTTTTTACTAGGGAAAAAACTTTTTCATCAATAATTTCTAAACGGATGAAATTGAAAAAAAATCTACGTGATAGGCTCGTAGAGGATCAGCTGAGTAACAAAATGAGACAAGATGCATTAAAATCGGTTGAAAAATACAGGTTATACTTTGAAAAATCCCAGTGAAAATGTGTCATCATGAAAATTTGCATTTATTGGTTGATAGTTTCGCAAAACTATCGTTTTTAATATTTCTCCACTTTAATAAGACACGCTGTAAAACAAATCCACTAACAATACGTTCAATCGGTACGTTAAACTTGGCCTAAAAGCTTTGTGAAAATTAAGCACTCATTTGACCAGCGTGCAGCAGTATACAGTATCTTTGATCAACTAAATTTTCATTCAGATCAACGAATTTCATTCTGTTCGCCACGATTTTGTTGAAGCAACCAAAATTTTTTTGAATCAACAAATATCTTTTCTCATTTTACAGAATACAGATGTTGAATCAGTTGTTTTTTTTTTTTTTTTCTCGAAATAGCTGATTCAATCAGTCACTAATCGGGGGCTCCGTGTCACTCGCCCAATATCGATAAATTTGATCATTTATTCGACTCGTTTTTGAGTCAATCACTTTTATTTTTTATACTGAACTGCGCGTTCGTGGTGCCTAATAATGACAATAATGGCTTAATCGCGTTCTCCAAATGAAACGAGATCGCGAGTTCGTGGTACTTTGAATGAACCGCGGAGCATTTAATTGAGTGAGAGAACTTTGATGAAACGCGGGTGGGAGAACTCATCCAGCCAATCAAAACGATTCAGACAGTTTGGCGCCAGTTTGAGTTACCGAAACTATTTAACTCCTCGGCTATTTCGCTCTCTCTCTTTCGGTTTTCCCTCTCTGCTCCCGATGAATAACAAACAAAATGCTTCTACAGCGTTTCTTCCAATTGGCCCTCGTATCCTCGATGCTTTTAACTTTTCTGTTACGGTCCGTCAAAACCACAAAAACGAAGCGATTTAGTATCGAGGTTCGGTTAAGAATTGAAGAGAGAAAAAAAAGAAAAAAATAAAAATACATTTTTCATCCAAAAACTGAGAAAAAAAAAATGTAATCAGAATAACGAGAAATGGACAACGAGCTCGCGCGTATCGGTACTCCCGTATGAAATTCCCTGATATTCTGTCACGTTTACATAGAAAAGGACACGAGAATTTGGCTGGTGGTTTGCTAAAGGAAACCTAAAATCAAAGTATTTGTGTGTGTGTGTGTGTGTGTGTGTGTCCGTTGGGATGACGATCGGGTGAAGTTGAGCGCGAAAATCGACAGGCATTGTCAGACCGATCAATCGTCCGATAAGTTACGAGAGCGTGGCCAGGAGTGAAATGAGAGTGAGAGAGGAGAAGTTTGATTGACGCCCGAAACGATAAGGGTTGACGGGACGAATCAACGAAACGTAGAGCGAGAAAATCGTGTCAGAAAAGCTCTCTGTGTATACCAGCATACAAATGAATAAATAATATTAACTCCGATGAATCTAGATGTATTTTGAAAATTTGTCATCGTTCACGGTCTCGAAAGTTGTAACATCAACATTTAAACGGATTTAAGGAGTGAGGGCTGATTGTAACGCCGAAAAAACGCTTTTTTTCGGCGATTAATGTTTTCCCATATGAATAATCAATATTTCTAGTGGCTACAGTAAAATTTTCATTAAAAAATAACGATAAATCATCACTGAATCATCTGAAACCAAAAAAATTAATCGGAATCATTAGGAAATTATATTGGGCCCAGGATGGACGAAGGGTTAACGAAAATTTCGAATTTTTACAAAATGCTGGACGTTCAGAGTCAAAAATTGTTTTTCGACCAAAAATTCACTCATGTTTTCAGTTATAAAAAAAAAAAAACAACTATTCATCGCCGATAAAAATCCTTGGTCCATCCAGGGGGCAACTTTATGTACAGAGTAAGTGATACAAATTTCAAAACTACCGGTCAAGCCGTTCCGGAGTTACAGCTATCACCGGCTTTGAAAACGTGATTTCGTTCGTGTTCAAAGTTTCAGGTACAATTGACATGTGGATGAAAAAATAACTTTTAGACTTGCATCGCATCATCCTTTTCGGCACCATAAAGTGAACCTTTCTGCGCCTCAGCAGCCACAGCAGAAACGATTTTTTTTTCGTATCGTCAAGCGCATTTTTTTCATCTTCATAAACAATGTTCCGATTTGTCTGAAATTTTCAGAAAATACTTTTGAAATGCTGTACTTTGAGAAAATGCTAAAAAAAAAACGATTTTTTTTTGCAAAATGCTCCATTCGTTAATTAACTGAATTGTTTTGTGTTTCGTGTATTCGTTATTCGTTCGAGTGCAAATTTCGATGCCACCGCGATGAAAAATGGATTTCTTACCAAAATAAGGACAGTCGGCATGATCCTGATGCGATAATTTACGTTTTTAACTTACGAAGCTCGCTTCATTTCCGTCCGCAAGAATAAAAAATCGTCGTAGAATGAGATTTGGTCATTTGGATGCAGCAGGGGGGTCCGAAAGCAACGAAGAAACTTGGAGGGTACGTTTTTTTTTTTTTTTTCCACCCCCGTCGTGTCCCGAGTCGAAGTCTGAGGGTTGTCAGAGCGTTTTCGTCCTTGCGTTCTTCGTAATATAACCGGGAAGACTTGACCGTATGCGTAAGAAGACGTATTCGATCCCTCGCGAAAAACCCCCTTAACTTCCGGCCGAAAGTGCCGCTGCATAAATTGCCTGTACATCTCAATTCACCCCCAACGGTGTGACCATCCCTTACACGTCCTGCCTCTCGTACTTACATATATATATATAGACATAAAAATATATATATGTATACAACGCCCCATGTCATCGCAACCCCTCGCTGCGCGTCCTCGCATTATCATTCCCTCCCCCCTCTCTCCTCTCTTTTCACCCCCGAGAGCCCCTCCCTCTCTCATTTCGCCCGGTGTGTCTTCGCAAGAGAAACCTTTTTTTCCCGCCCGCCTAGAAATCTCTCTCTTTCACCTCGTCAACGTTTCACGAGTCATCATCGACTCTCGGGGAAAATGGAAAAAAAAAATAAATAAATAAACGAAACGAAGAAAAAGCCAACGATGAATCGTCAACCCCGAAACAACTTCCCCCGCTGCGAGATGAGAATTTTCAGCGCATCGATATTTTTCTTTCGAATATCCTTGAAGCCTTTTGAGAATCGATTGAAATTAATCGAGAGTTTCCAAGTTCCTGAATCCGTTGAATTCTGGAACAAACTTTCTGTTAAATTGTTCAAAAAATAATGAAGAAAGGTTGTTGTTTGAATTTCGTATCGATCGAAATTGTTGATCAATTTTTGCACAATTTGCAATTATTTAGATCTTTAGAATCACGTTTTCGGATCTTGTGCCCAGCATCCCTTCATTCCAAGAGGTTGATTTTTCTCGAAGTTCATCGTAAACGAAGGGAAGTGGGAGGAGGCAGGAGAATTCATATATATACGTATACTGTACACATATAAATTTGGGAATTTGAGTACACGCGTGAGCTCGTGGTAGGGATGAAATCACAAGAGGGACGGGAGAGAGAGAGAGAGAGTTAAGGGTGAAAATAGGGAGGCAAGGGGGTTGCAATTACTATTCTTACGAGATCTGTCTCTCTCTCGATCTTTCTCGCTCTCGAGATATTTGGTATGCGACCAATGGGGGTTGAAGTGCGTGCGCAACCCCCTGACGAACTGTGAATCGTCTGGGTGGCGCGCGCTAGTCGACAAACGCATCACTTCTTTGGCGACAGCCGTCGGGGTAACATCCTCGTTCTCTCTATCCTCCTCGCGATCATCCCCCTTCGTCGCAAAACCCCAAAATCCCAACATTAAACCGATCTCAACTTTGTACCATTTCCCAGTGAATTTTCGCCGCGTTCTCTTCGACAAACAAAACCCTAAACGAAACTGTTTCTTTATTCACTATCGCATTCGTTCGTTTCTCAATAACCCCGATCGCAACTTATGAGAAAAAAAAAAAAAAAAAAAAAAAAAAAAACATTTTTTTTCGATAAAAGATTCATATTTATTTCGGTTGTCGCTGCAAACTCAGTTTTGAAGTGCCTTAAAACTGCCGTCCACAATCACCTTTGTGCTACATTTTTTACCGTTTCTATTTTACTTTTTGATATACGACCTCGTTCATTTCTTTTTCTATTGCTTTAAATTTCTTTGATTTTCATCTCTTTTATCTCGAGTTGCCTTTTCATTGCATCACACTGTAGCCTTCAATATTCATATATATATATATATATACATATAGATATAAAAATATTTATAAATGTACGTGTATTTGTTGACTCGACGAGTCGAGGATCCACCGTCCGTCACCTCGTGCCTTTGACAAAAATCAAGTGATCGCTTTCCTACCCCCTTTTTTTTTCCCCCTTTCGAATATACCAAAATCGCCAAAGCTGTGATTACTTTTCTTTTTTTTTTCTTTCTTTCGAACAAGAAAAAAGAAAAACAAATTGTTCAATTCTCTCGTGATTCGCTTTTTGTGATAAGATCGCGATTCCGTCCTTATTCTCTATTTATAAATAACGTTCGATCAAGAAAGTACTTGACGCATTGAACAACTTCGCGGCTGCCGAGACGAGAACATCATGACAGTAAATCGGTGAGTAACAATAAGAGATTCGAAATAAAGTCTCGTTTTTCACTCGTTTTATTCTCCATCATTTTTTTTGTTCATCTTTCTCTCTCTCTCTCTCTCTTTTGTTAGCACATTCGTTTTATTGTTGAGTGTTAAATTTCGTAATAGCTGTGTCGCATTTCGCCAAATTTATCGCTCGTTTATATCACCCTGATACTCGACAATTAAATTAGGTATCGTGAGGGGTTCGTTCGGTAATAATAATCGAGTGTCCGGTGAGTACGTATCGTTTTCGTCGCAATTTTTTTTACTTTCTTTCAATATTCATCTCGAAATCGGATATCCGTAATTTCGGGGTATAAATCCTGTGCAATTTCAAGCCCTTCGTTCTCCCTGCTCACTGGCTACATCTCAATCTGACGAAAATTCATTGCCCTCTCATATTTTGAAACTTCGAGATCACGAAATATATAATGTATCCAGATACGAAAACTCGTCGTTACAAACACACAGTGTGTTGTTCAGTAGGGCCATCAATCTTTGCCTCGAACATACTATTTTCGTATTCCTATACGAATTTATGTACACAAACGTAAACGTGTCCATTTGTTTTCGATCGAGACACTGGATACGATCGAGGAAAAACCGCGAACGTACCGCACCGAAAACAAATTTCCGAGAGGGGTTTGACGAATAAGGGATGATTGTTCCCAGCGAAGGCTCCGACAGCTCCATTCGTTTTCGGTACAAGCAAAAACCGTGTTTCCTTTTTTTTTTTCCCACAAATTATAAATTTTTATTTAATTTTGATAAAATAACATTGAAAAATATTAAAATAATAATATTAAAAAATAAAATAATTTTACAAAATAATATCGATCGCTTGAGAACAGTAGTTGGCAATCGTCGGAGTAGAAAATTTCTGTATTTTCGTGACTGAAGAAAAATATTTTCTTGTCACAAGGCCGAGGGTAGTTATTCGTCTAGATTTTTTATTCAATTTACCGTACTTCCTATCGTTGGCGTATCAGAATGTTATTTTTAAGTATAAAAAAAAAAGCCTGAGGATGACAGCAATAAAAAAAAAAAACCAACAGGTCAGGGAGCGAAAAAACGTAATAATTTTTTTGTTCAAGCTCTCGTTATTGTTCTTGTACAAATTCGAGGGTAGTTCGTAGCCAGCCGTAGATTCTGGGGGTGTGTTACTGGGGCACTAATGCGCAGGAGCTAGTCGACGAGATTTCACGTTCCCCACCTCTCCCCTTCCCTCTCCCCCGTTTAGGTGCTGAGTTTGTCACCCCTCCGGCCTTTGCACCCCTTCCCCCTCCCCCTTAAGATCGTGCGCAACCCCCGAAAACATGGGGTGGTTCCCCGAGGTTTCGGCCAACTTTTATCCAGTAACGCTTCGGTCCTCGTCTCGTGAGGATCCACGGACTCGAAAATCATTTCTCGTATTCATTCAAATAGTTTTTTTTATAAATTCAGTGTGACTCGTGAATTAACCAACCGTTGAGCAACACCGATGAACTCGCTCGAACTCACCGTATTAAACGAAAAAACTTGACAAATGTCGGTCAACATTGAAAAATATTTTTATCGAGTCTCCTGACTCGAACTTTAGCTCGAACATTTGGCGTTTCGTGATCGTCCAATCGTTTTTTTTTTTGTCGAATCGTTTGTCGTTTCAATATTATACAATCAACGAACAATAATAATAACGATGATAGTACTACAAAGAGTGTAAATAACTAATAAATTTGTTGAATTAATCATGTTGAAAATGAATTTATTACTCGATGCAAATAAATATTAGTATTTTCGCGAAGATGCTCAAACAATAATGAATACATTGTTTCTGGAAACGTTTCCCCTCGAATTGCCGCGTGTATTCGTGCCCCGAAATATCGAAAATTTTAATTAAACCTTTGGTTATACATATTTATTCGAAAACTTGAAAAAAAAAAGAAAAAAAAAAAAGACATTTATTAAAAACTTGAGAGGAATAAATTTGGATAAAAAAGAATAAATATAAGGAACATGAAGGGCAATCCGTGCTGCAGCTTCGTCGGCATAGTCAATTACTTGTACACGAGAAGTCTTCATCGTAAGAGACGACGAGAAAGCGAAGGGCGAGCCAGTATAACAAGATCTTGGGTAACCGACTTTTGCATATTTCATAAGCTTCTATATTTACATATAGATGTATAGATATATACAATTTTTAGTTGGTAACGAGGTAAGGGTAGAAAAATAAAAGTTGAAAGATTGCTGCGGGTTTGTTAAAATCCTTGTGGTCGATCTTTGCATCTTGAAAAGGGTTGATCCTCGATCTTGAGCAAGAACGATAATAGGAGCTGTTGAAAATGGTTCAATTTCGGAGGAATAACGATCGAATAGTTTTTTCAACGTTAACATTATACGGGAGAAAAAAAAACAATGAATTTAGTCTCATGAAAAAAGTTTCTCTTTTCGTCTTGGAACATCAAGACTCAAAGATCTTTCAAATCGGTTAAAACATTTAAAAAAATTATGCTAATTTTATGCATGATATATCTATGGAAATGATGCTTTTTCCTTTTTATTTTATCATTATCACATCGAATATGTATATTAGACGAGGGTTAATGCTCCGCCTCGGTGAAGATGAGGGTGAAATCAAGCTTCAAGTTTGTCGTAGGACTTCCAGTTGGTTTCATTTCAACCCCTACTTTCGCTTCACCGACCTATCTAAATACGAATACGTTGTTCACTGTAATATACACATTAAATAGACAAATAGAACATCGAAAAGGTTTTGTAAATAATATTTAAAAACATTGAGATTTAAGAATTTTTCTAATATTTTTTTAAATTCATATTTTTTTTTTCAACGATATTCATATCAATGTTGATGAAAATAATTGAACAATTTTTTTTTTTTCTCGATTTTGAACAATCGTTCGAAACGGTTTGGAGAACCAATCAACAGTGAGAAAAAAAAATTTGAAATTGTGGCGAACAAATTAAATTTGTTGATTCAACGATATTTTTGTTGTGGTGAAAAATTAAGTATTTGAATGAACCAAATTTCGTTTGGGTTAACAAATTTCATTTTGTTCGCCACGATTCGTTGAACCAACAAAAAAATTTGTTGAACCAACAGAAAATTTGTCGAACCAACAAAAAATTTGTTGAATTAACGAATTCATTTTTCTCAGTGAATATTAATTTGGTTCAATTGCTATTCGTTCGAATCGAAGAAAGCTCGGAAAAGCTGAAATATTTTAAATACCTTTTGTATATGAAAATCTGAAAGTGTTATTTCGATCAAAGACGACACTTTTCGTGTCGATCGATGAGTTTAACGTGTGCGAAGGCAAGGAGAGGAGGCTCGATTTTGGGGCTGTGAATCGTCACATAAGGAGGCCAAGCACAAAACGATCGACGAGTAGACCGAACCGGCGAGCGGAGCATCAACCCTTGGACGGGCGGCTGATGTTCTGTCAGGCGTGCATAATCGTATCTTTGATGAGAAGAGGCTTTTGGGGCGAGTGAGGGTGGCAAAGAGAGAGAGAGAGAGAGAGAGAGAGAGCATGGAAAAGATAGAAAGGAAAGAGCGCGTAAGAGCAATCAATGCCCTCGATTAATCGAGAGTCTAATGGGAATGTGGAATCGATCATTGATAGGAAAAAAACAAAAAAGAAAAATTTCCGATAACCCATTTTTGAGTCTGATATCACGTCGACCTATTCTACTTGAAAATCGATGAATTTTCCATTCCACTAAACTCGCGACTCATCTCATTCTTTTTTTTTTTTTTTTTTTTTTCTCCAAATCGAAAATTCAGATTGAAGATAATTTAACGCGTTAGTGAAGAATTCTTTTACGCTCGTTTGATTTTTCAATTTATTATTACCCACTGAAATAAAAAATGTTTAATTTTTCAATCAATTGTTTTTTTTTTCTCAATTTTATAACGATCAATCGTTTACTTCGATAAATATTTGTCTTTTTTTCCATCAAAAAATCACGAAATAATATTTCAGGTTATTCGATTTTCCCGCCAATATAATCGAAACATGAAATTTCATTGTCCCAGTCAATTTTTCTCTCGCACTGAATTTACCACTTTTTTTTTTTTCCTTCCTCTTGTCTCTCAGCCTCGTCTCTCGTGTCTCCGATCTCTCGGCGAGAAAACTTCTCTCTCCTTTTTTTTTCGTTTTCTTTATTCCCTCCGGCGTTTGTCAAACGGCCACGACCACGCTCACACCGGCGTTTGTCCCACGGGACTTTAGCCCAATGTTCCCTCATCTCCCGCTCGTAAATTTCATCCCCGGTCGTGGTTTCGACGATCATCGTTCTGTTCTTGTCACTTACACCGGTCATTAGAGCATTACATCAAAATCTAAGCATCCTATTTCGTTTTTTGATACGATCGTTCCCGGAGGAAAAACAAAAGTTTATTAACATACTTTATTCCTTTTGGTACATACAAATATTTATTTGTGGAACATGAAACTATAATTATTCTCATATTCTCAACAATATTTCAAAGAAATATGTTGAAAAATAATCGCGTATGAATATATCTGACAAAACATTTAATAAATATTTGTTTTAAAATGTAATAACGAACCGAAGAGCCCTTTCATAAAATCCTTTGAACTTATCGACTCTTGTTTATGAATAAGTCATATTAATACTGAAAAATCGTATTAAAAAATTGTTATTCCCACCGCAGGAAACGGTGATGACAAAAAAAAAATATTCATCGTTTCATGTCTGCATAAGGTTCTCGAATGTAAAAATTTTTATTCGTATTTTCGTATTAATATATAATATTCCCGGGGGTGAAAATTGCGTGAGAATCTGCTGGATAAAAGAGTGATATCGTCTACACACACGTATCCATATAACTGTGTGTATAGAGATATAAAAAAAAATAAAGAGAGAGAGAGGAAAACAAAAAGGGGAAATGGTACTCGTGCTTCAGTTTGACACAGTCAGAGGCAGGGGTTGCCAGGCAACCTGCTCTAAGGGTGGACGTGCTCCCCCCAACCCCGAGCCCCCTTCTCTCATTGGCGTGGATACTCGCACCGAATTTATACCCTTATGGGCATCTCACCCCCGCCCCCTCCCTCTGCTCTCCCAACTTCTCCAACCATCCTTCCACAATATTATTCACTCGACTTCAGCTACTAGAAATAGGAGAAATCGAGTGAAAAGATAAAAAAAATTGAAAAAACGAGCAAGCGAACTAAAAAAGGGGCAAAAAACAATCGTTTTTTCTGTTTATTTTTCCCTCAGAGACATTACGGAAAATTAGAAATCTTTTTCTACTGATAAACGAATGGACGAATTCATGAGCATCGTTCAAACGATGTTTCACTATTTTTTTTTTTTTTTTGTGGTTCAACAATTATTTCAACCCTTTCAACCTTTCATTATTAATTTGAATCGCTGAATTTTCCAAATAGTTGCAATATTTTTCATGACAAATTTTGACAACTCGACGTATGGATTTTTTTATTTTCCGTACGCTTTTCATTTACAACAGCGATAATAATCGTAGGAGATCAAGCCAGACTGTATATCGTTCTGTGTGGAGACAAAAATATAGATCAATATATCGTCTGGACGCAAAAGTCACGAAAGGGCTTCCCTACATATCATCGCACGCGCTTTCGACCTGGCAACAAATTTACGAGACAACATTTATTTTCTCCCGTTACGAGACATTTAATTTGTCAAAAATTAAAAAAAATAAATTCATAAAAAAAATTTACTCTTGAAAGCCTGTCGAAAAGTCAATAAAAATGTAACGAAAAGTGCGCTTCGGAGAGTCAAAATAATTGGCAAAATGTCTCGAATATTAATATCGACTGAATTTTGACGCGGTTCAAATTTTCTGTTCAACCACCTGTTGCTTCGGCCCTTCGAACCCGGCCTTCCCCCTTTACCCATTTATCATCGCGCCGAAAAAGAAGAAAAAAAAATGATATTTAACATTATTTTCACCTCGAAATGCACGAGAACCAAAGTATTATGATTTTTGGAAAAAATATCAATTGAATAATGAGAAGAAAAAAAATTGGAAATTATCATTTTGATCAAACTCATCTAACTTCTGTTTTTTTTTTTTTTTTTCTTTTCTTACACATTTTACAGTCGAGTGACTCTGGAGGTTTTCGCTCACGCAGAAGATCACCCTCGGCAATCGCAATGGCTACTTTGTCGCTTCGTATCTCCATACCGGAGAAAAATGCGACCAAGATGATGCAATTCGATCCCAGCACTTCGGTGTACGATGCTTGCCGTATCATCAGGGAAAAACTTGCTGAAGCAACGAATATGGGCCAACGTAAGTATTCAAAACCGTTGATCAATATCTTAATCGTCAAAATTTGTTACGAAAGTGTCGAAACATTTTGAAAAATATTTATTGACATTTTTAATTATTTTTATTAGGAATATTACGAGTAATAAAGGTTTTCTATTTTAGCTAAAGATTACGGTCTCTTTTTGGCGGACGAGGATATAAAAAAAGGCGTATGGCTCGAGCCAGGACGTAATCTTGATTATTATATCCTGAGAAACGGTGATTTGCTCGAGTATCGTCGAAAATTACGAACGCTACGAGTCCGGATGTTGGACGGTACGTTGAAAACTCTTCTCGTCGACGATAGTCAACCGGTTGCAAATCTCATGGTTGTAATATGCACGAAAATTGGTATTACGAATCACGACGAATATTCTCTGGTGCGTGACTTCTTTGACGAGGAAACCGAGAATCAAAAGCCTGGAAATTTCGGTACTCTGACACTCAAACGTCGCAAAGAGGAGAAAGGAGAAAGAGACGCAAAAATGGATCAGTTGAGAAAAAAATTGAAAACTGACGACGAAGGTGAGAATTTATAAAATGTTGTATATTTAAAAAAAAATTTATATTCAATCAATCGAATCTTCCAAAATTTGTATTTATACTTTATTCATTTATCAGACGCATAAAAAATGACTGAATTAGAAAATTACTTGATTTTTAGTAAACTGGATCGATCCATCGAAGACACTGCGAGAACAAGGCATCGACGAATCCGAAACTGTTCTTCTTCGTCGAAAATATTTTTTCTCCGATCAAAATATCGACAGTCGTGATCCCGTACAATTGTCGCTGTTATACGTCCAAGCACGCGATGCGATACTCGATGGAACACATCCGGTTACGCAGGAAAAAGCGTGCACCTTCGCTGGTATACAGTGCCAAATACAATTCGGCGATTACAAGGAAGATAAACATAAACCAGGATTTCTCGAGTACGTATAAATCAAGCAACTATTATTCGTATCGATTATTTTTTATTCGATAGTCAACACGGTCAAAAAAGGACCTTTTGAAATGCTCTCGAAGTATGATTTTCGATTCATTTATATTAATACTTACTAAAGCTTCATTCTTGGATAACGCAAAAGTTTGTCTTTGATCTTTTTTCGTCTTTAAACTCTTTACCCTCTTTGAAGCGGTTGAGGGACGGCAATAATTGTGAAAATATAAAATAAACAAGATTCTTGAATTTTTTATGCTGATTGAGAGTTATAATTCAATATTTTTGTTTCAGTTTGAAGGAATTTTTGCCTCAGTCTTATCTGAAGGTTAAAGGTATCGAGAAAAAAGTGTTTGCCGAGCACAAAAAGCATGTTGGTCTTTCGGAGTTGGACGCAAAAGTATTGTACACGAAAACGGCCCGTTCGTTAAGCACTTACGGAGTGACATTTTTCCTCGTTAAAGAAAAAATGATTGGGAAGAATAAGCTAGTACCGCGTTTGTTGGGGGTTACGAAAGATTCGGTTTTGAGACTTGACGAGAGAACTAAAGAAATATTGAAAACTTGGCCTTTGACGACCGTGAGAAGATGGGGAGCGTCGCCCAATACTTTTACCCTCGATTTTGGCGATTATTCCGACCAATATTACAGCGTACAAACCACCGAAGCTGAACAAATTTTACAACTTATCGCTGGATACATCGACATTATTCTCAAAAAACAAAAGGCTAAAGATCACTTCGGCATCGAAGGTGACGAAGGCTCCACCATGGTTGAGGACAGTGTATCACCCTTAAAGTGAGTTTCACCTTGTTCCTTCGCCTCATTAAACGATTTTTTCTTTTAATTTCATTCAAATTTATTTTCAATGGAAATTTCGTAACCGAAGAAACTGGTTTCGTTCGCTGTTCGAAAATTCATTCGATATAAAATCATTATTCGTGTCGTAATTGAATTCGTGATCGAAAAAAAAAAATAATAATAATTTAACAAATCAAATTTTTCGTATCGACGAGCTCTCCTTCGTGCGAGTCTCCGTGTATATTCATCTCGAGTCTAATTAACGCTTATAATTAGAACGATTAAACGAGCCTTCGACTTTCGATATAAACGTCGATAGCGAGACTCCTCAGTCACGATTCATCTTTCGCAGTACGAATATGGAAGCGTTTTTTCGAATGCAACGTTACAAGTGATTACTATTGAAGAGCGTGTAATTCTCCTGACAAATCATTGTACTATTCGTTCATCGGCCTTATGCATAATTTATTTATTTTTCAGAGCCACGATAATGCAACACGAGACGAACAATGTGGGCAAAGGAAACGTCGAGGCAGTCTCCGTGGCAATTCCAGCCGTAATGAGAGCCGGTGGTGACGGTGAGAGATTTTCTACTCATTTATTGTACAAACGAAAAAAACAAAAGAGACAAAAATTGCTGAAAAAATGCTTTTAGAATGAGATATTTCTCGAAATTCGCTCGAATTGTACATACACCGATGGGACGCATCGTTTAAATTTTTTATTTCAACTTTTCTCTTATCATTTTGTATATTTTTTTGACAAAATGTAAAACAAATTGGCTTTTGATGTGCGAGAAAAATAATAAGTATCCAGCGGAACGAGAATGTCGTCCAGCCGAATCGGCTTTTAATGCTTCGGCAGTATTTGGCGAACAAAAAAATAAGCGACTCAAAAGATTGAAAAGAAATTGTATATAAACTGTAAATCCCGTGTGAAAAAAAAAAATGGCAATTAGGCTAGAATGCATGACGATTTGTAGGAGCCAGACCGTACGGGACCGGCCACATGGGAGGAGCTCAATACACGACGGTCAGCGGACAAGTCAACATCGCCCACGCGCCACCAATGGTAAGAAAAAAAAAACCCAAACAAAAAAAAAAAAATTGGCAGGAAATTATTGGAAATTCCTACCGATTTGTTTTTCTAGCTCACCAAAACGTGACATTTTTTCCTTTCCTCCACTCTCACACAATTGTATGTCGTACTCACCGTGTGTCTAGGCTTAAAGCACAAAATTGCCGAAAAAAAAAACAAAACAAAAAAAAAAATTAATACAAATTTTTGAAATACACAAAGGAAAACAAAAAATTTTCCAGATTATTGACGAATATTCGAATTTTGTTTTCATGCTAGGCGCCTTCTATTGCGGACACAGAGTAGGTACAAAATTTCAAGTGACCAGAAACCAAACGAAATTGTGCTTGTTTCTTTTCTCTCGTCTCTGTTCTTTATTGTATTTTTCAAAATTATTATCAACTTTGATGATACTAAATTTTGTGCTGAGGATAAAAAAACTATGATCGCGAATTGATTATTCACCTTTGTTCAATTTGTTTCACATCCAGAAGCAGAAATCAGTAATGTACGACACGTATGAACAAGAAAAATCCCCAATTTTCTTTTCTTATCCATAAAAATAATGAATTTTCTTGATTTCTGCTTCGGTGAATTGTTTAACACTGAAAGAATTATACTCGAATCTTAGAAATCACAGAAACAGATATTCAGACGAATTATTAAATATTGACCAAGCGTTAAAAAAGGTTATCAGTAATGAACACGTTTCAGTATAATTCTTTCCGTGTCGGATATAAATAATCGTAAAAATAAATAATAAAGATAATTCGAATGAATGAAAATATCAGGTGCAGCAGACGAGAGTGACTTCGGTGTTGACGGAGCCACAAAGAGCTTTACTTTCGAGAATAACGGCTGGTCACGAGATAATTCACATGTCCGAGGTCGAATTAACGACGAAAGCGCAGCTTCCTGAATTGGGAAGTGATCCAGCGTCTTTGAGATGGATAGAACAAACGATGGACACACACAAGCAGAATGTTGGTTCGCAAATAGCCGAAATGAACGCGGCAACGGCTCAAGTAGTGACGCTAACTTCCGGTCCTGCCGATGATGTCGATCACACCGCAGTTGGTGCTGCGATTACAACGATCGCTACCAATTTACCGGAAATGACGAAAGGCGTAAGAATGATTGCTGCTCTCATGGAAGATGACACTTCCGGCTTGAGACTCCTCGACGCCGCTAGAAAATTGTGCACCGCGTTTTCCGATTTGCTCAAAGCAACTGAGCCCGAAACCAAAGAGGTGAGACTTTGTTTACTCTCATTTTTTAATAACTTTTTTTTTTTCTAATCCTCCACGTTTTTATTGCTACAAACTAACAAAACTGAATCCTTTTTAATATTTAAGAATGAAAATTATCCCTTAAAAGTTATAAAATTCCTCGTAAACGTTTTTTTTTCGTTACCTGCAGCCGTTCTATATAACTTCAACTCTGTACGGACAATACGTAAGCACTTATTAGCAGGCGTAGATAGTTCGCTTTTCTATAGAAACTAATTCGAAGCACGATGTAGATAGAAAAATGGAAGCTTCAAAGAAAAAAATTATTTTGAATTACGTAGCGAATGAGCAAGGAGAGCAGGAGAGATGTTTCGTCAAAAAAGGCCTTTAAATGATAGCCTTCGATGATGATTTTTAGTTTATTGAAAAAATCATTAGTTTTTATGATAATTCATGTTACAATTATTGCAATTATTTATACGTATTAATTTTGGTATTCTTGCAGCCGCGCCAAAATCTTCTGAACGCAGCATCGAGGGTTGGTGAGGCATCGCACCAAGTTTTGACCACAATCGGTGAGGAGAACGAGACGAATAGAGAGTTGCAAGACATGTTATTGGCGCTGGCGAAAGCGGTGGCGAATACAACGGCGGCTTTGGTATTGAAAGCTCGAAATATAGCAGCAACTTGCGAGGATTCGCAGACCCAAAATCGTGTGATATCGGCAGCGACGCAGTGCGCTTTAGCGACGTCGCAACTGGTGGCGTGTGCGAAGGTCGTCGCACCGACACTCCAGTCACCAGCTTGTCAGACACAGTTGATGAACGCTGTGAGAGAAGTTACGAAAGCGGTCGAAGGTTTGGTCGATGTTTGTAACGAGACTTGCTCCGACGAGAATCTGTTGAAGGAATTGAGCCTCGCAGCTGCCGAAGTTAGTCGCACTTTGAACGATTTGTTGAATCACATAAGAACAGCGACAAGAAGCGGCGAACGCGCGACGACGACCGTTCAGGAGATCGCGGTCGAGACCATTATGAGCGCGACCGATCGTTTGTTCGCCAGCAGCGGTGACGCCGGTGAAATGGTACGACAAGCTAAAATTGTCGGTCAAGCAACTGCACAACTGATCCAGAGTATAAAGGGAGAAGCCGAACGACAAACCGATACCGAACAGTTGAGAAAATTGTTAGCAGCTGCGAAAAAACTCGCTGACGCAACCGCCAAAATGGTCGAAGCCGCCCGCCAATGCGCCAGCAGCCCTCAGGATCCAAGAATGCAAGATCAACTTCGAGACGCTGCGATAAATCTCCGTAATGCAACAAGCGCCGCCTCGACTCCTTCTCTTCGACGCAAAATCGTAACTGAAATAACAGAAACTTACGTCATCGACAAAAGCCAGTTCGTACGCGCTGCACAAGCCATACACGAGGGCTGCGGCAATCTCAGAAATCCCTCGAGCACCAAACAACAAGTCCTCGAAGCTGCCACCATGATCGCTAAACATACGAGCGCCCTTTGCAACGCCTGTAGATCAGCTTCCAGTAAAACTAACGATCCCGTTTCCAAACGACACTTCGTACAATCCGCTAAAGACGTCGCTAATTCCACTGCCAATCTCGTCAAAGAAATCAAGAGTCTCGATCGCGACTATTCAGAAAATAACAGAGAACGCTGCTCCACCGCTACCAGACCTTTGCTCGAAGCTGTTGATAATCTTTGCGAATTCGCTGGCTGCAGCACCAAAGAATTCTCTATACTCGAGACCAAGACCGAAGTTATCGAGGTGAGGAATCCCACTGCTTCAATTATTCATTCATAATTGCCGAAATTTTTGCTTCTTCTCACGGTTTTTATCGTTATTTCAGGTTCGAGAAGAGACTCACGAAACGGAGGAGATCAGAGAAGAGCCGATGAGCGGGGCCGGCAAAGCTGTGATCGACGGTGCTTGTGCAATGGTAGAAACAGCCAAGAGTTTAGCAGCTAGCCCAAAGGATGAGCCGACCTGGCAATTATTAGCGCATCACAGCAAGAACGTGAGCGAATCGATAAAGACTCTCGTAGCATCGATCAGAGACAAGTCACCTGGACAAGAGGAATGTGATGCAGCGATTGAAAAATTGGTCGCCAGAATTCGCGAGCTCGATTCGGCGAGCTTGAGCGCTGTTTCGCAATCGCTTATGCCAAGAAAAGAAAATTCTTCTCAAGGTTTCATTGATCAAATGGATCGCAGCGTCAGTGAGTTGAGAGAAAAATTAGAGCCGTTACGTATCGCTGCGAAATACGAACCCGACAGTATCGCTCCGGTTGTAAATGATATCGCTCACTGTACCGAGCCACTCGTTTCCGGTGCAATCGGAGCAGCTTCGAACATGGTACACTCGAAGCAGCAAGCTGTTCTCCTCGATCAAACCAAAACCGTCACTGAATCCGCTCTCCAACTCATTTACGTGACGAAAGAAGCCGGCGGAAATCCTGAGGCCGCGGCTCTTCATGCCGAAATTGACGAAACCGTTGAATCGACCAGAGACACCATCAGAGAACTCCAAAATACACTCGAAAGCATTTCCACC
This sequence comes from Campoplex capitator, assembly GCA_037576405.1. NCBI lineage: Eukaryota > Metazoa > Arthropoda > Insecta > Hymenoptera > Ichneumonidae > Campoplex > Campoplex capitator. The sequence goes on along the minus strand of JARBWI010000322.1, from coordinate 13,162,397 downwards.
TCGAATGGCATCGTCACTGGGTTAATCGAGACCATTTCCCGAGCTACCATGCGACTCGAGGAACATCGCTCCTCTACCGTCGATACCGTCGACTCTTTCGTCGAATATCAAACAAGAATGGTCGAGGCTGCCAAGGAAATAGCTCGTCTTGCTCAAGAAATGGTTTGTTTTTATCAATTTATTTTTTTGCCAATGAATCGCACTCTTATTTGCTTTCTTTCATACAGATTTCGGTACTTGGAAGTTCGCTAAAAAACCAAAAAAAAATTAGCAATCTTTGAGACACTACGAACTTTGATATACAATAATAAAATTGTAAAAAAAACTATCGAAAATCATAAAAAAAACAACTAATAAGATGAATCGCAACATTTTTTCCCGATTTTTATCAAACCGCGAAATTGCAAAATTCTGAACCAATAAAATTTAGATTTGAGATACGTGCGATTGATTTTGGACGCTTCGGATAACCCTTTTTTTTAAATGTACTGATTCGTATATTTTGATAAATTAAACAGTCAACAAAATCGAGCACAGACGTAGGAAGATTGGGTCCACTGGCGGTGGACATATCCCACAAGTATACGCAACTGGCTCGGGACACATCCGGTGCATCAGCAGCGGCATCAAACGCCGATGTTTCATCAAGATTACGTTCTGGTGTCCAAGAACTGGGACGGGCGTGTGCGGACATAGTTCGTGCGGCCGGAGTATGTCAATTGTCACCGGGTGACGTTTACGCGCAGCGGGAAGTTGCCGAAAACGGTAAAATCGTAACGGAAAAAGTGTCTCAAGTATTGGCGGCTCTTCAAGCCGGTTCGCGCGGTACTCAGGCATGTATAAACGCGGCGAGTACGGTTTCTGGTATAATCGGGGATCTCGATACAACGATCATGTTTGCAACGGCGGGAACGCTCCACGCGGAAAACGAGGGCGACACGTTTGCGGATCATCGTGAAAATATATTGAAAACAGCGAAAGCTCTGGTCGAGGATACAAAAACTTTGGTTGCCGGGGCAGCATCGTCACAGGAACAACTCGCGGTTGCCGCCCAAAACGCCGTCTCGACGATCGTGCAATTGGCCGAAGTTGTCAAATACGGCGCCGCCAGTCTTGGCAGCCAAAATTCCGAAGCGCAAGTCATGCTCATAAACGCTGTCAAAGACGTCGCTTCTGCTCTCGGCGATCTTATCCACGCCACTAAAGCAGCCAGCGGCAAACCCATCAACGATCCGAGCATGGCTCATCTCAAGGATTCTGCCAAAGTCAGTATTTTTTCTTATTTTCTACATTTTTACTTCATTTTAATTATCGTTATGGGGCTATCGAGGCTTTGCACTGACGAATTATTAGTTGGCACTATTCATTCGCGAATAACTAAGATTAATCACAATCATACGCTGCTGGCTTGAGAGGCGATAAAAGATTCGATCATTCAAAATCTAATAATAAATTTCAGTCTGTTCACTGTTATTGTTAACAAGCTATTTGGATTTCGTGAGGTTCGATTAATCCAGGGGCACGTGTTTCTTAAACCACTTGGAACTTGTGAATTCAAGAAAAAATATTTATTTCGTTTAATTCGAGCTCGATCAATTTGAATTAATCATACATTTTCTAACAAATATTCGTTGAAATTCAACGTGCGCCAAGCACTCTCTCGAAATTCAAATAATTTTCCCAATTCTGTGTTGCTTAACGATTAAACCAACAAGTGTTTTCAATTACTTTTTTTGTTCTTTGGGTGGACTTTAATTGACACGAGAAATCATCGCTAACGAATTAGGCCCTACTAAAAAAAAAAAAAAAAAAATTAAAAAAAAATGAAAATGAAGAACAAAGATAAAACCGAAAAAAGTGAACGTGTAAAATGAAACAAATCAGACCAATTTGAAGCCCACTGAGGTGACGAAACAAAATTCGTCGGCAGGATATTAAAGTCCACCTCGATATTTGTATTCGTATTAATCATTTTCGTCTATTACTCATCATTTTTGTTACAATCTCTATCTTAATATCATTTTTATCCCAGCAAGAAATCAAGATATTTTTTTTTTTCTCGTCCTACTGTGTGTTGCAAGTGGCTACGATTGTTTACCAATGTGTTGACACCTTTAATTTCTATTTCTTATTTACCGAATGCACAAGGTCTTTTTTCTTTCGTAGTTAGTTATAAATGCGGAATAATAATAATATTAATAATGATAATAATAATAATAGGAAAGGATAAAATTTTGGTGGACTTTGATACAGATCTGTCGTTGACGATTTTGGTTCATTGCGTTTTTTGGGAATTTGTTTGTTTTTTTTTTTTTGTTGTTTCCACGGTGGGACACAAAAATGAAAACAACAAACGTAGGTCGTTGAGCAACATGTGCAACATCAGATTATGCCGCTGAGCGATACCGGTGGATCCGAATCGGAATGGTTCGTCTCCGATCAGGAAGAGGAACTCATACGACTTCTCTCCGCCAACGAGAACAATCAGAACGCTCATCGCAGCTCCGATCTTCTTTTGTTTCAAATGTAGCTTTATTTCTCTACGAACTTGCTATCGACAAACTTTCTGTCGATTTTTTTTTTTTTTTATCGTATATCTTTGTATTTCATTTTCACGAAAGCAAATTCGCACTCGACTTTGCTGTTTTTTTATTCCATTTTTTTATCGTATTCTTCTTTTGCTTTTCATCAGCGAGGCAAATTCGTATTCCGGTCTTTTTATTGTACCGTTCTCTCTTTTTTTTTTTTTACAAAGATTCATTTTGATATATTTTATACTCGACCATACTGAATAATCACAAAAACTGCACCATCGACTCCCCGTTTCGCGTTTTTCGCGTTGCAACTACGTAATATTGAGTTTTCCACTGTCACGCGATGAAATAACGGAGCATTAATAAATATCATAACTACCACAAAGTTTCGCTACATTTTAATGTAACCGTGTGATTTTTTTTTTTTTTTTTCATCTCACCGAAATAATCAATATTATATGAAATTAAAAACAAGATAAAATCATAATTATCAATTCCATAGAAGTTTAAATATCGTTTCCTTAGGTACGTACTCATTCGTTAGCAGTGTGATGTTTTAACACTAGTTTTTTTTGTTCACAAACATAACAACTAATCGTGTTGAGAAATTACAGAGACGAATAATGACTGACAGCTCGTTTTATTAAAAAAAAAAGTAGACTGATTAATTTTTTCATAAACACATTTGAAAGAAAAGTGTCAACTCACATTTTACATTTACACATTCCAAGGATTCAAATACGATGCGGTTACACTAACAAATTTAATAAGCGAGCACGAACCATTTTAGCGAGCTTTTTATCATCGACGTTTCAAAAGACCAAAGAACAATTAACGCTCTCTAACCGACGAAAATCCCCGGGAAAAACTACACTTGAAATTAAAAAATTGATAATAATTGTGTGATTCTTGTTATTCAAACACTAATCAAGCCTCTTAACGCAGATTTGGTTGATTATATTTGTTTTCGACAAAATGTACGGTTTTTCATTGCATTTACGAAAAATATGAAATTTTTTTCTACAGGTAATGGTGACAAACGTGACCTCGTTGTTGAAGACCGTAAAAGCGGTTGAGGACGAACACACCCGGGGGACGAGAGCTTTGGAATCGACGATCGAGGCGATTGGCCAAGAAATTCGAGCACTCAATACACCGGACAGTCACAAAATTGTAGTAACACCGGAGGATCTTGTTCGTTGTACGAAAGGTATAACGACAGCGACTGCGAAGGCTGTTGCAGCTGGGAACAGCTGCAAACAGGACGATATTATAGCTGCAGCAAATTTGGGCCGAAAATCCATCAGCGATATGCTCGCAATTTGCAAATCCGCCGCTTACAATTGCGCTGAAACGACAGAGCTACGAGATCGTACTTTACAAGCTGGTCACGACGTCGCGATGAATTATCGTGAACTCTTACAATCCGTTTTGCAAATATCGTCTCGATCCAGCGACGCTAAACACACGTTGCCAATAATTTCACGAAAAATCGCTCAAAGCGTTACGGAACTCGTAGCTGTCGCTGAATTACTCAAAGGCAACGATTGGGTCGATCCTGACGATCCTACAGTCATCGCCGAAAATGAACTCCTCGGTGCTGCTGCCAGTATCGATGCTGCTGCCAAAAAACTCGCCAGTCTCCGTCCAAGGAGAAGTATTCAGGTGAGATATTGGATCAAAATTATTTAATAATTCAACCTGAAATTTTCTTCAAGATTTTTCTCAACAATGGCGATTTTTTTTTTTTTTTTCTCAAACGAAAATATTTTCGTGCCATTTTTCGAGTTGCCAGATATTTTCAGATTATTCACAACAGGTTCATCCGAGCGGATAATAAAAGAGTTCTTCCTACCGTGAGATATGTTTGATATTCTTGGTTGTTTTTCTACACGATCGACCAGGAATCAAACATATTATTACGGTGGCGAGGACAACCATCGGTTTTTCAAAGGTGTCGCTGTGAGGAAAAAAAAACATTAATAACTGCCAAGAAAAATTTGAAAGCTGTTGGGTACCCCGATCACACTGTATTTATTTCCTATTTTATTATTGTTTTTTAGGAAACGAGCGAGGACATGAACTTTGACGAAATGATTCTTGAGGCTGCAAAATCGATCGCAGCCGCGACATCTGCTCTCATTAAAGCAGCAAGTGCGGCTCAACGCGAGCTCATCGCGACCGGAAAAGTATCGAGAACGCCTCTGACGTCATCCGACGATGGTCAATGGTCCGAAGGCTTAATTTCTGCCGCTAGATTGGTTGCTGCGGCGACGCACAGTCTCGTCGAATCGGCAAACGCTCTCGTTCAAGGCGTAAGCTCCGAGGAGAAATTAATCTCGAGCGCGAAACAAGTTGCCAGCAGCACTGCTCAACTTCTCGTTGCTTGCAAAGTCAAAGCCGATCCTGACAGCGACAATACGAAAAGACTCCAAGCTGCTGGAAACGCTGTCAAACGAGCGACCGACAATTTAGTCCGAGCTGCACAACAAGCCATTCAACAGGAAGAAGAAAGATCTCTCGTTCTCAATCGTCGCATGGTCGGTGGAATGGCTCAAGAAATTGACGCGAGATCCGAAGTTTTGAGAATCGAAAGAGAACTCGAAGAAGCCAGGGGACGATTGACCGCGATTAGACAGGCGAAATACACTCAACAACAACAGTAAGATCAATTTTATTCAAAATTCGATTACTCAATGTCACAGTATTGTAATATTTCGACGAAACAGGTCAATTTTCTAAATTTAATTTATTTCTGACTCTTCGATGTGCTTTATTTCTTTTTATCTGAATAGGATGGAGAACAAGAGTTTCGAGGAACGTCAATCGAGCGGAAAAGGATTCAATCAAGCCTTGGAAAATTTACAATCATCCGGTAACCAAATCGGGCACATAACGAACGATCGTGAGAATCTCGTGAGCCCTGAAAAAGTACATTCTACTCAAAGTACTCTGGAAAGACGTATGAAAGAGAATCAATATCGAGAGGGTAACTATGGGACATTAGAATCTCGAAAATTCAACGATAGTCTGGATTATCAGTATTCAAGTCCTTTGGATAGTCAGCGATCGAGATTCGGCTCGAATGAAACCTCGAGCGAGCGGATTCGTTATCCGGGGTCGGATACTTCGCACTCTTACACGATAACCGATCGGGCTTTTCCTACCGACAATTCGCCGGCTCAGTACAGCTCCATCGAACGAAAAATAAATCAAGAATCTTACGACACTAATGACAGAACAAACGATGTTTACGACACGACGAGCAGTAAAATTCCATTGAGAAAAAATCAAGATTCGCGCGAACAGAGTTACGCTGGAAAAAGCATACAGAATCAACATCAGGAAGAGTTCATAAAACGAGAGAAAAGTTTTGAGTCTTCGGTGAAAAAAATTCACGAAAGTTCGCCAGGCCCTCCACCTCCGCCACTGCCTCAAATGCCACGTTCCCCGGTTCGTAAAAATATCAATGAATCTTCTTTCGGCAAATTTTCTCAGGAGCAACATTATCACGAGGATAAACAAACGAGCTTCGGAAAACGATCTAACGAAAATTTGGATCCGAGCTATTTTCCTCCGGCAGGAACAACCTCGACTATCGTTAGCGAAAGGTTCACCACTTCCACACCGATGAGCACTTTCCGCAGTGAAAAATCATCCGATCAACAAACTCCACCGCGTTCTTACATCGCGACCGCTGGTATTCCACAAAATCAAACGTACAAAAATGTCGACAGCAAAGTAACACCCGGCGGACGAATCGAGACGATAACTACGAAAGTGTATACCTCAACGCCTGGAAAATCGAGCAGCAGCACGAATTTCGAAAAAATGGAAAAAAACGAATTCTCTACGAGCGGCAATGACATGTCGACTTTCAAAGCTCTTGACTCCGGCAACAAAGAGAGTCTCGAACAACGCACGATCAAACAATCGACGCTGCAAAAAGTAACGGAAAAGAAAACCGTCACGATGACTACTTCGAAACGTCACGAATCGAACACCAAATCTTTCAGGTTTGAAGAAAAAAAATAAGTCGAGAAAAAGCGAAAGGAGAAAAATATTGAACGCAATTCATTCGTAATTATTGTTACGACAAACGCACAAGAGAATTGCGTTATTATGAGTTTCCGGTAAACATTCATTACAAAGAAATCGTATTTTTTTGCTATTTCGAGAGCGTCTATAGCGAATTATATAGAAACAAACAAAAAATGAGAGATATTTAAAAAAAAAAAAAAAAAAAGTGTCCTTAGATAGAAAAACAACAATGTGCTTTCGAATTTTCTAGCCTTTTTAGCGTGTAATACGTGAATTGCCTTTTCGAGCGCTGAAATTGTAGATAAAAATTTACAGCGGCCATTATTTTATATAACTATACAATAATTCGTCATGCCTTGTTGGTCGTCGAGACGACGAATTTTTAAAATCTTATTTAAAACGAAACATTTAATGAAAACGAAAAAAAAAAAAAAAATATGCTGATCAATTGATAAATCGATTGATGCTAGAAAAAATGAAGAGTCAATTGAAACGAAGCTTCGCTCCAAAATGAGAGTCAGGCACGAATCGTTTCCGTCTGATTAACAATCGTAGTTCACACGAAATATATTAATGACGCATTAAACGCTGTTCTGAGATTATCGAAAATTATTCACGCTGCCTCTAACGTTTCAGTTTTGTCTGCTGTCTTTTAATTTAGCCCTACAAATTAACATTAATGTCTTAAGTTCGAAAGTCGATAAGAGAAAACACGAGCATCAAAACGACTAACAAGAGAATCGACATATCATTTACTTTTATTAATTTTTCAGTATCGCGGACAAAAAATGACTTCCTCAAACGGGGAAGTCTCTGCGGTGCAATTTTTAATTTCTCCCAAAGCTTTCAGCTTTTCTCTCATTAATTAATCATGAACCAATCGTTTTTATCTCGTCTTTCCACTTTTATTATTAAATCATATTTTTTTTCTCCCCAATAGAATCTCAAACGTTCTTATTGTGCAGTCCTATAGCTGGAAATATTCATCAATTTATTTAATTACTTCTCGCATTCTGAACAGAACGGATAAGTCCGTTGAAAAAGAAAATTGATTTTTGGTAAACTGGTTTTATAAAAAGTCCAATCGTGTTTTTGTACAGGATCTTCTAAATTTTTTACAAATCCACCCCCGACAACGATTAACCTCAATTACGAGTTAATTTTAATTTTTGTATCTTTATACTCTCCAAAATACAAAAATTTCAACGCAAATGCTTGATTCATTCATCTGATTATCAAAGTCGATGTGTCTCGTTTGAAAAAACAAAAAAAAAAAAAAACTCGTCTGACAGCGTGCTCAGCATTATAATGATTATTAATTTTATTAAAATACAAACACACAATATTCACACATTCTGATAACATTGCGTAAACGATCGAGAATTTTGTAAATCATCGATCGATCGATTTCTACGAATAGGAAAAAGGAAGCGCGAGTGCCATGGTGTCGAAAGAAATTTTTCTGAGAAATAAACAACGTTTCAATATTTAAACGGATATTGAGCATGCGATAATTAATAAAATACATGTATACATAATATATATATTATATATATAAAAACAATATATACAACATATTCTATATACAATATATATAAAAAATATTACTATATATAAACACGGTATATTATTGCACGTTAACGAGTAACAAAAATGGAGAAAAAAAATGTTTTGTTTCTTTTTTTTCTTTAATCACGAAACGTCAAATCGTTTTGGGACAATCTTGGACATGCGTAAGAAAAAAAAAACAAAAAGTATATGCACGTAGACAATTGTCAAATTCTGCGACAGCCAAATAAGCCTTAACCGAGATAAACGAGAAATATATTGTGGAATGTTATACATTAGTTTATTTTTATTGTATTATGTACGTGATTTTATTATACATATATATAAATATATATATATATATAAACAATATAACAATATTAAATATGAATTTTAACAAAAAAAAACCTGCCCAATTTTCGAGTAACTGGAAAAAAAAATAATTTGGTCTCTTCCACAGGAAAATGTTTCTTGTAAAAAATTAAACGTGCCAAATTTTTTTGATTCACAAAGAATAACCTTTATTTATCGATATACAAAAATTCTTTCTTTTTCATTTTCAATTTTCTGCTTTCAACGCTTTTTCGACGAACCTTGGCAGTACAAATGCTGCCCTGTGTACTCGATCGCTGTAATAACACATTCCCATTTTTTCGAGCTCCTCCTCGCTGAATATTCTCATCGGTTCTTTGAAATTTGTTGACTATAAATGGAAACATGAAAAAAAAAAATGAATTATGGCATATTTCCTTTTTTCTGATGAGAAAAAAAAAAAAAAAGATCGGATCGTTTAATTACGTCATTCGTGCTCCCAAGAACGAAACCTATTTGCCCCGTCGGATATGTCGGCACTGAAGCTATGCCGTATTCTCCAACGTTGAAAGCTGATCGACAATGCTTCATTGTCTGTGCAACATGATTAAGATTCCCCCAAGCTGTGCCAGCCTGACTACAAATTATGCCGTTCGGTTTTAACGCTGTACGCATTAAATTGAAATATTCCCTTTGGAATAAACATTCAGCAGGTCCTAAAGTCGAATTGAAATTAAAAAAAAGTTATCAGAATTCATTGCCTTCGATTGAGTCTCTTTTTAAACGCTCATATAACTTCAAGCTGTTCGGGATTTTCCGTCACAAATTTGATACGAACAGACGCGGTGTGCGAACATTCTTTTTTTTTCTCGAGTTTATTCTGGGCGAAATTGAGAAACTTGAAGGATAATTGTCAATGTTATTTTTTCGATTTTTTTTTTTTCCAACTTCGGAATTATTTTACTCAACAAATCATCAAGACAATCAAGAAGCTGAATTTTTCGCGATAACAACAGAACCCCAGTTTGGAATGCTACGAATTGCTTATTTAAAAAAAAAAATTTAACAATATTTCTTCCATCTTTTTACACCTAAGCATGCGCTTTTTTCGCAGTTTCGAGAAACATCGAAAAACCCGATTTCTCTTGTCACGGAACAACAATGAAGGAACTGGCTAATCGCTCAAAAATATGACGAAAAATGAAATTTTTTTATATTAATTAGTCATAAAAATTTCTTGTCATGCTCACCGACTGGATCGCTACTATCGGTGATGATAACGTCGAATTCACTGCTATGTTGCTTCATGAATTCAAAACCGTCACCAACTTTGAGAGTCACCTTGGGATTATCAAGACCCGATGACATAAACGGTAAATAATTTCGCGATACTTCCAATACACTCGGGTCTATTTCAACCTGTACGATCTTTTCGACGCTCGGATGTTTCGCAACTTCGCGCGCAACACCACCGTCACCACCCCCTACAATTAAAACCTTGAAAAAAACGAATAAAAAAAAAAAAAATATGAATCGATCGAACGACCTCGGGATGAAATCGACAAAGAAATAAGATGGTTGCTCCGAATATTGAGCAATCCAAGACAAATACTCTAATTTTCTGTGCAAATCTCAAATATATTTTTTTCCGGTGATTCTCTGACGTGTTTCCGAGATTAGGTTGACGGAAGAAGTTTATTTAATCATCGAAATAATTGAATTGCCAGTAGAAAACGCTCGGTGAATTAATTTAACCTCAAAAATTGGTTTTTTATACTAATTGTGCAAGACACCAACATTAGGGGCGCTACAATCGGATATCCGTACTCACATTCTTCGGATTCGGATGACTGCAAAGCGGCAGAAACGCTATCATCTCCTGATACGAGAATTCATCGTTTTCTGTACACTGAATTATTCCGTCAAGTACAAGAGTTCTGCCATGTGCTTTTCTACGAAATAAACACACAGTTGCCATGAATAATTTTGACAGCTTACCTTTTCGATGAATCCGAGTATTCGTAAATTTATTCAAAATCAGTCGATCGTAAATATAGAACATAAAAAAAAAGCATAAAACGATTCGAATTTTCGTAATAACGGCAACCAGATGTCGAAACTTACGTTTGGAGCACCAAAATATCTTGAAACTGTGATTTTTCTCTGTGAAGAACTTTTTTGACCTCCAAAGAGACCGCGATACCCGGCCAAAGATCGTTTATCTCGCTGAACCAACCTTCCTTGAGAGCATCCATTCAAAAGAATCTTTTTCGAATGAAATAAACACGAAAAACTTGTTTTTCTATTTTTTTTTCAAGTTTAACGGGCTCTTGAGAAATTAGAATTTTATTCTACGTGATATTTGACGAACGAACTCGTGCACAGTTCGTCAGAGACTGGGTGAGCGCGTCAACAGGCGGAATAAGCGTTTTTAATACACAATGTGTGCCCCCTTATCAGGGACCCTCCAAGCTCTCCACGCTTCAAGATAGTTTTACGTTATAAATGAGATAACAACTTCCTCAAGCGGGATAAACCTTCATGAACTTGAACTTTGAACCCTTGACAAATTATCTGGTCTAAATCTGGTTTATTATATTTGTAAATTTCGATTATTTTTCCATAAATAACCAAAACATGAATTTTTTTTTCCTCCATTATGCATAACTCCTATTTTCGTTCTTCACGTTCGTTTGAAATATACGAAACGAGTGTAAAAAATCATGTTTATCAGCGTGTAAAAAAAATATTAAATAAAGTATTTCTGTTAATTTTTGTGTAACAAATTATAAAAATTCGTCAATTTTTGTGTAAATAAAAAATTTTAATGGAATAAAAGAGTTGGCTTCGAACGTTTGTATAAAATATTTTTGAAAACGTTTCCAGAGTGTTAATCGGTTTTTTTTCAACGTTATAATTGAGCGAAATGAAGAATTTCATATTTATCGTATTTTACTTATTCTCTTGTATCATTATCTTTAATGTTGAAAATTCATGTTTTAGGGAACAATTAGTTTGGCACCGTCAGCTGCCGAATTGAGAAGTCTGGGAGCGGGATCTTCGGGATTAGTTCCATTTTCATAGACGTAAGACGGGGAATTATCGTCGCTTCTCAGGGCATTCGCGGGATTATCAACATTCAGGGATTTGACTGCTTGTTCCGTCGTTTCGCTCCAGGTTTTCCAGCCTGGCTCATCGCGATCTGAAAACAAACCGGGCTGTCGAAGATTTCCAAACGGAACAATATCACGAGCGCGCGACACTTAATATTTTTAATAAATAACACGAATTGACAATGAAAAAAAGGAGATTTTTTGTGCCTGATTTAGCATTAGTATTTTGTAGTACCAAAATTTCGTACAAAATTCATTTTCTTCATTCAGTTTCAAAATATCGCTTTACTGAGCATATAAGAAAAGTTTTTTATAGTTACCACCGATTATCTTCGTTTTCAAAATCCCAACAATGAGTCATAATCGTGCATAAATCAGGCACAAAAATCATGTTGATTCGTATTATCGATAACAGGGGGAAAACAGATGGAGAAGGATAAAATGATGAGTGGATTGTTTGAGCGTGTCAATAGGTCTGATTTTTTTTGCACTTTCTTTCTCTTATCTAAGAATAAACTCGATTGTTGGTCTTATTGGACGCTTCTTCGATCTACATAGTCAGTAACAGTTATAGTAATAAACGCGCGCTTTGCTGCTTTCGCACAACCGCCATTCTCCCTTCGTCTCAAATGCCTTTTTTCCTGTTTTAGTTTTCACTTGGTTTTTTTTTTTTTTTTTTTTCAGCATTTTAATCCAACGATTCTCGTTTACTTCTTACTTTTCAACTTCTCAGCATAATCGTCGAATCCCAACTCCTGTATGTTCAGCATTAGACTGTTGCCGTTGAGATAAACTCTGTTCTGAGAATTGGCGATCTGTGGAAGGATTGAAAAAATCAGCGAAATTGCAGTTACATAATTTTTTCTTAACGATCTTTGTTTTAATCGTTATTGTTATTCGTCGAAGCTTGGATCGTTCGGTTAAAAATTTACTTCATAAAGTTCAACAGATACTCAAAACTGTCTGGGAATATAAACATGAATTAAAAATTTCAACTTCAACGATGCAAACTCCTACTTTGTAATAAACATTACCGTGCGGGAAATGCTCTGAGCTGCACGAATTTTTCTCAACTTCAAGTAACCAGGGTTCTGGCTAACCGCTATACCCAAGTGCATTAGTGGTCAAGGACAAATATTTTTATGCTCATGGAGATAAAGATTGTGTGACTCCGTATTAACTCACGGAAGAAAACAATTATTAACGTTTTATTCTACTTTATAGTTTATAAAAAGGATATCATCCGTGCTGCTTCTGCTTCTCCCTCCGCTTGTACGATTTTCTGTTGCTTTTCCTGTTTCGCTCGTTCTACAACGAAAGCAGCTCGCTGCGCTTCTTGTTGCGCGACTTGTTTGGCTTCCACAGCGGCTGTGTATTCCTTACCGAAGCTCAATTCGACGATAGAAACGTCGTCGAGTACAATGTTAAAGTCTTTGGCTCGTTCGGTCAATTCTTTTCTCACCATATTTGAGACTTGTTGACGCATCGTTATCAATTGCGAGGCATTGAATTTAGCAACCACCGATTTCAACACTTCGTTACAAATGCTCGGAAGTACCTGGAGAACAAAATTATGAAGAAACCGTTAAAAAAACAAGAAAATCGTAGACATAATTCTTATGAGCATGTTATATCGACATCAATTTTATACCGCTCACTTTTTCATCATAATCTAATCCCAATTGACGATACATAATTGGCAGAGCACTCGCATCTGGCCGCGACAAAACTCTTAGAGAAATGTTAACCATTTGAAGATCTTTGGAACCGGTCGGTGAAGATATCTTTTTGGGTCTGCTTCTGATGTCGTAAATAATGGGATATTGAAACCAAGGCAAACGGAAATGGAGACCTTCCGTCATTATGTCTTTCTGGATTCCTCCAAGTCGTGAAAAAATAATTGCTCTGTGGCCTCCATCGACTGGATGTTTGGAAAGAAAAAGATTTGTTATTAAACTAAAAATGAACTTTGTGCTAAACAAAAGCAAAACTCCAAATTTTGCAGGCCCTCGTGGACTAAAAGTTGGGAAGAAAAAAAAGCTGCTTTCGGTTTCTTGAAAAAAAAAATTTTGCACCGCTATACAGCTTGAAAAATGTAAATCGCATCGGATAAAAAAAATATTAGATTCAATTCGTCTTTTTTTCATTCGCGACATCCCGGCTCCTTTGTCCTCAACAATGACGAAATGAAAAAAGATATTGCATTATTTCGATAAATAATGAGTAACGATGGAAAATCATTTGACAATTACGTAACGGGAGGCACACGAGTGGTTTCGATGTCTGCTGGAGAGAATCGAATGTGAATAATTTTTTTCAAGCGCAAGTCTGCTTTTTTTCGTCTGCTTGAAGAAATAGAAATTTGAGGTGATTTCAGCGATTGGGAAGTTAGCAAGTGTTTGTGCATATTTCAAAGAGATTTGGAGACGAACTCGATGTTTCGTAACTTTGATAAATAAACCCAATAAATGAGATTTTCTGGACATTAACCTGTGTACATAGACTGCGAAACACCATAGGCGGCCGCACCGGCCACTGCAAGAAACTTCAAGCCTGCGTTGAGGCCTTTTGGTGCTTTTCCAAATTGTCCTGCGAGATCGTTTAACTTGCTTTGAGCCATTTCTCAATGATTTTATTATGAAAACTTTCGACACTATATTTTTAATCAATGAATGTATTTTTTCGTGATTATATCGAACTATTAAACGTGCGCATGAAAGAAATCGTAACGTAACTCACGACCCGGCGTGTGCACGTTGAAAACGGGAGTCGGGTCGGGGAGTTCGGTACAAAGAAAGGTAACCTCGTTTCGTCCGAAGCAAGCTTTTTACGACGACCGTTAGACGGCGTTCGCGTCGAGATCACGTGATCGCCTTAGCACAGTTTGAAATTCAAAATCGGGGGAAGTCGGTTTTGACTTTTCAAATTTTTTCTAATTTTAATCGTTTACGAATTATCGATAATGAAATATTGTTTAAATAGATAAAACGTTTACTGAAAAATTGCGAAAGGGAAAATAGGGAATATTCTTCAATTACTGTCACGTGTCAAGGGAAATAATAAAAGCTCGAAAACCTGATAACTGCTTTAGCAATTTTATTGTTTTTCATGAAGATCGTGACTCAACTATGGATGATGAAAAGAATGGTAACTGCAATAGAAAAATATGTCGCACGTGTTGTAGAATAAATTATTCACGATATCATTTGAAGGACATCATCGAAGGCCTTATTGTTGTTCAGAGCTGTTTTCAAATGCAAAATAATTAATTTTTCACTGGAAGAAATTAGGTATGCAAAAGTGTTCGGATTGTTCGAGAAAATTTTTTTTATTATAAAATGGTCGTATTTTACGTATTTACTGAAGGTGATCCGCCAAGACGATCGGTCAGCAAATCCAGTGACCGTAAGTAGCAACAATCAGTTAACCTCGTATATAACGAGCGAACAGATCGGATAATCTTTAGAAGAAATCTTTACATCTCCATTGACATCGAGATCATAATTCAAGTACATCAGTGATTCAATTTCAAGAGATTCGAATCCCAGTTAATTTTGGAGATATCTTATTCAGGTAATAAAGGATTCAAATGAAGAAGGAATAAGAGAATCTGTGTAGACTTGTTCCAAGACTCTATACCAAATCTCTTGATATAATAAGAATAAGGAAAAAGAGTCCCAATTGAATGAAATAGTACGTCACCGAAAAATAGATAACTGAACCGAATAAATATCTACATTGTAAAATCGATCGAGCAATTGAAGAACTGATATCCAAGATGTCAGCCGATGAAAATTACGAAGTAGTGTACTATCGCATGGTAGCAGATATTTCCAACGGAGATGAAAGTATCGTAAAAGTGTCAGCAAAACTCGGTGATCAAGTATTTTCTGTTTGGATCAAGCCCGAAAAGCCACTTGCACAGAAGTTAAAGATGAAGGGTAATGCAATACAAATTTTAAATAGAGACATTTATCTTCATGATGAAAAACTTCCGAGTGTATCGATGAAAATCGCTATGGAGATGTTTTACGAATTTCTAAAGAAATCACAGAAACCAGTTTTACTCGTTAACCATTCTGTCCAACTCGCATCAAATCTCCTGGTCCGAGCCTTCCAGAAAACTAACACATTGGATAAATTTCATGATGTGATTGCGGGTTTTTCAAATTCATTACTGATTATGAAAAAGAGGCACCCGGAATCAAGTATCGAAGCATTATTGTTGCCCGTTCTGGTAGACAATCGGCTGGGCATCAAATATGCAGAACCACTCTACGAAACGCCTTATGATGTGGATATTCTGAAAGTCCTTGTAACCGACGCTTTATCAAAATCTGATTTGATCAAGAACAGTCAATCTTACGATGAAATTATTGGAAGCGAAGAGAAAAATTTTAGCAAAATAATAAAACCCGAACCGTCGTACTCTACTTCAGATGGAGATTCACAGCAGGTAAGCTCGGGAGGCCTCGAAGAATTGAGACGCGAACAAAATTCGAATCCAGCACTACGAAATATTATACGATTTTTTTTTTTTAATAACTCATGAACCGAAAATATATGATCAAACTTGATAAACATATGAACTGTATAATTTACGTTTTACCGTAGGACCTGCTATCAGGAGAAAGTTTGAAAATTTATGATCGGAAATTGGGGTACTTCCGAACGATATCAACGGGTTACGGCAGGGATGATTTCATCACGAAACTCGCAGCGAAACTTGGAGATGAGGTGTTTTCTGTCTGGATCAAGCCCCCAAGGCCAATTGCACCACCGCCAACGTCGAGCATCAAACAAATACAGTATCGAGATATGGACGTCTTTCTTCATAATAAAAAACAGGCGACAGTATTGTTGGGCACTGCTCTGGCAATGTTTTTTGCATTTCTCAAGTCATCGTCAGAGCCAGTTGTACTCGTAGCTCACTTCGGACAATTCGAAGCCAGTCTCCTGATTGAAGCTATTTGGAAAAGTGGCATGTCGGCTATGTTTAACGGCGTTATTGCTGGATTTTCAGATAGTTACACAATCCTGAAAAAAATGTTGCCACATCGAAAAATGGAGCAATTCGTGTTACCCGCTCTGGTAAGAGATTACCTGAAAAAAGAATACACGCAAGAATTTCACAAAACGCCATATGATTTGGATATTCTGGAAGAGCTTTTAACCAGACTTATATCACCATTCCACTTGATATGCTACAGTAAACCTTATGAAGAAACAATTCTTGCATTCGAGAGATATTTGAAAAGATCAGCATCAGCACGACTTCCATATTCTGCTCAAAATCAAGTTTCACAGCAGGTAAGCTCCGAAGGACTCATATATTTATTCTATGAATAGCAGAAAAAAAAAAAAAAGCCACGCATCACCAATTCGAGTCTAACACTAAAAAATATTTTGTACGTTTTTTTGTAATGCAAAATCTTCAGGAAAGCGGAACCAATCCATCTAACAGTCAACGAAATGACATAGATGTAATAATCCGAGAACTGGAATCAGTTAACCAGATTCCTAATCATCAGGATTCAGCTGATCAGAATAGACGTGGCCGGGTAGGGGGGCAACTGGATGAATGGATTTTAGATGAAATCGCATTATGGGCCCAAGAACTGGGATCAGCTCGCCAAGATCCCGGTTACCAGGGTTCAGATTACCAGAATACGGATAGTCAGCGTAGACGTGGCCAACAAGGGAACGGAAGATTTCATCCGTACTCCTACGAAAACTAAAGTGAGCAATGATTTAAACAATTGTTTCAATTTATATATTCGTCACCAACGAATATTTCTGTTTCGATTGTACTCCATTTAAAACCTGATGTTGTGGAAATAAAAAAAATTTGAGTGTAGTTTCGAAGTGTTATTCGATTTTGGTTTTTCGACCTTGAACCCAAACACCTAATTCTTCTAAACGACTAATATTATAAAAATTTATTAATAATTAAAAAGTTTTTAAAGTTTCAAAGTAATTTGTGACTACATTTGAGTATGAATATTTCAAAAAATTTACTACCATCAACGTGTGGTGATATCATGCAATCCTAAATTTATTTTATCCCCGAACGAAATGAGATTCCAATAAAATGTTGTATATCGGTAGTATGAATTTGTTTTTCGAGTCCCAATGAGTTATCATGATCATTTTTTATTCCATTGCGTTCAGATACATCGAAAATGTCTGTAATATTTAAAATTATTTAATCATTGTAAATGCTGTTACCTTTACTGACTTCGATATGGCTTCACTATATGGCTAAGAAAATTTTGATTGTTCAATTACTGATACGTGTGTCAAACGAAATAATAAAAGCTCGAAAACCTGATAACTGCTTCAGTCATTCCATTGTTTTAAATGTAGATTAGAGTTGTTAACTCAACTATGATAATGAGCAAGAATGGTAACTGCGATAACAATTGAAAGATATCATTAAAAGCTTTATTGTTGTCGAAAGTAGTTTTCAAATGCAAAATAGTCCATTTTTCACTGGAAGAAATTAGATATGCAAAAGTGTTCGGATTGTTCGAGAAGACATTTTTCAGATCACAATTCTGTCGAAAAAAAGCCAAAATAAAAAAGTAACAAAAATATAATTTGGGCTAAGTGACATGTGACCGAATCGGTCACATATATCACCTGCGAAAGTTACCAAAAAAAAATAAACCACGTATCACCAATTCGAGTCCAACACTAAACAAATATTTTGTACCTTTTTTTGGAATACAAATTCTTCAGGAAAGCGGAATTATCAGGTTCCTTATTATCAGTTTCCAGTTGATCAGGATTCAGCTAAGGGTACCAAATGAATGAATGAATTATAGGTGAAATCGAATCATGGTTTCAAGGACTTAAATCAGGTTCCCCATTATCAGAATTCAGATCGCCCGCATGGACATGGCCACGGAGAAAACTGAAAATATCATCTCTGAATCTGTACTACCAAAAAAACTATCAACTTTTTTTTTTGATAAGATGAAAAAATAGTCTGAAAAATAAACTTATCGTTTTTCTTTTACGTGAGCAATGATTAAAACATTTTTTTTTGTATTGATATATATTGGTTATTAAGAAACGATTCTGCTTCGATCGTATCCCACTTTAAAGTAACTGCTAATCGGAAACGAGAAAAAAATCGAGTATACTCCGGAAGTATCATTCGATTTTCATTTCTCAACGTTGAACTTAACTCGTGACCTTTTCATTGATCAAACGAAACAAATGTCAAACGATCATAATTGGAAGAAAAAAAAGAATCCGGGCAGCCGAAAATTCGTCTATTTTTTTATTCGAAATTTCAGCATTTCGATGTGCATTATATTTTACATACGAGTAAACTTATTTTTATTTGATTTGATGTTGAATGTTGGATTAACTTTATTACCTACCGTCGGTACGCAAGATTATATAAAGCTGAGTTCTCAAATTCAGCATTGCGAATGTGCCAAGAGTTTTTTGGAATTTTTCAAAACCGCTTTTGGCGCCATCTGCGTTGGTTCGATCGAGAGAGAACGATAAAGTGACGGTTAGCGTCAAAGTGTGCGTGTGTATAGGAAATGAAGAGTGAACTCTTGTGAGCGCGCGCGCGGTTATTTGGCTCGTAATCGCGTCTCTTTTTTCTCGCGCGTCTCAACAGCGTACACGAATTAATGAAGACAGTTGTCTCATTTTTTTTGTAAATAACTTGGTGAAATAAGGCCGTTTTGCAAGAGTGGAACGATCCAATGGAAGGATAGTCGCGCGGTGTGTGTTTCGTGTCGATACCGTTCCCGCCGCCCCGCGGATTCTCACCGAACCGGCCACAATAGAATCTCTCCGCGTGCGAGAGAGCGAGAAAGAGAGTAGAAAAGTAATGCTTATTGGGAAGTGTTGAAGCGAGGGAGACGCTAGATCTCCAACGACAAGTGCCAAAGTGCTCTAGCGTTATTCTTCTACGAAAATTCAACATTTTTACTAAAAACACAAACAATTCACAAAAGACAGGCGACAAACGTCAAATGTCTCGATCGCAGAAGAAAATGAATTTGCGTTCGTGACGTTCGTCAAAGATTCGAAATATTTCGTCCCAACATTATCGGGCACGAGTAAACAAAGAACGCGTGTGTATTATTTAACGCGTTAGAATGGACGCTCGAGTGGGTGCTACGAAAAAGCCGAAATAAATGAAATTGTGAAAAATCTTTGGAAAATAAGAACGACTCGTGAATTTTCATGAATTCAATGGCCGGAACTTGAATGAAAAATTTAGGAGTGAACAATCCCCGACCCCATTGTCTTAGCGAAGTGAATAAAGAAACAAAGAGTTATAATCGAGTGATATATTTCGTTGATGTTTGTTAGAAATAATAGGATATTCTAGTGCCTTCGTTCGATAATCGTCGAAGGGTTTTATGATGCCGTGGATCTTTCGAACAGCGGGGCGATTATCGTCGTTTACAACGGGGGCGTTAGAGTCAGAAGAAGCACCAGCAGCAGCAGCCGGAACAGCAGCAGCTGATTGATACAAAATGTCCGAAGCCTGGTCGCGGCACGTTAGCCGGCAGGGCATCGCGTGCACGACACCGAGACATCAACCACGAGAACTCTCGACGTATCCGAAAAAGGATAAAACTGTGACAATAAACAAGTTAAAATAACGATAAAATGTGCAATTCGTATTTTTTATGATATAAAAGACAAGAAAAGAAAATTTTTAAATACAAGTGACACGACTCTAATTTTCTTCTTCGTTTTCCCCATCTAAACCCGTGTCAAACTTTATGACAAAACAAGTAAAAACGACTCCCTTTCTTATCGTCTCCGAGATCGCGGGCGTATGAGAGAGCGAGTAAGAACGTTAAAAGACGGGAATTCTAACAAGTTGGACATTAGGGAGCAGCTGATTCGGACAAAATGGTCGGCTCGCGTCGTTTGCCGGCGAATGAACGTCGGTAAAAAAAGACGAAAAATTGCCGGACTTTCGCGAGACTGTGTAAAAACCAAGGAGCTTGCCAGGAGGGAGATAGTGAATTTGAAAAATTACGAGATAGTGGTAGTAAAAAATCAACGCGTCGAGTGCTTGAAGCCGGGAGGAGTGAGAAAAAGCGATTGAAAGAACTTTTTGGTTTATGTGTTCGAGGGTCCATGGTGGCGCGATGCGAACAAGAAAAAAAAACGTTATTGCGTTAAAATTCAAGGGTATTCGTGAAGTCGAGGCTTCGAGTTGAGTGTGCAAAGTTTCGAATTTTCCGAGCGTGGCTCATCGAGAGAGAAAGAGAGAGAGAGAGAGCGAGAAAGGTATAGTCGGAAAACTTAACAGTGACTGCGCCGGGAATTACGTGCAACGGGCGAGAACGTAAAAGATAAAACTCAAGAATTTTTCTTTTTCGAAAAGAGAAACGAATAAAAAATAAAAAATAAAACTCTGTAATAATCGATCGTGCGTGTAGAAAATAAAAACGTTTTGAAAAAATGAAAACCGGAAGTTCTTCTTCCCGCGATCTTGTTGAAACGTCGTTTTTGTTACGTCGCGACTGTTTTTAAACTACAAAGTATACGATTGTCAAATTTTATCAGGCTCTGTTATAATTAGAGAGTGAATAAATTTAAAAAAAAAAAACTGAAGAAGCATATTTACGGACAATTTGAAGGGGGATCGCTTTTGATGTTGAGATTCGTGGGAATGCAAGCGATTCGGGATGCAATTTTTTCTCGTATTTGAGTAGAGACGTTTATCCTCGTTTTAGAATAATGATACTGCGCGATATTCACGACGAGGAGTGATTGCCAAAAGAGACAGAATAGTCAGCGACTATTCTGTGTTTTGTGCGGTGTCTCGTCTCGTCGTGGAGCGAAAAATTCCAAGAAAGAGGCTCAGATCGCGAAAAGGGCGAAAGGGCTTCGTATAATACATCCGAAAAATAACATTTTTATGACGAAACAAATAATACGAATGTATATGTATATATAAATATAAAAACTAAGAAAAAAATAAAAAACAAAATAAAGGGCGAGGTGAAAACAACTTTGAGGAAAAAACGATGAACGCGGAGGGACAGCATGAGCGGCAGAGATTCGGCCAGGCAAAGTGCCCAAAGGGTGCTGGTCTCGAACAAAGAACATCAACAAATTTGACCAATATAACCAATTCCATTAACGACGAAAGTCCAACCCGACCCCTCCTCGAGACACGAAGAATAAAAAAGGAACGAAGCTTCGTCGAGACTACCAACGAAAATGGTGCGAACGGCGGAAGCAACAACAATCTCACCGGTAACAACGACACGACAGCCGGCACTTCCGAAAATGGACATCACCATTCGAGAATCAACAATGTCTCAAGGACTAATGGCTTTCATTCGAGTGATATACTTCAGGAAATCATTGCCGCCAAATTTGGCCAATCTTCTACCGGACACGGAAATTCTAACAAAAATGACAAAATTCGCCTCATGATTGAAGACAGCCTCAGGTAAGCGTACAATTCCCTTTCATTTCAAGCCATTGTTTTTTTTTTCCCTTTCATTTTGGTCTACGGATATCAGAAAAAATCGTAATGAAATGAGTTCCCTCGTATTTCGAGAAATACGATGCCAAAAAAATGGCGCCCATCTGTCGAGCGTTTCCGGTTCTTTCGTACCACTTCCGCAAATTCAAATCTTTTTTTTTTTCAATTTATGCATTTTTTGCAACTTTTTAACAAATTTTCAAAAATTAACGTTGTACGACGTAATAAAACAAGTAAATACGGGATATCAATTCACGTTAGTTAAATTATATGCGAAATTTCAAACGCATTTACCATTTCGAATTGAAAAAAATTCCACATTTTTCTACATTTGTCAACAAAATTATGAAAATCTCGCGAAAGCGATGTTTCCCAAAATTCACGAGATTGGAAAAAACTGAAACAAAATTTAAAAAAATAATAGTAACAATAACAATGAGAATTTTGCAGATTGGTTGGATGTGAAACGCGTTAGTTAATTATGAAACGCTGTACTGGGTGTTTAGACATCTCATTCCATTATTTTATAAGTTTCGAGAGAGAAAAAAAATGCAACGACAGAAACGACAGATAAAAATAGAAAATGTAATTCATAAATAAATGTTTTTTTTTTTTTTTTTTTAGCGAGGATTCGAAGAATCGCGTTCAAGAAATATTTCTACAAGTAGAGCAGCTGAAGATCGAGGAAAAATTGTTACTCTATCTACGATTACCGGCGTCGCTCGCTAATCCTGGAGGAACGGTTGATCCATTGAGGCAACCTTTGAATCCGCTTGGTAATCGTTACGAAATCCATCAGACGATAATGTGGATAAAAACGCATTTGGAGGAGGATCCTGATGTTTCGTTACCGAAACAGGAAGTTTACGACGAGTACAAGTACGATTTTGAGCAAATTTTTTTTCCCATTTCTTACATTTTTCAAACCGTACAGAAATTAAATGAAATTGATTAATTTATTTAATGCTCATCGAAAAATAGGAGGAAAATTTTAAAATGTTATAATTTTCGATTGCAGCGTGTTTTGTATAAGAAACGCGATGAAACCACTGTCAACTGCCGATTTTGGAAAAGTAATGAAGCAAGTTTATCCACGTGTCAGACCACGAAGACTCGGTACGCGAGGAAACTCGCGTTATTGTTACGCCGGTATGAGAAAACGAGTGAAACTCGATACGCCGACGTTACCAGCAGTCACGGATACGACGGCGGTACTTAATGATTTATTCTTGAATTACATAGCGTCGCGACCATTTTTATTCTTCTGCGGAAAGTCCATTATAAGCATCGAAAACAAAAATATTGGTTTTTTTTTTATATGTTAAAGACAATGAAAAAAAATTGCTTGAGTTATCGATTAATTCGAATGGTTACAGGCTGAGGATTTCGAGGAACCGATAACGGAAGAAATGCTGGGCGCTGCATCAACCCTTATCAGAGAATGGGCGGAAAGTTTGTTGAAAATGAAATTTTCTTCCCTCAGTGCACTCGCGCGACATCTCGTGGACAATCTTCGGGTGAACACGCGATCGCTCTCCGCTGTTTGCATTTTGAGTGCATCCGGTGATTCCGAGCCGTCGAGCAACAACAAAGGTTCGATGAAATTTGAAAAATGATTTTTAACAGAAAAAGTAAGATAGAAAATGTTGAAATACGGTGGTATACTGCATCAGTGTTATAAACTTTTGTTTTAATCAGTTTCAGAGACATCGCCGAATTTGTCGGTGACACCGGTGGCCGGAAAGCCCGGAAAGATGAGAGAGGCGCAACTCCAGTTGCAAAGAAAATTACAGCAGCGTGAACATACGAGGGATCAGAAGAATCGTCAGCAAGAAGTCTCGCTACAAAATTCGAGTAAAGAAAAAATTTCGGAGAGCCTAACGCCAGCGTTGTTGACGACGAGATCGTCGTCGTCGTCGTCGAGCGGCAAGGGTTGTAAAAAGAGTAAAACGAGTCAATCGCCTCAGATAGTTGGAGGATTGACGAGTGCAGTAACGACAACGGGACCATCGCCGAAGACGACGACGTCGCAGCCGGCTGCGACGTCGAGTCCGGCGTCATCGAGAAGCCGAAAACTGCCAAGATCGGGGAGTCAGGGAGCGAGTAACACTAGCAACAACAATAACGCCGTATCGCCTCAATTATACTGTGATAACGATCAATCTCAAGGAACAATCGTGTCGTCCTCGCAGCAGCGTTTGGACGAAGGCCGCACCAGTAACAATGGCACATCGAGATCTTGCACGCCGAGTGATGGGTCTTCGGTTCGTGAGGTTAAATTCAAACATTCGCGAAAGCGTTCGAGTCTGGATTCGGTGCGTCAACCGAGTGAATCGAGTCCGGAGAAGCAAGCTAAATTAACAGATGAAATAGATGGAGCGAGGCATCAAGAGACGATTAAAAATTTCGCACAATTGCCGCCGATTCAGCGAGTCGTCGAGAAGGTCACTCTCGTCGTACCGAGTAACTTGAAACTCGAAAAATCGGAGTCTACCGAATCGAGGACGCAAACTGTACGTTCGCGGGACGCGGAGACTTCGATAATGGACAAAATGACGAATGGACGTGCGACTGTATGGGAAAGTATTACGGTAAACAACCGTCTGGAGGATAAATTGTGTACGATAGATCCTGACGCGTTGGACGACTATTTGAACGGCGGTAACAATTCGCAGGAGCAAGAGGAAGAGCTGTTGCAGTACTTTCAACAAAGTAATTCCTCGAGTTCGGACGTTGAGGCTGGTTGCAACAACCAATTGACGAATAGTTCCGAAACTGAGCGTTCTTCGAGATCGGATAAAGTTTCGCAGCTTCGTATAATATTGCAGCAAAATCTCAAAGACGGGACGATCAGACCGGTAAATAGTTTGGACGGTTCGAGCGGAATAAGGCGTACGACTCCGGTGACGGAGACTAAAAGTCGAGAAAACACGAGCAAACAACACGATGTCGTGTTGCCGATATTATTGAATCATAATCCAAATCCAGCGAGCAGCGGGACCAGGCGACGAGTCAGTTTTGAAACTAGCGTTCTCGAACACCATCACCAACAACAACAGCAACACCTCCATCAACAACAACAACAACAACAACAGCAGCAGCAACAGCAGCAGCAGCAACAACAACAGCTACAACAATCTTCGCAACTTCAGGAAACACCCACGAGCCACGTGACCGCGAATACACCGGTAAACACAGTGCCACAAAGCCCGAATACACGTCGTAGAATATTCAATTTCACACCAATATCACCGGGACCTCATTCACCGATAAACGGACGCGCAGCATCCGCTTCAAAGCCCAGTTCCGCCAACGCCAGTCCTTTCGTTTCTCCACGAAATACTCCGGTTCCACGCTCACGAAGCAACTTACAATCAGCCGGTGGATCTCGAGCTCGAGGCCAAAAGAGCCTCGCGAGATCGATATCCTGCAGTGTTCCTTATACGAATACCAGGCAAGATACGTTCGTTGTACCGACCAGCAATTCGGACGGTTCTCGTTTGACCATCACGCCTACGTCCCTCACCGGACCACGCTCCAACGTCGAGGTTCAAGCATCGAATTTATTACCCGGACGTTTGATAAGCGTCGAACGACGAAACGACGATACGAAAGTGCTCGGCGATCCAAGCGCCACTTCTTTTCTCAGCGATATCGATCAGCAGAAACAATTGCTCATCAATTATCCGAGTCAGGAGAATCTACAGGAAATAAAAAACGTTTACGACTCGTGCCTGTCGAGCACAAGATCTTCCACGATCAGCACAACGACCAATACAACCTCAACAGCCTCGAACACCGGAACGAACAATCTTAACGTCAGAAATTGCCAACCTCCTGATCAGGAAATCAGCGAATTGCTCAATGGGGCTACCAGACAACAATCCTTTACGACCGAACAATTGTATTACAGATCGCAATCGGTGCCTCTTCATCGCATGGTCAATCCTACTCTCATGTCACCGATAGCTTCCAATAATTCACAATTTTTAGCCAATCTTCACAGTTTCAATAACTCCTCCAACAGTTCTATCGCCCCGACACCCGTACCCAGTGAATTCAACGATTTCGTTTCTATCGGTGCTCACGACACTTATCTTCTCGATGACGTCGACACCGGCTTCATCGCCGACGATCAACAATTTCTCATGGAGGACAAAGAATCGATTACTAAAATTTTAAATATTCTCGATGAAGAGGGACGTCAGAGCATGACTATTTTACCCGATAGAACAACCAACGATGAAAATCTTCTCGAGAACACCAATCTTACGATCGATCTCTTGGATCCTCTGGGCAACGCCGATTTGTCCATACAAACCGAGAGCATCGTTGATCCGGCGATCGTTCTCGATCCTTCGGTCGATGGGAATCTTCGTAAAATCATCGAATCACGCTCTTATCCGAACACCCCATTGCCCATAGTTTCCGGTGCTTACAACGCCCCGAATTACAACAACGAGGACAACAACAGTAACGGCTCGAGATCTTATCCATCCACCCCATTGCACACTTTACAATCTCAAGATATTTATCGTGAAAGTAACGAGCCCATGCTCTCATCGCCGACTTTAAACTCGTTGAATCTCCGTGCCGAAAACGTCGACCCGACAAACGACAGCGTTTGTCGCAACGTTACCGATCTCTTGGAAACTAATTTCCTCGGGGACAACGAACCCGACAACGACGATCTCGATCCACTTGGAAATTTCGAGGGTCTTCAAGACGTCGATTCTCTGACTCCGCTCTTCAACGAAGTCACTGAAACGAATCGTTGATTTCTTCTTCTTTTTTTTTTCCACCGGATTTCTTGTTACTGTTTCAAACGATAACAATCGTCCAGTGTTCGAACGAAAGAAAAACGATCCGGGAATAAAAAGGGAAAATAAGTGCTGTGCCGATAGTGAAAAACGTCGAGAGGTACTCTACATTTTTTTTTTTTAAAACTAAATTTATAATCACGGAGTGAAGAAACATGAAAGAAAAACAAATATGACTCACTGCCAGGAAAAATTTCAAATGTTGAGGAAGGAGAGCGAGCGAAATTGTTGAAACATTTCACGTGACTAACGATCTCGTAGCTAAAGGATTTTTCCTTATTTTCATACAATCTTGTAAATTCAAACGATCGAATGAATATTAACGTCATGCAAATTCATACCGGATCTTGAAACTCGTAGCGAAATAAAAAGCACGAAGAAATCGAATATAATTGAAACAGCAACAAAATTAATATCGTCCACAGTCACGTGAACTTGTTTTTCAAACTGTCGCTACGATGAAAAACACTTTTTAACATTCGAACGAGGTATAAGGATAAAGGAATTAAAAGAGATGAGAGAGAGAGAGAGAGAAAAAAAAGTATTTTGCGAAAAGGGAACTCGCGGGCTTCATCCTCGTGATAATTGTGATGACCCGAGACTCCCTGACGAGGCTCGTGATCCGATTGTGTAGACTCTTCGTTATTATCTTCACCGTTTTTTTTTTACGATTCTTTCCAATTCTTATACTCGCATTTTTTTGTTTCTTTTTTTACTTGCTATGTGTGTGGTAGATTTTTGTCCAGAAAGTGTGTGAGAGAGCAAGATTAAGCAGAGGTGAGAATGAAACGAATGTTGTTGTGGGCACGTTTGTACACCGAGAAAACCTCGGTGATTTTCTTTTTTGTACAAATTAATTTGTAGGAATATTTTAAAAGGATCGATTAAAATTTTAAACGAACGTGCCGCCGGCTCTTTTAATTTGACGAGTGACAAAAGAGATAAATTAAGTTACAGATGAAAATCCCCGATTCGATCGGACTTAGCGAATGTATTTGCAAGTTGAACAAAAAGAAATACAATTTCCGTGCCTTTTCGATAATATTACCGTAAACAAAATTGTCAGGTCGATCGGGGCCAGCCGTCGTTCAAACAATTATTTTCTTATTTTTACTTCTATTATTTCATTGAAAAATAGAAAATGATTGTTTTTTAGCTTCACCATGTCCCGATTCGTTGTTTCAGCAGTGGTTGATTTTTTTGTTCTCGTACGTCGATACAAATTTAGCTTTTAAAGCAAATATAGACTTGCAAAAGTCTTGCGTGTAAAAAAAAATCCGAGTGATTGAAAAATGAATTTTATTATAATCGTTATCAGAGTCTTTGTTGATAGAATTTTCGGTTTGTTTTTCTTTTTTCTTTTTTTTTTTTTCAACGCAATACGACACGAAAGTAATTTTCGACGACGATGTACCAAAAAAAAAGTATTAGTTTCGAAACCATGCTCGTCGATTTAAAATTACACTCTAAATGATCGAACGAATGTGGGAGAACAATTAATTGATAGAACGTAGACGATAATACGAAAAATTCGTGTGAAAGAGCAGCAACTAAGAGAACAAGAGAGAGAGAGAGAGAGAGAGAGAGAGAAAAGAGTGAAAGAAAAAAAGATGGTAGTTCAAATTTTTATCTCATCGTTTATCACACGCACAAAAATACGTTTAACTTCGAGTCGCAACGTGTACGAAGGAGGAAAACGAGAAATACAAGAACGATATAAAAAATCGAAAGATATCGATAGTCGTCAAAAGGAAAAAAAAAAAGAAAACAAACATAACGAACATAAATAAATGTGTTCGTAGTTTAAAAGGTCATAATTCAGCACCGAGGATCGAATCGCAAAAAAAATTGAACCATTCACTTTGTCTCTAGGACTTATTACTTTACGTGTGCGAAGAAAAATCATTTGATCGTTAGCTGCATACATGAATAATGGACGAATTAATGAATCGAGCTTATTAAAAGAGAGAAAAATGAAATTTCTTACTCATATCGTTTAGAACGTGGTCGAATGTCATTATTTTTATTTTATTTTTTTCTAGTAAAAAAATTTTATTCACTAACGTCAAAAGTGCAGAAGCGTTTACTGCATACATTCGCTCCAAACATTAGTCACGAAATGAAAAGAAAAACATAGCTTTCGAGACCGAAAATCGTAGAAAGGAATCGATTTTTGACAGACAGTGATAATTACAAAGAGCGATCCGATCGACGGTTTCGAACGAACGAAAAAAAAAGCAACAAAAATTCATAATCTGTCATTTTCAAAGAGACTTGAACAAAAACAATTTTCGGCGTGAGACTTCATTTTTTCGAAATTTCCCAGATGAAACGAAACTCTTAACTTCCCTCCGTCTAGTACAAAAGCGAAAACAAATTTCGACGCTAAAACTAATCACTGCCTCACTGTAGTCGTTCATGGAGGAAAAAAAAAACAAAAAAAAAAAAAACACAAAACGAATTGGAAAAAATAAGCGAACAAAGATCGAAAGAATTTTTTTGTTACTCCACAATATCTGTATTTTCGTGCTTGTGTAAAATATCGATATTAAATATAATATGACAATGTAGAAGTGTCCGTGGGAAAAAATGCGAGAAAATGAAGTCGCGAATTAACCACTTGTTTAGCGAATCGTGTTGCATGTGAAATAGAAATCAGTTAATGAAAGAAAAAACAAGCAAAAAAAAAACGAAACCTATAGAATCGCAGTTACTCACTAAAATACTATAATCGATCAGTAGAATACGCAATTATAATTGTACAAGGTCAATGTAGCGAAGTGAAAAAAAAAAAATGTGCATTATCACGAGGCCAAAAATCTTTTTGGGCAATTATAGACCGATTATTTGATCATGATTTTTGATTAGGAATAATGAAACTATAGAAATTTTCTCAGCTATTGATAAAAACGATTTTTGAGAAAAATTGACGAATTTTGATTAGACTATCGAATCGATCCCTGAATGCGATAATATAATGTTTTAATCAATCAGATAACAACTGATAAAAGTATCATTTGCGCGTAAAGAATGAAGGATAAAAGAAAATATTTGAATAGTCTTCGAATCACGATGTTCGATTTTTATCTTTGGAATGATATTCCATATAGATTTTTTACGTGAATTATTGAAGCAACTAATTGGATAGGTACAATTTTCAAAAAGTTATAAATCTATATGATTCAGAATGCGTGATCTATGATTGCCCCAATTTTTGGAAAAATCGCTTTCGTTATCACAATTATTGTTTGTACGAATGATCTCCTCTCCTGCTTTTCCAAAACACTGTCATTATTTTTCTCTTTCGTTTCGCATAATTGCATGCAAATAATTCTTGCTTCGTCGGCAACGCAGTTTTTCTTCAATGAATTTCATTAACTCTTGTGAATGTATTTCTTTAAAAGTGCAATAACACGACAACTAAAATCCTTTATTCGGCAATCACGACGTAGAAGCAATAATATTTTACCCAAAGTAAAATAATAAATCGTTTTAAAAAATAACGAAAAATTGATTAATATGTAAATTTGAAAAAATTCATTTCAATTTGAATGTAAATAAATCCGATTGAACTCAATCTCAAATTCCATGGCGCATGCGATGATAGATTCATTCGTTGTTATAAATAGTTTTTAATTTAATTTCTTTTTTCTTTTTTAAATATCCAAATTATTCTGCGTTGCGAGGAAAAAAAAAAACTTATTCAATCTCATTTCAATGTTTCATTGAAAATTTCGTGCTTTGGGAAAGCGGTCTTCCCATCGCGTGGAGTTGTGAACGGAATTCCTCTATCATTATTGCCGTCAAAAAAATTTTCAAAAATCTGTCAGTATTAATTCGACCGAGACACCGTTCAAAAATTCTGTATAAGAAAACAACAAAAAAAAAGGAAGAGTTCTTTGTTCAAGCATGAACTCGCCATAATTACCATGTTTTTCTTAATTTTTTACGTTTTTTTTTTTTTTTTGTTTCCTGGATTTGAATAATTTCCAGGCGAGTCACGGGATAAACAAGAAAAAATGAATAGATGTATCTGAGGAAAAATAAAAATACGTCC
Organism: Campoplex capitator; assembly: GCA_037576405.1. Classification (NCBI taxonomy): domain Eukaryota; kingdom Metazoa; phylum Arthropoda; class Insecta; order Hymenoptera; family Ichneumonidae; genus Campoplex; species Campoplex capitator. The sequence goes on along the minus strand of JARBWI010000322.1, from coordinate 13,131,483 downwards.
TTTCGGCTTGAATATTTGCAAAAAGTTATCAAAACGCGATTTGTCAATACGCCTCAGTCCAATCATAACTAAAGTAGTCGTAAGTTCAATTTTTATGTTATAATCCTTCTTCGTCTCAATCGTTCGACTCTTAAAGTTTTTTTTAATTATTATTATTTACTTTATATATGAATATACATATAAATATATTTTATAAAGCAAATAATAATTGTAAAAGTTCGTGCCTTTGGTACGAATTTTTCTCATAGATTCGCAATTATTGTTATTATAAAATTAAACCGATTTACGATGATTTAGTGAACTGTGATATTTGCGCGAGTGCTTACGTATTTTGTATGTGTGTATGCGCATGTACATAATGTATCCCATCATTTCGCGTTTACCCTAATTATCTTTTTCTTTTTTTCTACATTTTTTTCGTCTCCACAAAACATAATATCTCTCACACTCGTTCACGAATTTTCTTTTCCCGCTCCTTGCCCAATTCGTGTAAAACTCACTTTTATACAACAGTAAAGAACGGAATGAAAAAGAAAAAAGAAAAAAAAAAAAAAAAAACCAGAAACATCTTTAACAAACCACAGCAAAACAGAATGCGTAGACAGTTTTATGTCGAACCCGCGATGATTTAGCGACCCCTAAAAAAATCGGAGTCTTTTCCCACCAAATGTTAATTTTTCATCATTCTATTTTCATTCATAATTTTATTGCACGTTCACCCATTCAAACAAATACGAAAAATTCTACTTTGGCCTAAACCAAAAGTTATCTCTGAATTTTTCTTAGAAAACCGGCTCCGATTTTTTTTCGTAGTAGTTTGCACAACGAGCGTAATGGATTTTTGTACACACATCACACAACACACACACTTACGCAGACACATACTTAGTTATCAAAAAACGAAAATCGTTTGAACGTTCATATACATTGTAGTGAAAAAAAAAAAATATATATATGTAGGTAGGAAATATAAGATATATATATAAATATATATCTTATATTTCGTAGGTAGGAAATATAAGATATATATATATATATATAATTTTGTATAATTTATAATTACCATTTGACGATAAAATAAAATGTTAACATTGTATGGCCTAATTGTCGATTTTATTTTTCTATCGGAGAATTGTTAATTTTTTTTCACTGCTCATTCATTTTTTTGACAAAGTTTTATCTTCAGATCGAAGCCTGTTTTGAGTCTTTGGATGAATCATAAAGAATTTGGAAAAAATGAAGAACAAGACGGATTTGCTTACTGTACAAAATTTATTCATCTCGTGTATACACCAGCCGTTCAATTGCAGTCACATTATTTATTCATCATAACCTCGTCTCGCAATATAAATTTTCTACGACGCGACGAAGTACGTTTTTTTGAATTTCTCTATAGAATTTAGCTGCGATTCGTAAAAACCGCGAAACATTGAATTTTCTCGCGTTCAGTCGATCGTTCACTCGACCGAGAATCATAAATTTGTCTTATTATTTGTGGTTTTCTCAATTATTTGGCATTCTTCTCTTCATTATTTATTTTTTTACGGAACCGACAGAAAAATGACTATCCGACGATTGTAATTTGGGAACAAAGAAGATCAATGAATACGGCCGAAAGTTCTCTAAGTGCGATGGCCCGTTCCTTCATTTGATTTTCGCGTTAAAATTTCTAGTCTTGGACTTAGCGGAAAAAAAAACGCGAAACACTGTCGCATTTAAATTTGTTTAGTCAGTAAGGGAGCAAAGAAAAAACCATGAAAATTGCCTTATATTTACAGGACGTTCGTGGGAACTTCGATAATCGGCGTTCTAGACTCGTTGGACAATTCTGCTTGTGATTTTTTGCCATTTACTATCGCACCCACGTCCTCGATGTCGAGTGTCTCGTACTTCAAAAGTGCATCCGCCAAAAGCTTGTGCTCCTTGGCATGTGTCTTCAGTATATTTTTTGCTCTCTCATAAGATTCCTAGCGATAAAATAATGTTGTTTTTCAATAAGAACTTTCGTTGTTTTGTCTCGTACGATTGATCGCAAGAAATAAAATTACCTGCAAAAGTCTTTTCACTTCGCCATCGATGAGCTCGTTCGTACTCGGACTATAATCCGGTGAACTATTTCTGTATGACTGTTCTGGATCTACATGAAATCGAAAACCGACCTTGTCCGACATTCCGAATCGCTTAACCATACCCTCGGCTATTCGAGTGGCGTCCTTAAATTCATAATTATGTTTTCAAACATGCCATCAAGCTGTCACATCGATTAACAACGAAATCCAATGATTTTTCATCGGAAGATTTTTTCATAAATTCCAACATAAGTTTTCTATCACCTCGAGATCTTTCGACGCTCCGGTGGTCACACGATCAGGTCCGAATATCAGTTCCTCAGCAGCTCTTCCGCCCATCATAGTATCCATTTTTGCCAAAAGCTGTGCTTTTGTCACATGATAAACGTCCTTCGTCGGTAAGAAAGAAGTCTGAAAATTATACAATAAAATAAAAAAACGTAATGAAGTACTCTATTCTAATGTGATTATATAAACGAGAAACAAAACGGTCGATATTCCGATGAAACAGGGTTTTTCGCGAAAATTTAATTGGATTTTTAAACTTTTTTTCAAACTCACGTGTCCAAGAGAATGTCCACGAGGTATAATGGTGACTTTGTGCAAAGGAGTTGCTTCTTTGGTGTAATAAGCAACAAGAGCGTGTCCGCCCTCGTGATAGGCCGTTATACGGTTAACTTCGTCATCGAGCATTCTTCCTTTTCCCTCAGGTCCGAGAATCACTTTGTCACGTGCCCGTTCGAGATGCTGCATCGTAACGGACTCCGCTCCTTCTATCGCGGCTTTTAAAGCTGCCTGATTGACCTATTTAAGGATAATTAATAAAATTTGCAACAGAAACATTTTAGTTTTAAATTAACTTGTTGTTAAATAAGAAGAAAAAGCACACGTGTAAGTGAATAATTTACCATATTTTCTATATCAGCACCCGTAAAACCGGTCGTACATCGTGCCAAATAATCTACGTCGATTTGCTTCGTGAGAATTCTTTTCATATACAAACTAATTATTTCTTTTCTACCCATGAAATCGGGCGTGCTGACGAAAATTTCGACGTCGAAACGTCCGGGACGCATGAGAGCTTTGTCAAGATCGTCGCGTCTGTTCGTCGCCCCGAGAACAATGACTCCTTCGTTTTGATGAAAACCATCCATTTCTGAGAGAAGTTGATTTATAGTTTGATTCGCGTACGGATGAAGTACCGAATTTGTACGTTTTCCCCCCACAGAATCTATCTCGTCGATGAATATTACGCAAGGAGCACGTTCTTTTGCAGCCTCTGTATCAGAATAATGATTAGCGAGTAAATCTAACTCTGAAATTCATGATAAACATGATACTGGAGAGGGATATTTGAAAAAAAAAACTTACTGAACAAATCACGAACTCTCCGCGCTCCCTGACCGACGAGAATCTCGTCAAACTCCGGTCCCGCAGCATGAAAAAATGGGACACCAGCCTCACCCGCAACCGCACGTGCTAAAAGCGTCTTTCCTGTTCCCGGTGGCCCGACGAGGAGAACACCTTTGGGTAATTTACCACCGAGAGCCGAAAACTTGTCGGGGTTCTTCAGGAATTCGACCACGTCCTTGAGCTCGCGTTTCGCCTCGTCGACCTTTCGTAAAGAGAACATTTTAAGTTGAGAAACAATATAAATCGTCTACTCCTCGTATTTTTGTTGTTACAAAATAGCCAGATTCTTTTCAGCAGTTAAAACTCACCCCTTTGACGTCGTCGAAAGTCACATTTATTTCCTCGGGATTGACCATACCTTGCTTGCCAATCTGAATTCTAAACATACTTCCGTTCGTACTCGCTGATAGAAAATAAATTTTGATTACCCTGTTGTCATGGTAAAATGAAACTCGAGAAGAAAAATGGAGGAAGCAAATTTTTTTACATTCCGAGGACTCAAAAGAACTTTTGCGAATGACTGAAACTCTTTAGCAGTCACTATTTGTTGCAACCGGCTTTTAAAAATTTATGTGAATTCTCAAGAATAAAACCGAAAGTGCCAACAATTTTTTAAGCCAACGTGAAAATTTTTTTCTTCTTTTTGTGCATCTGTCTTTCAATCACAATTACTAGTGTTTATACACACCCATGATAGATATGAGAACGACGAAGGTGATGCCGATCATTACCACCTGCTGGAGGATTTTAAGCCAGCGGAAGGTTCGACCGGGTGCCTTACGACCATTCCCAGCTAGATAACCCTCGGCGAATGCAACTTTCATCCTTTGCTTCTCGTCTTTCGTCATTTCACGATCGTTTAGTAGCGTCTTAAGATTCTCAAGATTTGTCTGATCAACCGTCATTTCAGATTTCTCGTCCTGAACGATTTTCATCATTACCAAATGAAATTTTATGAATTTATTTAAAAAATTTTTGTCAAACGTGACTTAAAAATATTACTCATTATCTATCGTTTTTGAAGCGATGAAAAATACTTTTCATTCGCGTTATTATCGAAGCGGAAAACTTTTTTTTTTTTTTAGAAACCACTCTCATTTTCAGCTCTTTCGATTTATCATCCCACCGAATCTTGATGTACATACGAGATTTTTCAAGTAAGTACAACAAAGAAGATTAACGGTGAAAAAATTTATGAAAAAATTCGAAGAATGATGAATTAAACGAATTTTCATGAAAAGAAAAAAAGAAAGCGAAGCCCCGTTTGTCGTTTTCATTGCAAATCTTGTACCTCGTGCGCGGCCTTCGTTAAGCCCATCCATTTTCGAAGTCGTCCAGTGATGGTAGGATTTCTTTCCACTTCTGCTTGAATGTTTCTGCGCGTTTTGAAGCTACGTATTGAAATATCTCGATGGGAATGCGGCCCGATGTAAAAATTGTCGTTTCCTCTTGCGTTTCTTGCTCGTTCGAGAGAACATCTTATAACTGGTAGTAAAATAGGCTCGGTGAACGGCAAACACGGTGAATCTCGTTTGTTCTCAGCGAAACATTTTCCTGATACGTACGAAACGTTCCATATGCTACATTTATTCAATGGCCTCGTAACTCTCCCGACCGAAATTTCGTCGAGAAGTCGACGAAATTTTGGTGGACTGCCTATCGATTCAATTACAAGATCGTCCAATTCAAGCCCCCTGCAATTTTTTGTTGCCTGCAATAAAATTCAGTTATTTAACAATCATCGTCTTGAGTATTCAGTTATTCATTTATCCATGCTCGCTATAATATTAAGTATTTTAACGATGATTGACAATCCAATTTTTTTTTATGTACGTTGCAATGATTCTTCGACGTTGAATGAAAATTGATTCATTATCAAAACCAAATAAATAAATAATGGAATATATCATTTCAGGCGATTATCTCAGCAAAAAGTGTTGGTATGAAATTTTGAAAAATTGAGAAAAAAAATTGGCAAATTTCAGATTCATGTATTGAGATTGAAAATATTGTGGATGAATTGGAGATTTTACATTTGTCGCGATAGCTTTAAATTCTTTCTACACATTTTTTTCAAGAATTCTATATTTTTATTGAGTATAACGCGATGCTCACATTCTCCAAAGTGAATTAAATGGAATAGGCTTACAAGTATAAAAACACGTATAATGCATTTGGCGATCGAAAATAAGCAAGGATTTGAATAACCCAATCAAACGGGTAACAGTTCCAGTTTATCCAATCGATAAGATTCTTCCAATTATATTATGTATGATTTGTTTACACACCTCGCTGAGACTTTCGGGACAAAGGTCGTCGGTCGATGTGAGAACATTGACATTTTCACGTCTCTTTATTCTGGTTGATATTGAAGATGTTAGAGGTGTGAACGCTGAAGTCAATTGCGTCAGGTGGTACAAGACCTAAAAGAGGAACGATATTAAGAACGATTGATTGTTTAACTATTACTATTAATTTTGATGGATGATAAACTTATGAAAGATAATTTGTTTGTTATTATAGGTTGACTCGAAATACTTCCGATTTATAAAATAACGTGACGTAAAAACCCATGCAGAATAAGCAACGAAATACAGTTACTAAAAGATAAAAAGAAAATAGTTCGGTGCATAACCTTATAAATTAATATGACGTTTGGTAAAATAATGAAGAAGGAATGTTAAATTCGCGACTGACATTCTGTCGAAAGAGTATTTATAAATAAAACTTGGAGAGACATTGCGGTGAGTATCGAAATCACGAAATGGGCTTGCATCACTTACCTGGTTATGAGACTGAAGCGAAATCATCGGGAAAGTATTTATTCGGAAAGTATTCCGTCCGTCAGCTGATGGGTACACCGCGAATATAACACGTTTTTACACGCGAAGTCCTCAGGACTTTTGGCGCTCCAACTTTTCCTCTTTTACAATTTTTTTTTTTTTTTTCCTTAACGCTTATTCGTTGAAATATTATTTTATTTTTTACTTTTCCGATACACAATCGACCGAACGACACGCGAGAACACAGCCCTGCGAGCAGTGTATCTTTTAGTACTCCCTTTATTTTTTTTCTCCTCCTCTTCTCTAACGTTACAAAATTGCGTTTTCTTTCCTCCCGACGACCACTGAATCTATGATTTCGGAAGATTCACCGATCACGGTGTCATCGGTGACGATCCGTTAGAAATAAATTTATTTTATCAACCGGAAATGGTGAAGCTGGAATTTCAGTACTCCGGATTTTTTATTGGACAATAATTTTTTATAGCTCTCGGTTTCAAAAACTGACAAGATAAAAAACTCATGTGGAACAAAAAAAATTTCTTGTCTATTCCATGTCGGTAATTGTTTTTTGAATTTGACGACCTTTTTCCGAAATGAAAGGCGCGACATTTAAAACCGATATTGGGAATTTGTTTATTTTGCTTAAAAAAATTTACTCCATAATATTGCTATGTATTTTGGCAATTGTATTCACTTCGTTAAAGTCATATTTTTTTTTTTTTTAAGTAATGTAAAAACAGCAATTTGTAAAAATATGTAAAACCTCGAATGTGCCCGCTGAAATATTTTCGTGCCGCCATCTATCAAGATAAAAGGCACACGATGGAAAGAGAAATATTAGACGCGTTTAAATCTCTCCAAAATTAGTGTTTTCAATGCCGCAACGAAATTGACATATCCATCCCAACGAGGCAAACCTAACCTCAATGTGATGTTGACATTCTAATGTCGCATCAGAAATGATGGTTCGTGTTACGTGAATGGAAAAAATAATCTCTGTATCATTGTCTTATTTTTCCTTAATTACTTTATATTATTCATATCCGTGATACCATGAACAGCCTGGGCTTGAGTTTGATACTTAAAATGGGCTGCATTTGCGCCAAAGAGACTATAACCGTAAACGGTCGTAAATACACCGTTCGTGAACATCTTGGAGATGGGCAAGTGTCATTCATTTCCAAAAACGAAAATAATCAACTAAAAATCGATATTAATTCACAAAAAATCCTTCGTAAACACTTCAGCGAATCAAAAATTTCACAGTATAACCTCTCCCAGAAAATTACACCTTGAAGATTTAAATATGAATGAATGAAAATTATTTTTTTTCCTCGCTATTGACGTGAACGAATCGAGGTTTTTCGTAGTTGAAAACATACTTTGAGAAAATTTTCTAATTTCCATTGTTTTTACACTATATTTTAATGCAAGGTTCTTTTCTATTCATCAGAGGTTTCAGTACCGTTTCTTTGGTAGAGGATTCTTTGACACATGAGAGATACGCCATCAAAAAAATAGTCTGTCATGGCTTGGATGATCAAAGATTAGCTGTCAAAGAGATAGAGTATCATTCGATGCTTAGACATCCAAACATTATAGAATGCATCGATTCAACTCACAAAGGAACAGCTGATCCTGTTGTCAATGCAACAAGCGAAGTTTTGCTAGTTTTACCATATTACCATGTAAGTAATGGTATTCCTATTCAAAAGATAAATGTTTATTCTGTAGAAAAAAAGAAAAGAGTAAAGAAATTGACTTTGTAATGCTTCCCGAAGTTCAATTTCATCGATATGAAAAATATTGATGACGAGTGTTGAACGATTACAGAAAGGAACATTGGCAAGCGAATTGGAGAGAAGGGCTAAAAAAGAGGACCATTTTTCTCCCTTGGAGGTTCTCAATATTTTTCTACAGATATGCGAAGGCGTCAAAGCTTTCCACGAAGCAAAACCCGAGCCACTCGCTCATCGTGACCTCAAAACTGCAAATATTGTATTGGGCGACGGTTACACTCCTGTTATTATGGATCTCGGCAAGATGCCTTTCTAAAATTGGAGACCATTTGTTGTATGGAATAGAATGAATAAAAAACATTTTTTTGCAGGCTCAGTTGCACCCGCTAGAGTCAAAGTGTGCGGAGCTCATGCCGCTCAGACTCTTCAAGACGTAGCTGCCGAAAGATGCTCCATGCCTTATCGAGCGCCTGAACTATTCAATGTCGAGAGTTATTGCATGGTTGATGAAAGGACCGACATCTGGGTGAGATTATTCAGATTTCGAATAATGCAGAATTCAGTGAAAATGCAAGGGCGCTTTCAATCTAGAAAATAAATTAATATTGCAATTAGAAAAAAGAAATTGAAACTGACCCGAAAGATTCTGTTGTCAATTCAAATACACTGATAAAAATTGTAAATTTCTTTTCCAATTACTGACTATTTATTTATGCAAACTTTTGTACAATTTTTCTTTCAGTCCTTGGGTTGTATATTATACGCGTTGTGTTATTTTAAATCGCCGTTCGACGCGGTTTACGAAAGAGGCGACAGTGTCGCTCTTGCAGTGATAAGTGCAAATATCACGTTTCCCGAAAATTCGCCGTACAACGAGGTGAGGATCAAACGAAAAAAAGTATCCAAGAGTATATTTTAGCAATTTTTTTTCGCCAATAAATCGAGACTAAAATTTCTTTCAGGACATGGAAAAACTCATATTGTCAATGCTGAAAGTCAATCCAATGGAACGTCCATATATTTATAGTGTAATAGAAGGGGTGCAAGAAGCCATAGCGACCCTCGAAGGGAGAGCTTGAGCAGTTCTGTTTTTCATCATTTCTAAGACCGTATATGTAATCCGAGTTTGAAAAAAAAATGTGCATTTTTAGAACGTAAAAAATTGAAAGAAAGGGAAATAATGCCTGAAATACCAATGCAAATTAACGACGAACTGTTTTAGAAATCTGCAGAAAAAATGATTTTACAATCAAACGAACATGTATGAGTTTAAAAAATCATAACGAAAGCAATTTTCGTTGCATTCCAACAACGCAAATTTCTATACCGCTGGAAAAAGAAAAAGTACTTTCGTTCGACGAAAGTACGAGGTGGAAAAATGTGAAAAAAGAAAAACAAGACGAACGGACCAACGAACATTTTGCAATTACACTTCGAAACATTCTACAAATTATTCACGTTGTACATAATTTTAATGATTTATCAAAATACATATTTGCAGAATAAATGTGAAGAACAAAACATCGGCTGATCCTTAAATGAGTGTTCGACCTCGAACATTTATTTATTTATTCATTCATTATTTATAGATGTTCTAATACAACTATGTACGAAAAAAAAAACACATAATGATAGAATTGATTGTGTGTAATTGGAATGAAATTCATCGGCAAAGTCGGGGTGAATAGATCAATCTCGCCTTGCAGATAATAATTCAATGTATGAATGAAGTAATTTGATGTAGAGCTCTTACAATCTTGCTCAATCGGGATCGTACGATCTGACGTGTTCGTTAATGACGTCAGAGAGAATAGAGAAAAGGTTCACGTTTAAAATTTGTGCGTTTGTCACGAAAATTTATTTTCTCGGATAAAACTAGATGATGAGTTTTTCGGTGAATACGGAGGTGTGGAAAATTGAAATGAAATTTAAAAAATGGCGAAAAAATTTATGAAAAATTTGCTAACCATAATTAATTTCGCTCGTGTGTATTAAAAATAAAAATAATTGTCTTCATCGATCCGGTCGATAACGTAAATAGTATAGGAATATTTTTTTTACCATTGCCCTAAAATGGCAGCACTGTTCCCGTGCACTTCTCTTCTTCCTTCGGCTTCCCGTTGTTGGGGCCGGCTTCGAAAGATTTTCATCATCCGCGTCCGCGCGTGCGTCAGTGGCAAACATACAATCGGTCAGAACCAGACGTTTTGCTTACTTCAATACGCGAGTACGTTTAATCCGGAGGTGTCCATAATCCGTTTTATCATCGGCGAGAAAAAGATTCGTTCGTTCATTCAAATGTAAGTATTAAAACGTGAAATTTACGATTAAAAGTAAACTCAACCATTCAAAGCCACTTGCAAGTTCGAATGATTAATTCATGCAACTATTTTTTAATCCGAACGAAATCGCTTCGCTTCGAGAGGAACGATTTCATGATAGGGATTTTCGGAGAATTATTCCCTTCTTCAAGAGCATTTTTATCCAATAATCCATAAAACAAAACTTATTCCCGTTTTACCAATTTTTCTCAACGCTCTGATTTAACGCTACAATTATACAGTTAAAACATAACCTCTTTTCAGTGCGATGCTACTTTACGCTTTGAGTGATCGATTTTGTGAGACACACGGTTCATGCTCGCTGCGAGATGAATACGAGTGCTCTTTAGGGTGACATTTTTTTTGTATTTTCAATTTGTAAAATTGTAGGAAATTATATTATATACGGTACAGCTTTTTCTTAATATTTGTATACGTAATAACCATATTAATCGAACATTTGTGTTGTCGATGTGTCAAAAATTAAAATTTTTCTTTGTTAACACGAAATGTAGAACTAAATCATTTTCAATTATATTCCAAGCTATCATTTTTTCTACTCAGGCTTATTTTGACTTATTTTTGAAGCAGTTATTCTTTTTTCCATTGACCCAAAGTCACGATCTATTTACCCTCCCTTTACTGTTTATCATCGTTTATTCTTGTCAAGTTCTCAGGATTTTCTTTTCTGATTTCTCTATATAGTTTTGTGTCTTTAATGCTCTTTATTATTCATACAATTGATACGACAATCGGATGATCGCTTGAATCACATAAGAACTCGGTGATTATTTAGTATTAGCTCGTAGATCGTTCCGTGCACGCCTGATTTTTTATCCACAGAGTAGGAGAAATTGCCTTGAACGTCAACTCTGCGTTCTCTCCCGGTACTCGAGAACGTTTGAGCCGAGAAGACCAACACAAATATCGTGGATGTTTGTTTTCTCGGAACGTTACATATACATAAAATAATGATAAAAAATATCGTTTTTTTTTTTTTCTTTATTGCCGGTTTATTACGAAATAAAACTTACCTATTTGCAAGGATAAATTATTTAGTATTTCAATTAGTGCTTGGTTCATTGTAACGAACCCTAATGACTACATCGTTTTCCGTTTATTCATCATTCCGATGTGCCATTGATAGCTCGTCACGATATACAAGAAAATAATTTATTTCACCTGCACTTGTGTACCCACAATCCGCGCGTTCATGCACTTCCGCAATTTTAATTTTTTGTTCGGTGCATCATCGAACTGCTCGACCCATTAATGAGGCCGAGGTCATTTTTAGCTCGTAGTCTTGCGATTCTTTTAACCGATATTCGGGAAATCGATTTTCATTACGTCACCGATGCTAATCTATTTTCTTAATCATTCACGCGTATACGATTCCGTTTTTGTAATTAATGTGACATAAAACGATCTCTCATAGAGATTATGAAAATGCATGAATTCATGATACGAAAAAAAAAAAAAAAAAACAAAAAACAAAACAAAAATCGTAGAAAATTCATTCGCTCTAGGGACCAAACTCCATTTGATCGTTCGGTTCATCGGACATTTTTTAAGTTTACATTTTGCAGCATCATTCCAAATACCCACGTACACACACACACACACACACACACACACACACACACACACACACCCGGAAATTTGTTCCAAACACTTGCCGCCCCTTCTACACACCGCATCGAGAGTTTCGAATACATTGGCATTTTAAACTGGCTTCACCACAATATTTTCACCGGCACAAAAACTACTTTCACTATATTAAAGAAAAAATCATTTGTCTATGACCAATTTTTTTTTTTTTTTTTTTCGATCAAACGATTACGTTTCACTTTCTTTTTTTTTCCTGTAGCCACGAAATAATTATTGATCGAAGCGATGACTTATTCGAGTGAGAAAATTTCTATTTCGTTGTGTTCTTTTACCACGATGTTGTCTTATCACGTTTGATGCAGCTACTTGACGATGAGGTCAAGGTTACCCTCTTCGAAAACCAGACTCTCCGCTCATCTCTCTCTCTCTCTCTCTCTCTCTCTTTCTCGCTCTTTTTCCTGAACGAACCCGAAAACTCGGAGAAAGTCTCGTCTCAAGAAAGACATCAATTCCGTCTATTTTTAGAATAATCGATGGAAAAAAAAAAAAAAAAAAAAAAACAATTGAAATGTGCATCGTTTATATTCATTTTTAACTTATAAATTTTCATAGTTCAATTGATATTCGAATATATTTTCAATCTATCATTTTTTATATTTGATCGATGCATCGATGGTTTAGAAGTATCGTTGGTAATTTGTGATGAATATTAACGATAATTATTTATTTGAATCCAAAATAAAATTTTTTTTTATTATCATTTGAATAATCGATAATCGTTCTAGAACAGAAAAAAAAAAAAATAGTAGGAAAATGATTGAGGTGAAATCGAGAAGAATATTTTATAGATTGAGAAACACTATAGCAGGAAGTCCATCGGTCTCTGCGAGCAAATATAATATGTACTAGGCCCCGAGCTCGTTCAGCCTCGTGTTTGTGTAGAAAAAAAAAAAAAATAAAAATTATAATTTTAAATGAATCTTGAAGAGTAATTGGGCCTTCGACGGTAAATCAGCTACGTTTGAAATTTGCATCTTTCAACACGGTCATTTCTGTTTTCTTTAAGAACAACTCGATAAGAGCAACTCATCGGATTTATTTTTTTTTATTTTTATTTTTTTTCAAATTTTTATTTCAACTCTTACCATTGGCGACGATTTTTTTTATTCAAAAAACTCATTTGAAACCGATGAAAATGATAATTTTCAATATATTTTCAAAACATTTTGACCCGCTCATTCACGAGTCTTGGGAAAATTTCTTTGCCAACATACGTACTGGAATAAAAATTTGAAATAAAATCAGCTGTGAGTTTCTGTCAGTGAGCTCTTTAAAAAATAAAACAAATCAAAATAATAAATTCAAATTCTAAATATAACCGATTTCGCGTTGAATGCCCCCAATGCATTTTCGTATTTTTACGAATTCTCTTTTTGCCTCCTTCCCTCATTCTCCTCGCTGTCACATCGTGGACTCCGCTCTGACGTAATGAAAAATTGTGTAATAACGCTTGAAACAACGATAAACTCTATTGTTTCATTTTTTGTTTGTTAATCGATGACGTTTAAATGTTGAAACTTGTACACGCGATGTAAGAACATCGAAAATTCGTTTTCTTCGTAAAAACAGAAAATAAAACTTTTCTTATTCTGATTCGTGACGAAGTTCTCGAATTTCGATTCTGACAAAATTGGTCACTTTTCAATCGCTGGTGGCCCCAGCTCTGAGAACGAGTAAAGCTCGAACGAGCAGGCTCTATTTCTGACCAAATTTATTGTCAGAACAGAAGAAAAGCCGCGGAGTATAGAAAAAATTGATAAGCCCATTCCGGGTGACGCATCTTAAGATCAAAGGTTACAGTTTGACCGAACTTGAATTCGGTAAAACAGAGAAGATTTTGAAAAGCGTAGAGAAATTCAGAAAAATAAAAAAAAATCGAGGATATTTATTGTTTACATTCTTAGATGAAAAAGAAAAAGGAAAAAAAAAAAGCAGCAAAGTTGGAGGAATCGCATGATGCGTTGAGAGGGGCGATGTTACGCACGAGAACGTCGTATGTCCGTTACATATGAGCTCATTGTTTTTACACGCTGTTCTCAGTCGGTTTTCGTCCGCCTCTCGCGAGTGTAAAAACCGCGCCCGCCTCTCTCCACTCATTACATATTTGATGTATATATAAAAAAAAAATACGTATATAGATATATAAATCAACGTACTCGTAGAACTAACGTGTGTACATTCGCGTTCTATTATAATAAAGAATCGCTCATGCGTAACGACAAACAAAACGATACTTATATATATTTAACGACCTTCGAATAATAATTATCATTAAACAGAGATCAGTTGTTTTGTGAATAAAATCACAGATTTATCATTTTACTTCAATATATCAATTTACAGACAAAAGTGCCTGTGCATTTACAGCAGAGATCTGTTTATCTCTCTATTTATGTGAGTACAAGAATATAAATGACGAAAACATTTTTTTTTTCCTATACAACTATTATTTTATCGAGGCTCGAGGATTTTTCATTTATTTATTATCGAATTGATGCGATCAAATAATTCTTTTAATTACTAATTTTATTGTTTTATTTTTGTTTTCGAATTTACAATATTTTCCTGACTTTTTGATCCATTTTTTCCTAACTTTTATATCAACGTTTTTATTGTATTTTGGTTGCACTACAATATTATCATCCATCGTTTTCGTTTCTCCTGATATCTGCAGTTTATACTTCCTCCTCCTCTTGACTTTAAAAGCGTCAACGAACTTTCAACGCACTTACAACACTCGGCTGATTTTCAAACATACGCGAATTATTAATTGTTTCACAACGAGATTTCCCAGCTTGTCGAAATATTTGATTGAACAATATTTTTATATACACTGCTATTCGTAACAGCTTCATTTTAATAGCATTCGAAAAATGTCTAATTGTCAAAAAAAAAAAAAAATCGTTATCGTAATCATTGAATCAACATTTCATTTTGTTTGCGTGTATCCTTGACCGAACGTTGGCCATATTTTTTGAGAACTTCGACTTTCGTGCTGTACAAAAGTCCACGTGTCGTAAAACTGCCGTTTCTCTTCTGTTGTTTTATTTTTCTTCTTCTTTTCTCGATTGCCATGATTGTTCAAAAGTCACGTATAAATTCTCTGAAACTTTCGACACAAATGATATTTCGAATGTGTACGAAAAAAGAATGTACAAATGTACGAAAGAAAAAAAAAACTCGACATATCTCTATGAATGACGTATTTTTAATCCGTAAGCGTCGGAAAACAATTTTTTTTTCTCGATTCAATCGCGGTCGAACGACGATCTATTACGCTCAAACGATAAATTATTTAATAGTAATCATCATTTACGTAAAACGAGAGTGTCTCGTCATCCGAGAGTGATTTCTTCAAGTTTCTCTTATTAACTGGATCGAATAATAGAAGAAGAAGAAAAAAAAACGAAATAAACGATTAAGATCGAATGAATTTCCGAGTGTTTCGATGGATATCTGTTTATCTTGATTATTTTGAAACGCGAATTTCGTTCGTCAAACTTTCGTGCGAGTGTATGGAGAGGCTCGAGTATGCGTGAAAGTCTCGAGAGACACCGGTGAAAGTGACACGCAAGTCACGTGACGGAACGAGCAACGTGGCTCGGATAGTTCGTGTACGATTACGCGGGGCGCAAACCGCCGAGTTAACACACATGCATCGAAACGAGTTATTATTTTTATAAGAACGCGATAAAATCGACTTTTTTTTTCTGTTGTTCATGAAAATGATATTTATTTATTTTTTTTTTACATTTAACCAGATTTCGACCAAAAATTTGTTAGGAAAATCCACTTCGGCGAGGTTCAATTCGCACTCGATCGGTATTGTTTACGAAATTAAGCTCGAATAACGTAAGAAAGAACGTTACACGTGTGTACGAAGCGAGAGAAAAAAAAGAAGCAATGTTGCCATTTCCGTACGACACTTAGAATTCCGGTTGCGTCTAGGTTAAGTTACAAGTATGCTTGACCTCTGACGCTTCGTTACATTCAGTATAAACAAAAATTCACTCAATGCATTCTGAATCGATACTTTTACCGTTTTTTTTCTTCTTTTTTTTTTTTTCCTTTTTTTTTTCTTCTTTCCAGTCTTCCGTATCGCCCGTTCTTATTTTTCTTTCGTTTTCATACTTTTCTCGCGACCGCAACGACCTTGACTCGAGTGACGCGCAAAGTGCACGCTTCCCGATTCAAGAATCTCAATTCTTTTTCAACGTCAACGAATTCCGCATGTACTTCGTGATACCGATTCGAATTAGAAAGTTGTCACAACGGCATAACGTATGGCGCGATGTTTTTTTCCGGCTTTAGCAGCTTGAAAAATTTACATTTTTTTTTTATATCATACCTCGTGCGATTTCTCGTTACTGAAAAATATACGTCACAAAGTTTTGTTTTTTCTCTATAATAATCATAATAATTATCTATGATTGTTAAGTAAATTTCATGATACACTGAGAAAAATGAATTCGTAAATTCAACAAATTTTTTGTTGGTTCGACAAATTTTCTGTTGGTTCAACAAATTTTTTTGTTGGTTCAACGAATCGTAGCGAACAAAATGAAATTTTTTAATCCACGAAATGAAATTAATCCACTTAATTTCTCACCACGACAAAAATATCGTTGAATCAACAAAAGTTTTGTTGAATCAACAAATTTAATTTGTTCGCCAAAATTTCAAATTTTTTTTTTCTCAGTGTAGTTTTTAGTAAATTCAAAATTATCATTCAACACAACACTCTTTTTCTTCGAATATTGTAATGAATCTTATGCATTTTTTATATAACAGATAAGAAAATTTCATCAAGTTCATACGAGACGCGAGTCATTGATTCACTAAATAAATAACGGTGTCGTTATCTAGTCGGTTTTGAAGCCGAATGCAATTGAGGACGTGATAAGAAGGTGGTTGATAAATATTCGATGCTTCAAAAAAAAATGTCCGAGCGTAAAAAAAACTTGTTGAAAGCTATAAGAATAATGAGAGCATTATCAGCAGAGAGAAGAAAAAAAAATGCTCAACCGTAGGATAATTCGACTGCCGAATAAACGAGAAGGTCGTGATGAAAGTCACCGAAATTTTTTTCCAGTAAGGAATGCGGTTCTCGTTCACTTTTACCAGAGCTTTTAGAGAAATCGAACGATGTCGAAAAAGAAAACGAAAAAAAAAAAAACGATGTAGCAAACCGGTTTGTCACGCCGGAACGGTCTTCCTTGGTTGTTTACTGTTTCTATTCGATGGACACAGAATTTGACGACGGGGTGGGTCTTCCTACGGGAGAAAAATAATATTTTAGGCATCTATTTTGATGTTCATTGGACTAGCGAAAGGTGAAGATTTTATTTAAATAAAAAATTGAGAATTCAAACGTTTTTTTCCAACGGTAACGAAAAATCATTGTAACATGACTAAAAGTGACAACTAACTGAATACGTTAGATAAAGAAATAATTTTAAAATAGTTGCATAAAAGAGGTTGGTTGTCCTCGACCTCGTTGAAATAATTTTACAATATTTACGTCAGCGATTGATACATTATTTTCTTTCTCCGATGTTCGTGCTGTTTACCCGGATGCATCGAAATAAATACTCTACAATTATACGTTATCGAGCTTTCTTTTATTTCATTAATCTCTCGATCGTTGGGTGCGTGCGCGGGAGCGCGTTAAAACGCGTTACAACATAATAAGTACATTGCCTCGCATCAGCGATTTTATTTCGTGAAAAATATTTGTTCGTATTTGTAAACGATAAGATAACGCTTGAGAAAAATCCATTAAAACTGTTTTGTTTTTCTCTCTTGGAAAAAAAAAAAAAAAAACAACAACAGATTATACAATCGAGGGAAGAAAAATCGAAGGCGTGTGAGCGATGTCGGCAAAAGCAATTCGCGAGGCCACCGGCAAAGATCTGATCAATCGTAAACTAACGGTTGGCACTAATACCGCCAAATGCCGTTTCGTTCCGATCGACGAAAATACCAATTGGACAACCATCGTTGCCGATTATCCATGGCTCAAGACCGAAAAGCTTGTCGTAAAACCCGACCAATTGATCAAAAGACGTGGAAAACTTGGCCTCATTAAAGTTAATGCAGATTTCCCGACGGTCAAACAATGGGTTATGGATCGCATGAACAAGGACCAAAAGGTCGAGAAAGCTGTTGGAAAATTGAGGAATTTCATTATCGAGCCTTTCGTGCCTCATACACCGGTAAGTTGCCATTTTATTTTTAATTTTTTTCGATATTTTAAACCGAAATTTTTTGCCAAAAATATTTAGGAATTTTCATTTTTTTTTAGCAAATTTACCGAAATTTATTTTCATTCGAAATTATTTCAATCACCCCCTTTTTGTGAATTTTCAAATTTCATCAGAAAACCCACTTTTTAATACTTACTAAATTTTATTTTTACCTCGAGTTTTACCTTGTTTTTTTTTGATAATTTTTCGACTTCATCCTAATCTATAACCGGAAAGTGAATGATATTTCGTCCAAGTTGAGTAAAACGTTCGAAAAACATTCAAATTCAATCGTTTATATTGAATATAACATTATAGTATTATTCAATAATGAGTTATCTTTAAAAGAAATATCTTGACGTACTTTTAAATTTCTAGGAAGAAGAAGCCTATGTGTGTATTTATTCACATCGAAAAGGCGATACCATTCTGTTTCATCATCAGGGTGGCGTCGATATTGGGGATGTCGATGCTAAAGCTCTGAAACTGGAAGTGCCCGTAGGCACTGATTTACCCAGCGGTTCCGAACTTATGGAAAAATTATTAATCAATGTAGCTGATGATAAAAAACAGTAAGTTCATTGAAATATGAATAAAGGAACTTTGATGAGAACGTAGAAGTCATTAGAGTTGTTTATAATTTTCAGGGTTATCGCAAAATTCATCGAAGCACTTTACAAGCTTTTCGTAGATCTGTACTTTACGTATCTCGAAATAAATCCCCTGGTAGTTACCGACGAGGCTGTTTATGTTCTGGATCTTGCTGCAAAACTGGACACAGCAGCCGACTTTGTTTGTCGTCCCGACTGGGGCGAAATCGATTATCCTCCGCCATTTGGACGTGACGCTTATCCGGAGGAAGCTTATATCGCTGATCTCGATGCTAAATCCGGGGCTAGCTTGAAATTGACCATTCTGAATCCCAGTGGAAGAATTTGGACGATGGTCGCTGGTGGAGGTGAGTTTTTAAATCGATTATTTTGCCTGTGAATTTTGGAGCTCAAAAATGAACAAATAATCAATGGGATTGTTCGTTTGTCAGGTGCATCCGTAATTTATTCGGACACGATATGTGACCTCGGAGGTGCGAATGAACTGGCAAATTACGGAGAATATTCGGGTGCGCCGAGCGAGCAACAGACGTACGAGTACGCGAAGACGATTCTGAGCTTGATGACGAAGGAGAAGCACCCAGAAGGCAAAGTTTTGATAATCGGTGGCGGTATAGCCAATTTCACGAACGTTGCAGCGACCTTCAAAGGAATTGTAAAATCTCTGCAAGAATTCCAACCAAAACTTGTGGAACATGACATAAAAATATTCGTTAGACGTGCCGGGCCAAATTATCAAGAGGGCTTGAGAATAATTCGCGAGGTTGGAAGACGTCTCGGTATACCGGTGCACGTATTTGGACCGGAAACTCACATGACCGCTATTTGTGGTATGGCATTGGGAAAAAAGCCAATACCTGATCCGGAAGCCCAAGAATTTTCAACCGCCAACTTTTTGCTTCCCTCGGGACAAGACGTCGGACCAACTTCACCATCTTGTTCAGGTCAAGGCTCTTCGTCCGAAGAACCAAAATACGCTCCCGTCAAGACCCAAGATTCCACCGATTCTACAGGGACCCGACAATTATTCAGCAAACAGACTCGAGCAATTATTTGGGGAATGCAAACTCGCGCCGTTCAAGGAATGCTCGATTTTGATTTCGTATGTCGTCGTAGCGTGCCGAGCGTCGCCGCAATCGTTTATCCTTTCGTCGGTGATCACAAACAAAAGTTTTACTGGGGCCACAAAGAAGTTCTCATACCCGTTTACAAACAGATGAAAGACGCCATGACCAAACATCCGGATGCCGATGTCATGGTAACGTTCGCTTCATTGAGATCCGCCTACGAAAGCACCGTCGAAACACTCCAATTTCCACAAATAAGAACTATCGCCATTATCGCCGAAGGCATCCCGGAAAATATGACGAGAAAAATGATTCTCTCGGCTCAGGAAAAAGGCGTTACGATTATCGGACCTGCCACCGTTGGAGGAGTCAAACCTGGAAGCTTTAAAATCGGCAATACCGGAGGAATGATGGACAACATTTTGCACAGCAAACTCTATAGACCTGGAAGGTGAGGAAGTTTCCATGCAATTTACTAAAATTATAAAAATTGAAAAAGCATCTTAGAATTAGGAACACAAAATAAAGATTGAAATTTTGTTCAGTGTCGCATACGTTTCGCGGTCCGGTGGAATGTCGAACGAGCTGAACAATATCGTATCGAAAGCATCGAACGGAGTTTTGGAGGGTATCGCGATCGGTGGTGATCGTTATCCGGGAACAACCTTCATGGATCACATATTACGTTATCAGGAGAATCCCGAGGTTAAGTTGATCGTTTTGTTGGGTGAAGTTGGAGGAGTGGAAGAGTACGAAGTGTGCGAAGCATTGAAGAGTGGAAAAGTAACGAAACCATTGGTCGCCTGGTGTATCGGAACATGCGCGAGTATGTTCAAGTCCGAGGTGCAATTTGGACACGCCGGTTCGATAGCACAGAGCAATATGGAAACTGCTGTGGCGAAAAACAGCGCTCTCAAAGCGGCGGGAGCTTACGTACCCGAAAGTTTCGATAATTTGGGTGATTTGATCGGCACGGTTTATCGAGGTCTCGTCAACCAAGGCGTTATCGTTCCTGAATCGGAAGTTCCACCGCCAACCGTACCGATGGATTACAATTGGGCGCGTGAGTTGGGACTCATAAGAAAACCAGCTTCTTTCATGACCTCGATCTGCGACGAACGGGGTCAAGAATTATTGTACGCTGGTATGCCAGTCACCGAAGTTCTCAAACAAAACGTTGGAATCGGTGGCGTAGTTTCTCTCCTCTGGTTCCAGCGATGTTTGCCCATAACTTATTGCAAATTCCTCGAAATGTCTCTGATGCTAACCGCTGATCACGGACCTGCAGTATCCGGTGCTCACAACACAATCGTTTGTGCCCGAGCCGGCAAAGATCTCGTATCTTCCCTCGTTTCCGGTTTACTCACGATCGGTGATCGCTTTGGTGGGGCTCTCGACGGCGCTGCGAGAATGTTTTCCGAAGCTTACGACGCCGGACTGCATCCGCAAGAGTTTGTTAACAATACAAGAAAAAAGGGAAAACTTATCATGGGCATTGGGCATCGTGTAAAATCCATCAATAATCCTGATATGAGAGTCAAACTCATCAAGGAATTCGTCCTTGAGAATTTCCCTGCTAAGCCTCTCGTCGATTATGCTCTCGAGGTCGAAAAAATCACCACCAGCAAGAAACCTAATCTCATCCTCAATGTCGACGGTATTATTGCCTGCGCTTTCGTCGACATGCTCAGAAACAGCGGCAGTTTCACGAGAGAAGAAGCTCAGGAATACATCGAAATAGGCGCTATCAACAGCCTCTTCGTACTTGGAAGAAGCATAGGATTTATCGGTAAGAAATTATACATTGTCTCTAATCTTTCGTGTATCAACATTCTTCATTCCGTAAATTGTTATTCATCGTTTCACAAAAAATCTAAACATTCAGTCATGTGTTACGATGAAAATATCAGAAAATATAAAATTTCTTTGATCAAATTGTTCAACAGTGAATCAGAATATTTCTTTTTCATCGTACGGAAGTGGCTACCAATTTTCCTGAATATTTTCAATTTTTTTTTCTAAATCTCTTCTCGATTATTCCTCATTGTGATATTTGAAAAATTGTTCATTAAACGTCACAAAAATTTCGATTCAGAAAAATTGGAACGGTAAAAAATTAACTGATAAATCGTCAGAAAATATTTTGTTTGAAGATGTTGGTAACTTTTCGAAACCATTGTTGCTAAAAATGAATGTTTATAAAGTTTTAACAATTTCCGAATTCATTGAGGTTTTTGTCAAACTGTAAAACGTTGGAATTTGAATGAAATTGAATCTTTTGTCAACAACGGTGTGTAATGAATCTCCAATCGAGATGAACCTGAGAGCTAATTTTCGTCACCTTTTTCAGGTCACTATATGGATCA
Source organism: Campoplex capitator (assembly GCA_037576405.1). Classification (NCBI taxonomy): domain Eukaryota; kingdom Metazoa; phylum Arthropoda; class Insecta; order Hymenoptera; family Ichneumonidae; genus Campoplex; species Campoplex capitator. The sequence continues at coordinate 13,109,198 of JARBWI010000322.1, read as the reverse complement.
GAAACGACTGAAACAAGGTCTTTATCGACACCCATGGGACGACATTTCCTACGTTCTTCCGGAACAGTACAACTAAACAGCAAAAACGGAGTCAGAAGATATGAAAAAAAGAAAGAGAGATAAAAAAAATCCACGAAATAACCAGATCTAGCTCAGATTTTCGATGTGGTTCTCGTAATCCGTCACAATAAGTAAATCGCGCACAGCGAGAGAGCATCGCTTTGCGCGTTCAACGAAAACATTAAAAGAAATAGAGAATTATAAAAACGAAAACTTGAAGAGACGTAAAGAGGAAAATTTTAGGACAGAGGTACCGCAATTTTTGATGCAATCGTTGATCGATTGTTTCCTGTTGAATCGTAAATGAACAAGAGACAAAGAAGTAAAACAAAAAATTAGAGCATAATTGCACGAGCTCGAAAGTAAAAAAAAAAAAAAAAAAAAAAAAAAAACGTAAGATCGAGCGAGAAAAATGTTGTGTAATTGATAATGAACGAGGCACGTTCTCTTAGGAAAGCACCGTTCGTCACAATCGTAAAATCGATTGTACGCAAAAGTAATTAAGAGCACAGTGCACAATTGGCTTCGCAATTACTGCATTTCTTCTTTCGTCGCAAATCTTTTTTTAAACTTTTTTTTTTTGCGTTCGACGGTGAATGAAAGACTAACAATAAAAATCGAGCGACATCGGATCGGAAGATTCTCGGGACTGACATTCCGAATTTGCATTTTGAAATACGTGTGTGTATGTGTGTGATTGGGAGGGAGAGAGGGAGAGAGAGAGAGAGACAGAGACAGAGAAAGAACGATAGCAAACGAGCGCGGGAAAAGGAAAATTATACAAGTTATCATTGGGATCGACTCAGAACGCGTGAAAACGTCAAAATTATTTTTCAACGATTCAAACATTTTTTCATTAAACCACGCCAGCACAAAGAAAGAGACAGGAGAGAAACTAAAATTGAATGATTTACGAACGGAAATAGTTGATATAACTGTATGATATTTATGTACGTATTATTATTTAAGTTTAAGAGTTTTTTTTTTTTTTTTAATTAGTGTCACTGATTCCGCGCGCAATAAATTCCAATGTTGCGAACTTTTGTTTTCGTAATTTTCGGTTTTTCCACTCCGTTTCGTTAAATAGAACTTTTCAAGCAATCGATTTTGAATTTGGTTGTTGATTTCGTATATGTATAAATATTATATTGTATTATATATATATATACATATATGTTAATTAACGCATAGGGATGCATGTTATATGTAGATGTACATTTGGCCTCTGTATAAAAAATACAAAAAAGGTTGTCAACTTGCCTATTTGACTAATTGAAGAACAAAAAGAAATTAAACCTATCTACCATATTTATTTACGGCACAACAATTATTTTTGTTACTAATACATTTTTTTAATTTTCTGTGGTTCAATACATCGAAGTGGAGGAAAAATTGGATGAATTTTTTTTTTCCCCACTCATATATCTCGTGAATCTAAAAAAAAATGTATATATTCATTTGAAAATTACGGTTTGTACAGCATTTGGAGAATATTTGTATTAATATTCAATAAAAAGCATAAAGATATTGTTATATGCTAGTTTGTTCTAGATATTTATAATTCTCTACGTAAAACTTGGGAATTTGGAAATTTTCTTAATTTTTTGGGTTCGATGCACTTATTTTTTAAATTTTTTATCGAAAGACGAGAATGATGGATTACGAATTCTAACGTGGACTCGTTAGATCTGGCTAGTCTACCTCGCTCGGGGCACTAGTCACATTAACAGAAAGCATCATAACCTAAAAATTTTATTATCTGTCAAAAATATCACGAGTTCGAATAGAGAAATTTGAAATATTCAATCGATTTTCTTTGTTGGCTATCAAGTAGTGTTGAATAGCCATTGAAATGTATACGGTACAAAAATAAATGCAGCTGCTGATCTCTGCGATTTGACAGGTGACACACCTAACCTCAAAATCCATTGCTAGCCCATTTGGCTCAATTATTAGACTAGTATCTATATTTTGTGCCACGTCAGAGTTTTATTTTGCATTTTCCTATCTATCACGCATTAAATGACCTGAATTGCGTCCCGAAGGGCGACCCTTCCTCCCACCCCGAAAAAACGTGAGTCCAATAATAAAAACAGAAGAAACGAGACGTTGCGATTTTTTTTAGTCGTGCAAACAACAATGGAGAACGATTATTTCGAGGATACCGAGGATCAACTGCCCGACGATCTTGAGGACGATGTCGTGCAAGAAATTCTCAAAACCGGCACCGATTTGCGCCAATATTCTCGTCAGATTGAAAAAGAACTTAAAGAAGTTGAAAATCAATCTGTGCAGGATTATATAAAGGAGAGTCAAAACATAGCCAGTCTGCACAATCAAATAGCTGCGTGCGACAATATTCTTGAGGTTTGTCAAAAGATGCCTGGGATAAATGTAACAATTAGAAAGTAATCGTATATAAAATGACTGAAATTTTATAGAAAATGGAATCGATGCTTCTCGGGTTTCAAACGGATCTTGGCAGCATTAGTACAGAAATTCTCGAACTTCAGAGAAAATCTGTATCGATGAGTCAACAATTGTCCAATCGTCAAATGATCCGAGGACCTCTGAGCCAGTTTATCGAAGACATGACTGTTTCCGAAGGTCTTATAAAGTATGAAATAAATTTAACATAATGTTTTGAAGTTCTGGTTGTACAAAACCCCTAAATTCTAGAGATTTGATTGTATTGTACTCTTTTTTTTTTTCTATTTCAGTACTATCATGGACGTCCCTGTAACAGAGAAAGAATTTCTCACACAGCTCCAGACGTTGAACCACAAAATAGGTTTTGTAAAAGAGCAGAGTTTCAAAGAAGCTAAAGCTTGTTTAGACGTAAAGGATGTTATCGACAAATTAAAGGTGAAGGCAATGTCGAAAATTCGCACTTACCTTCTTGAGCAAATATACAAGTTCCGAAAGCCAATGACGAATTATCAAGTGCCACAAAACAACATGCTCAAATATAAATTTTTCTTCGAGTTCATATTAGCCAATGAGAGAAACGTCGCTGAAGAGATCTGTGGCGAATATGTCGATACCATGAGCAAAATTTATTACTCGTATTTTAAATCATACTCGTCGAGACTGGCCAAGCTTAAAGTGAGTCAGAATCTCCCATATTTCCAGTAAAACATACTCGAATGTTTTTTTTTTTTTCAATCAAAATTGTTTCTATTGTTTTTATAATTTAGTTCGAAGAAAGTGCATCCAAGGACGATCTGATGGGAGTCGAGGACACCGCTGGTCGTGGAATTTTTCACAAAAGCTCTCTGCGTCATCGAGGAACTGTTTTTTCAATCGGTACGAGGGGCGAAGTCCTCGGCTCGCAATTAGAAGCACCAATTATTGTTCCTCACACCGCATCGAAAACTAGAGTAAATTTCAATAATGTTTAGTCTCTGGCATAGAGAAGAAAAATTAGTCGACAATAATTAATCACTTCAATGAACTTGATATTAAATTGTTGGAATTTATTTTCAGTATCAATATGAAGCTCTGTTTCGTAGTGAACAATATGCCTTAGTAGACAATGCTTGTCGGGAATATTTATTCCTCGCCGAATTCTTCAAAGTTCGAGGCGCTCAGGCAATGGATATTTTTAATCAAGTAAGGAAAACATTTTAAAAATGACTTTCATAAAATTTGTTTTTGTTACTTTTTTATCTGAGTCTAATTCTGAATAATATTTTTTAGGTAATGGGTAGCACTTTGAGTCTCATGGTGAAGAATCTCCAACATTTCGTCGATGACTGTTACGACACTATTGCTCTTTTTCTTTGCCTCCATCTCGTAATGCGATATCAAATGACTTGTCACAAACGAGCTGTTCCAGCCCTCGACAAATATTGGGATAATTTGACGTCTATAATATGGCCGAGGTAAAACTTCCAAAACTGATTTTTTTCCGCTCATTCGAAATTATTTTTTGGTATGCTCATTTCATTTATCTCGAGCAGATTCGAGGAGGTTTTCAACTTAAACATTCAAAGCATCAAAGACTGTGATCCTCTTAAATTTAATAAGGAAACGGGGCCTCATTACGTAAGTGCAACAAATAATTGGAGGATGCCACAAAAACCATTTTTATGGAGAAAAAAAAAAATCGTTTTTTCTGCATATTCCGGGGTGGAACGAGTTTTGATAATGAATTATTTGCAGATAACACGAAGATACGCGGAATTCAGTGCAGCAATGGTCGGTGTCGGTGAAGGTTTCCCATGCGAGCGTGCTACACAATTATTGGCTCAGCTACGCGAGGCCGTGCAATGTTTCCTGCTAAGAATGGCAGCGATATTTCCCAACAGAACTCAACAGCTCGTGTTTTTAATAAACAATTATGATCTTGTTCTCGGAGTGCTTATGGTAATAAAATGCAACATAAAATGGGAACAATTAAACATAATAATATATTACAATATTGTAAAATATAAATTATTTTTTTTTGTTTTATATTGAAGGAACGTACGAGAGACAATTCGAAGGAAGCTGAGAGTTTTCGGGAGCAATTAAACGCTCGTTCGTCAGAATACGTGGAAGAAGTTTTGAGTCCGCATTTCGGTGGAATAATTCAATTAGTAAAAGAATCCGAGGCTCTAATAGAAAAAGGACTGACGGAAGATCTCAAGAGACACGAGAGTCGAGCTCTCGATCTCGTGCAATCCTTTACCAACAATTGGAAGCGTTCGCTCGAGGACATAAACGGTGAAGTTTTACGTTCTTTTCCAAATTTGGTATTGGGAGCTGCCCTCGTTCAGAGAGCGATGACACAATTGGTGCAATATTATCACAGACTCCACAAAATATTGCCAGCGAATGCGAGAACTCAACTCACCAACATTCATCACATTATGGTTGAGATTAAAAAATACAAAACTAATTATTGATTCGTTCCGTCACGATCGACTAGTGTCGATCAACTTTTATTAATCATTCCTTAGAGAAAATCTTCTGCGAGAATTGTAATTATTCGATTCGGGAATATCTTAAGAAATTCTTTTGAATTATTTTATTTGTACAAATGGATTTCAATTGAAGATTAGACAATTTATAAACGAAAGAAAAAGGTAATCAACTTTCATAGAAAAAAAAAAACGATTCTGTACATTTATTTATGTAAATTATAAACAGGTGAAATACATATAAAACGTAAAAACTAATCAATGGTTTCAAGACCATTCTATACAAAAATCTTTGTTAAATCCTCTCGATTTGTATGCGTGTGCGCTGATTTTTTTACACTTTTTTTTTTGTGAACATTAGTACGTGTGATAGAATCATAAATTAGTACCATCGTGTGGATTAGTCGTGTACCTTAAGAATAATCCGTCATACGGGAAATTCATCGACGATCATTTCATTTGGAAATAAAAATAGTTCGCCGAAGAATTTTCCGTAAACTATCATAATACCTTTGATCTCCCTGTCTTTTCGATCTCATTTCGTCGATCAAACAAAAATAATAATATTATCGAATGTAATCTCGTCGATTCGACGTCTTCGTATGGCATTTTCTCCTTCAAACTGTGTCAATTGGAAAATTTAGTTCGGCGTTCCGTTTTTTTTTTGGCAGTTTCGAAAAATTTGACAAATTGTAACATCGAATCGCGGTCATGAAAAAAAAAAAACAATAATTTTTCATTTTTTAAAGTATTTTTCTCTTCTCAGAGGACACCGTCGATCGCGTGAATGACTCCGTTCGTTGCTGGCACGTTGTGCGTTACTATCAGTGCTTCGTTAACTCTCACACGACCTGTAAAAACGAAAAGAAACCCTCGATTTATTATTCCACTTTGGAAAAGGCGCTGCAATTTTTTTTTCTTCTCCCGTAAATCGTTATTACGGTGCGAAAAAAAAAATTGGCGAGAAAATTGAAAAATTGCGATGACAGATGGCGAGCGAATGAATAAAATTTATGAGTGAAAGAAGAGCTGGAATTACGAACGTTTCAGTGAGGCATAAGAATTCTCGCATTAATATATCATCAGCGTAACGGGCGGTGGGAAGAAGGAGGAGAAAAAAAAATAGGAAATGTTGGTGAGGATAATGATGGCTTTAGGAAAATCGATTCCACCCGTAAAACGGGAGCGGCCATTTTTTTCTCATATTTTTTAAATTATTCCTTTTATACTTCCCTCTAGTTCGAGCCAATTTTGATGGATCGACGATCGTGATCTATCAATTTTCCACGCATTTTATATCCTCCCTCGCAAAATAAGTAGAATTCTGATCGCACTCGCCATTTTTCTTCGTCCCTTTTATTGATAATAATAATTTGTCAAATGACTCGTATTACTTGACCAGAGGCTTGGGACACGAAACAATTTACAAAGTAGACACGAGCCACGGAATATGGGAATAGAAAAAAAGTCTAAATTGTCCGGGTACATGTGGTACACCAGTTCTTCCCTCAAACTCGTTGGTTTGTGGCCTTCCGGCAGTGATGGAATTTTGAATTTCATTCATTTTATTGTCGTAGCTGCTACTTTTATTGTGCAAGTTTTTCAAATGCTCACTAATTGCTGGATCAATTACACGAATTTTGAATCTGCTGCCGAAAGCATCGGACCAATGGCGAGTTTTTTTTTATTCAACTTTCGAATGTTATTTCGGTTAGGAAGAAATAGACAAGTTTTGGGGAACAAAGCTGAATAAAAAAGTGAAAATTTGCAGTTACCATCGACATAAACCTGAGAAATTCATTCATAAAGTGACTTCAGTTTATTCAAACGGTTTTCAAAAATCGTAACTTTTCTTTTGAAATCTCGGGATCTGTTGAATTGCTGATATGAGAAAAAAATCAATTAGCATCGAATTTGATTGAATAAAAATGAGGAAATGCTTAAATTTTTCAGTTTGAAAAATATTAATACTACAAATTGTTTTTTAGTATTGAGATTTAAAAAAAAATACAAGAACAACACTTTTTCAGAGTACTTTAGAGAAAAATCCTGTTCGAGTTTCCTTCCTAACGTGGCGTTAACAAAATATTAATTGAGCAGTGTCAAGGAATTCCGTGAGTTTTTGTTCAACTTTTTTTTTCAGATGGCGCTCATAACTTCTTTCGGAAAAATGTGTATTTATCGTCGGGAGCGTTCACGACTCGGGCATCTCGTGGTATCGTTGGACAATTGTATAAAAAATGGTCCATCCGATGTGCTCGAGAACCTCGAGGCTTACGGGGAAATATGTAGTTTAGCTTGCGGTTCTTTGCTCGTTGTTTCATGGTTGTTGACAGTAGTTTTTTTAAGCGCCCCGATTTTACTAAACGAAAGAGTTTTACCGTTCGCTTCGTATTATCCGTTTGACTATGAAAATTCAACAATTTTGTACGTTATTGCTTATTCGCACGAGGCCATTTTGACTTGTCTCGGATGTTGCACGATGTCGACCGAAATAACTTTTGTATGGTCAATATTTCATTGTTGCTCTCGTCTTCGAGTTCTGCGTAACGAACTTTCGAACCTTTCGCATCTGGAGAACAGCGACGATGAAAAGTTTCCCGATAAAATCAGTCTTAAATTATCTTCTTTGATGGACCTTCATTACGAAGTCTTAAGGTTTTCCTACTGATTTCATATTTTTGTATTATTTTTATTTTATTTCCATGCAACGTTTATATCTTTATAGTTTTCATTTAGGGATTTGGTCGAAATTAATCTGGCGTACACGTACATCACTTCGGTACTTTTCTTTGCTGCTCTCATCGCTATTTGTTGCGCTGGCCTTCAAATTACGGGAGTAAGCATCTTTTCGGATGTGGAAAATTCTACGGGGACATTTAAAAAAAAAAAAAAATGGGTTTTCAAATTTATCCATAATGTCGATCTGATCGAAAGTGTTGGATTCAATTGAAGTATCAAATTGTTAAAATATTTCAAAAGGTGCATACGTCCAGAGCATAAAATCATTGATATTCGTCATAAATATTTATAGGAGCAATTGAAAAAAAAAATACAACAAAATGTTGAGAATGAATTATCAATTTCTTGATTTGACGAATTGATCTTTTCGGTGTAGAAAAATGTATTTCATATTTTTTTTTTTTTCACCGCGATGGCAACAGGTTTAAAAAATTGTAAAAATTCTTGCGGTATTATACTGTCACTGAAGTCTGTCGAGCCAATTTTTCGAAATAAACAAATATTACTAATTGGGTAAAATGTTTTAAAATTATGGACGTATGAAAGTAACAATTTGAGTCTTATTTATTGTTTCTTTGTTCAGAGTTCCACGGAATCCAGTAATTGGACGGCTGGACTTTTCCTTGTCCTTGCAATGTATTATGCGGAGCAATTATTGTTTTATTATTTGCCAGGGGAAATTGTTGCGCAAGAGGTCAGTACTAAAATGATGAATTGGTCGGTACTTTATCCATAAGAGAGTCGAAAGAGGCTCGTTAATAAAATTTGTTTTTAGCTAATTGAAGAGATAAATATGATTTGCTCTTATTTTTCATATTTTTGTCATTTACGCAGGCAATGGGGGTTGCTTTTGCAGCATACACAAGCGGTTGGGAAACTCTGGATGTCAAATATAGAAAAACTATTGGCTTGATTATAATGAGAAGTCAATTGCCACCGAGACTGTTTGTCGGACAACTTATTCCGTTGCGACTCGAAAATTACGGCGCCGTGAGTTCTCTTTCTATTTATATTACGAGTGATTTTAATTTCCGTTGATTCGTTCAAAACTGTTCGATTTTTAAGCCAAATACTCCGAAAATCTTTCTACTTATTCAACATCATTTTTCTTTCAAGTTTTTGACGACAACGGCTTCATATTTCACGTCGATTCGAGCGGTCGCCTAGGATTTATGAGATCCTATAAGATATCGAGAAAAAAGAAAATAAAAATATCCAGAAAGTTGTTGTCAATCAACTCAGTTGTTGATATAAATATTTTTTTTTTGTTTAATAGAAATGCTTAAATTGATGATTGAGAGTGTTGCATCCAGCAGTTTTTGTCGCTTGTTTCCTCGACTGTGACGTCACGCATGCGCTTGTTCGCGTTACGAATTGATGGTATTTTGCTTCGAGATGTTAACCGATTATTTTTAAGTCCACGTGAATTTGAGTTAAATTGGCGAGTGACAAGATTGAACGGAGCGAAATCGGAAACAAAATGTTGAGTGAATTATTCCAAGCGAGCAATTGATCATTTACAATGTCCCATTTTTTCAACATTTTCTTTGCCTGCACTTTCACTCGACTAAATATATATATATATATATATTCGACGGAAGAACTTTCGATTATCCTCAGTTTCTAGTCGTTCACATGAAATTACGAGAGAATTTACCAGAAAATTATATCGGAGAAGAAGACCCTAATTCACAAAATAATTGATTTTATTAGCTCACCGCCATTTTTCTGAATGCTCAGAGTAACCTGAGGTCTCAATGTGTCTCTCTGATGATAATATCTCATTCCACCGGTGTACAGAGTCGTTGGAATTATGTGTCTGGATATTATGTCCTTAGCAGCCTCAGGACCGTCCGATTCGATCCAAACGGGTCGTCCGTTTTGGGCAGCGGCGTTTGCGAACGCAGTGTCCGTCGGTGCGAACACCGTAAACGTTTTTGTTCCTTTGATGAGAAAAATAAATAAAAAATAAAATAAAAAACATTCGTTGAATAAAATACTGGTAAATGCGTCACAAACGGTGAAATAAAATGATAATTAACGTCATTTAATCATTGTATAGCCGAGGAAATAATGAAAATAAGTAGCAAAATTGAAATTCCATTGGTCAAAAGCCATTTAAAGTTATTGGTTCGTTTTGCACAAACGTTCTACTTTCACTGTTGTATGTTCTGTCCCATTACGGTATTGAAATAAAAAATAAAAATAGTAACAAGAACAATGCCATTGGGATAAGTGGTACTGCGAAATTGGCGATAAAGCTTCAGGTCTCTCAACTAATTATACATTCACGTTACAATTTGTTTTTATTTATCTCCGTTCTTTCTTTCTTTCTTTCTTCTTCTTCTTCTTCTATTTCGAGAGCTAAATCCACTGTTGAAGTTTCGTAACCCACCAGCGAGTGTATCCTCGAGGCCTGAGGCATGAAGGATCTTCAGAAAAGTGAGGAATCGCCTCTCACGATCGGCTTGCAGCGTCTGGGTGAGATCGCCAACTGGCAATGGAAACATTACTCTGTCGATTGCGTGGGCAATACCCTGCGGGATTTCAATGTCCCGCTTATTCGGTGCCACTTTTGCACCGTTTATCGTAGTCACCTTAAATAAAAAAAAATTATGTTTTTCAAGTCCTCACTTTCATCGAGCAATTAAACTTTCATTTTTTATATAATAATAATTTATTATGAAAAATTCAAATAAAATAGCGAATCGGAAATGAAAGTTAAGAATTTTCATTAATGTTGTATAAATATGAATATTCGCAAAAATCGACAATTTTTTATCACCTTTACATCATTCCACTCGTGATCGTGCATGTCGTAAACGTTAACCCGTAATTGTGTTCCAGCCAGACTGACCCCGGTCATTTCGTCTTGAAGTGTCTCCATTCGAAAAGCTCCTGGGATCACATGGTGAAGAAGCAACTGTGAAACATTCATTTTTGTTAATTTTCATTCATTTTGTGCAATCAAAATGTCAGCAATAAACGGTTTGCACAAAATCTGGAGAGAAAATTAGCTCCGAATCGTTATTAACATTGGCATCGAGGAAATGACTGAACAGCTATTGAAAAATCGTTGAAAAAAATCAGAAGATTTCGTTCTTTCGTGCCATGAAAAAAGTTCGATGATTTTTCCAAATTGCCTTCAATTTTTTTCCAGTTTTTATCGAGACGATATTTGAACTTGAGTTTTCATTCATTTTTCAATGATCTTTGGAGAGGAAATATTCATTAAAAATTCTTATGCATTTAGAAGAATCGTTTTTTGTTTTTCAAATTTGAATCCAACTGCGAAGTAGAATTATGATTTAACAAAAATCTCGTTTACAGTTAAAAATAATGAATAATTTAATGAAATTTTTATAATTCACTTACACCGCTCAAAAGTCGAGGATTTTCACGAAACTTTTGTTCCGCTTTATCGGGTCCACCGAGCTGTACCAACAGAGTCCGAAAAGCTTTGTCAGTCGGGACAAATATAGTGTACGGACCTGAGAAAAAAAAAAGTAGACAATAAACATGAAATTTCAACAAAGATAAATAAAAAAAAAGAGAAGAGTGGATAATTGGTGAATTTTTTAAGAATAGAGGGATCTCTTCGTTGCGCAAAAATTCTCGTCAAAGTCAACGACTCATAATTTTTCATAATACATCAACGGAAGACTGATTTTTTCTCACGGAGTAATAAGAAATAAATAAATAAATTCATAAATGGTAGACGCGATGTTGAAACATCTTCCGCAACGTATAAGCAATATTTACGAAGTATAATTCAATCTTCCATTCAAGGAAGAATGAAGCCAAAGTTAATTGAGCGTGAGAAAAATGAAAAAAAAATAAATAAAAACAACTCATATCCACACATAAACCACAAAAGTTCCGAGTCGTTGAAACGGATGATTTTAATTGATCGAGTTATTTATAAAAAATGAAAAATCACTTGCCAGTCTCATTGAGAACGATATCGAGACCGGATTGTCTGAGATATTTGGCCATAGCGAAAAGTCCTTCGCGTCTGAGCAGTCCGGTCATGCTTTCGTGTTGATTTATCAAGTTGTGTCCATTTTCAAGGAAGCTCGGTACGGTGCTTCTCAATTGAAAATCATCGAGAACAAGATTTTCAGAAGTTTGCGACCCGCTGAAATTGGGGCTAGAATTTGTGATCGCCGTTCTCGTGGTGCTTGGATTATTCGATGAAAAATGTACGTAGGAAGTTGTTGTCCGAGGAAAAGCGGTGGTTGAAAAAGCCGGTGAACTTGTCGTGCTCGAGACATCGTTGAATTGTGCGAATGTCGAATACGTGGGAATTCTCGACGGTTCGATACTCGCTGTTGTGTATCTCGAGGATATTTGATCGTCCTCGTACCGCGATGTTGGAGCTCGAGGAGTACTTGCGGTATTAACCAGCGAATTGAAAACGTGAGGGCTCGTCGTTGATGCTGAAGTTACGTAACTGTCCGAGGATGATATTGAATTTGGAGATACAGTTACGTACGGAAAATATCCTGATGAAGATGAGCTGTAAAAAGAAAAAATGATAAATTTTTCGTTATTATCAAATCTAATAATATAATTATAAATATTTTCCAGAAAATTCAATCCTTAATAGAGCTGAGAATTTTGCGGATGAAGAATTCATTTTCTCCTGGTATTACGTGTGTCATTGAGTCTCTACCGTTCGAAACAAATGACTTGAAAAATCTTGAAATTAATATTTTTTTAGAAAGTGACGCAGCATTGAAGGGGAAGATTGACGAGCAACTGGATCGTGACCGATAACTTTCCCCTTTATATAATCGAATGGAAAAAAAAAATATATATATATATATTTATATATTTGTTTGGATGATATTGTGATGAGATTTTGGCGAATGAGAATAAAATTTCGAATTTACCTTTCTTTGAGTCTGGAAGCGACTGGAGCGTTGTTATGCCTGAGGGTGGTTGGTCTAAAGGTGGTTGGAAGAGTGTTGGTTTCTTTGGAGTACGTAGTGGAGTAAGTTGAGCTTTTGAGAGTGGTAGTTTCTTTTTTGGTGAGAACGTTTGAATTGGATGAAGCTGCGGATGTCAAATTGGGTGAATTTCTGGGTGGTAATTTGAGTTCGCCTTTTTTTATTTTTTCGACTATTGAATCAACGTCGACACCGTTTTCTTTGGCATTTCCTTTTACCCCTTGGACCTTGTAGCTGCCATCGGGCTGTTCCTCGAGAACGACGAAAGTGACTTTTTTACCGGGTTGATTGTGAATCGGTGATTTACCGACGTCTTCCAATTTGCCGTCGTCCTTGTGACGCAACACTTCAAAATCTGCACCGGGAGGCAAAACTCCTTTGGTCAATTCGTCGAGGATCGCTTTGGCGGGTCTTATAGTTGTCGTTGAGGTCGAAGCTTCGAGAGCTTTAGTAACAGTTTGAAATTGGCTGGAACCGTCGTTTGGAACGATGGAGGAAAGTCCGTTCGGTGATTGGATGAGTTGAAGTCTCTTGCCATTTGGAAGCACGAGATCTCTCGTGGTGACGTTTCGTTGATCGTCATCGGCCGATTGTGCTAAAGCGAGTTTCAATTGTTTAAGAAGAAGTTCGTTTTCCAACGAAGAAGGAGAAGAGGTTGATGGAGAATTGTTGGAACTTCTAGACGATGTAGTTACCGAAGTCTGAGTGGGCTTTTCCGTTTGATAAATGATTTTGATCTGAGGCTTTTTGCCACCGGAAGCAAGCAGTTGGGGTTGTTGAGCTTGGATCAAGGACAAAAGATCTTTCGGGATTTCGTCGGTGTTACCATGATCTTGTAGACGTTCTTGACGGACTTTCGAAGGGCTGACACTTCTGGCTGTTGTAGTAAATGGCTTGGCAGTTGTCGTCGTCGTCGTTGTTGTTGTTGTGAATTTTTTCTGATGGGTTGCGATCGCTTTGAGGAACAGTTCGCTCTCGGCAGGTGTTATTCTTCGGGCAGTCGGCGATGAAAGCAACAGAGGGGAGGAAGTCGTCACATAAAGAGTCGGGCTCGTTGGGGCTGCTGTGGTAAATCTCGTGGTCGATGTTTGCTGTCGGATTTGTTGAAGTTTCAATAATTCTTGTTGCCTCTTGATCTCTCGTTGCTCGAGGATCAATTGTTCTCGTTGTTTTTTCAGCAATTCCAGCTGTCGTTGTTTCTCGTAATACTCGTTAAGTCGAATTTTTTGTTCCTCTTCGAAGATCGACTGGCTCGGAGCAGCAGATTGCTGTCTTTCGGTTTGATAATCGAAGAATCTTTGGCTCGTGGGATTGACCAATTGTTGTCTCAACTGCGGCTGATAACGCTGGGTCGCTGCTGTCTGCAGAAAATTTATTCCTCCATCGGTTTTAACGGTTTGCTGTTGCTGTTGTTGTTGAATTTTTTGTTGTTCCTGTTGCTTCGTACGATCGACGCGATATTTAGCCAACGAAGGGAAACTCGATTGTTCGATAGATTCTGATTTGGATGAGGTCTGACGACTCAAACCAGGAAACGCTATCAACTGAGAAGGATTATCCTGATTCTGTTGATTGTAACGTCTCTGATGTTGCTGCACGTCGCTCAATATTTGCTGCTGTTGTGACGAGGACAATCTTGGACGTGGATCCGGTTGAAGTCGTGACTGAAACTACCAAATAGCAATTTTCTTCTTAAGCAACTTTGCTCTGTCCCGCAGCACTAATCCTGAGACGCGATTCACGCGTAACGAATATATTTTTTTCTTTATTCCTTAGTGAACGAACAAAAGGCTTATTAGTTGAAGAGTTCACTTTTAATCGAGTCTGTTATTATGCAAATTCGTACGAGAAGGGACGAAAAACAAAAGTATGAGTGGCCGGGAAAATTCCTGGCATTTCTTGATCGACCATTATATCACTTTTAATTAAACGCTCCAATTTCTACGGCCACTCGGAGCAATTAAAATCATGAATATTCGCCTCGAACTACGTTCGTTTTACTCCAACGTCAGAATGAACTCGGTCTTTTGAAAAATTCATTTCCTGCATCAAGGAAACAACATGGGCTCGCGTAAGAATTAATGATTCGTAAAGGCCAATGAACGCGAAATCATTCCGAACACATTTTACAGCCATCGCACTGAGAAAAAATTTGTTCATCGCGAAAAAAATCCATTCTGTTGGACAAAATATCGGGGTGACTCCAACTATTTTCTTGTTGAATGACTAAAGATTTAGTTTATTCAACTGAATCATGACTATTTCTTGTACATGAGAAAATTAAATCACCCGAGCAAAGCCTCTTTGTTTGATACTTAAATGAGATATTTGTTTCGAACATCAATTATCGAATTGATTGAAACATGATCGTTCGGATGTACAAATTAATTAATTTATTTCGATGATATTTTTTTGGCTCAACGCACGAATTCATTTGGCTGCATCAAAGCAATCCGTTGATTCGACCAATAATTAGTGTCAGCATTCACATATTATTTTCTCTCGTCGATCGGTATCGAACTGAATATTTTGGTTGAGAGAAACGAAACTAATTGTGGTCGAAGAAAAAAAAAAATATTTTTTGTGAATCGATGAACATTCGGTTTATTCAATAAACGTTTAATCGCACGAAAATCGTGAAAATTTAATTTGGCAAAAACAATTCTATTATACCAACATCCGAAAAACAAGTAATTAGTTATTTTTCGACCGGATTATTATCGAACGAAGGAAACTCGTTATCGTCTCTCGATTGCGGATGTGTACGCTTCGAGAAAATGCAAATATTCATACTCTTACTACCTTTATTACGAGAGTTCGAGCATTTAATCGAGTTGCATAATGCTTCGTATCGAAACTCTCTTCAGGGTGTATCAGAGTGGAAAATAAAATAAAATAAAATAAAAATAAAAATCAGCGGACCATTAGAACATGTGGAATCTCAACTTCGCCGAGTCTGTTGCATATTATGAATTATAAAAATCTTGTAGAGTCGAGTTACAGCTGAGATTAATAGCGAGTTTCGAGATGATTTAACGATCAAGAAGCCAGCGACATGAAAAACTTTCGCGAATATTTTTTCATCGCGTTATTATGAAAAAAAAAAAACATAAAAAAAAAAAATCAATGATAAATCGTATGAAGAATTCGATAATTGTGACAGAGTTTGGATAATTGAAAATAATTTTGTTGTAAAATTCGATTAAAATCGAAACGATCGACGATCAACGATTATCTAACGAAATGATCGAATCTTCGTGCAAAATTAACCGAGTAATAAAATCTATAAATTACGAAACTCGAGCAAATACATGTACATCGAAAGATATATATTTATTTTATATTCTGAGAAATGAACGAAAGATTATTTGGTTCGTGAGTAAAACTCGGTCGGTCGGGATTGTCGGATGAATGAGATTCACTTTTTCCTCGTTTGAAGGAGAGGAAAGAGAGAGAGAGAGAGAGAGAAAAGGAGGTACATCGGTCACCGCGTTCCTGGAGCGAGCGAAATCCCTTTCGTTTTATTTTTAAGTGAAAGGAGAGAGAAATAAATACGTACGTATGTAGTGTACGTGTGTGTGTGTGAAATGGGTGATGACCAGGGCATGCGAGATCTCGAGAGTGAATTTAGAATGTTTGGATGATCGAGACTCACCTACAAATACGTCGCTGTATATTTGTATGGGAGACTGAGAAGATGACCAGCGAGAAGAAATACTTGTTAATATATAGATGAAGAAGAACCCACAGCGAGCCTCGAGGAACATCGGACTCGTTAAACTTTCAGAAGAGAAGACTTTCTTGAAAATCCAATCTCTCCTCGCTCCTTCTCTCTCCTTATTTTATCTCTCTTTCTGCAATAATATCTTTCTTTCTCTCTCTCTCTCTCAATCTCTCGACGTTCATCTCTCGTTTTTCAAGCGTGGATAATTTGCCCTCTCGTACGTTATTATTACAAGCCGTGTATGTGACGAGAGATGATCGTTTTTTCTTCGTCGACTATGTCCACACGATATAAATTGCCGAGTTATAATCATCGCTTTTGACTGTTTTTATTTTCGGCTTTTTTTCAAGTTCTCGATTGTTGTTCGCTTTATTAAGGGGTGACACCTGTCTAGAGTCAGTAAAAAGGGCCTGAATTTTCATTATTTTTTATTTTTTTAATATTGGAAAAAAAATTTATTGCATTTTTGATAGAAAATGGCGACGACAGAGCCAGTCTTCGAGAATACCTTTTTTTCGGTGCCTCCACGGGCGGACGTGTAACTCCGAAAGTATAAGAGCCGGAATAAAAAAATCAATTTTTTCTCAATCTATATATTTTTGGCTAGAGAAGTACAGAGGAATTTTTTTTTAAATCATTTTTTGCGAAAATTACACAAGTTTTAAAAAATTTGCATTCTTTTGTCATAAAAATTTGCAATAAATTGTTTATAAAAAAAAAAAGTTACATTTGATCGAAAAACGGCTATGTGCTTCTTTGGATACCGTGATCACGGAGTTATACAGTAAAAATTTCAAAGCAATTCATCGAACGATTATCGAGCAGCGTATTCGCCCAGTTTAAAAAAAGTTGTTTCAACAAAAACGCGTTTAAAGTTTTTTAAGTTCGTGCACATATGATATATTATAGTATTACAGTCATTAGACCGTAGGACTAATTAAATATGGTTTTTATGACCCTGAAGTATATTGTTTGAGTAATAGAAAAAAAAATACGATTTTTTCAAAATTCTAGAATGGTGTAACCCCTTAATCGCATCTTTTTTGTTTCTTCTTATTAAAAAAAAAATCGAAAAAAGCCGTTAATGATGGATTTTTCTTGAGTTATTTATTATTCGATCATTTATTTTCGTGTCACAGAGATCATTAATCAAAAGTTCTCAGAATCTTTGGATGCTGGACCCCGCTCGGTTCGATAGAGAGAGTTGTCAAAAGTTGTGTTTTACGGGCACTTTCCGTTGGGATTTAATGAAAAACAAAAAAAAAATCGTGAGTTCTCTGCGCTCTTTTTTGGGAGGTTTGTTAATTCGATTTCGATTAATCGACTCGTGAGAAATTCTCGAATCGAATTTCGCGAGTAGAAAACGATTTACCGAGCAGCAGCAGCAGCATCAGGTTTTCTCGGTTACGAAACGTTAACGCGCGCGAATATTTTTCAGCGGTTTCGTTTGTTCGGTTGATTAT
The DNA here is from genome assembly GCA_037576405.1 of Campoplex capitator. Taxonomy (NCBI): domain Eukaryota; kingdom Metazoa; phylum Arthropoda; class Insecta; order Hymenoptera; family Ichneumonidae; genus Campoplex; species Campoplex capitator. The sequence continues at coordinate 13,091,353 of JARBWI010000322.1, read as the reverse complement.
CGTATTTTATTTTCAACGAAGATAGTCCGCGGGGAAGATGAGCGATAAATAATCCAAGCGACCGGAAGAGAAGCCAGCAAGTTATGCGCGTGAGTTGCTCAAGGATTCGCTCTCGGAGAAATTTCTTTGACGGGGTCAATATGCGGCAAGACGAGACTTTCGGTTTCACTTGGCTGGTGAATAACATCGACACACGCGCCTTTATTTAGCGCTACGAATAAACACGCGTACACGCGAAAACGTAAACGAGAAAAAAAAAACAAAAAAAAAACAAAACGGCGAATCTTTCTCACCGCGCGAACGTTGAAGACACGGATTCTTTTCATTTTATTCTTACCTGCTTTTGTAATAGAAAAACAGATTAAATGATGAGGCATCCGGAGAGTATAGAGATATAAACGAAAGAGAGATGAAGACAGAGGTCTGGTTCATTGGACTTGTCGGAGGTGTAAATAGCGCGCGTGGGATCGTGTAATCGCTCCTTACAGGAACCGGATGAAAATCAACGACGATGATTCTCCGTGCCACAAATATATAAACATAGATTCGTGTGAATGTTTTTGTATGCGTGCGCTTGTGTGTGGACGCTCGGAGAGAAAGTATAAACGGTTTTGTCCACGAGAGAGGCCATCGGGAATCATCCTTCACCTTCGTGCTACAAGAGCATTGTACCGGATCGAAACTTTGACGTTTCTCGACCCTGTGAGGCGACCTCTTCCGAAACATTATTTTTATTTTTTTATTTTTCGGACGTGATCTTTCTTTGATTGATATTTCTTTGGCTCTATTCATTTCGGTCTCGGTGCGTGTATTCCATTTTGACTTTCTTCATTCAGTTCGATTCGGTCCAGGAGCAGGAATTTGAAATCGCCGCGGTCGATTCGTTTTCTCCGCGTGACGTTGATGAATACGTCAAAATGTTATTTTTTTTTCTTCTTTATTTTTTCTCGGAGTGAATATAACGAAAAAGCTCGGTAACGTCTCTTCGGCTGGGGAAAAATGTTGGAAAGAAAAATCTACGAACCTGAAAAGTAGGTGAGCGAGTTCGTCCTAATTGAGGTGCAAACTCGTGAAATACGAGCGCCATCTTTTCTGCATGTGGAATGAAGAATCTTTCTCTTCTCGTTTCATAAGGTAAACACACGTGTGCAGGAAGAAGAAAAAAGAGTTTCGCTTCCGTGAGCTCTCTATTGCTCGTTATCCATAAACGAGAGGAGGCACGAGGAAAGAAGCGATTTCCATTGAATGTGCACTGGATCGCACGCGTGCGCGTGGGAGGGGGGAGGGGGGCATCTCTCGGAGGAATAATTGAATTTTCCAAACGATAATCATGCCGGATCGCCCGGGTTACGGCTAATGAAATTCATTGAGAGGGCTCGAGGGTCGAGGAGATCGTAATCTGAATCGTAAGATCGAATTTTCTTGATTCGACGATCGTTTTTTTTTTATCGTTGAAGGTGAAATTCGATTCGAGATATTCGTCCCAATTAACCTCGTTAACGAAGATTCTACGAGTTTGATAATTATTCTTATTTTTATTCATACTTTTACGAAATTTATTTCAATGGATCTCTATTTTTTTTTGTTCTTTTGAAAAAATTAGTATTTTTTTTTTTTCTATCAGTCAAACAATACTTCAGGGTCATAAAAACAATATTCGATTAGTCCTACGGTCTAATGACTGTAATACTACAATATATCATATGTGCACGAACTTAAAAAAACTCAAAACGCGTTTTTGTTGAAACAACTTTTTTTAAACTGGGCGAAAACGCTGCTCGAAAACCGTTCGATGAATTGCTTTGAAATTTTCACTGTACAGCTCCGCGATCACATTATCCAAAGAAATACATAGCCGTTTTTCGATCGAATGTAACTTTTTTTTTTTATAAACAATTTATTGCAAATTTTTATGACAAAAAAATGCAAATTTTTTAAAACTTGTGTAATTTTCGCAAAAAATGATTTGAAAAAAAATCCCTCTGTACTTCTCTAGCCAAATATATATAGATTGAGAAAAAATTGATTTTTTTATTCTGGCTCTTATACTTTCGGAGTTACACGTCCGCCCGTGGAGCCACCGAAAAAAAGGTATTCTCGAAGACTGGCTCTGTCGTCGCCATTTTCTATTAAAAAAATGCAATAAAATTTTTTTTCTTCCTATACTTCAATTTGCGTTGATAAACACTGAAAAAAAAACTCGATCTCGCTTCTAATATTCTAAAAAAAATCATCAAATTTAGATCTTTTCTGCTGACTCTAGAGTGGTGTGACTCCTTAATAAGAGTCGGATTTTAGTTCACGTTCAAATGCACCGACTCCTTTTTCACAGTGATTTAATTTATGTAGAAAAAGAAAAGAGAGTGAATGAGGAAGTAGTGAAAAAAGCGGAACAACTCATCGAGTCGATGATCAAACTCGAAGACCTGAATTTCTTCCTTTTCGGTCGCTTCATTCGACGTTGGTTAACTCGCACCTTTTTTTTCTACTCCGGAATATTGCGGTTTGCGTTTTTCCAGCACGAGAATAAGAAAAAGAATAAAAAAACGGGGCAGGAGAACGGGGGGAGGGGAAACGAATGCAGAAACATCCGACGTCGTGCACCAGCAAATTGCGATTTTCTCAGCACAAACTATTTCCATAGTTCAGAAGGCGCCGAGAGTGAAAGGAGATCGTGTGCCAGGGTGTGTGGGATCTGGACAGCCTCGCGGTGTGCATATTCACCGCGTATTTTAATCGTCGTGTCAACGTCACTCTCGCCTCCAAGCCACTCTTTTTGGTCCCTTTGATTCATCCGTTTTTTTTCCCCCTCATTCCCATTTGTCTATTTTCATTTTTCTATAGCTAAAGGCCCTCGTTAAACGACGTAACGTAAGATAAAAGTGCAGCATGAAACACCAACGCGTTTACTTCCGGTGTTAAAAAAAAAAATCGCGAGGTTTTTCGAGTGTACAATTCTTACGCTCGCTCGATCACGACTTTAGCCGCAGCGATCGTTACACCCGAAACCATTTTTACGATCTCTTTTCGAACGATCTTATTCATCGCTCGAAACTATCGTTCGAAATTGAAATTCACGTTTTTCAGTTACCAAAAGTGGACCATGATTTTGAATTTTGTTTAAAAATGTGGTTGAAATAAAAAAAAATTTAATTAAATACGAAAAATTATTAGCGAAAGCGTCAGTCCCGATCCTGAATCAGATTTTTCATCGAATTTCCGACGAATACGAAAATAAATCGAAAAATGAATGATTTCGAAGTGACGGGAAAAGAAAACGATTCGAAAAATCTGCTGAATCTCTTTCGATCTCGTGGAATATTTTATCGGGATTAATCGGTTCACACACTGAAAACGAAATTTTGTTGAAAGCTTAAAATATTTCGTTCAATTACGTTAAACAAAGTTTCGTTTCGGTATGAAGAAGTTTTCGTTTTAATATTCGAAATATTGTTGCCGGAATATAAAAATTGTGTTCGATACTTGCAACAAAAAATTTTAATATTTCAACAAAATATCATTTTCAGTGTGTGTGTTATCCTCAGGAAATCGTGAAATTAGTAAGAGATTTGAAACGAGAAAAATTAACGAGGCGAGTCCCGGGAGCACGGTTGATCGATTTTTGTGTTCCTCTTTCGTCAGTCCAGGTTTTCTCCGTATTATATTTTCGAGATATCCACGTAATTTTGATGCCGCTGATGAGGAAACGGAAATCTCGTGTCACTCGAACGATATATCTTGCTTTTTATTCAGATCTTACAATCATAACTACCTGTTATTTTATTTTTATCTCGTTTCTTTTCTTTTTTTCTCTCGTTTTTTTTTGTTCTCTACACTCTCGCTTTATTCTCTCACCTTTCTTTTGTTCACGAGGAAATGTAAAATGCGCAAGTGTTCGTGTATGTATCCCGAGCGTTGCTACTTATTAACATTTTTGACTCTCACGCTTTCCGGCTCAGAACTGTATACATAACTATAGCAGCGATGTCCGACGAACTACTTTCCTACGAGATTCGGCATTGGTTCAAACCGGCGAAGCCTGTAATCATAATTCACACAGCATCGAAGACACCTCGGTATATGACATCTGATACTATTTTATTGCCCAAAAAAAAACGTTTGTTTTCGTCTTACAAATGTATAATCGTTTGTCCTGAACGAAATTAAATAAATTTATTGTTGTGCCACTCGCTTTTTCATCCGAGAACAATTCTAGTCGAGTGAGAAAGCCTCGATTCTAAACTAATTACTTCATGAAAACGAACATAATGCGATGAGCCGATATAGAGAAAACTTGTGGCAATTATATATACACCGATGCTGGGAAATTTAATTCAGTTTTTATTCTATGATTTTTCGAATCCTTTCTCAATTATGTTTGACTCGGAGATCGTTCGTCGAATATATAATTTACTGAGAAATTAAGGAATTGAAGATAATTATTTTTTTTATTTTGTACGATGTTTATCATTCGTTGAATTACGTTTTTCAATGAGTCGATCGATTTTTATTTTTTTTTGTCTGTTTATCGATCGATTTTTGTGCGAAAAGTTTTTGTTTGATCAATTCGGGGGTAGGACCAGTGTAGAGTCAGCAAAATAGATCTAAATTTGATGATTTTTTTTAGAATATTAGAAGCGAGATCGAGTTTTTTTTTTTCAGTGTTTATCAACGCAAATTGAAGTATAGGAAGAAAAAAATTTTTATTGCATTTTTTTAATAGAAAATGGCGACGACAGAGCCAGTCTTCGAGAATACCTTTTTTTCGGTGTCTCCACGGGCGGACGTGTAACTCCGAAAGTATAAGAGCCGGAATAAAAAAATCAATTTTTTCTCAATCTATATATTTTTGGCTAGAGAAGTACAGAGGGATTTTTTTTTAAATCATTTTTTGCGAAAATTACACAAGTTTTAAAAAATTTACATTTTTTTGTCATAAAAATTTGCAATAAATTGTTTATAAAAAAAAAAAATTACATTCGATCGAAAAACTGCTATGTACTTCTTTGGATGATGTGATCGCGGAGCTGTACAGTGAAAATTTCAAAGCAATTCATCGAACGGTTTTCGAGCAGTGTTTTCGCTCAGTTTAAAAAAAGTTATTTCAACAAAAACGCGTTTAAAGTTTTTTTAAGTTCGTGCACATATGATATATTATAGTATTACAGTCATTAGACCGTAGGACTAATTGAATATGGTTTTTATGACCCTGAAGTATATTGTTTGAGTAATAGAAAAAAAAATACGATTTTTTCAAAATTCTAGAGTGGTGTAACCCCTTAAAATCGTCGAAATAATTGATCGACGCTCTTTTTTCCATTTTCTCCTTTGCTAATATTTATTTCGAATTTTTAGTACAAAAAAGAATTGATGAAAATGAGTTTTTCAAAATGCACACTATAATTTTGTTGCTTTTGAGATATGCAACGCGAGATTAATATCTCGGCGAGTAAGAAAGTAATCCCGTTGCATTCACCCACTAACAGAGTGACTTTTTGACCCCCCTCCCCCTCCACGAGCGCCTCCTTTTTAATTCTCCGCTCAATCTTTTTCTTCCATATTCTCCTCTCGATCTCTCGAATCTATACGCTTTCGTTGCTTTTCTCATATTCTCGATTCATATTCTGACCCCCTTAAAAATCTCATAACTCATTGTCCAATTGTCAGATTTCTCTCGAACGTTGAGTTCGTGAATTTTTGTTTCTAACGTGAACGATACGCGGAGTGATACGTGGATGGCCGAAGACGCCGGGCAATTTCGTGTCTCGCTAGCTCGCGGTGTGACACGAATTTCACCGGTAATAAACCGTAGGATTAGAGAATTCTTATTGAACGTCGAAGGAAAATAATCACCGAGCACTGGGACCGATAATAATAAAGAAAACTAAAAATCCCATCAAAATTATAAACATTCGATCGAACGAAGAAACATACAAACGAAAAAAAATGGATGAAATCGAAGGTTCTCAATAAATGACGATAAAGGTTTGGATCCAGTGGCTAAATTGAGGTTATGAATATCCAACGTCCGCTTCTTTGTCGAGTCGAATAATCGGGAGAACAGATAATAATAAATTCGAAGCAAGAAACGATATCCGTTTCGTTGTTATCGATTTGAGTGGCTCGTACCGTTTCACTCGGAAGTGCATCGTGAGAGAGGCTGCGCGAGTCCATATTTATCAACAAGGCAAACATATATAATGACGGGAAAATATGGCGGTAACGAACTTGGACGTAAGCTCTCGTTTTGTGTACGGTAATAAAAGAAGGAGGAACGAAGCGAGCTACGATCGATGTAACTCCGAGAGTGTTCAAATAATCAGATATTATTATACGAATTGCCGTGAATTATTTTTTAAATAGCTGTATTTCGAATGACTTTGTGAATACTTTCTCTCATCAATTGATTCGTTCCTTATTCAAGTTTAAGTTCATCGCACTCATTTCCTAATCCATTTGCAACCTACAATTTCGTTATCTTCGGGTAAATATCAGGAAATCATTAAACCAATACGAATGCTCTGTTTAGCCATTAATTTTATAGGAGCAATAAAGTCTGCAAAAAAATTTAGCAATCGAGGAAAGATTTTTTTGTGAATATTCGTTACATAACCTTTTTTTCCTTCGACTTCTCGAAAAAAATATACCGACAAAAGCCGGCGTTAAATTTTCGACGTTGATTGTGTGCTCAATAAATTTTATCGAAATCGATCCAGTGAACGTGATAAAAACTTACCGGTCTGAGATGCGCAAGATCCGGGGAGTTTTGTAAAATCGCCGGTTCTGCATCGCCAGCGACGAAATCACTAAAATTGATAAACACGATCGCCCACACGAGGCACAAAAGTTCTCTTCGTCTCATTTCGACCTCTCGATATTTCTCAGTAAAGCACACTGAGCGACACCAACGAGTGAGCGAATTTCGGGGAAAAAAAAAAAAATAACAATAGAAGCACCGAAGCGGAAAACGGAACACAAGAATACTGTTTTTTTTTTGTTTCCTTCTTTTCGTCAAAATAGTTCGAAAATCAAAAGAATAGTGTCGCTCGTCGTAGATTTCAGTTTCTGCGAAGTTTCTCTCTCCTTTGTGTATATTTTTGATGATACAAGGGGAACTTTCGAGTCTGGGAACGGGGTTGTGACTGGCATGAGATCGGAAAAGGTGCGATAGTTTTACTCGACAGAGGAGAGAAAAAGTCTGTGGGGAGAGAAGATTCCGTCCGTGTTGTTAAAGACACTCGCGGCTTTGCCAAGAAGTGGGAGAGACACGTCCGACGATCCCTCCAACGCGAGCGAGAACTTTTAATCGCATATGTGTACCTTCACTTCTTCCCACAGATCCTTACAATTTTTCTCGTTTTTTTTTTTTGTTTTCATTATTTTCCCCCATTCATATCTCTATTTACTCACTTTTTTTCAAACTTCCGATCAAACGCACGCGGCTAATCGATCGTTACGACATTTCGCTCGGCGCCTTTTTTGGCTCATCGTCAGACTCTCGTAATCCTTTCTCAGGCGGATGATGGATTCTTTGCACATCGATTTAAAAGGATGAGAAACAAAATCGTATCGGAGACTTTATTAATTTACAATTATTTTTAATTAATCAATTCGTAGCAACTGTTCCGATCAAATTCACAAGATCGTTTACACCATTGTTCAATATTTTCTCACGTTTTATTATTGTAATTCAGTATGTCAAACGTGCTTTCGCAATCAGTTTGTTTTTTTAGATCGAAATTTTATTATTTATTTGTTCAATTTATCCTTGTTTTTCTTCGACGAATGTCAGTAATTATCTGATTCACCAATCAACTACAATATGAAGACCCCCCATAATTACAGTGTACATATAATTACGTTTCATTCACTCATTTCGGTCTAGACCATCGGTAACATAGTAACGAACGTGCGTGCAGCTTCATATAACTAATTAAGACAAATTTTAATTGTAACTTTACGAACGTGTACACGCGTGTATGTATGCAGCTTGGATTACGTTTATTATATAACGCGAGACGCGAAAAAAAAACGCGATGTGGGACAGAATCTGGGCAAATATATAGTGCAAGTGTCAGTGCACCACCAACGGAAATCACGTGTGGCAAGGCATGGAGAATAAATAAACGAGAGAATAAAATTTCTATGTTCGACTGTGTATGAAAGAGAGCGGAAGTTGATGAACGCAATATTTTCATGAAATAATTTTATTTTTCACAGATCTGCTCTTGTGATTATCGAAAAGTTTCAACGGACAATAACCTCTAAAAACGAATTTGCGCATGTTTTTTTTTCACCACCCGAATAACGTTTTCATCTTTGATTTTTAACGAAGGCTTGATATTTTTTTAGTCTCGAGTATGTCATTACAAAAATGTGTATGATAAAGGTACAATTTCTCACTGAGTGTGTCATTTCGATGGGAGATGCTCGAAAGTTCGTAGAATTTGAGGTTAATTATATGATTCGAATGGATGAAAAAATACGAGGAATGGAGGCCATTGTCGCAGCACGGATATGTATTTGTGGTCACGTGGTTTTAGCCGACACTTTGGAAGATATATATTTGCATAAATGTATATATACACGTGAATATACAAAGCGTGACTATGGTTTGTAGTGAAAATTAGAAAAAAAAAAAAAAGTGTAAGAAAAAAGAGAAAGAAATAAGATGTTGGATATAATTGCTGAGGAACAATTTGCGAATCGTTGCCGCGGCATTGCGCGCATCTCGAATCTCGGATGTTGCAAAAGCAATCAGTGGAACGGGGCTCCAGAGGGCGCTGCTCTCGCCAAGCGTTCCCGAACTCTTGGTTCATTCGAGAAGCTCCATAAACCGGGTACGTAAACAAACTATCGATCAAAAGTTCAGAAACATCGTCACAACATTTTGTTCATTTTCAGGGTAATAAAATTTACGAAACTTATCGATATTCCAAGTTGGTTTTTTTCGATCGAAATCGGTCGATTCTTTATCGACTGTGTACAACACACTTTTTGAGGTTGTGAATAAAGTAGTTCGAATATATTTCTCAATTATTTTATTAACAAGAAAAATTCATAGGATGTTTGCAATCCTTTGAATGACAGTCTCTACATATATACGTTTATGAAGACTGTTATTATATACCCGTATGTATCTTTAGCAGTGCTCAAGAAGCGAGATATACTTTCCAATTATGCTCTACGAGAGCGTAGCACGCCAGAGTGTTCGTCCGATTTAGAGCAAATGTTCGCTTCAACGCTAAAACGCATCGCGATAATTCACACACACACACATTTATATCAACACACATGTAAACGCGTTTAAGATATTTCACGACGAGTAACTCACCTCGTATATACTTAACACTTATCCAAGCATCGTACCAAGCGAAACGTGTTATATATTTCAATAAAAAAAAATTAATAGCATGTTTAAATAATATTCAATGGTTTTTCTCATGACTCTGATGTCGTTCCACCTTTTTACACTCGAATTTTAGGCCTCGGAAAAAAGGTGATTGCACACAACGATTTAGGCCAGTTTTTAACGCGTGTACTAATTGAACGGGCAATTCAGGAGACAACGAAAATGAAATGATGCGACGAAGGACTGGCGGATAACAGCTGAACCAAAATTGAAATTCCCTTGCCCCACAAAAACTATCATCGTTTCTTCAATTTTTTTTTTTTTTTTTCCGAAACTTTTTCTAGTTTACATAAGTTTTCATTAACAAATGTTTACCGAGTGTGACTCAATCGTACATCGTTCTCTCCGTTATTAAAAGACGAATAGATCCGTGTAACTAAACGTCTTTGCATACGAGAAATATTTTATGCCGAAGAGAGGATTGAGGTGATTATTCTGGCCGATGCAGGATTTCAAGACACAAACAAAATTAATGCAAGGAGGTATTCGTATTTTTAATTTTTTTATCAACGAATTTTCTGGGAAACTTCTAAATCTCCGAAATTGATTTAAAAATTTTTTTTTTAGAAAATTCATAGATACGCACGAGTGAAATTACGATACGAAAATATTTCAGAAATAATTTTTGCCATAAAAAATTTCCAATTTATTGAGAAAGGAAAATTTGAAAACAGAACCACCCCGCAATGGGTCAAATTACTTGCACTGTTGATTTCGAAATTCGTATGGCTTTGGAGATTTTTTTCGACGTGGTACAAATTGACCCATACATATATTTAGACATCAATTTGATGTGATGCAACGATCTTATCTACTGATTACTCTTTTTCATCGCTTCAGCAGCCATCTTTTTTCGCGTTACATCGTCGTGTACCTGATAGAGAGTAATCGAGACAAAATTATGGTTGTGGTCAGATATAATTGGCTTGTTCATCCATCGGAAGAAGCCGCATCAAAATTGTACTCGGAAAAATAAAGTGATTGAACGAAGAACTAGAACGGTGGAACGAAATTATTGTCCGAAAAAAAAAAACTTACACGAAAAACAACGTCGACGTCGTATTTTTTTGAATATTATGTGGAACAAGAAATTCATGATTATTCCAATTATAAATAAAAAGTATTCCCAAATTAATGATAATAAATCGATCATTCGCGGAAGTTATCGGGACGAAAGAGAAAGGATCACGACATCGTCAGAATAATCGCGAGAGAACCTTTCACCGATTGTGTGGGAATCGTGATCGAATCGATAAAAATTTATGAAGGAAGTTGGGCGCTGCTGTTGCACATGTCCTTGTGCCGCCGAATTGACCTACTTCCGGTCGAATTTTATATGTCGATATTAATTGTTACAGCGAATATTTCATTATTACGGCTCAATAAAAGAAACTGCGTTATGCGCTAGAAAATACTACGTCTTTGATGCAAATTATAGTGAAAATTATTTCAAGGTCTGTGAAATTCTGAGAGAGTTCAATGACTGTGAGCCCGAAAAAGGTTAAACTGCACGGAACTTATCGTTGAAGATGAGTCGATGCATCGTTGTTTCATTTTCAGTTTAATGGCGCCACTTACTTGGGCTCTTCGATTATAGATGTCGGTAAAAGCGAGCTCTATTTTCTAGTTTATTATCACGAGAGAAGACACACGGAGGAGAAAAATAAAGCGAGTGGAGGGAGCCCTCGTGACATTTCGTGGAAGTAAGTCAGCCATCTTTGATCGGCTTTGAAATAATTAGATTTAATCGTTGACAGGTCGACAATAAAATTCTCGAAATCATTGACAAATGGTTAAAAAAATTAGAAAAAAAAGACAAATATATTAAAAGAAACGAAAGTGTTTGAAGTACGAAAAATTTAGTCCGAATTATCAATCGATACTCGAAGTTTCAAGAGTTATGATTATTATTTCATTCTCTGTCTCTGTTTAACAAAAAATCAAACATGGCTGCTTGAGGTCCAAGATCCAGAATGTTATTAGTCATCGGTCGGTGTTTATGAACGAGTGTCAACCTGAGCCTGGCCAAAACAGTTATTTCCGTTTAAAGTTTTGCATCGCAAAGTATTATTGCTTGGAAATACAGGAAAGGAATCTCGGGTCCACGGGAGGACTTGGACGTAATTTCGTAACGGGAGAAAAAACAAACAAAAAATAGCAAATATGATGAGCCTGTTCACAAATTCGTCGCCTTTCGACGCTGACGTCGGTAAGTTCGTCGACACTTTTATGCATTACTGTCTTTTTAACGTCATCACAATAACCTTTCATTCGTTATTATTGAAACGATGTCACGATAATTGTGAAATTTCGTGATATTCTATGTCCCGTAAAATAGGCAGAAATAATATGAGATTTCATGATGAATTTGAGAAAATCAGCGATCTTTATCGTCCACTAAGTTGATTAAGGCTGCTCTACTTTTTTACGAATCAAAGCGACTGACTAATATTTCAAAGATTTACCTCATCCGACCCCTAATATAGCATTGTTATTTACGTGATATTGTTTTCGGTATTTACATTTAGTCATGAAAATATTGAAATTGACAGCTGCCTGCTATTCCACAGTTTTTTGTTGATCGAAAAATCAGAATATGAATCGAAAAAACGTTAAATACGTAGTTTTTTCTGGTAAATTACGTACAATCGTCGTTTTCGTTTCAAAACGATTTTTTATTTTTCTCTTTTTGGGATAAAGCGGAAAAGTTATATTCCGTCTCTTATCATTCACCAACTGATAATCAGACTGTAATAAAAACATTCGATGTCCAATTTTTTTCATTCCTCCCGCTAACCAGAAGTTTATGGCCGACCTTTGACTAGGTCGAATAATTATGTTCTCGATAATATTTTAGATAAAATAACATTAAAATTGAAACGTGGAAAACAATAAAAAATTATGTATGAAAAGTGGCAATTAGTATCCAATAATCATATCTGAAATTGAAGCTGCCCTGGTATTTGATTTTCTATGATTGTAATAGAACTGGCGGCCCATTTGATTATTCTATCTTAATTGTGTAAGTTGATTTTTTTCCTAATTCCGGAAATGTCAACGCAAGCGTTCCAGTAAACGTACCAATATTCATAAATTGCTTCAGTCCGAGTTCAGTGTCGAGATATTGTTGACCATGGAAAGGTTAATAAATAATAGGTTGCTGGTTAATAACTAATCGTAAATTTTAATAAAATCTATTGAAATTTTCTTAGAAAAGGCAACGAATGAGAAGAACACCTCGGAAGACTGGAGTCTGATAATGGACATATGCGACAACGCACGCACCTCCAGTCAAAGTGCAAAGGACTGTTTGCGCTCGATAGTCAAAAGATTAAATTCGCAAGATCCCCATGTAGTAATGCACGCAATAACGGTTGGTACAGAGATAAGATTTATTTGATGTTTCTATTGGCGAAATTTAGGAAATTGCCATAAAAAAATAAAAATACAACGTTATACGGAACTTTGAAAAAATTTCAGCTTTTGGACGCATGTTCGAGCAATTGTGGCAAGTTTTTTCACTTGGAAATAGCCTCTAGAGACTTCGAGGGTGAACTACGAAAATTGATACAAAGATCGCAACAAAAAATAGCGGACAAGCTTAAGGCATTGTTGAAAAAATGGGCTGAGGGTGATTTCAAGTCTGATCCACAGCTGAATCTCATACCGAGCCTTTACAACAAATTGAAAAGCGAAGGAATAGATTTCTCAGCAGTTTCCGAAACGTCAAATCGACAGGTATGAACTTTTGCATTAAACAAAATGTGAATATGTCAAATAGAAAACAATTTTTTAGCTGAATAAGTTGATTATTGAATTAATGATTTTTGAGCAGTCGAAACATTCGGGATCACATGCAAGAGACGCAACTGCGGCTGCCACATCACAAGAATTTGAGGATATAGCCAAAGGTAATTATTAAATTGAATTTACGAAGAATGAAATTGAATTGTTTAATCGATTATTATCGATTGAAGAATGAATAATAATCAACGGAATCACTTGCAGCGATCGAATTATCCCTAAAAGAGACCAAGCAATCTTCCGGCTCGTCCCACAGTTCGCCTTCGTCGAAAAAGTCGTCCAGTCTTTATCCAAACGTAAATTCGTCACTCGCTGGTGGGAGCAACGCTGAAGGAAGGAAAGTACGTGCGCTTTACGATTTTGAAGCTGCTGAGGATAACGAGTTGAGCTTTCTCGCTGGAGATATAAGTAAGAACGAATTTCTTTCGATCGATTGAAAATGATATTCCTGCAAAATAATCATGGCTAGGGGCACAAACGACTGATCGATATTTTCATTTTGCAGTACACATATTAGACGATTCCGATCCAAATTGGTGGAAAGGCACAAAGAACAAATCAGAGGGTCTTTTCCCATCGAATTTTGTCACAGCTGATCTTTCCGTTGAGCCAGAACAATTTATTAGTAAGAAAATCAAATTTTCTACTATTTCATTCTCATTTTTTCTTTTATCATTCAAGGTTTCTCGGTATTATTATCAGTAATTTTTGAAATTTAAAATGTAATCTCTGATTACGCGTTGGAGATTCCGTTACCTCATAATCTGTGTGAACGTATCTTATCTGTGGATGTATCACAGTAATTGAATAGAACAAATGGTTTTTTTTCATCATGAATCAAACATGGTTCGTCAGATTTTACGACATAAAATTTTCACTTAAATACTGATTGAAAATTGCAATTTCAGAATTAGAGCATGGTAACAAAAAGTCCGTACAATTTTCGGAAGAAGTCGAAGTTAAAACGGTGAAAAGAGAGCCGGAGATTTTTGAAGTTGAAATTGATGAGGCGAAAATCGACAGACTTTTGCATCTCCTACACGAGGCTGATCCACAGTCTGATGTTAACGATCCACCCGAAATGCTCGAACTCGAGGGTAAATATGTTCGCTATTTTTACGCCTCCAATCTTTTTATTCGCTTAAAATGTTCCTTTTCCGCAATAATACGGTTTAATTATCACTATTCCTTTGGTATTTTGATGAGAGAAATAATGGTGTAAGATAAAATCACGTTAGATGACCATTTAATAATAAAAACTTTATACAACGATAAAGAAGTTAAAAAAATTGCAAAAAAAGAAGTTTTCCACGAAAAAAAAGTTGGGCTCGTTTTCAGTCCCGTTCTAGGAGTCCGAGTCAATTTGCTGAAGCATAAATTTTCATTTTTTAGAACAAGTAACAGCCATGGGACCTCTGATCGACGCGGCGTTGGAAAAAGTGGACAGGCGGCACGCTCAACTAACCCAATTGAGTTCCGATCTCGTTGACGCTTTGAATCTTTATCACACACTCATGCGAGATCCTCCACATTCTACACCAACGGGTTACACCCTCTCCAAAATGCCTCCGGGACCTATGAACGTTTATCCATATCCGAGCCAGCCAGCGGTTGGTTGATCCGTAATTTTTATCTGTTTTTTCCAATTTTTATCCAATCCAAGTTACCGATTGATTACATGATTCTCAGCCAAAAATTCCATTGGATCTGAATTCTAAAATCTCGCTTATTTCTCTGCGTATCTACAAAGTTCAGCATCGTTTGAAACTCCACGAATATTGATATTCAGTATTATTAATTGTAAAAAATCATCAACATATCAACAAACAATATGCGAGAAATTGCGAAAATATCTGCGAATCTTAAAAAAATATGAACCATGAATGAAATAATGAGATGAAGAAAATTTTCAGATGTACAACGGAATGCCGGGACATTCTCAAGCCGGTTACGGGGCCGGAGCACCAGGGCATTACAATCCAAACATGCCTGGAATGCCAGCACCGAGCGAATACATGCCAGGAGGTCCCGGAGGAATGACAAGTATGCCTTCGATGCCCCAGAATTATCACGTCCCACCAGGGCCTCCCCACCAACATCCGCCGGTTCATCCCCAAGCAGGATTGCCTCCCGGGGTCGGTCATCAACAGGTACATCCTCAGGGACCACCTCAGATTCAGGATCCTGGAGCTATGGCCTACCAGCAGCCTCAACCGTGAGTTTCCACAATAATATTACTATTTATCGCATAAAAAAAAAACGAAAAATAAACTTTTTTTTTCCCCCCAAGACAACGATAATTATTAATTTTTTTCTAACAAACATTCGATCAATCCATAGATCAAGATTAAAAAGAACAAAATGAAGAATAGAAGAATATTATGAAAATGTAAATTTGTCAAGAGAAAAAAAGAACACGAGACAAAAACTTTTTTTTAAAAAAACCTGGACGATGTTATGCAGCAGATTTCCACCTCAAGGAGTTCAAGCCCCGGTTCAATACGTTCAGCCTGTACCGCCTGGTGTCGTGCCGATGCCGCAACAACAGCAGCAGCATCAGCACCAGCAACATTTACCACAACATCTACAACAACAACAGCAATATGCGCCACCTAATGGTCAACACATAATGTGAGAGACATAATAATGAAAGAACAAAAACGAATAATAATTGATAATAAAATGAATTAAAATTCCTCGTAATACGAAAGCGTCACCGGTGAAGCCCAAATCGCGACTCTGTACTACGCCTCAAGCTGTAGAATATTATTATACGCAAGATTTCTCAAATTCAATAGCCAATAACATAAACTTCAATTCAGGACCGAATTTCGAATGGAATAATTGCGAAACTGCGAAATTCAGACTTGAAATTAAGTTCACGTTATCGAACATTCAACCTGGAATATCCTGTGTATAAATATATACATATATACATATATAATATACGAAAATACACGTAACAGCGTCACATGATAATTATTTAAAAAACCAGACATAAAGAAGATGAAAAGAGCTAGAAATAGCTGAGAAGAAGAGATGGAGAGGTTCGAACAGGTTCGAAGTAGCCAAAGATTCGGAGAGTTGGGGGTTTTCGTTGAAGTTTCATAAACGAGCGATTAATAAAGAACAAAATTGTATGGAATTTTCGAATACATTTTTTTGTCAACTTTTTTTTTTTTTTTTTCGTTTTTATAACATTTTGTAATGTTTTTTTCATTCACCGAAACATTCCAATCGGGTTTTCAAATTAAAATGAAACGAAAAAGAAAAAAAACAATTTAAGGAAGTTCATCTGGTATCGAGCGAGTCAAAACAAAAAAATGTCACGACTAGCGTAGTCGGCTCAGTACGTTTAGCGTGTTTAACCTCCTTCTTCGAGATCAATTAATTTATTCCGAACGCATAAGAAATCGTGTTAAATTGGGAAATCTGTTTTTAATAATTTCTCTCGAACAGAGTATCCTAAGAGCTTGAAATTTTGACAGGTGATACCGTTGATATTGACAACTTTATTCCATTTTTTAAAATCAATATATGTTTGTTAATTCGATTACCAGATGAGCCCCCCTTAATTGGCCGGAATCGACTCTGTCGTATGATATTAATTGTTTAATCTACATTTTCCGTAAGACAAAAACGAAATGATTGATCATTATTGTTTTTCGTTTGATAAAAAAATACGCGTTAGTTATTAGCTCCTGACGGCGGAGTCTACTAGTCTGTAAATTGTAAATAATCACGATATTCCAGGATTCTATTTTGTTTTTCTCGAGATCATGGAAGCTTGTAACAATTGTCTTTTTTTTTTTTTTCTCATTGTTTCTGCTGTTAACGTCAACGTCAAGCCAGAACTCAAGCTGGAGTACAAATGTATTTGAATACTGTACACGTTACGTTGCCATTAAATTGTCATTATTTGCGAAAGAAAAGAAACGAAAAAACGATGATTTTTCGATCCCTCGTGTCCTGAAAAAAAATGAGATTATCGATCGGAACAGAGAAAATGTCATTCGTAGCAGGAAGAATAACTACTCTGAGAAAACTTGGCGAGATAATGCATTTATTAATTCTATACCCCCGTTGCGAGTGCTTTTTTTTTCTCCAAAGGATGAAAAATTCAACGATTCCATTTTATACCGGCGAGAACGTTCTGCTCGGAAAGCGGATTTGAATCAATAATCTTCTACCTTTCTCAGTCGGTGGATACTAATGACGAACGGTTAATAGAAATGACGATCGTGATTATTTATTCTCGGCAATGATTGAATATTCTAACGGATGTTTTTATTTTTCTAATCGTCGCTAAAATCGTCGATGCTGCATTTTCCTGTAACTGTAATCGATAATGATCGATTCGTTGAACAATGTTTTTTCTCATTTAATGTTTTAATCCAGCCTGCTGGCATTTTTTTTCTGTTCAATTAATAAAAATTTTAAAAGAATGAAAGTAAACAAAAAAAAAGTGGTTCAAACTACGATCAGAAGCTTCATTCGTGGAAAAAAATACATGACTTTCATCATCGATAAAAATGTACATATATTTCATTCATTTTTCATGTAGAATGTAATCGAAAAAAAAAAAAAAAAAAACGTTTTGAACAATCGCATTAAAAATATTACTAAACATTCTGATTTTTATTTTCTCGATGTCCAACATATTTTCTCACTACATTGAAGAATAAAGAGCATGAAAAAAGAGAAAAAAAAACAAAGTTAAATAAAACGAGTGCACGAAATAAAGGCAGAAGAAGATGAAACTCGGGATGAGAAATGTTTCGCGGTTCTTCGTGTAAAATCTGGTTCAAGGGTATCTAGGACGTTTCTCGCCCATAAACTGTCAATTCGTAAGAAGATACGATTCTCCTTTCGGTTTTAGAATAAAACTCACAGGACTTTTTTTTTTTTATTATTTAACCGTTCTCGAATATGGGAGGAATGAAAATTTTGTAACATACTCTCGACGATTATCATAATTTTGGGAACAGAATGAGGCAAAGTGTCGCAACGTGTTCGGCCAAGGAATGGTATATTCGAGACGCGAGCAGGGATTTGCCCAAAATCTTGAAAACTCGAATGACGTCGGTTGCTGACAAAATCAGCCATAAATATCCGCATAATAATGAGATCTGAATAATAATCAAAGTTATTATGTATTTCGTACCTCTAATACATTGGGATTCAAAATTTTTTGCACCATCCAACGTTTTTTTTTTTTTTTTTTCATCACGTTAAAACAAAAAAATGCTACGGTTCAACGAAAACTCAATGAAATTGTCGACTTTCCTCCAGCAATGGTTCTAAAACCTCGGAATCTGTTACAAAATGATATTCAACACATTGAATTATTCAGTTGACAGTAAACATTCCGTTAGGCACAAAAAAAAACAACTTTGATTTCATAGTTACAACAGTAAATTGATCAAAACGATTTCCCTTATAACGGTGCCTCCAAACTTTTCAACGATAATGTAGAGATTACATTTTTATGGACGTGAAAATATCGTGTGTCTCGAGTTAAGATTGTCATGTGAAGCTAGAATCCTTTGGTATATTTTTATATACGTATATATATATATATATATATATATACACATACATATAGATGCGGGAGAAGACGTCAAGGCAATCAAGAACGAAGAGGGTCGAACGGGTGATCGTACTCTCGCGCCTGTATACCTATTATTTTCTATAGTCCGAGTGGGACGTATTAGAAATTGTGCAATCGAGCGGGCTCTAAACATACGCGAACCCATTCTTCTTGGACTCGATGTCACGTGAGCCCGAATGAGAGAATGAGCAGAAGAAGAAGAAGGCACAATTGAGATGACGACTTTTTATTCAAATGGGCTGTATATTTTACATTTTCCAACGAGCTCGATCAAATATTTTTTTGTTACATTTCAAATGTGAATTCGAGAAAGTCAATTCAACATTTTTTTTTCTCTATACAATCGTTGACCAGTTTTTTTTTTTTTTTGACACTTTTCTTTCATTATCCCTCTTAACGTGCGTGTGAAAAATGTTGAAATCCTACCATATTTTTGAACGATTGAAAATCGATAATTTCCATATTCGTGACGAATGTGACTCACGGATCGGATAAACATATTTGAAATATTTGAAACGTTAGTTTTCATTTAATGGATTATGAATAATAAAAGAAAAAAAAAAAAGGAGGCTGAAATAGCGTGTCAAGTGACGAAAAGTATGAATTATGATAATTAATCGATAAAAATGTAAATAACAATCTCCAATGCCGTTGAATATATAATATGTTTCGACGAAAAATCTTGTTGATCGAGAGTCAGGTGTGCTCAATGAAAATAAATTTGATTATTCATGAATTTAACGAACGCCGCCGATCCTCCATCGCCGAGAAATCTCTATCGATGTTTATTAGATAATCTTAGTGTGCCACGGTTTATCGTGATGATAATGCACAATTTAGCAATTCCAATGAGCCTCTTACTGCAGGATGCAATTTTACATTGTCATAAAAATATTCTAACCGATAAATCCGGTGTATAAATCATTTTTTATTTCTATTCGATGTAAGAAAAAAAAAACAATTTTATTTCAATTACAGAAAAATTAATAACACTGAAAGTGATCGAATTCAAAACGAATAAATTAAATCAAGAGCCGCCCGCAGCGGCTCGACGCTAAGGATTATCCGCGAGTGTGACGGTATTTCGAACTTTTTGAATAGATACAAAAAATATTCAATTCTCTTGACACGTACAAATGTCCATATTTGAAAAATTCGATCACAGGCCTCGGTTCAAAATAAAATTTACCAAAGTAGACTCGCGCCTATCTTAAGGTTCATCGAAAATGAAAAAAATTAAAGAAACACGAAATAAAACGAAAAAAAAAAACATCTTCGAGAGGCTCGTCTCCGGGATGCGGTCAATGCGGATACGTTGAATGGAAGGGACAAAAAAATCCGCATTTTTTCGAATGACCATTAAATACGTAGCTGCTGACATTGAATTTCGATGTCCCCGAGAGTCTTCGACTTCAACTTTCGAGATTATTCGTAACCTTTTTTTTTTTTATTCCTCTGATCCGGGTTTCGTCGTTTCGAGAGTCACACGAGGATGTCCACTTTTTTCCCCAAGACTCGAGTATCATTTTTCTATTTTTTATTTTTAAAGATACGAGGCTGCCAATTTTTTTTTCCTCGATCCACGAGAATGCCAATTATTTTTCGACTTCCAATAAGTATCGATCCTTTTTTTTTCCACTTCAATATGATAAACAGGTGAATTGGCAAAATACAGTGTCCCGTCATAGAGAAAAAACATCCCCTATCAAAATATCTTGGTACAAAATATCCGAATAAATATGTTCCAGTGACATATACACAGAGAAAAAAAAATGGTTGATTCAATAAAAATTGATGTTGTTGGAAGAGTTTTGTCAATTGAAATGCACGTTTCTTTGGCAGAATGAACATGCAGTCTGATAAAAAATTTATGTGTTCGTTCAATGATTTATGACATTATGATGATCATTTATTTTATTGGCACTCTGTAATGAGGGATTTTGTTGTTCCAATAACTTTTTTTTTCTCAGTGTAATATCACGCATCTAAAAATATCCCAAAATAATAGTGTTTATTTGAAAATAAACTACAATTTATCTGTGTTGGGGTTTGCTCGTTTGTGTTTTGTCATTTTTACCTGATTACAACCTACTCCGCTCGATACCTAACCTCCTTGATGTTGTTTTGGGGATGTGTTGTCTCCTGTGACCGCGAAAGTCCTCTCTGTCGGAAGTACAAATGAAAAATATTGAAATTCACGTGACTTTATGGTGAAAAAAATGAATATGGTTAATCTCCCGATGCTTAATTAATAATGGTATTTTAATGTTGATGAAAAAAAAAATAAAAAATTATTTGCACTCAAGAAAACAGCCGCATATTCCCGTTGAGATATTTCTTATTTTAGTCCTTCGCGTCATTGACTCTCGCGTTAGTATCACGACTACGTTAGTCAGTGTAGGCTTGTGCATTGTAATGAACTTCGGTGGCATCGTCACGAACGAAAGAGCACGTGATCATGTTGGTCAGCAGCATCGCGCACCGCAAAACGATTTTGTTTTCAGTCATTATGGGATGGAGCTCTGTGCCACCTTCTTATTCACGTTCATCATCATCATCCTCTCTACGAATTCTTCTGGCAACATACGTATCCTCGAGGTTGATCTAAATTCTTTTCGGATTAGAAGTTACATCGAGGCTGCGAAACAAAAAAAAAGTATTTCTTTTTCTTCGCGGTGAATGAAAATTATATAGAATTATCGGGATCGTGGAGAAGTAGAGAGAATATAATTTAAGGTATTCTCTCGACTTGGAAATAAACTTTGTCACTAAATCGATAGATTTTATGAGTCTTCGAATTACTCGACTGTTAAAAGGACAAATAAAAATAGTATGAAAAGAATGAAAATTGTGGGAAATTTCAGTTGTGAAAAAAAAAAAAAACCATTTTCTATTATTACTGACAGATTTTTTGAAGCAATTTGGTAATGATTTCTTCGTGTTTCAAATCAGTAAAGAAATTAATGATTCGTTTCCTTTTGCGGCGTCGAAATAACGAGTAGAAAAATTCGAAGAGTGTTAACTATTGAATTGACACGAATGTAAGAACGATGTCAGATAAGTTTTTCAATTTTCCGAAGTTTCTGAGCGCATCCGGCGTAACGAGATCTCGAGAAATCACTCGGTAAAGGCCGCGGCGCGAAGTAGTATGGTTGTTTTGTGGCTGCTGCTGGTTGGTGGGATAATAATTCACGGTTTACCATTGTCTCGGTTTCGAGTACAATGAGAGAATAGTGAGAATAGATGTGGCAGCGTCATTTGTACTCGAGACACGAGAAATCGTACATATATAGAAATATTAAGAAACGAAACATATGTACATATAAAATAGTACTCTCCGCACACGTTAGATCCGCTTTCGATCCTTTATCTTTGTCGACCCTACGCGAGCAAGCACCGCGCGATGCACCAAATTCTCCCGAAGCATTCATCTCGAGATCTCGTGAATTTTTCCATTCTCTCGTCACGAACACTTCTTTTTTTTTTTTTTTTTTTTTTATTCAATTATTTTTTATTTTTTATTTTCGATGCAAAACACGAGAAAGCGATGATAAATTGCGGGCGAACGATTCTTCAATAGGTCGTGCTTCTTGGTTCAAAGGGAGAAATCGTATGAGGAGTCATGCACGGAAAAATCAAGCACAGAAGTAACGATAATTATTTATTGTTCGGTTAATAACTTGAAAATGAGTAGAGAAAAAAAAAGAACTCTGAATTCTGACACACATTACTAATGGACTGTGGAAACAAGAAGAATTATAAAAATAAATCGTAATCGCGTCTTGAACTTTCTAACCTCTCTAATTCGTAAGTTTTTTTTTATTCTTGTTTTTTTTTTTCGTTCGACCACATGCCCGATTATTTCTCAGTGCGAGTGGAATCACCTCGCCCATTTAATTAATTTCTACTCTCATAATTACCGGGAACTTTCACGTGACAAAATATAAATATGGCGTCAAAAGTCGATGAAACACACTGTGCAAGAAATCAATCCACAAATGTTACAACGAACGGATGCAGCGATTCACCGCGAGGATGGAACATCCAATTTACGTAAATTATCAACCGAGTTGAGTCACGCACGCGTGTATTATAACACTTCGTTTATTCGTGTGGGTTCGTTCGTGTGTCAGCGTGTTTTTGTTTGTCTTTGTAATATTCGTGAAAGTGACACGCTGTTGTGCAACTTATTGAGAATCGCCACGGAGAAGACTACCGATTATTTTACACTCGAGAAACACACACACACACAACACACATTCTGAGAAATAAAAACAAACGCTGAAGAAGAAGACTGACGTTGTTCATGGGGAACAAAAATTACGGTGACGAGATGAGGGAGACGAAATTTTGATTAATTGACGATTAAACAGCACAAAAGTAGTGTGTATAATTATGTGTTGAGAAAAACACGTAGATAATATTTTCGTCACGACTTCGTCTCTCTTTTCATTGACTTTCTTAGGTTAGTTTATCAGGATAAAAACGAATAATGAAGGTTTATTTCACATTGGCAGACAATTATGAGTTTTTTGACTCGAATATTAAGTTGCTAATACCGTTAATATTTCAATATTTATTTACCGGTTTATCGATTCATCAGTTTATACATTTGTGAATAAAATAAACCCTTTGGCCGGAGGAGGTGTGTCAAGTACGGTTCCGCGGAAAAAAAATGGCGGCAAAATTTTTATTTTTGCTGCCAATCCATACGGTCATAAATACTCAAGTATTTACGTACGTAAGACAAAAATAATTCGACGATATTTCGATTTTGTAATAAATCATGTATTTATATTCATTTGACAAACGAACTTGTCAATTTTTTAAATTTATTCATTCGTTCGTGCATTTCGAGTTCACGCAGAACATTCGTTTTGCTCTCTATATATTGCCGAATAGAAGAAAAAAAATATTCATTTTGATTCATCGAACGATTGAATTGATTAAATTCATCGATTCGTGCGATGACGAAGCTGCATTTCGACTGAACTTGAATTTGACTATACGTACTGAATATGAGCCCGGGAAAACGCTTGTTGAATATCCCTGAACGTGTGGTTACGTTACACCGAAACGCCTCTGTCTCACACGTGGGATTAACTCGAAGCAAAAGATTATTGACACTGCACCGTGTGTCCGTCTTGTGTCTCAACTCAAACAAAACTACTAGAATTACCGTACACAAACGCGTAAGCGTTATATGCACGACGATGCACGGTCACGGTCTCGTACAGTTTAATAAATCGAATTCCTTCAAACGTAACGTCTATTTTCATGTTAATAAAAATGAGATCTTGTTCGTTTGAGCTTGCGAGCATGTTTTTTGAGGTTAAAAAACGTCGTTTATTTACTTTACATACGTAATACCAAAATACTGAAAACCGATAATAAATTTACTGTCAAATTAAAATTAGAACGATTCAGAGTGATATAAATTTCATTAACCTTTCAATAAGTTTCTGTTGAAAAAAAAAATTTCGATCTTTTTATAGTCGAATAATTTTCTTCGTTTGCTCTCATTGTCGCGCCATTTTGATTTTCTGATTCACGTGTTCATGTTCGAGTATTCGACAGTTTTCTACGAGGGCGAGTTAAATTCGCGTGCGATCCGAAAACAGGGGAAAAGTGATTGAAGAAAAAAAAAAAAACGTTCTCCGTCAGTCCGTTTTTTTTTCCTTTTTCCTCCTTTAAGAAGATGATCGAGGTCGAGATCCGAGAGGCGCAAGCATCAGGGCCGCTCGTTAACGCGCGCGTTAGCATCGACTCCTCACGAATCCTTTTCTTCATCCTGAGCGGTTGCTTACATAATTTAATCTCTCTTAAGAAAAGTGTGTCCGTCTATACGTGTTTTCGTTATTTTTTTTTTTTTTTTTTTCGTTCCTCTTCTCTCCTCCTTCGTTCTTGTCCTTTTTCATCGCGTCACTTTTGTTCCTACGTTGTTCTTTCTCTTACTCTGACAATCTTTCAATGCGTTCGTGATCGGTCGTTCGTGGGAGACCCACAGAACTCCTCGAAGTCGATGAACCGGCTCGTATAATGTCCCGAGGTTACATTTTTCGCGCTATATACGTGCGATTATAAAATATGAACCCTCGGAAACACGAATTTACGCTCGATTTTATACGGCTCTGTAAGAATCTTTTAACGCTTAATTCGGAGATACTATTTTCATCGTCGAATAAAGCCTGAAAGTGCATTTTTTTTTTTCTTTTCAAGTGTCGCTTCGCAACGTTTCTTCGCCCCTTTCATTCGGCTTTATCAACGTTTTGTTGTTTCGAGCTCAAACGAAAGATGAATTCTCTGAAAAATTGGTTTGGCTCCTTGTCTCTCTCTCTCCCTTTTCTAAAGATCTTTCAAGAACTCACCTTGAGGTCACACATTTCGAAGAGGCTCGGTCTCATCTCAAAGCTACGAAACCGAGGGACAAGCGACGATTAATCCGAGGGAGCGATATTACACATCCAATATCTCGTGACAAAACTATCAAAGTAGTAAAGCTGCGGAGAGTCACGAGGTGTAGGAAAAGAGGAGGCACAACAGGCGCTCCGGTGTGGGACTCTCACGATGGGCTATGGGGCCTCAAACTCAAATGGTGGGGGGCGGATTCCTTTTCTATATAACCGGGAACGTACACGACAGTATCGCCATATCCTGTAAGTGTTTCACGTTACAATCCTATTCGAAGCTTCGAAATTTTGTTTCAATTGCGTCAAGGTGAGTTTGATATATCGACGAGCAGTTGCCAAATCAATATTAAAATTGCGCGCAGAGTGTCAAAGTGACGAAAAGTGAATAGCTCTTAATGTTTAGGACGATCGCGGATTTTTCATTACATTCTTTAGCCAGGATTCGTATTTATTTTTATCAAATTATTCAAAATTATTTTTCAATCATATTTTTATCGGCAAATAGCATTATTTTTCTATTTTTTTTTATGAATTCCTAACATTTTAACAACGTTCCTGGTATTTTTTGGTATCTTTCGAAGAATCTGAATCGGGACTGAGAAAAATTAGATTTTTTTTCTTTTTTTTTCTCGTAATTACAGATGATGCTGGTGCCGCTGGCCATTTTGGCTACCTTAGCGGTGGTCGTTAGCGCCGATCCTGCTATCAACGAGGCCAGACCTCATAGCAATCGTCCAGGACGTTTCTTGTCACTCCCTGTGCCCGCGAAGTGTTCGAACAGTGAGTGTGCCACTTGAATTAAAATTTGAAATATCGTATTTTCATTAATTATACGTTTTATGATTTTGGTCGAGAGCAGAGAAACAATTGGACGATAAAATGATGTTTCTTTTCTTATTAAAGTGTATTTGGAATAAAAATATACTGGAAAACTATGGATTTAGGATTTGTAAATAATTTTAGTGTCAACCGGAAGTTGATGCTTCTCGGTCAACTTGGCTGTTTGTCGAGCTGCTCGTAAAAGTCGAACGGACAAATTTGTTTTCATTTCAAGCGGGTCTCTGACATACGAACGGAAAAAAAAAAATGAGCTCGAGGGCCCGAACTTTCTTCGGGCTCAAGCCTGTTGGGCCTTATCGCTGCGTATGTTTTCGTTCTTTCAAGTGTGTCCGGAAAGACGACCTCGGTTCTCGGACGCTTTCACGTCCTGGAACAGACCGAGAATAATTCCGTCAATCGTACAATTTAAAATTCACGAATTTCATCATTTTATGAGTTAGCAAAAAAAAAAAAAAAAATGGCAGGAGAAAAGAGAAGAAAACAAAAAACGATTATTCAAACGTTGAGGATAAAAAAGAATTTTGACCTTTTACGAATCGTCGCGGTAGCCTGGCGTGTGACGAATAATTAATTGAAAAATAATTCTGCCTGATAATTTACATCCGGCTTGATTTTTGACATTTATTTTTTTGACAATTCTCGAAATTCAAAGTTTTTATTGCATTTTGGATTCATACGAAAGTCTGAAATATTTTTTTTTCATGCAATTTGAAAGAAATTCGTTGTAGTCTCTTTCAATTTCACGGATCATGCCGTCATTTCTCATTGTTCTTTTTTTTAATTAATTTATTCCCATTATCCTGCTTCGGACTTTGAACGTAGATGAATCTCGAAAATCCAAATGCTCGAATTTCCACAGCACTTATTAACGTGAGAGAAAATCGGTGAGAACGATTGCGGGAGTAAAGCGAAGAGATAAAAGAAAAAGAAAAAAAAACGAGATAAAGAAAAAGAAAGGTAGCACGAAGACGTTGCTGCTGCTGCTGCTGCGGGTCGTGGGAGTTGATCGGCGTCGTTGGCGCGCAAGTAATGTTGCAATTACCCAACGATCTCTGATATATCTCCTGCGCTATTATGTCTTTCGATATATTTTATAGTCCGGAGGCTCGTGCCACCTTAATGGCACTTAGTGACGTAGCCTATTCTCTTCTTCAATTCACTCTTATAAGTAGACAGTTTATTGTAGAAATACTTTGACTCGGGAACAAAAAAAGGTCTTTCGATGTTTTTTTTTTTTTTTTTTTTCTCTACTTTTTCACTATTCTATTTGAACTCTCACATTTTTTTTTTTATGGCAATTTACGTAATAATTCGATGTTGTCATTTTTATTCATTTTCAAAAATAATTCACGGTTTGAATATTTAACAAATTTATTGGCCTGCGACCAGTTTATTAAATCGATGAAACAGCTCGTCGACGAGAATTGGCTATTTTTCAAAAATACAACATAAAGAGGGTTTGAAAAATCAACTCGACATCAAAAATATGTTTCGATACTTTTTTTTTCCATTGTTCTATTTCGAAAAGATCCTTTTTTATTGTACTAAAAAAATTGATTCGAATTCACTATCATTCGTATCAATTTCTCATGAATTCGTAGTCGAAATATTCGAAAAATCAAATTATTTTAATGTAAGCGATTTTATACATGGAGGAAGCAGCTTATTTTCGAATTGGTTGACTTCCCAAAGGACATTAATTTAAAAAAATGAACGAATAACCAAAAAAACCTTTTTTTTAAATCGTGATAAAAGTAATTGTTCAAATTCTGTATGTTTTGTGTCTATTTTTTGAGAACGCGCGGTTCAAATGTTCAGTAAAGTTAAATTGCATCGAAGGATGACGGTTTATTGATTAAAAAAAAAAATCATCGAACTGGAACTGGCCGTACTAATAATCCGTTATTGCGAACCGATTTAAATCGTTATTCGTATTAATTTGGTGATATTTCAATGTTTGAGATAATTCATCGATACGAAAAAAAAAAAAAAAAAAAAATGACGAAGACGAACGATCCTTTATTGCTTTCACCATAAATACTGTAACTCTCGTATACAACAGAAGATGCGAATACAAAATATATTATTTGGTTGTTTATCTGGTCAGGAGAAAGGAATCGTCTGCCGTAAATCGCTATTTAATTCGTAGTATTCGAAGCACGTAATTACGTAAGGAAAACGTGCAAATAGCATGATGGCAAAGTTGAAAGAAACCTGAACAATTACACCAATTTTTGTTTTTGCTCATTTTCGAAAAATTCTCATGAATTACACGTTCTCTTATTACTACATTCTCGTAATAATTTTTGTTTGTGCAATGCGCGTAGAGTCAACGATAAAGAGAAACAAAAAGTGCAAAAAACCATTTGATTCGGTTGCTACAAAAATTCTTTCGAACCTTTTTTTTTTTCGTGACATTACGATGAGAAAAAAAAAATCTTGAATCGACGCAATATCATCTCGATATTTAATCGCGATGAATAAATCACTGAAAGTTGCAAAACTCGGACGAAAAAAAAGATAACGACTCGATAGTGATCCGAGTCATGAATTATTCTCGTGCGACATCCACGAGGTGTAACAGTGTCATAATCGAGAGTTTTTAAAAAGTTTAAACATTTTGAAATTGGACAACATTTTATTGAGAAGTGATCGAAAAATATTCGAATTCGTGGGGCAAAGCTTTTGCAACGTTTTTTTTTTCTTTCTTTTAATTTTTGTTCCAATTCGATGCTACCTGCTGCTCCAACAGAGTTTACAATTTATTGTTGCTTTCATACGTATAAAGATATAAATATTATTTCAAGTCCTCTTGTTATTGCGAAAGTGCCCCGAGTGGGTGGGGATCTCTTGCGAAGAAAGAGAAAAGAGGACGATGTAAAGCACATAAAATCTTCCACGAGATATTTTCATCACGTGTGCTTCATAAAAAAAAAAAAAAAAAAAGAGATAAAAAGTGAGAGTGAGAGAGAAAATGAGAGCCTCATTTTGTTTCATCGTAGATTCCCCCTAATTTCCTGTCTTCATTTTTTATCGTGTATATTTTTCGTAAAAAACGATTTCGTATTAAAATTGTATGATGAAACATAATGATTTTCATGTCTTTCGTAAGATTTTTTTCTATTTTACTTTTTCGTCAACCTGTCAATTAAAATATTTTATCCGCGTGTGCTATTACGGGAGAGAAGTGTTCGGTGTTAACTCGGCCCCTGCAATTAGCGCTTCTCGCTCGCGTGACGCTTTTTTTTTACTTTTTTTTATTATTAAGCACGTATTCGAATGTCGTATTTTTAGTCTGCTGTAAAGCTATTAATATTTTGATGATAAAGAAAAGCGTTGTAAAACGGCGAAAGGGCTTTGCTACACGAATGGTCTATGAAAATTTTGAATTTATTAACGCTTCTCTCTTTTTTTTTTTTTTTTTTATTATTCTGTGAACAATTATCGTTGAGATTGCAGTCAAATTTCAGATTGGATTGCCTAAAATTTATAAATTTTGTTGACTCGGACTGAAAAAAAAAAAAAAAAAAAAAAAAAAAAAAAAAAAAAAAAAAAAAAAATTTGTAACCAAAATATTCGAATGATAAAAACTTTCGGTTTTTTTTCGATGAAAATTCATAGAATTTTGTTGAAGATAATAAAAGGCAAAAAAAAATAGTAAATCGGCGCAGGATTGATGAATAAATTTGATCAAATAATTGCTTTTCGGTTTCCCCGTTCGAAAAACTTTCTACTTCTCGTCTCGATTAATACGCGATTTATTTGCGCGTTTTTCGTTCCACCGCAAACGGTAATGAGAAATCGAAGGATCCTGGTCAAAATGGCAGACAGGTCGAGACGATTTCTCAATGGGAAAGCATAAGGAGTCAGGGCGCGCCTTTGAAGCACAAATAATAAAATGTACAGGTGACTGCTGAACTCGAGACAGGCTCGTTCTTACTCGTGTACTCGAAAAACTTTCGGTGCTCGCGACGTAACACTTTCTACGCTCGGATATACATCGGGAATTTAATGTTAAAATCGACCTGTCCTTGACCCTTATAACCGGCTATTTTCATCCGGATGAATCGTTGCGTTTTACATCGAATCGTTTGCTTCTGAGATGAAAAAAAAATCAGAGAAAAGGATGAAAAAAGAAAAAGAAGAAAAAAAAAAAATAAATTTGGTTGATCAAAGGTTCATCGAGAAAACGTCGAATAATAATCATTAGCAGCAGCGATGAGACAAAGTTCCTGATTGACTCGAGATCGAAAGTTTTGTCCAAACTCCAACTTCCTCGCTATTCAAACCGACACTAACTAAAAGCAAAAAGTGTCTCGTCACTGTGACGCGAAAGAAGGTCGTTCGTAGACCTTTCTGTGCTGGTGAAACGACGGCGTGAATACTGTACACGCAAAAAAAAAGAGCTCTCGCGTGTCCGATAACTCGGTTACGTGGAGTCGTATCTCGAAAATCGCAGGATGACACTATTTTTTTCCATCCTAACGCTTGTCACTGATCGAAGGCTCAATTTTTGTTTGAATTCAATGATCAATATCTCACGATTGAGTAAAAGCTTCGTTTTTAATTTCGTGTTATCGTGACTCGTATCAAATTACCTAACGTTTGATGAATTATAAAAATTCGTTCATTTTTTTTTTTTATTAATCGAGATTCAAGAAGAATTTTCACTGGTCTTCTCTCACTCTCAATATAATTACACGTATTATGCAAATAACGTGATATCGTGAGCAATAAAAAAACAAAACGATGACAATTAGAAATAATTGGTGAATAAATAGTTGGTCGGAATTGACGTTTTTTTGTATTCTCCATTTAATTTAGAAATTTTAAATACGAAAAGCCTGGAGGCTCGTCCGAATATGGCCAAGTACGACTTTTTCATAACGTACGTTAATATATAGGTATACCGAGTTTCACACGTCGATTATTGCACAACGAGGATCGGTCAACTTGACGCCCTGAGGGAGATTCACGTGAAAGAGTTGCACAGTAGCACACACTTCAAGTTTCTCAGACGATCGAAGCCGATTTCTCAAAGTTATGGGCCAGACGTTGGCTCGTCTCGTATTTTCATTTCGTTTCTCGTAAATATAGAAAAAGGAGAAAAAAAAATGTATATGAAAATAATGATCGGTGTGAATGAGGATGACATTTTGCGAAGAATTGACAACTCTGATCGAACGGTTTTAACTTGGATAATTCATCGATTTCGTTTCTTTTAATTTGAAACAGAGAATCTTGGGAGATTTTTCTAAACTGGTTTGCAGTCCGGATCGGGTCAAAAATCGTTTAATCGTTATTTTAAGATGGAACATAAGAATTTATGCAATTAACGACTATAAATTTAAGCGATACAGGAGGAGCACGTTAATTCGACATTTTATGTGCCTGAAAACGTCGTATGTTTTCACGATTTATTGCTGCTCGTTTCTTCTTGTTATCTACGACCTTAATTATTTACTAAATGCCAAAAGTTCAACGGGAATTTACGAGTAGGACAGAACACGTTCGCGAAGAACGTGTCTAATCGATGTTTGGGACGATTGTTTCGAGAATATGGAAAAGAACGTTTATCACAGACAAAATGATAACTCGATGTTGTTAATGAAGATTTTTTTTCTTTTGACAATTATCTCGAATAATAAATCATTTTTTTCTATTGTCAAATTTGTTTCAGGACCGAAACAATTCAATTTCAAGGGTCGCAACTACTTCTTCAGTGGCCACGTGCCCGCTCATGCGAGTCAAAAGGTTGACTGGCTCGATGCCCGAAACATATGCAGAGAATATTGCATGGATCTCGTCTCTATCGAGACTCAGGAAGAAAACAATATGATCTTCAAGCTGATCCAACAAAGTGAGTCATTAAATAACGCTGTATGTATCCGCGATTCGATAATCATCTGAAAAAAAAAATAACTTGAAATAGATTTATTCATGAATTGAAAGAAAATATCGAGTTCAAATAGAGTTGATATAATTTTACTCAAATAAAGTTACTCAAATTGATTTTATTGCAAATAAAATTTCCACGAATTAATATTAAAACGAGGCACGAATAATATGGCATTGAGTTAAATAATTTTGCAATCTTCTCGATCGATAAAAAGTAGCGAAGAAACGTGAATTAACGCGATATTTTAATTGAAAGGCCAAAACAATTAGTGTGACTGAAAACTCGGGATAACTTGTCCGTTTTTATCGTAAAAGATCGCTCGTTCAGGCGAGCCTAAGGGCTCGCTCCTCACGCTCGACAATTTCACTGTTAGAAAGTTTTAACGTTCGGTTAAATACACGTTTGGTAGACTCGAGCAACGCAGGCTTTGGACATTCGTTAGCATACTAGGCCAGAGGAATACCAAAGACATTTCGCAACGTTTCTTTCGCTGTTGTGTATCTTACGTTTCAAAATGAAACTTTAGTTGTACAATATTTGGAGATTCGAAAAAAGAAATATCGATTTTAACGATTAATCGATTGCTATTTATCCAGTTAATTATTAATCTGTTGGGTTGAGTTAGAAATCGAAGTAGCATCAATGAGCAAAAAAAAATATTTCATTTGAAATAACAATTCGTTAAGCGGAGTACGATTGTATTTTTAGTTAAAGTGATAAATTTCAAACAATCAATCGAGCACATAAATCGTCTCGAATTACGTACTTTGAACACATTTTATTTACTAAAGACTCGATCGTATGGGAATCGCGTAGCGAAAGAAAGAAATATCAAGGGGGGAGAGAGAGAGAGAGAGAGAAAAGTCATAAAATTATAGGAACATAACATACGATTGGATAGGCACACATAATCGGTCAATTATCCAACGGTTAAAGGTGACTACTACGACGAGTCAGATTGCTCTTTCGCCAAGATGAAATAAGCAAACGTCATGTATTACAAATGCGCGTGTTCGCCACATAAAAGTGGGTTGAGGCTAGAGAATCTCATCGTATACATTTTTTTTTCTTCATCTTTATTTTCTTTTTGTTTATATAATCGTTCGGAATACCGCGATCTCTCTTAAGATCGAGAATCTTCGGTAATGAAAATGTTGGTTCGATTTGCCTGAATTTTTGTTCCAATTTCGTTCGAAATTGGAACAATCGTGTGTTGTAGAGCCTCGATTTTGATCTCGAATTGATCGAATAAACAAAGGATCGATCGAACGAATTTGTCGTTAATCGAGATTTTCTTTCCAGACGACGTACCTTACATCTGGACGTCCGGTCGACTCTGTGATTTCAAGGGCTGCGAGAACCGTCGCGACCTCGAACCGAAAGCGATATTCGGTTGGTTCTGGTCGGCGAACCGCGAGAAGATAACGCCAACGAATCAGACTCCGGCCGGTTGGGGTTACAATCCATGGTCGCAGACCGGTCACAAGAAAACACGTCAACCGGATAACGCCGAGTTCGACATAAACGGAACGACCGAGGCCTGTTTGTCGGTTCTGAACAACGTGTACAACGACGGTATCGCGTGGCACGACGTCGCATGTTACCACGAAAAACCCTTCGTTTGCGAAGATTCCGATGAACTTTTGAGTTACGTCGCGAGCACCAATCGTGGAATTCGTCTTTAATCGATCCTTTTATCGTCCTCCTCAGGAGCCACTTTTTCCCCCGTGCTGACAGTAGAAATTTCTGAAATTTTAATCACGCCAAAAGTCGATTATCGGTTCAACAAAATCGTCATTTTTTTTTGTATAAATCTTACTCGAGTTATTTCTCATTGCCAGTTTTTTAATCGAACTCTCCAAAAATCGGTACAACTTGATTGGATTTATCTCACCACACCCCCTTCTCAACTCTCCACCGCTTTTCCTCCTTCCTTCTCTCTATTTGTAATTTACTGTTATTCATAATAACGCGACTTATTAATTATGTACACGTATTTATTGATAGAAAATTTCATGTCTGCTCTCC
Organism: Campoplex capitator; assembly: GCA_037576405.1. Taxonomy (NCBI): domain Eukaryota; kingdom Metazoa; phylum Arthropoda; class Insecta; order Hymenoptera; family Ichneumonidae; genus Campoplex; species Campoplex capitator. Next base: position 13,057,349 of record JARBWI010000322.1, on the reverse strand, counting down.
CTCTGTATATTTGCGATAAAAAGATGCACAACTTTTAAAACGAATATGATATTAAGAAATAAATATGAAAACGCAACACTCGAACGTACAACGCAAACGTTAACAGTGAAATATACAATACGAAAAAAGTATAATGAATAAATGAAAAAAAAAAAAAAAAAAAAAAAAAAAAAATTTGATTGTGTAGTTGGAGAGATTGAATTTTATTTTTATACTCAAAATCACGACAAATAATAAATAATACTCGTCTGCTAATTCATTTTGATAAATAATATTAAGAGTTTTTTTTACATACAAGAAAAATGTCACGATGCCGGTGACGAGGAGGACTTTGGTTTATTTGTCGGCTCCGCTGATTCGCCATTTTTCGCATCCGGAGGCTGAGGCTGTTTGCGCTTCTTCTTAGCACGATTTTTCAAAATGTGAGTCGACAATCTACTCAGCCGAAGGTGATTTTTCGTCACGCGTTTTGGTGGCAGGGCTGTTGGATCTGTTTTTTTTTTTTTGTTTAATTATTTCGATTTCAGTTAATTAATATTGAAAGTTCGCAGATTTTTCGTCGACACACTTATTTTTTGTGGGCAATTTTTCTCAGTCGCAATTGTTCAGAAAAATTCTACTTCGGTTCAAAAGGTTTCGATAAAACGTTAGAACTATTTCGAGAGCGTTTTTTCATTTACTTTTCTTAGTAGATTGAGAAATTCGGAGAGGAATCTTTCATGATAAATTGTACCCCGAACGAGCCAGTGTGCCGACGGAGGACTTAATTTTTCTTTTTCAAGAATATTGTAAAACTTACGATCCGCCGGAATATTCATTTGTTTTCTTAGCACGACTCGAACTTGTCGATTAATGATTTCACGACATTGATCGCTGAATCCGCTTGGAAGCCAACCGTGTTTTTCGTGACATTGTACACCGGGTGGCAAATGGTCCGGCAATTTAGCCAGCATCTCTTGAATCTCAGAAACATGAATGTCGCAGTACTGCAAAAAAAAAAAATCCTCACATATGTAGAGTTAACGTAACATTTAAAAAATAAAAAAGTCCGAAAGGGAAGAAAAAATTGATTCCATGTACAGCGAGAGATCAATTTGCTGTCATTTTTTATTTATAACGAAGCAAATAAGCACAGACCTGATAGAACATTTGTCTCGATGGTGGGACGTCACCTTCTCGATATATGTACACGGAATCGCTCAACAGTTGATCTTTTTTTCCAATCTCTCTCTGATCTTGCATACTCGTGAGTATCGTCGCGCGCGGCTTCATAACTGGGGTCGATTTGTACGGGAGCGTGTACTCCGAAGATGTACGTTTTCGATTTACAGTCAATTCCAATCCGTCTGGAATGAAAAACATTTAGATCAAAATGGTTTCTTCCTCAGACTAGAAAAAAAAAAACATTTACTGGTATTTTATCTTATCAATTTTTTTTAGTGGACAAGGAGAAGTCGTAAAAAAGGAAGAAACTTTTTTTTATACTAAAAATGATATAGGTGTGTGGCACGACATCCTAAAGAGCTAATTTTAGGACTCATGGTTTCTTTTTTATCGAACAACGGAAAATTGTTTGTTTGATTTATTCTTTTTATTTCGAAAAGCTATTTTAGAGCATTATACTCACGCATGGCCCTCAGTCTGTAATCGAGAGTCTGATATTTTCGTGAGTGAGGATCTTGTCGAGGATCGTAACCGAGTTTGACCCACATAGTTCTCCATGGTCCGGTCATAAAATAATAAGCGACCGAGGGCAACAAAAATTTCAATTGTTCCCCAGAAAATTCGGTTACGCAAGTCAGAGCATTTTTCGACCACACCGGACGTTCATCGAATATGTGTCGAATACGTTCGAGATGAGATTTCTGAAGGAATTTTATTCTCAACGCCGTCTCGATACCGGGGGGTGGTTCGCACGGAGTTTCCGGCGAATCGAAATTTATGAAATTCGAAAAGCCTGCGAGACGTTTTCGCGTTTTTCCTATCACATTTTTCGGTCCTTTGTCCTTTTCGGTCTTCAAGCTCAGATGTTGAACGCTGTCCATGCGACTGAAAGCCGGCGGAGGCAAAAAATATGGTACTTTTTTCTGTAACCAATGGTGAACCGGAATTTCCGTCGGATAAACCGACTCGTAAATATCTTCCACGACTTTTGAATCCATGACGCTTTTTCCTATTGCTAAAAATTGGAAGTCGCATAGATCTGAAAAGAAAATTGAATTTTATAACAATCATGATAATATTCATCCGACTCTTGGACCGCGCAAGGTTATTTTTATTCAAATATAACTCATTCGAGTGTCAAAATGTCGAGAAAATGAAAGTTGTAACTCAAAAAGTTCCAATATCAAATGAATCCTGTGTGCAATTGACGAGTTGGAAATGAATTACCCGTTAAAGCAAAAAAAATAAGTCGAGCACTGATAATAAAAATCATACTTTGAAAATCGAACTCCGTTTCCACTCGGCCGATAACTTTAGCGTTTGGGACTCGATAGCTGTCATCTTTGGAGAAATCCTCAAACCTTTTTTCAGTCTCGTTCACCGCAGAATCCTTGGAATTTCGAACATCCGATTTTTCCGAGTCTTTTGTATACAAGATCTCTCGTTCTTGAATATTTGGTTCTGATCCAGATTCGCTAGAAATATTTTTTCCCAGAGCATTGGTTTTTACCTTGCGACTCTGTCTCAGCATTTTTTGGTTCTTGGATATTTCTTCCAGATTATTTTCTCCAGCGCTGAGACCTTTTCCCAAGGGTCCAAGAAGTTTATCGAGCTGTTCAATGTCGTAGGGCCCATGAAACTTGAGGCTATCGCGTTCTGTCATTTCTGTCTTTTTCATCTGCTGGACAAATGATTTTTTGACACGTACTCTTATTAGAAATCCTGCTGTTTCGTGCTTATCTCCACAAGTTGGTTTCCTGTAGCCATCCTGTGGACGAAAGCGCAACTCTAGTCTACGATTCGAAGAATTACAAGCTGCAGATATCGCGCCAAGACCTCCGAGAGTTTCTATTGCTTTTTCAGGATTTTCTACCACTCCGGGATATTTTATGCACAAGAGTTTCTTGTCGAACCGGTGTCCTCCTGGCAAAATTGGACCGGTATATTCGTCACCCGCATTCTCATCATCCTAGACAGTTTGGATATTTTGTTTGCTCAAACACCGGACTTATTTATATTATTGTACAAGATTATTTAACTCATGAACCGCTTGAAATTTGTAAATCCTTTAAATTGCAATTGGCTTGCATGAATTTTCTTGTTCAACTATATTTATTGTTGTTATTACGTTGATTACTTAATGAAAAAAATTAATGGAACGATATTTTTAATAATTTTATTATTCGACAGTTTTTCTTTATATACTTACGTTTTCATCAAAGGTTTCATAGGAATCGTCGCTGTCAATATCGTCTCGATGTTCGTTGATGTTGAAATCCTCGTCGTTTATATCACTTTCGTCGTCATTGTCACTTTGTTCCATTCTTAATTGTTATTTATAAAAATCGTATTGATATACCGCATGAGCTCGTTTGTTTACAATCCTTGAAATTTATACTTTTTTTGAGGTTATGTTCCACAGCACGAGGCTGGAAGCGCATGCGCCTACGAATTTTTGAAGTAACGAAATGTTGTCACCTGTTGAAAAATTGATATATAACGGGAAGAAGAATCATTTTACAGAAGAAATTTTTCAAAATTTCAAACCGTTTGGTTTTGAAATGGTTTCAAATTTCAACAATTTGATTTTCTAAGAGATTCTTCAAATGTCAGATTAAAATAAGAAACATGACTGTGATATCGTTGTTGTTTCTGAATCAAAATGCACCAATCGACGAACTAAAAGAATATTTAATTATCGGTATAAAAGAAGTTCGACATTTTGAACACGTCGCAAAAATGACCAAAGCGTTTTCTCTATTCGTAACAAGAACTCTCAATCGATGGTCGTTCGGTTCGTTTTTAACTTCCGTTTTAAATGAATTTTGGTTTTATTTTTTTCTATTTTTATCATCGATATTCGAAAATCTTTTTTATCGTGTAAAGCGAGTTGAATGATCGCGGCACAAAAGTCCAGAGCCGTTGTTTACGAAGTGTACAAAACAGCTTGAACCATAACTCCATTGAATTCCTGGTATTAATCGTATCTCGCAGGAGTATGGCAATCGGTAATATTGACATTTTTGAATATTATTAAATCAAGTATATCTTTTTTAATCTGAGACATCAGGAAAAACAAAACATCGTTTTTTCGTACATTCGTGATCTTCGCGCAAGAATAATGAAAACAATCAATTTCCTAACCAATGAAGACGATAACAACGAACACAAGTGTCAACAAAGACGTGGTTTTGTGGGGTTTATCTACAAAAACTATGAGTCGCGCACGGTCGTACTTCCTCCGTTACACACGTACGTTATCCAAGTGAAAGATTACCTTCATCAGCCGTCTATCCCCCTCCCCCCATCAGTCTCGTTCGAAGCGAAGCGTACGTAAGACTGTCGTATTTTCGATGAGTTATAATTTCTCATTGACTTTGTTCCATAATCGTTAATCGAACGGTAACAGATAGAAAAAAATCTCTCGATTTAACTTTTAACGATCAAACCTAAATAAAAATAATTGCTCCTCGATATTTGTTCGAGTAAGTATTATTATTGAAGCAAACCTGTCGACACGGACGATCAGTCTTTAAAAATTCCTTGGAGCGTCTTGAAGCGAGGAAAAAAAAGTTCTCGTAGATAAATAACAATATTTGTCGAACTGCGTGTAATTCCAACCAACAGTTCGTATAACTTCGATAGATCGAGAGAATAAATTTGGCAAACGTCCAAATCGACCGACGATGCTCGAGAAGTTGGAAAACAGAGTAGAGGCGGCCAAATTAGTAAATAAATAACAGAATCCTTGGAGTTATTGCGTTTTGTTTTTTTCTTCTTCTTTCGTTCGCTCGAGTGCATTTAAAAAAAAATAGAAATAAGAGAATAAATGTGTGAAGAAAAAATCGTAGGAGAGCGAAACTTTTTCGAGTGTCGGAGAGATAATTCAACATCGATAGACAATAAATCAGCGATAAAGAGGTTGGGTTCAGTTGATGCGCGTTCGTGCGACAGCTTCGCTCGAGAGTGCGACAAAATACTCGCGAAAAATGACTTCCGGTCATATGTTTTCGGGCTCGATCACACCTATTGTTACTTTAACCGAGGACTCGTCGAACCTTGAATATTCATCGAGATTCAAAAGTTTCAATAATAAAAACAAAAAAGACGAATTTACAACGGCCGATAAAAGAAGCTCGTCTTTCTTTTATTGTCGAATTTGTCACGAAGGTAAGCACAACGAATCGCGAATTTATGCTGATCCGAAAAATCGTTATCCACTCTATTGACATTCGACTTTTGTTATTTACGTTATAAAAATTAAATAAAAAAGGCAGTTGAAGAAATAATTATTCGTCACATCGATAAAAATTATCTCAGCAGTTGCATCGATACGACGACGGGTCATTGGCCCTGATTAAATATTTTAGATCATTCAACGAGTCCGCATGAGAACGAATGTGAAAAAAAAAAATTGTATTGTTTCTGTCCTCCGGCTCGGCGGGAAGACACGCAGTCGCGCGACAATAATTTTTTTAATTGAAAGACCGGAGTCTGTGTTTCATCGGACAGTAATTCGAAGCAACACGCGAGGCTAATATTTTATGAAAAAGTAGAAAAGCCGCACGTTAACCCGTGTTTCTCTCTGTACCTTTTCGTTAAACAATTATTATTCGTACGTCTGAGAGCTTCACGCTCAATCGGCCCTGATTATTATCAGCTCGTGTGGGAGTATCGTGAGTTAAATCGTCAAAAAATGGCAAATGAATCATTAGAAATGGAAAAAAAAAAGAAAAATACGAAATGGAAACGGAGAGAGACGCTCGCGTGGGAGGAGAGATAACGCCTCATGGTCTTACGACGATCGTGTATAAACACACTTGACTGCTCCTTGATGAAACGTTCTTCAACAGATTTACTCGACTTTATACAATTTTTATAAATGAAATCTCTCTTCCTTGAAAATATAATAATTTCTGTGAAATTATGAGTCAGAATCGAACCTGACAACGGAGATTACCTCTTACTGTACCCCCTGCACAAATTGGGTAAAAAAAAATTACGTTTTGTCGATCACATCAAATTATGAAGCCTCACAAAAAATGAGCAGCTGACTCGCACAATTAAGGGGCGAAATGAATTCCTTAAAATCGGTGGTTTTTTTCCTTTTTCGCTGATATCTTCGAAACTAAAATAGATACGATAAAAGTTTGAATGGCAAAGTTATTCATTTTTCAGTGCTCTGCAATAATATGTTGTCGAAACTGATAGATTATATCAAACTAGCTGTGCCTGCGGGCTTTGCCCGCGGCATATGTTTTTTAAATCTTTCGAAGAAAAAATGTCTGAATTTTTTTTTTGAATCTATATATCTATATCAGAAAAAAAGTATTAGGAAGTTACATGGGCTATCTTTTTACGATTATTTTTCAACTTCAGACATAATTCTTCAGTTTTTTCTTTAAAAAAAAAAAAGAAAAAAAAATCAAACGAAAGATTTTCGTTTTTTTTTTTTCATCATTTCATTAAAAATGCTGTAACTTTTTTTCTATACCGAATTGAGCATTCAGCCACCGCTCATTTTGTTCGTTTTCCAATTTCCTTCAAATTGGTAAATCGATTTTCTCGTATATCGATAGCATTTAACTACCGATGAGTTTTGAAAATCGTTAATTATTTTTCTCACATTCCTATAAAAATTAAGATAAAGAAATTTTGTAAAACCACAAACCCAGTTTGGATCATGATCTTTAATCTCGTGAAAGATTCATCGTAATCGGTTCAGTGGTTTTCGATTGAAAAGCGGCCAAATATTTTTTAGCCAACAGATTTATATATATAGAGATAGACCTTGCCAACGTTGCGTTTATCACCATTTTCAATCTTAACTTGATCGATAACCAACCCTGAAATTTCATGAGAACCATAATTAATCTACAAAGAACGGTATTTAATTTTTTCACACGAATCCTATGTTCTGGCCACCGCGATAGGACTACCTTGATCGTTCACACTTTCGTAGCCATTATGGGTAGAGCAAAAATGCAGAGGATCATTTTCATAGAACAGGAAATTTCTTACATTAAAAGATTCGTGTAACTCGTTAAAAATTTTACAAAGTTGAGTCCTCGAACGTTCTATTCTTCTCACAAATTTATTGCATATTGATAATAAACTTATTTATAATAAAATTTTGTCACGTCACTTATGTACAGCTGTTGTACGTGTAAAAAAAACACGAGGGTGGAAACGATCTTAAATAAATATTGACTCGTCACGTGGTCATGAATATTTGCTTTTTTCATGAATCAACTACTTTATAAAAGCTCTGACCTCCACAGGATTAATTACGAATGAAAAGAAAATGAGTTTTCTCGATTAAAAAAATTCTTCGTAATCGATTATCGTCCGCAATTGAGTTTAACTTTTCCGATACTTCAATTGTCCAAACAAACATTCCTGATTTTTACAAAAAATATTATAAAAAAGTAAACACTTTTTATAAACGTATATTTATGTTTTATTTATTTTGTTTTAATTTTTATTATTGATTTCTTCTACGGTCATAACAAAGTATGAAGTTATATGTAGGAAATGAATGGAGAATAGATATCGATTGGAAGATTGTCCGATTGTTTACAACGATGCTTATCGCTGCGTTTCACTGCTGTTCCGAACATAAAGAAAAATGCACTTAAATATAATTATTTTACGGTTAAATGCACGCCGCACGAATCTATTATGTACACTCATTTCAAGGGACTGAGAAAAAAAAAAAAATTTTCGTTGGAACAACTAAATTTTTGTTCAACCAAATGGATTTGTTTCAGCGAACAATTTTTTTTTGAATTCAAACGATTTTATTTTTCGTACAACAAACAAAATTGTTCACCGAACTAAATCCATTTGGTTGAACGAAAATTTAATTGTTCCAAGCAAATTTTTTTTCTTAGTTTGTAAATATAATGAGTGTGTAATTATGAGCTGGATTTATGATTTGACATTTTCAAATTATTCGTCCGAAAATCTCTCTTCCATTCGGTTCACTCGAAAGCTTTTTTACTTGATTTTTTTTTTTTTTTTTCATTTCAGACTCCAGTATCGAGGAATTGATTGATCCATGCTCGTGTTCCGGCACTTTGGCGCTAATTCATACTAGCTGTCTCGAGAAATGGCTCTCGACGTCCAACACAGAAAATTGCGAAATTTGCAAACATCCCTTTTTCATACGGAGAAAAAATAAATCGATATTTCAGGTGATTGAGCACAACGTTCCAGAGCGAGACGAGTGAAATCCGATTGAAATAGGACGGATAAACAAATTCATGCGAAGACGAGAAAATAATATTTAACTGAAATTCTTTCTTTCTTTTTTGCAATCGAATATTTCATCTTCTTTAACGTTAAAATAATTTTTAAAAATACGTCAACATTGTTACTCTCGAATTTGATCGTGCTTGTCAAATTTTGAAACGAAATATTCAAAAACTTTTTTCTTCAACTTTGAATAATTTATCGGTGTTTCTTTTGTTACGTTTGATTTTTAATCGAAGTCGGTTTCTATGTGGTCGAGGAGCAAAAATGTGAACGGTGCTCGTGGTATGATGGCAGTTCTGATCAGTCTATTGGTATTAACGCCGCTGTGCTTAGCCGCAACTTATTTATGCGCGATCGGTGCTTCGGCCTATAAGAGTCTCGGTTTTTGGGAAACCACCGGATTGGCCGTACTCTGTTGCACCCTCATTGCCACTTACAGTTTATGGTTTTGTGCAACGATCAGGTAATATACAATTCGTTCGATATCTCTATATATATAAATCTGTTGGCTAAAAAATGTTTGGCCGCTTTTCAATCGAAAACCACTGAACCGATTACGATGAATCTTTCACGAGATTAAAGATCATGATCCAAACTGGGTTTGTGGTTTTACAAAATTTTTTTATCTTCATTTTTATAGGAACGTGAGAAAAATATTTAACGATTTTCAAAACTCATCGGTAGTTAAATGCTATCGATATACGAAAAAATCGATTTACCAATTTGAAGGAAATTGGAAGACGAACAAAATGATCGGTGGCTGAATGCTCAATTCGGTATAGAAAAAAAGTTACAGCATTTTTAATGAAATGATGAAAAAAAAAACGAAAATCTTTCGTTTGATTTTTTTTTCTTTTTTTTTTTTTTTTTAAGAAAAAACTGAAGAATTATGTCCGAAGTTGAAAAATAATCGTAAAAAGATAGCCCATGTAACTTCCTAATACTTTTTTTCTGATATAGATATATAGATTCAAATAAAATTCAGACATTTTTTCTTCGAAAGATTTAACAAATATAAAAATATTTTAATTATAAAAAACTTTCGTTCATCGACGAAAATCCATTTGATTGAAGGAAAATATGGTGGATTCGACTGTTCTTTTCTTGAATGAACTAAATCATTTGCCATTTAAAAAAAAAAGAAAGAAAAAAATTTCTCAGTCTCCCTGCATCGAATTTCATCATTTCTCATTTTTATTTAAGCTGCTCAGATTTTTTTTTTCAGTATTCAAGCAACTGAGAATGAGAAAATGAATATCATCGAATCAATTACGATGATCAATGAATAGTGAATTACTGATAAATTCCATCATTGATCGTTACTTATTCCGATGAAAAAAATGAACGAAGAGTACAATCGATGAACTGGAAGGAGGGGGGGGGGGGGTGTGTGTGAATATATTTTTATAACTTTGTCAAGTTTGTAGTTCAAACGAATGTAATTATAATTGCTATTGTTTCTAGGAATTATTATCGATCGTTGCGAGAATGGCGTGAAAATAATCAGGATGTAAAATTACTGGTGAAGCATCGTACGGAGGTGGAAAAAAAAACTGGGATATCGTTGATAAAAAAATCGAAAGAGCAACGATTACGGGATGACGATAATGATGGGAGAGCTATGCTGGCTGTGATGAATCCTCGACAGCACCGTTTCGCCTCGTGGTTCGGGGCTAATTTCGATAACATCTCCACAGATCCGGTCTTTCGCCTGCATCAGACTACATTCGTCTGATATATTTTATATTTCAATTATCATTGCTTATATTAAGCAACATTTATTTATTTATATCGAATAATGATTCAATTGAGAAATGAAGAATTTTTTTTCTCTTTCAATTCCCGATTATTTCGCTGCAGTGATACTTTGATGATAGATTGAAAATTCGATTGGAAAAAAATCATTCTTTTTTTTTTCACCACGATGATCAAAGAAACGTATATAATCGGAAAAATTAAGCGAAAATATTTTCACTAATCGTTCCTACCGAACGAGCATCAAAACTTGGAATTTTAAGAATTTTTGTACGACATTTTTTGACACGAATGTTCGAAGGCCCAAATAAAAAGGTTTTTTCTTTTTTTGTACTTCCTCGCGCAGTTTCCACGGCGTCTCGATTCTTACAAAATAATATATTTCAAACGAATTCGACAAAGCCTCCTACACTGAGAAAAAAAATTTGAAATTGTGGCGAACAAATTAAATTTGTTGATTCAACAAAACTTTTGTTGATTCAACGATATTTTTGTCGTGGTGAGAAATTAAGTATTTGAATGAACCAAATTTCGTTTGGGTTAACAAATTTCATTTTGTTCGCTACGATTCGTTGAACCAACAAAAAAATTTGTTGAACCAACAGAAAATTTGTCGAACCAACAAAAAATTTGTTGAATTTACGAATTCATTTTTCTCAGTGTAGATTTTTAATAGAAATTGTGATGATTCGCTTGACACGAATAGAAGCGAGGCTTATTCGGGATAAAAATAAATGAAGGATGATGACAGCGGTTAGTTTAGAGTTTGAAGTCACGTGGGTATGATACGATCGATCTTCAAATCCTCGACTTTGATGTCGGAATTCACGGTATAAAATAATACGCTAACAACGGGGCTAAAGAGGGCGCCGATAGAGAGGTATATAACTGAATAATAAAAATCGAAATGAGGCAAGTATGTCGTGGTCGTCAATGTCTACGAGAGACACGAGCGAGGGGATAGAAAATTGACCGAGAATCGTAAATTATTGTTCTTTCCCCACCCTACTTTATTGCACAACGCTAAACGAGCGAGCAGTAAAAAAAGAAGAAACAAAAAACAAAAAAAAAAAAAGGAAAACAAATTAGAGAAAAAAGGAAGAGAAAGGGAGACGAAGAAAGGGGAGATTGAAAATTCTATTGTGCTGTGACCCCCGAGGCATGAGGGTCGAACAACAACAGACCTAATTATCGAACGTTTTCTACAAACTTGTCGCGGCGCTCAAGTTTTTCGCTTCACCTTTAAACTTCAAGATCTCACGTGCTTATAACTTTTAATTCGTTCAATGACATTTGCCAACATTGTTTTCGTATTCATTACCTTCGGTCTCAATGTTTCTATGAATTCAAACCACTGTCATTCGCATTATTATTTCATTGAGATTCAAAGAGGAATTGCGCGGATTTACTGCCCTCGCGTCGTGTTCGCTATTCGCCAACTTTCGTCTTAAGCAGCTCCGAAAAAAAAAGACTGTAATCGGATGGGTGATCGGTATTATTAGCTACTAGCTGTGCCTCCGGGCTTTGCCCGCGACATATATTTTTTAAATCTTTCGAAGAAAAAATGTCTGAATTTTATTTGAATCCATATATCTATATCAGAAAAAAAGTATTAGGAAGTTACATGGGCTATCTTTTTACGATTATTTTTCAACTTCAGACATAATTCTTCAGTTTTTTCTTAAAAAAAAAGAGAAAAAAAATCAAACGAAAGATTTTCGTTTTTTTTTTCATCATTTCATTAAAAATGCTGTAACTTTTTTTCTATACCGAATTGAGCATTCAGCCACCGATCATTTTGTTCGTTTTTCAATTTCCTTCAAATTGGTAAATCGATTTTTTCGTATATCGATAACATTTAACTACCGATGAGTTTTGAAAATCGTTAAATATTTTTCTCACGTTCCTATAAAAATGAAGATAAAGAAATTTTGTAAAACCACAAACCCAGTTTGGATCATGATCTTTAAACTCGTGAAAGATTCATCGTAATCGGTTCAGTGGTTTTCGATTGAAAAGCGGCCAAACATTTTTTAGCAAACAGATTTATATATATAGAGATAAACCGGCTCGAGTATCGATCATTCGACGTAAACCACTTTTTCAGAGTTTCTCAGCATCCCCTTAACTCGTTACCGACTCAATCGACGAGTTTTTCCCATTTTCCTTGAGCTTTTGGTGCAAACGCGATCGAGTAGTGCCCTTTAAGGGAGAGAGGGGGGAGAAGATGGTCCATCTATTCAGAGGCCCGAAAAAAATGTTCCAAGTTCGATGTTTTTAACTGCTGAGAAACAATTGGTAACGAAGAATCACATTTTTTTTTCAAACACGAAGATACAGTACTGAGAACTTTAGAAAAGAATCACTGAAAACTGCAAAAGTGACTGAGGAAGAAAAATCAAAGTTGTTGAGTTAGAAGCAATTTTTATTTAGCTCGCCACGATTTTTCGACACAACAAAAAATGATGTTGAATGACGAAATTTATTTTCACTACGCTACACGATATGACTGCACCCAGAAATAAGATCTATTTCAATCTGGTAGGATCATTTGCACGATTTAAAAAAAATTTTAATCAAAACAAAATTTTTATTTGTCCCAAGTAAAAAGCTGTAGTGGAATCAAATATTATTGAATACTAACAATAATAATATTAAATATGGTGTAAATATAATAAATATTCTTTGCAGCCCAGCAACAACATGCTCGTTGAATTAGTGAAAACTTTTTGAAATTGAAAATCGCAAAAACAGATTTTTTCTGACTGATTTCTTAAATATAAGAATATTAAAATCGAAGAAAATAATTTCCTCAAAATTGAACAGAGCTCTATTGGGCCGTGGGACGAAGAAAAAAAATTATTCGATTTAAATAGATCCTTTGAATCAACCGGATGTTTTTTTTCTGCCTGTAGAAAAATGTATAATTGTGATAATGAAAAATGAAGTTTAAATAATAAACTGTATATAAAGTGAATGAATTTCGAGGGTACAGACGAGTAAAAAGTTAAAAAAAAAAACGAGACGTTGCGACATTGCAACGAACAAGCAATGGATTATCGTTTCATGGGTACGATCTATAATGGCGATACTCGTTCATCATAAAATAATGAGTTCGTAGTAAAGTTTTTTTTGTTGCCAAGAGAACACGTCAAGGTTATTATTTATTCTAGAATAGTTTATAAATCGTGTATGACAACTAGAATTTTCGTTGACAGCATTAAATTTCAAGGGGAGAGAGAAAGAGAGAGAGAGAGAGAGAGCGAATATAGTTATTTAGGAACATAACGAATGAGGGAATTGTGCTCGCGAGTTATGTCGTCACCTGAGAACAGTGCACACCGGATATACACATGAGACATTCGGCACCTGTCGACAGCTTACCACTTTCCATTATTTATCGCTCTTATTTTCTCGTCGATATCTAATAAATGTACAATAGATTTTCATGAGCATATAAAATAGGTTATAAAAATGTGAGAAAGCTCCATTAATTGGGGAAAAAAAATAATATTTTTTTATTTGCACAATGAGTTCGAACGGAATTGGCCTCGATGAGAATTTTATTTCATTCAAAAACCGTTCGTACACTAGTAAATTTTCTCTGAGTTATCTGCACGAAAAAAAAAAACAGTAAAAATCGTATTTTTTCGACGAAAGTCACGCTTCCGTTGAAATCGTATCGAGAAACTGAAGAAACTACGATAATAATTGACAACACCGTCGATTTCGAGGCCAATTTAATTCGACATTTCGAGTCGGCTGTTCACAATAAAGTTTCCAGTTATGAAAAACTGAAGCATTAACCTTTCTTGTGTTTAAAAAAAAGTAATGTGGGACAAGGTATATGCCTAGAGAAAAAAAAACAGAACTTCAAGGTGGGGCGAGAATCGTACACGTTACGGTCAATGGTAAATTCTAGAAACTCGAACAAAATGTCATCGTTTCTAATATTTTTGTCAAAAACTTTCGAATCGTTTGTTAACTTGGCGGTTGTGAGAAAATATATATTTTTTTCGTCTTATCGAATGTTGAATAAAAAATCAAATTGAACGAAAGTCTTGAAAATATAAAATAATTTGTCAATCCGTAATTTTATTGATTCGATGAAATTTTTAGTGGAATGTTCGGTTTAATGAAAATTCTCATGTTATTCGTAAAGGCTTTCACGATATCCGGTAATTGGGGCTTTGAATTATTCGAAATCAGGGTATAATTTTCAGTTTCGATACGAGTCAACTTCCGGGAGTAAAGAATTGAGTTTAATTTGAGAAATTACACTGTGAACGTACCTGTCATTAATAGTTCGTTAAGCGACGAATTTCGAGGCTTTTCGTATGAAAATTGGGATTTTATTGAGGAAGCACAAATTGTTTGGGGGGAACGACGATTATTTCCTTGACAAACTGGGCTAATGATAACCCTGAAGTTTTATACGTCTTTAAACGAAACTCCCTTAGCACTGCCGTCTTCAAGGTAAGAGCTTGGAAAGTCCGCGGTTTGTTCGAGCGAATATAGCGAGTCGTCTGGCGTTACGACGAATAAATATGCAAAGGATGTCCGAAAATTTGGTTCTCAATCGTCGAGGATCGTTCGGTCGAGCAATTCCGAAGACAAAAGTCCTGAGGCACTTTATTTTTCGATGCACCGTTAACGAGATATCAACCAAACAGTGATGGCCAATGAGAAGCGTTGTAAGAAAGCTCGTGAAGTGGAGGAGCAGCGCGCCAGCTTCGTTCCTTCGCCGCCTGCTCGTAGCGCTTCGTCCCAGAAGGCCCGACTGGCGGCCGGGTCCAGTAATTAAAAAACCTCGGTAGGAGCTGATGAGAGAATCTGAAACCTTTGTTCTTGAAAATAGTCGTAGTCTCGTAGTCGAATTCATTGGTTAGTTAGCTTCTGAGATCGAGTTTTAGGACACTCTGTACAGAAACAAACGAAAGCTGATTTTCATCGAGTATATAGAAACAATATATAATTACGACCGTCCTCAAAGAAACTCCCCGTGACAATCGTTAAATTGCCTCGATGCTACCCATTAATTTAACATCAATTTCACATACCGAAAGAAAAAAAGCTTGGGCACACGAGTCTACCGGCAGTGTCGCGCGACCTTATTGGTTCTTCTAGAATTTATAGTACGATGATTGCAGACGGAGAAGCGTGTAATACAACTTCGGGTCGTTTCCACTAGCTTCTGTTTTTATTTCACCTTGTCATAACATTTATTATTAACGTGATCATTGATTGGCAAACGAGCAACAAATCCAAACAAGCTTCAACTATTTTTTTTTTCATATACACAAAAGTAACGAGACATTCATCTTTAATCTTAGGAGAAAAATCAGTTTTCAGGTTAAAAAAAGTATTCGATAAAAAAAATAAAAAAGAATGAACGCGATTCTCAAGAAAGTCGAAAATATAAAACGTCATTTTTTAAATTAAATCTTCAAACGTCACGTGTCCAATTTCCTCTCGTTTTCACGCTCACAAATACCCACAATTGACCTTGAAAGTCTTGAGAAACTTGACATCGCGAACATATAACATACGAAGGCGCGAACTAAACGAGCTGCGTATACACCCCCCGTTTTTTCTTTCTCTCCCCTGTCAGGCGTCAATATGTACGTAGATGCATCCGAGTCACGCTAAATTGTACATAATAGCATATGATCGACGACCCGTGTTAAAAATAAGAGGTATAGAAAAAGAATGAAAAGCACAAACGTCCCAGAGAAGTTTGCACAAGTCACCGTGATAGGTCATAACTGTTGAGTGGTAAAAGTTACGGTCGTAAAATGATCGCTGTATCGATATATCTATCACCAATATGCGTGAGATAGGAGATTCGATTAAAGAGAACGTAATTACGATTTTTAAAGTGGTTCAACGTTTTTTTTTGTTTTTTCGACGATCGTGAAACGGTAAACATAAATTTACAAAAAAAATGGGTCCGAAATGTGTACGAGATTCATGAAACTTTAACGCGCAGCTTCGTTCGTGTGTTCAGTGTCACAATGGAATCTGTGTGATTCGCGTTTTGCTCAATACAAAATAGGTATGCACTTGGATAAAACAATTGAAATAACCGGATTTATAGAAAAAAAAAGTGCGTCGTATTTGCGTTAGCAATTTACATGTTGTTTTAATGAGAATTGTACGATCGGAATTAGGATATCGAGTGTCAGGACACAAAACAAGGATTTTCGACTTTTAAACACTTTTGTAAAATTACGAGTTAAAATCATATATCTCGGGCGATTATGTTTTTCAATTTATTTTTCTATCAATGAAAAAAAATAATGTTTTCCATATTAATTTGGCTTTGGGTCGTAACGAATAAAAATTACGTCCTCAAATTAGTCATCCTCGAGTCAGAAGCTCGCATATATGTACGTATATATACACGTGTGGATATATAGATATTTTTTTGTTCGTTGTACACGTTGATGTCACTGGGTAAAAAGGGGTTCACCCTCGAAGAATGCGCATGTGCTGTAACTATGGGAACATTAGAACCTAACGTGTGAACAAACTGTTCATTTCTGTTGAAGCTTTCATCGTCGCAAGGCGCGATTACGAGGAAAAAAATAAAATACGTGTTCATCGTCCGAAGAGCTCGCGGGGGGGAGAGTAGTGACAGTTATATACGAAACGTCAATGACAGACGGAAACTTTCGTTCGAATAATTCTTGATAATTCCGAGAAGATTATTCAATTTAATTTCCAAAATTCGTTCATTTTTTCGAAAATATATTCATGCAATTATGCGGGAAATAAAAAAATAAATGTGCTAATGTGGAAAAAAAAAAAAAAAAAAACATGAAGTTATCGATTGATTCACAAAGCTTTTAGTGTTTCTCTCGCGACAAAAGCGTAAACAGTAAAAGAAAAAAAAAAGAAAAAAAAAACAACTTTCCTCGTTCTTTGTGTGAATCCGTCCGATGATATATTTACTTATGAGCGTACGTGTGTATGCATCTGCATAAAGGAACTGTGACGTGCGACCGTTCGACCACGGCCAAGTTCAAGTTTGCCCCATGTGGACAGTTCTGTTGCTCGGACTGTTGCTCAAGAGTTTACTACGAAAATTGAAAAGACTCGATACTAAAATGAAATTGAATGTTAACGAAAATCGGCAACGTTTACCACATCAAAGAGTTACGTTTCACGGATAAAATAACTGTTGGTATTGTTTTTTTTTTTTTTTTTTTCGTGCGTTCTTCGATATCGACAAAACAATTGAGAGAAGTGTGTAACAGTTCGATAATCACGAAGGTGTTTATTCAGTGAGTGGTTCATCAGTGAAATACCAAAAAAAACAGCAGAGAGTGAGAAAATTTGTAACGTTCGTTCTTTTGCTTATTTACATTTGTATTTTTCTTCGAGTTCGTTAAGTGGATTCGGGCTGAAGCGAAACGGAAGAAAAACGGAGGGTGGCAGAGGAAGAAGGAGAAAAAGAAGGCGGGCCAGAAGGCCGTGTTTTTTTCGGAGAATGTGAGGTTAATGGCCGTGATAATTACGGGCCACCATTCGAGCAACTTACTATGGGCATCTGCCTGGACACAGGTTCATACTCAATAATTTTAAGAAATTAATTGTTTTTTTTTTTTCTTTTTTCTTTCTTCTCTGTGATATCGATGTTTAATATAACGCGATCTGAATTTCGTTTGTTCTTTTTTCATCTTTATCGACTGAAATTCCACTCTGAATATATTTGTCTTCAACGGCCAAGTGCGAGCCCCTCCTGCTGTCCATTAATTATTCTTCCATAATTCAATAATCGTTAAGTTCAAGGGAGTCAAGCTAGTTTTTGCTAATTATTCAGAATAATTTGCGTCGATGAGGAATCTGCAAATGTTGAAATTCTATATTGACAGATCGATTTGATTAATCACGACTGAATTAAATTGAAGAAACCATGGGCTAAAAGTTCGAGTAATCTATTTTTCAAGTACAGTCGAAAGACGCGTGACGTTTTTAGAAATTAACTTATCAATCGTCCCTGACAAACTCGAATGGCTCATTTTTTTTCATTTTGAAATTAAATCTCGCCTTTCGATTATCAAACGAGCGATTGAAAACGAAGTCTCGGACAATCGTTCCAACGAATAGCAGCACATTTTTTTCGGAATTGCATGCAGTGTTTCATGGAAAAAAAAAAAAAAAAAAAAAAAAAAAAAAACAACACCCCGGTAAATCGACGTTCAAGAGCATCGTTAAAATATCAACACATACGTACATGAAAATCTTGATCGCAGACGCGATAAATAACGAGTGACTTTGAATTATACATGTACCAAAGGGAGTCGAACAGTCACGCATGCCAGTAGACCCGCACCATTGATCACGTGGTACACGTTGAGAGTCATGCGATTTTTACATGTAAAGAGAGAGAAAAAAAAAAAAAGAAACACCGAACTAGAGAATTTCACAGAACAATAACAGCATTCAGATTTTTCACGCGTAATTTATCGGTCATTTCGAAATCTTTATGATTTCGTTTAATAATATTTCTTAAACGAGCAATTCGGCTGAAATGATGAAATATTTATTGGCGGGTTGATAGGAGCCTGAATTTTTTTTTTTTCTAATTCCATTCTTTTTTCATAGATCAACAAAATGGATCGCAGGTGTTCGAGGAAGGCGATGCTCGAAGTGCTGGAAAGTGGCGAGGCGAGGCTGGCTTACTCGCGACACCCCCGGACGGGCATTTCCCCATGCAAAATATTGGTCCTGTCAAATTTGAGGCACCGAAAGTTCCGGTCATTTTTGTTCTCGGTGAGTATTATCATGTTTATTAAGAGAAATAGTACAAAAAAAAAAAAATATCCGAAAATTAAACCGAAAGAGATGCAGCGCGATCGGTGAATGTTTCGAGCGATCTAACCGGTTCAAGGAGCTTCGGGTGACGCCGGTACTCGGATGGGGGACCGCTCGAACATCGATTCGCACACGAATCGCCCTGAGCGGTTGTAACTTTATTTTATTTTTTTCAAACTTTTGACACATTTATTTCCAACTAAAACTTGTCAACTGTGTTGAGTAGAAAAACTAGAGTTGATAATCAGGAAAACTGACAGTGAAGTTAAAAACTTGAATAAAAGTAAGCACAGAAGAAAAAAAAAAATTCTGTAAACTGAGGAATAATAAATAGAAGCTCGGAAGAAAAAAAAAATTGCGTATTTTCGTGCAATTGAATAACTTTGACGCGTATATAGTTGAAGCTGTCAGAGAAATAACAAGAAAATACTTATTTCCTAGAATTTAGCACGAATAACAGCACAAACATAAAGAAGCTTTTTAGTCGCTTTTCAGAGCTGTCGGTAAGTCGTTAAAACTTCGAGTCAAGAGGATGAAAGAGAATGCTAATACTCTTGAAAAGTATCGAAAGCTCTTTCCGTGCAGGGGAAAGAAAAAGAAAAAAAAATGATGAAAAAATCTTGAAACAAGTTTTCATATTATTTCGTTCGAATTAAGGTGGCCCTGGCAGCGGAAAGGTGACACATTGCGACAATCTGATGCAGGAGAAAAAGGGCATAACGCACATCAACATGACTGACCTTCTCCAGCAGTACGCCCTTGGGAACGGTCTGTAATCAAGTCCAATAAGCTTATTTTCTTTAGAGCTAAATTATCGGGTGCACATTTATTAAATTCGTTGATAAAATATCGTCGTTTAATTCGACTATTTTCTTTAGATCGAATCAAATGTAAATTTGTTTTCTAAATGTTTTTTTTTTTCCGTTCGATCTGTTTCTCATGTCAATTGACATGCATATTAATATTTATCTTCTGTGTACTTTCCTGGCTTGTTTAAAAATAAAACATAGATATAAATGGGCCAATAACTGTGTACATGCTCCCCACGGGACATTGAAAAACAAAAAAAAGTCGTAACTTTTATAATTAAACCTTTCAATTCGTCGGACTTGAGTCCTTTTCAATGTCAAATATACTCGATATATTTGTAGGCTTTGAGACAGTGTATGACAAGTATATGTCGTGAAAGAACACACCAGCTAAGAAATCGATCCTGGCGTGCTTCGTTCGATCCGAATAAAATAAAACGAGAGGGCTATACGCGTATTAATATTGCGTATCATTGCGAAACGATAAACTGTTTTGTTGTTGTTGTTGTTTTTTTTAATATCTTTTTTATTGGGATCTTGCAAACATTCGAATCATTGTCCAAATTCAATTTTATTGTAGTTAATGAATTTTGAGAAACTTATTCGCTATAAGAATTTCATTGTACGACTGTTATTCTTTTGCTTCGATTCAACAGTCGTTTGAAATACAAAAAAAAAATAAAAAAGAACAAAAAATTCTTCGAACAACACTGATCTTCATGTTTTTACAAATTATTTTCGGACTCGAATTTTTCTAGTTATTCAAATAAATCGTTTTAGATATTCAAATGTTCGATGAAAATGTTGGTTAGCATTTGAATCTTTTTCATAATTTTATGTTCAGTTAATTATTTTATTCTATAATTCGTTTGCGTTTGATCAAATAATCGAATGAAAATATTAAATGTTCTTTTACCGGTGCAGATATGCAGGACTTTGGCCTGCTGAGCAGTAAAACCGTCGCTGAGGTTCTTATGCTCGAAATGAAAATGTCACCGAGTGCCAAAACCTTTCTCGTTAGCGGTTATCCGAGAAATATGCGAGACGTCGTTGAGTACTCGGAAAAAGTGAGTAATTTACAATTTTTTAAATGAATTTTTATAAATAATTGAACACAAATATTAATCGTATTACAAATCAACGACAATTTCGAGAAAAATTATGTTAATTTTTAAGATGTTACGTAACCGTGACCCATGTTCCCATTCACAATTCGCGTAATTGCTTCCACGTGCGAGCACCGATTGACCATTAATATTTAACGTCGAAACGTGAAATCTATGAGAAAGCGTGGTCGATTTTTTTTTTTTTTTTTTTTTTTTCTTCTATTCACTCCAATATTAGACTCAATGGATGCTCCGCGTCACGGTTAAAACACGTGTCCTTTATTCATCCATCCTTTTTTCTCGTTTTATTCAATCACTACTTTTTCAACCACCAAATATTCCGCCTCCTACTTTCTCATCCAGGGTTATTAACCCAACTGAATTATCTCATTGGTCTTACTAGTCTCATTAGTGCAGCACGGAATCTTTCGAAAAAAAAGACTCTTTGTAAAAAGACTGGCTGTCAAAAAATAACTTTTGTTCGCAATCATTTTTCGTTCGTTATTTTCATAGTTTTTTTTTTTACACGTTTTAACGATATTCCATATTCATTTGCCAATATTTGTTTTCGTTTATACAAAAAAGAAATGGAAAAAATTGTCAGTGAGAATGAAAACTTCTTTGGTCGTTGGTTGAAAAAATTATCATAGTACGAAAAACAGCATTTCGAAATAATTCTTTTTCGGAAGCACAGCACTTTGGGGTGAGAATCCCGATTCTTCGAGTTTTTACTATAAAAAACGAGCATCGGTTCCATCCCTCATTCATTTTTTATTGCAAAAATACAATTTTTGTTTGTTTTGTTTTTTTTTTTAAGCTCTGCATATTGATGGTTGAAAATTTGAAGACGATGTCGAGAGTACATGGATTTTGAAAGCAATCAATTTTTCGTGGAAATCTCTTTGAAGGAGAGTGTTATTTTTGAAAAACAGTGAAATTTAGTTGAGCAACAATTTCAAGTCATTCCAATGGTTTTTACCGCTATTTTTTAAGTGTAACTCTGTACCGGTGTACGAATTTGCGTAAGAATTTCTTTTTTACTTAATTGGGTACATTTTCGACGACACGTGTAGAACGTCGTAGTCGAAGGGATGCGCGTTCCAGTGACCCGGTTTAGTGGCCTCGCGAGGTCGAACATGTGGCCAATTCGAGTCTTTGTGTGCTATCTCACAATGCCGAAATTCCACCGTGTATTTGGAAACTTGAAACAGATTTTTCAAAAATCAAACTGTTCGAATATTGCTGTATATAATAAATAATTATCTTCTCTTCTTCTCTTCTCTATATTTATAAATCTGTTCGCTAAAAAATGTTTGGCCACTTTTCAATCGAAAACCACTGAACCGATTACGACGAATCTTTCACGAGATTAAAGATCATGATCCAAACTGGGTTTGTGGTTTTACAAAATTTCTTTATCTTAATTTTTATAGGAATGTGAGAAAAATATTTAACGATTTTCAAAACTCATCGGTAGTTGAATGTTATCGATATACGAAAAAATTGATTTACCAATTTGAAGGAAATTGGAAAACGAACAAAATGAGGGGTGGCTGAATGCTCACTTCGGTATAGAAAAAAAGTTACAGCATTTTTAATGAAATGATGAAAAAAAAAAACGAAAATCGTTCGTTTGATTTTTTTTTTCTTTTTTTTAAAGAAAAAACTGAAGAATTATGTCTGAAGTTGAAAAATAATCGTAAAAAGATAGCCCATGTAACTTCCTAATAATTTTTTTCTGATATAGATATATAGATTCAAACAAAATTCAGACATTTTTTCTTCGGGCAAAGCCCGCAGGCACAGCTAATTAAAAGTATAACTTAATTATTATTTTTCCATTTGCTTTCTTATATGTAGATACAAATTGTTAACGGTGCTGTACTCGTGTCCTGGAGACAAGATGTACTCGAGAGACAAATCGATTACGGTGCTCAACTCGGACACATCGTTTTGGGCCTCGCACGTATGGAGCTTCGAAATTTTTATAGAAACGTTATGCCAGTCGCCGAATACTTCGATCGGAGTGGTATTCTTCTGGAGGTACATTTTAGTTGTAAAAATATTCCAATTTCTAGAGAATTATTATTCTCGATATTGGCACGAAGATTTTCAGTTATTTTTTAAACGTATTTTTATAACTTTCTCATCCATTCGTTGAATTTGCTTCATCGCCCTGAATTGTATAAATGAAAAAATGGCGATTGAGATTAAAATATGGCAAAAATCATCGATTCAAGAGTATTTATCATATCGTTTAATATGGTCACGTGCTACTTGTATCATCGATCTCGTCAAGCGTCAAAATGCCAACTGATATAATAATCTTTCTTTACGGGAGAATGAGGTCACATGTGCCAAAATTTTTGTCGAGTAATTTATCGATCAATCAAGCAAGCAAACAAACCTCGGATGAATAAATAACATGTGAGCGATTCTTGCATTGTTTCTAAAAGAATATAAAAAAAAAAACAATATGATACGTAGATTAACGGCGAACGAAATCCGAGTGACGTCTACGTCGATTTTCGCGAAGCGGTTATGAGGATTTTGGGACTTTCGGAGGGTAATATTCGTGATAAAGCACCGCCACGTTCTTTGGAGGCTGAGGTAAATATGCAATTGTTTTTTCTAACCCAGAAGATCAAGTTTTTCGATATTTTTTGTGCTGTTTTACTGGAAATCCGGAAAGATGACGTAGCGCGAGGATGATTATCGAGTGAACGATAAAATCAATCGTATTTTCACACTTTTCTCATTGAGACCGAAAATTTGAGTACCCACAAGCGGGGTATGAAAAATTTCAATTTTTCGAACCCATAAAACTACTGAAAGAAATATTATTTTCGACGATATTCGGGTCCTTGAAGAATCTAGTATTTTAACTTTATTCAGTTTCAAAATTTAGTGACCGATTCTCCAGAACCTCAAACCTAAATATTAACTTTCGAAAATATCAATTAAAGGAACCTGATCGAATATTCGAGGCTTTGAGAAGGGAGTCGTTATCTGGTCTCATTGATTCAACCCCCACGTTTCTTTCCCTCTCCGATTAGCACAAGAGCTATTCTAGCTCGAGGGAATCCACGTTCGTGTACACAAGGAAATGATATATCGAACGACTGTAGGAAATACACTTAAATTTCATGAATCACAGAATTCTCATTGTGTCCATCCCAAACTTTTATGGGCATAGTTATTTGAATCGATAACGCGCGATTCATAAAATCATGGTGGAAAAATATTTCACCGAGTTCGTTAGAGTTAAGGTAAAAAGAGTCTATGATAAATCGCTAGAAGATTCTAACACTTTCCATTGTGTTATTACTCGTTTTCTACAAGCGTAGTAATTTCGTGGTTCATGATAATAATCTCGTAGAACTAATATCTGACTGAAAAAGAGCTTAAAATTGTTGGATCAGTGTAAAAATCCCAGGCATTCAATTTTCCCAGCCTTCTACATCGTTTTAATTGGAATTTTTACGTCCAAAGGTCGAAGTGGAACGACGTGGAATAAATTCCAGTTCATCCTCTCACAATGAGAAGCTCGTAGTGACTGAAGTTTCGCCAAGGTCACCAGTGCCACGAGCCAATCCAGCGAAGACTGCAAACAAACCGAGGAAGGGGATTCCTACGTTTATATGGGTCATAGGTGAATTTCGACATATGATAAAATGATTTTTGCTACTTCTCCGAAAGACACGTGACTCTTTGAACGTTTCCACGTTTCTTATTGTCATTTCGACCCCCATTTTTAAAACGCTCAATTTACGAATTCACCGCAGGAGGACCCGGCAGCAACAAAGCGAGTTTGTGCACTCAAGCCGTTACGAATATGGAACGTTGGGTCCACGTCAGCATAGGTGGCCTTTTAAGAACAATGGCATCATCAAATACAGTCGTCAAAAACGCTATCGAGTCCGGTGAAATGGCACCACAAGATATCGTAATGCAACTTGTTGAACAACAAGTACTCATCAATCGAGACACCGATGGTATCATCATCGATGGCTTCCCCAGAGACCTCAATCAAGTTCAAGCTTTCGAGACCAAGGTAAAGCTTCAACAAAATCAAATTACATGGCAGTGCACCAAAAAAATGATAGTACAACGACACGAAGGTGTTTCGTTACCACGAAATATCTACATTCTCCAATATTTCTCTTCCAAAATCATTTTTCAATGATAATTCCTAAAAATTTCAAAGCCTCTATCTTGCTTCTGATTTTCAACGTCTCTGCTCTCAATTAGGTGTGCTTCTTTACTTCATAACAATGATATTGACCCAAAAACAGAATTATTCATTTATTTGACTTGAAATCTGGGTGAATTATTCAAGTTCAATTATTTCTTTAGTAAAAATGTTTTTCGTAACCGACAACATAGCTCAATTGAGTCCAATTCTTTTCGTTTTTTGATATAATTAGAAAAAAAAGAATGTTTTAAAAATACCTTTTGTCTCTAATATGCGATGGAAATATTAATTTTTTTTACAGTTCGGCCAAGAACCTCCGCTCGTACTCCTCGATTGTTCAAAACTCCAACTAGGTCGTGGTAGACTCGACGACAGTGTTTCAGCTTTTCGAAAAAGATTGGAACTCTTCCGTGAAGTTTCTCTGCCAATGCTGAAGACACTCGACAACGAGGATCGTCTTACAATCGTGAGTACCTGTTTCCAAAAAAAACTGAATTCGTATACAAAATTGAGATTTAATTACCCTGAAAGTTGATAGCAAGAAATCTTTAGAAAGATTGATGCTGCAAAATGTTTTGACAAAAATTGCATCCAATTTACAGATCGATGGTGACACGGACGTGCCATCGGTCCAACAAGAATGCGCCGCTGCTCTCTATCAATTAATGCGAGGAGCGAGACGTAAAGAAGAGAGAAATGGGAACGGTGGTGTTTTTTCGCGTCCCGTTTCAAACGGCCCAAACTCGATAGCCCCCGGTAACATGAACGGGGGTCAAAAAGTGCCCTTGGCCAATGGAGTGGCCAAGCACATAATAGAAAACGGTGTTAACGCTCTGGCGAATCACGTGGAGAAGAATATTGGAACGATGAAAAATGGGAATCGTTTGAACGGGATTGCGAACAACGTGAGGCAACAAAACGGTGTGATCAATCATCTAACCCATCAAAATGGCGCCGCGAATGGCGCGGCGAACGGCGTCGCGCACATGCTACAAAACGGCGTGGGACATCTCGCTAACGGTAACAATAGGGTCGCGCCTTTTAATGCCAATAACGCGAAAGATCCTCTCAGAAATATGTACAACGAAGTCGAAGGCTATCGGCAGGATCTTCACATATAAGAATCAATCGAAACTATACAAACCTTGAAAATAATTCATTTTTTTAAATAAATTTAACAAAATATGAAGAAATAGAGAAAGACCGAAGTTTGAGTTCAAAGAGCTTTAAAATCATAGGGAAACGTTCGAAATCAACAAAGAACAGAGATAAAAATAAAACTGTGGAGAGCGTACATTTTTTTTGCGATCAATTAGATGATATTTGGAGCAAGAACAATCAGAAAATTCGTTTTTTTACTCTCCCAACTTTTGAAATTGAACCGGTTTGAAATGATATAATTTTGTTTCTTTAGTTCTCTCGTATATCAACAAATATAAATCGAACAATAACTTCGGGAATTCTTATACGATTCGAGGCGCCAAATTTGTACGGGCGTTAATCACCGCAAAATTTATATGTTAAGCGTATGGTGACTGAAGAATGCTCACAAATTAGTTTATTCGTATTAATTACTTAACGTAGCTGAGAAAAAAAAAACGAAATAACATTAAGTGAGAGGGTGTCTCTAAAAGAACAGAAAAAACTGCTATTAAGCGTCTCATTTGAGAATGAAATGAAAGAGAGAATACGAAATTCTAAAGGATCGACGAAGAGAGAAAAAACAAAATCTCGTTACGTTCGTTGAGGTTGAATTAAAGATTAAGAGATACAAGATCAATATTGTGATCGTCGATAGACTGTTTTTTTATGACCAGTGAAAGTAATTATAACGAAAAATTGAAAGAACGATGAAGAAAAAAACAGAAAGAAAGAGAGAAAAAAAAAGTTGTGCACTTCTCATCCAATCCGTCAGTCGCGCATCGATCAACAATCCAGTATTTTTCTCATTGATCTTGAATGTCATTTATTATCTCTCTGATCAGAGACGCTCTATAAATATTTTCATATCTCGAATATGACCATAAATGGAATTAAGCTTAAAACAACAAGTACCTATCACAATACTATTGTACCCTGATATTAAAAAAATACTATTTTCGACAGTCGTTGCAAATGAAGTAAGAAATGTATACGGAATGATATATTTTTTTCAGATTCGTTATAATAAGCTAGTATATCCGCGGGCGGATTTGTGAGATTAACAGAAAAGTGACGTTTTACGAAACCAGAAAATTGTGTAAAATTCAATTAGGATTAATATCCGATAACTCGGTGGACTTGGAAAATTCTTGAACTCGGACAAATCGAATGATTTGTGCGAAAATCTGATAAGAAGTCATTTGGAGTTGATAAGAAAATGACAGTTGGAACATTTTTATTTTTTAGGTCTCTTACGATGTATATGTACAGCCACGAATTCATTGAAAGTCAACTTCTTCAGCTTGATCGATTTTATCGAATATCTGTTCTTCGATTTTTTTATGTTTTTAATCTGAAAGTCCTTAATATTTTTAATGTTTTTGGAATATGATAAAAATAGAGCGGAATCATCTCTCGAGCTCAAAACCGGAAAGCTATCCGTTCTAGGGCGCCATCTAACGTAAAAATACAATGACGTAAACCGTTAAAATTTGAATGATGAAATTCACCGAATTGAGGTTAGATTTTTGTACAAATCCGTTGATTCGAATACGTCCGAGGATTATTACGAAAAAAAAAAAAACATCGAAAAAATTTTTATTTTGCTCGCGGTCCGTTTTTATCAATTGGAAAAAACGTGGTGAACTATTGGTCGCTAATTGGCATCGTAATTTTGATGTATTTGAGATGATAAATAATGGTGACGAAAAAATAAAATGACCAATGATCAAAGACCAAAATGAATATTTAGCATTTTATCGGGCACGTACGGACGCAATTTTTCGTCGATACCATAAGTACATTTAGGATTATCGTTTTATTATGATATTAATCAGCTAAATGCATCGTTTAAAAAACTTTCAGTGACATATGTTGAACCATTTTTTCCGTCTATCGTTGCTAATTACGCATTAAACGTTTTTCTGACAGTTGCAACAGAAAATGCAGTTTTTGTAACTGAAACATCGTAACAATGACGATCGAGAAGATAAAAAAATCGAATATTCATTTAAAAATTCATAAAATCTTTGATTGCTAGACATTTATTCGAACGTTATATATCGTAAAGTTAGTTTTTTAGGTTACATTTTAGACAAAAATTGTTACAGATAATGAAAAATAGCAGATGCGCTTCTAAAACATGAAAAAAAAAACACTCTAATAATCGTTACATATATAATTTATCGTTAACGAAAGTATACGTTAATTTTGCTGACAAGATTTATGAATGGTGCTCGACGATATAACGCGGAAGAAATCAGGTATTTCAACAGTATTAATTCTCCCGTTCTTCGTTATTTTTATCATTTCCTATCCTCATTATTACGTATCTTATACATTCTATATACTTCAGTATATAAATACATATTTGAATATACTTATCATTTGTAATACTTTAGTTGAATGTTGTGTACGAAACAAAATAAGCGAAATAAATACCTCTCTGTGGACCACTCGAATCGCGTACCCTTTATTACGTGAAAAAAATGAATTCTCTGTTCTCACGAGCGACACAAACCTCTTTATTTTTCTTCCAATCATTTTTTAATTAGATCACAACTAAAACATTTTCACGAAATATCGACGCCGTTCTCTCTCCGGCCATCGCAAGAATTGGACTCATAAAAATATCCAGTCTCGATTTCTAGAGCTAGACTAACTCGGTTTTCTAACTATTATTCATTTTTTTTTCCCAACTGTATCGTCGCTTGACCAAAAACTTTCAATTTCCATGCCAAATAGGTTGGATTTAAAGAGATATATTATCTTTTATCTTCAACCAGCTGACAGACGTTGTGCAAGAGAAATCACTCAGTGCTAATTGCGTAAAATTGGGTTTAGTCAGAATTGTGACTATTCAAATGTGTCATGGGCGACGCTGGTGAAACACTTTTGTATTGCCAGCTTTTTTAGAATTACGTTTTCAGAATTAGAGATAATTTGAAGAGTTAAAGCGAGGGAGCCAAATGAAAATCGCTCAAAGATTCATCTTTGAATATTTTCGTTACCAATTTCTTTTTCAAATTTTCATCATATTTTTTATCGAAATATTCTATAAACACAAAAATCAAGTCAGGGCAAAAGTTATTGTCTTAAATCTCGCAAAAATATCCCTAATTTGGAGATTCGACGACGAATTCCTTGGTTTAACGAATTGATCAAATAAAACAAGAATAAATTAATATTCGAATTTTTCTATATTGTTTTCAGGATTCGGATCCATTACGAAAGAGGCAATAAACACAAGAATGAGCAATATTAATCCGACGAATGACTAATAAATAACTTTATCTACTTAACACGGGATGTACAAAATCATTTTTTTTTATAACATCCGAAGTACAATTTGGTACCCTTCAGTACTTGAAAGATCGTCAATTGACAGAACTACTTAAAAAATTGCAGCAAGTCCCAGCGCAGACACAATGGTAAGAGCGAGAACCGTGTAACCAGTTTTGTAGACTCCTTTCATGGTTAAGAATTGTCCTAAATCCCATATCTGAAAAAAACATCATCACCAAAGTTGCTAAACAGCCCAAACTATTGATTGGACGAATATGAAATTGAGAAAAAAATCAAAATCTTCTCACCAAATGACGCATTCCGTTGAAATAATGATAAGTCGCGGGCAGTGCGAGCAAATATTTTGCTAAGAAAAGCAGCGGAATTGGCAAACACATAGCGTCGATCGACGAGACTATTCCATTCATGCCTCCCGGAACAAAAAGCGTTCCTGCAACCATTTATTTAAAAATTAGTATAATCTTTTGGTGAATTATGAACTCATGTTATTTTGGAGTGTACCAGAATACTCTTAAACTCACCCTTGCTCTGCCACCTCAAAATTTTATCATTTGTAATATTCTATTTTTATTTCATCAAAATATAAATTGCTCAAGATTTTAAATATCAGCGATGGAGGCATCAACTGTATGGAGCTCCAGTGATTTTATTCAGATTCAAGGAAACCCCTAAAGAACGTTCTCAGGAATATCGAAAAGTGATGAAATAATATAATTCATTAACAATAAGATCATTACCGTAAGCCAACATCATTCCATAAGAGGAAAGAATCATGCCCGTAGCTCTGTGAGTAATGGAAAATATGGCGGGCAGTTCGAACTTATAAATGGTCAAGTGCGGCGACAAAGGACGCTTGAGTCGAGCATTTTTCTCATCATGAGTTTCGCATACAGATGCTGCGGTGGATTTGGTTAAAGAAGATGTGATTTCTCTGGGGCTGGAAAAACGAAATCGAATGGAATATCTCAGAAAAATACATCGAAATACTTTTTCTCAATTTCGTTTGAGCACCGATCGCCATAGTTAGCCCATAGTCTCGTGCCATTCTACCCGTGAATCTTCCGGAGAGGTTATGTAACGTTTAAAATCGTGGTGAAAAGAGAAAAATTACCTGGATGTATAGAGACTACGAAAATGGTGAAAATCTAAACCTCGGCGGCAAAACAATCTGAAATGATTAAGTTTTATCAATCAATATGTCAAGTCCCCCAATGTTTCATTGGTATAAACATTGAAGCTTTGACAGTTTGTGAAAAATATCAATCTTCCCTGTTTTTTTAGAGTTTACTACACTTTTTCTTACCTGGAATAAGTCAATGCCATTTTTCTATGTTACTGTTATCGTCCTGGTATATCGTTTTGTCGAAATTGAGAAAAATTCAACGTTCTCAATGAATTCTCCGGTATATTTTGGTCCGATTACATTACGTCACAGAGAATTGTCTTGTGATGAAAGTTCATGTACGGCCCTGAATGTTAAACGATAATTTTTCAGACGACCGCCATGAGCGCTGCGACGCGCACGCGGTCTCGGTTCAACTGGTTGCTACTACTTGCCCTCCTCTAATTTCCCGAATCGACGTTCTACTGAATGCTCTGACTCGTGTACCTTGGATCCAAGTTGACAATACAGGAGCGTAAAGTAAACAAAAGTTCCATCTCATTTTTGACGTTTAAAAAAAATCTAAACAAACTGCGAAACTATCTGATATCTCAATGTTCTGAAAAGTGTGTTTTGAATGGATAACACGGATACTGTTTGTTTTATGTTTCACAAAAGTGAGTCTTTTATATTTGTTTTCGCTATACGTCAGAAACATATGTTTTGCAATATTGAATAAAACTTCGATGACAGCGTAATTTATTGTTTTATCAGAACGATGCACAACCGGTAATGCGCGTCTACATTGTTGGGGACTGTTTTCAAATCAAATTTAACACTTTTGATAAAATTTACGCGTGAAATAAATTTATGTTCAAGGCGAGGTCAACTAATTACATTCTAATGTGAAAAAAACTTCGCAATTCCATCATAGCGTTCTTTACGTAATATATCATGGGAAACTTCAAAACTCTTGAACGTTTTTATGAACATTTTCGGAACATTTCGGTTGAAAGATGGTCGAAGCAGCGTTATAGTTAGAATCTACATTTTATATATCTACTAAAAAAAAATCGATTCAGATATGGACGAAATTGGACCGGCTGTACAACCTCGAAACCTTCAAGGTTTCAACCTGTTGCTTGGAGCGACTGAATTCTTTGGTGGAGTTCTAATAGTTCTGGTGGCAGTATGGCTCAATAATTTTCGTGGTGGTTTTGCATGGACAGAAGATCCTGATCATCAATTTAACTGGCACCCTCTTTTGATGACTATCGGTCTTGTATATCTCTATGCAAATGGTTAATTACATATGATACTAAGAAACTTAAATATTGCATTCATGATAACAGGTAACTAATTATCCTATTCTGTACCTTATCGCAGGAATGCTCATTTATAGAACAAGAAGAAACATGCGAAAGAAGAATCTGAAACTTATTCACGGGGGTATAATGATATTTGTCATTTTATTGACTACGATTGCTCTAATCGCGGTTTTTGACAGTCATAATCTCAAAGCTAAACCCATCCCAAACATGTACACTCTACATAGTTGGGTTGGATTAACCAGTGTTATTTTGTTTTGTTGCCAGGTGAGCCAAATTCTTCATCTTTGTATTCCGAGTTTTATATTTTATTCAAATTTCGAGATTTTCCTACTGTCAAATATTTTGTGAGTTCTTAACATTTTTTTTGAGCATCGCTCATCAAAAAAATGTATGAGGAAATTATGGTTTGAGTTGTGGGTCAGATAATTCAACCTGACAAATCTAGGCGTAATATGATGGTCTGAAAATAATCTTGATACTGCAACTGTTGCTTCATTCAACAGTGGGTCGCAGGAGGAATATCGTTCCTGTGGCCTGGTATCGAAACTTCCTTAAGAGAGTCTTACATGCCTGTTCATGTATACTTTGGAACAGCTGGCTTTGTGGCAGTAATTGCCTCTTGTCTTATTGGACTCAATGAGAAAGCTTTCTTTTCACTTCCGTATGTAATTTGATTTATAAAAGTCCTGTCAACTGTGGTATTTTCCTTTTTCTGTTCCCCTTATATTTTTGCTTGTTCCAGTGACACATATGCTCAACTCCCCAACGAAGGACTTTTAATCAATGTAATTGGACTAATTTTCATAATTTTTGGAGCTCTTACTGTATACATTGTGAGTCAACAGCGATACAAACGCGATGATAAATATGAGGACAGTTATCTTCTTGGAACAAGAGAAAACTAAACTTTGTAAATGATCTCTCACACTTTTTAAAATGATTGACTGTGCTTCCGTAACGTTTGCCAAACATTTTACTTCTTTGTAACAAAAAGAAGTGGGTGCTACATGTACATGACGCTTTGATGCACACGCACATTGTGATTTTAATGTTTTTAATGTGATTATTCGTCTCCTCACAATCAACTAGCAGGAAGAATGTATTACGTATATTTTTATGTTGATTCGAGTGATATATATTTATTAATAAGCAGAAGCTGATGTTACAAAATAAAAATGCTGCAAATCTAAGTGATTCTTTTGTTTTTGTATATCTCTTTTATCCTACTGTGTTCATTAAAAAAGCACACCAGACTTGACAGCGGATAGCAAAAACAACGATATATTCATTCACCAATCAAAATTTTTTTTTTTCAACAAATTAACGAATAAAATACTTCCATAACAACTCCATTACCTGGTGGAAAAAAATTATAAATAGATTTTCATGAATTCATTGTAATTGTTTATGAAAAAATTCTTGTAACAAGAATCATCGTATGAATAAATTGAAATTTACATTTATCATAACGTATTGTATGAAAAATTGTATTCGAACTATTTGTCATCACGGTTGCGACCACGGTTAAAACGCTCTATTTTTTATTTGTGTTGAAATTGTTTCAACTTCACATTTTCAGGTTATGTCACACGATGTCTCAACAACCAACAGATGATAAATCAAGTTCCTTTCGAAAAATTTATCGAAATTCCTACCGCATTTGGCGCATTTATATCGTCGAGTGGTTTATTATTTTTTTTTTAAATGAATTTCAAAAAGTACCCCCAGAGTTAGCAAAGTACTACTTTGGTTAGTTGATGAATTCTCCTAACTGATGTTATAAATGAAAAACGTCAAGATAGCTCGATTTAAATTTATTTTTTGAGAAAAAATAATTCAGTCACAAAAGTATGGTTATATATATACTACGACTTATCAAATTAGACGGAATTAATAGTTTATAAGAATAACAAAACGCTTACGAAGGGTCGAAACTAGAAAGCAAGTCGCCAAGATTTTTAAACAGGGATTTTTCTTGAGGGAAGCAAAAGTACCGATTTTTGAAACATCAGACGATCGCCGGAGTGAAACTTGAATATAGATTGTGCAGAAAGTAGATAACTGCGTTAGTCAAGTACGTTTTAGAAATTTTTAAACTTCCGAAGGACTTGTCAATAAATCTTGCATACGAAAATAAGGAAAATAGTATGTTGCATTTAGTTTATCGAAATTCTACGTAAAAATGGATTCTTTCCAATAAAAATAAAGGAACTTTCACCGCTCACTCGGTTGTTCAAAGGTGTAGGGAAAGTATAAAAAAACACGAATTATTTAGCTGTGATAAAACCATTTTATTAATTTTTCATTTTCTAAAATTTTTTTTACAGCAAATTTGTTTTGCAGTTTCGAGATGTCTCGATAAGCATATGCCGTTTAAGCTGTAAAATAAAATTAGTACTCTAAAATTCTCATCCGCAGCTTGAACAAATAAACAGTTGGGAGGAATGTGGATTACAAGGATAGGTCAATGTGAACCATAGCGAGAAGCATGTTTCGCAAACGATGCTTCAATATGACGAATGAGATGGAAGAACTGGAGATTGGAATGATGAATAAGAGATTAGTCATGAAAAAAATTAGAAAAAAAAATTGCTACAAGTCATGCGTCTAATTTTACACACCGAAAAAAACAGCCATTTTCAAAAAAGCGTATCAGATACAAAAAAAAATTGTAAAAACTATTTTAAAAAAAGGCAACAAAGATAAATATGTCCTCTTCAAAACTTTGTTTGCTAAATTGAAATATCTTTATTTTTCAAAGAGCTATCAAACTTGTAGTGCAGCATAAATTTTTTTCCGGTGATTAGCCTCTTTTGATACGTCGCTATGATACAAGTTCAAAATTAAGGTCATTTCAACTGATCATAGTGTAACAAAAATGGATATGTACAAGTTATGAATTTGAGAAGGACTGTTCTCTCATCTTTCCCAGAGGTGAAATTCATCCAAATATAAGTTCCGATATAAATATACAATAAAAAAACAAGTACAAAATAAATAATGAATATCAAATTGAAACTTCTTTATTTTTATAATTATATTGAAGTTAAACAATGAAATACAAACGTTATGTATTAAGTAACACAAATAGAACATAAATGAAAAATACATGTATGAAATAAATACAAAAAGTATAAATATTCTGTCATATGACAATTACTTTGTGGATTTCTCCGAATATGGAAGTGAAACTTCTTCTTTTATTTTATCAAAACTATATCTAGTGGAACTAAATGAAAAATAGGAACTGCAACATAAATGAAAAAGTTTTCATTACATCATGCTGTTAACACACACACATTAACAAATATTCAGTTGAGCTGTTTTTTGTTTTGTTTTCATAATTATCTTAGAAAAATAATTTAACTCTGATTAAAAAGAAGAGCTTCTTAGGCGTTGAATCTTTATAGAAAAAAGTTACGGAGATCTGTTTTTTTTAACGATACCGACGTTTGCGATTATGATACTCTTCTACGCTGTCATAATCATCATAATAATCAATTTCAAGACTGGCAAGTCGTGGATGAGCTTGAAGCTCCTTCATGCCATTCCGAAGATCAGAAAGATGATCCAAGTATGATCTATTTTCTACTTGGCATTGTTGACATTTAGCAATCAGAGTGTCGATAAATGTTTCCATGTTTGACGCAATATTCTTTATGTCCTGAAGTAAATTCTTGTAGCTCGATGAAATACTCATTGATTCCGACATCATCTTTTTGAACGTGCCAATCATCATGTTGACCCTTGTGCCTTGTGGATCAACAAAACATATAGCACATTGGTCGTGTCTTTCTTCAGTGAATATTCGCAATTCTTCGTTGCTGAAAATTTCTCTTATATTTTCGCATTCCATAATTTCTCTGATTTCTTCGGATCTTTTAACTATTTCATTCCATGTCTCTTTGGAAAATTCAACGTGACAGGAATGATCGACAGCCTTTAGTTTGAAAGCAAAATTAATGTTTGGCACAATACTTTTGAGATATATTTCCAGCTTTCGACTGTTACTGTGATTTAGATTAAAACATTTGCTTTTAACGTTAGCAAAAATGGACTGCACAGTATCCATTATGCAATGCACTTGATCGTCTCCTGTGAAATACAAAATGTAAAGTGATTTTTATTGTGGGTACTATTGCTTTGTGTCATTTTGAAGTATAATTTTACAAAATTTGAAAGTACTTTTTAGGTTAGTTGATAAAATAATTCTCCTACTGATTTTATGAATGAAAAACGCAAAGACAGCTCAATTTAAATTTATTTTTTGAGAAAAAATAATTCAGTCACAACAACGCGTAAGATTGTTTATACTACGACATATCAAATTAGACAGAAGTAATAATTTATAAGAATAACAAAACGCTTCCAAAGGGTCAAAATTAGAAAGCAAGTCGCCATGATTTGTAAAAAAAAATTTTTTTTTTATAATGTGTACTTACGTTCGTTGAAACGATTTGTTTGTAGAAACAAATAAAAATACAGACAGTTAGATAAAAAGCAATTCAATAAAATAATCAATTCAAGGGCAACTTTGTTGCTTCTTCTTTTTCTTTCTTTATTTGATTGGCTCAGGTCTTTGTTCTAATCAACTTTGTTGCGATGCAGTGAATTCTCTTGATGGAGACAAATGTGGGATATCCAAAGACGGGGTTTTTAGGGTGAAGCAGTAAAACGCTTTTTCATACAGCGGTCATAGCGGTTAACTCGGGAACTAAAAGTTTATCCTACGGAACTCTGCCAAATCTGTTGCTGGCAGAGTTCTGTAGGATAAACTTTTAGTTCCCGAGTTGACCGCTACAAAAAAGCGGCCTTACTGCTTACTGTTATCACCCCAAAAACGTCCGTCTTGAAAAATGCCTCCCAAATATAAACCGGTAATAAAGTTTTATTTATATACAATTTATTTGTTCAGGAGAAAAACGACATAGAATCTTGATATATGTAAAGGTTATGTTTGTTGATCGATTGATTAATATGAAGCATTCAATATTATTGTCAATAATAAACTGCATAAGCGGATATTAATTCTAATGAAGCATAACCTTATTTTCCAGTTATCAAATTTTTTTTTTCATCTGAAGTCCACATGTATTTTGTTTTCAATGAATTCCCCATAATTAATCGAATTATCAAATAATAGATGAAAATTTGTTGCCATTTCAGGGAGGTAAAAAATTTCCTCCAAAATCGACATTGAAACCACTACCAAAACAAGTTGAGAATCATTCCACTTCATCGTCCACTCATCTGGAATCAGGTGGGCTTGACCAAGAAGCCGAAAATCAACTAGAACTAGAACTATGCTGGTGTATAGAACAATTACAAATGAACTTGGACGGTGGAAAACTAAGTGAAAAGCAAGCATTAGAAAGCACAAAAACACTTAATTTATTGAAAAATAATTCGGTCGCCTTGATAAGAAAGCGTCAAGCCATGAGAAACACATTTGGTGATTATCGAGCCAAAATGGTTCAGGATGAAAAGAAACATGGCAAATATGTGGCCAACTTCAAATTTGCAAAGTCAAAAATGGATTGTAATAAATCTGTATTTTTGAGGAAAGCGACGACTGAAACTGCTATAAAAAAATCGTGTGAAGAAAAATGCAGCGATAACAAAGAACAAGGAGATAAAAGTCTTATTTATGTTGAAAAACCTTTCGTCATGAGCAAAGAAACGTCAGATGTTCCATTTACGTTTAATTTCAGTATACCTGAACCTGAATAAAAGATCCTCATATCCATTTACTATTTTTATTTTACTTTTTATTACACTATATTTTTCTATGACAATAAATGAAATGAACGACGAATATGTTTTTCATTTTTTCAAAACAAAAATCTCCAGTGCTTGTGTAAAAGAAACAAAATTTCCATAAATATCAATCTCCACGTTAAAATAGACTAAAAATTATCATCACATTGAATTCACCTTCTTTTTAGATCGATTTTGTTTAATGATTCAAAACGATTTGTCAATTGTCATTCAGTTGCCGAATCATATGCTTTTGCTAAAGCAAATTACTTCATACGGTCCTGTGGCGCAACGGATAACGCGTCTGACTACGGATCAGAAGATTCCAGGTTCGAATCCTGGCAGGATCGAAAATTTTTTTCTTTTCCATTTCGACATCATATTTTATCATAGAATAGATTACGATTTATTTGATGAGTGGGATGTCAGAATTTTATTTTTATTCGTTACAGGAAAAAAATGGATTGTACGTCACTTATCCCGAATCGAACGGTTCGAACATGTAGTTTTAGATTTTTATGCCTACAGATATTCGACACGTACGATGCACACATACAGGAAGTACACAGTTAGCAGCGCAGGTACCTTCAGCGCCGCATCGTGAACAGTCGTGAGGGTCGAAAGCGTGCACGCCGTATGGAAAATAAGAAAAATCATTAAAATAATATAAGACGCGGTAGTGAAAAGAAAAGAAATTTTCGATATTTCATAATAGAAAATTCGTGAAAATGAGCGACGACGTTATAACTGGGATAGAAGGCCTCAATGTGAAAGCTGAAAAGGCATGAAATAATAATTTTTATAATGCATCGCGTCTAAAATAACCTAATCTTTTATTCTTTCATTCAAATAAAATCATATATTGAGTAAATATGCTGTCTGTATTACGGTACCGTGGTTGCATACAGTGCGGCACCAAGTGGACACATGCTTGGGTTGGTTAAAACGATTTTTTATCATTAGAACTTTATTTCCCTCGCCGAAAAAACGTTTTCCACATTTTTTTTTTTCTCCGTTCATACAACAATCGTTATAACCAGTGACAGAGTGTCGTTTCGTAACAAACGGAAGTATTCGTTCTACTAAAATCGTGTTTAACCACAAGCGTCAATTTTGTAAAATCGATTTTCTGATGCAATCCTAATATTCATATTAAGAGGAAATTTCTATAACGCCATGCTAAGGAAAATCAGTCATTTCAAGCTAACAATATCGTTCGAAAGTCACGTTACCAGTTGATCTTTTTCAGTACAATCTACATATATGTGTAAAAGATAATTTAATTGTTTTCTTATTTCTTTTTAGACAAAAATGAAACCTTCGAAGGAAAAGAAAAACAATGCATCTGAAAAAAATAGCGTTACGGAGCTGAAACCGTGGCCTGCGTACATTCAAGTAAGAAAACCTCTGTTTTGTAACTCAATTCATCATGAGAGCTTTTTCCAACTGAATTTGGATAAAGTATAATTGGAAGTTTTTCTAAGGTCCAGAAGCTACTGATAAAAATAATTGCAAGGATCGCATCACCGTACTGTATTTCTGGTCAGAAATTGCAAATCACAGATTTTTTCATGCATTTTTGTGAATTTTCTTGATGATTATTGATTATTTCACTCTCACAGTTTTCCATGAATTTTCTCAGTTGAAGCATATTTTCCTTGCTCCAGATTTTGTTCACAATAATTGATTTTTGCATCCTAATGATAAATATATTTGTAGGACCGGATAGTACTGTGGGATAAGTTGAAAGCTGAGTACGACGCCGACTTAGCATCGAAGAAGCCGGAAGACATAACTGTCACTCTTCCAGATGGCAAAGAGGTTCCGGCGCAATCGTGGCGTACAACGCCGTATGAAGTAGCGAAAAACATAAGTCAAGGACTGGCGGACAACACGATAATAGCTCGGGTGAACAAGGAGTTGTGGGACTTGGATCGTCCGTTGGAGGGCAGTTGCAAGTTAGAGCTTTTGAAAATCGATGATGCAGAAGCTCAGCAAGTATTTTGGCACTCGAGCGCTCACATATTGGGCGAAGCGATGGAGCGTGTTTACGGAGGTTGTTTATGTTATGGGCCACCGATAGAGAATGGTTTCTACTACGACATGTTCCTCGGTGACAAAGGAATTTCAAATCTTGATTTTCCGTACTTGGAAAGTCTATACAAAAACATAGTAAAAGAGAAGCAACCGTTCGAGAGATTAGAAATGAGCAAAGAGGATTTGTTGGAAATGTTCAAGTACAACGAGTTCAAAGTTCGTATATTGAAGGAAAAAGTAACGACACCCAAGACGACTGTGTATCGCTGCGGTCCCCTGATCGATTTGTGTCGCGGACCTCACATTCGTCATACGGGCAAAGTAAAAGCTATCAAAGTGACGAAAAACTCGTCGACTTACTGGGAGGGAAATTCTAACGCAGAGTCGTTGCAACGACTTTATGGGATAAGTTTCACGGACTCGAAACAACTGAAAGAGTGGGAGAAGTTCCAGGAGGAAGCAGCGAAACGCGATCATCGCAAGATCGGTCGTGAGCAGGAATTGTTCTTTTTCAACG
Organism: Campoplex capitator; assembly: GCA_037576405.1. Taxonomy (NCBI): domain Eukaryota; kingdom Metazoa; phylum Arthropoda; class Insecta; order Hymenoptera; family Ichneumonidae; genus Campoplex; species Campoplex capitator. The sequence goes on along the minus strand of JARBWI010000322.1, from coordinate 13,017,053 downwards.
AATTATCTCCTGGCTCATGTTTTTTTCAACCTCGTGGAGCACACATTTACAACACTTTGGTCGAATTCATACGCGCCGAATACAGAAAACGAGGTTTTCAAGAAGTCGTCACCCCCAATATTTACAACAGCAAATTATGGCAGACTTCCGGCCATTGGCAACACTACGCCGACAACATGTTCTCCTTCGAGGTTGAAAAAGAAACATATGCCCTTAAACCAATGAACTGTCCAGGACACTGTATGATTTTCGATGTTCGCTGTCGTTCCTGGCGAGAATTGCCGTTGCGCATGGCAGACTTTGGTGTCTTACATCGCAACGAGTTGTCCGGTGCTCTTACCGGTCTCACCAGAGTACGAAGATTCCAGCAGGATGACGCTCACATATTCTGCACCACCGAACAAATCAAAGACGAAGTGCTTGGCGCTCTCGAATTTCTCAAACACGTTTATGGCGTTTTCGGCTTTACATTCGATCTTTGCCTGTCCACTAGACCCGAAAAATATCTCGGCGATCTCGCCGTCTGGGATCAAGCCGAAAAAGACTTGGCCTCCAGTCTCGATGCTTTCGGCGCAAAATGGACCATCAATCCTGGCGATGGCGCTTTCTATGGACCCAAAATTGACATCACCATAAAAGATGCACTACGACGATCGCATCAGTGCGCTACTATTCAACTCGATTTTCAATTACCGATCAGATTCAATTTGACTTATGTCAAGTGAGTATAAATTTCGTAAAATGTACAATTTTACATTCATTTTCAGTATTTTAATTACTTTTCTTAGCTAAAACGATGATTTACAAAAATTACACTTGATTTTATTTCCAATCATTTCATTTTATACGAGTTTCAGAACGAAATAGTTTGCGAAACATTTCAAATTCAGCCATCTTCGGTTTTTACGAACGTTGATGTGCGATAATAAAATGATTGGAAAATTATCCAAAAAGTTTTCAGCAAATGATCCCACGACTTTTTTTCTCGTCGTGTAGAACGAGTTGGTCGATTTTCCAGAATTTTGTTTTTCATTTTAATTTTATTTCTTTCAAATTTTTTGTCTCATTCTTGAAATTCTTCTCAAATATCGTGAATGTTCTAAAAAAAATCGAATGCATTATGAAAAATCACCGATTTCATTTCACGTACAAAAAATACGATTATACTTTTATCAATTTTTTTTGTTTTTTATTCGCAGCGAAAACAGCGAAAAAACGCGACCGGTGATAATCCATCGAGCGATTTTGGGATCGGTGGAGCGGATGATTGCGATTCTGACAGAATCGTACGCTGGTAAATGGCCGTTCTGGTTGTCCCCGAGACAAGCAATGGTTATTCCTGTCGGTCTGCCATTCGACGATTACGCTAATCAAGTGAAAGAAAAATTGTACGCAGCCGGATTCATGGCTGAGGTTGATACAGATTCGAGCGACACGATGAACAAGAAAATTCGAAATGCTCAATTGGCGCAATTCAACTTTATCCTCGGTAATTTGACATTTAGTTAATACAAAAAAATTGAAAGGGCTATAAACAAAAGTAACAATTTATTAAAAAAAAAAGGAATTCTTCAGCAATGATCATTAATTATTTTTAATTCGTTTACTAATTTTCATCAACTTATTTTGTTTCAGTGGTAGGTGAAAAAGAGCGAAGTGGTGGCACCGTAAACGTTCGTACGAGAGATAACATCGTTCACGGCGAAGTGACGGTCGACGAACTTATCAAGAAATTCATCGTTTTCAAAGAAACTAAGGATCGTACTTGCGAAGACAAATTTTAAAAGTGTGCACGATCGTATTATGTCCGATTGAAATCATCAATCTTTCTGTATGCTTACGTCATAACGTTATGATTACAACATTTTTGGGGGCGTCATTCACTGATATTTATGATTTATAATATTTATATTACTACAATTTCCATACGAAGTAGAACCTTTTTTTTGGTTTCTTGAATACACGAACCTTCAATAAAAATGATTAATTATTTAGGGCAATAGACGAGAATTTTGGCTAAGTGTACACTCTGAAAATGAAAGTTCATCCTTGAATGTGAACATCGAAAATAAAAGAAATCTCCCAAAAAATTGTACTTTTTTCCTAAATAGTGAATCCTACTTGAAACAATGGTAGCTTGAGCCAAATTTTATCGAAATGTTTTTAATCGCCACGGAAAAAAAAAAAAATTATTCTAAATGAAATTGAAGTTTTCAACTTCATCTGTGGTAAGTGTATTTTGAATTCATTTCGAATTCAATTTTCCTCGTGTTCATGGTTAATATAATAATATACTTCAAAATATTTTCATGTGCAATTAAAAAAAAACTTAAATAATATCTATTGAAATTGGAGTCTCCCACGGTCGTACATACAGGTCTGGAAACGACAGTAGCATTGCATAGGCAGCATGTGGGCCTCTTAATGTCCAAGCTTTTTTTTCTCACCGCTGCCACGGCATGGCGCTGTGATAGGGGGATGTTACAAGCTATATACAGGCCTAATTTAAACCGTAATGTTCTCTTCACGTGTTCTCGATATTTATTTCGTCAAAAATTATATGGACGTGAACTTGGCCGTCCGACATGAACTTTTCAAAAGTTTTCTGATTTCAATCGTTTGTAGAGTATTGTGAGAACAAAATAAACGCTTGTGAGATGAGTTTATCGCGAAAAAATCAAAAATAAAAAGTAGCGTGAAGTTAGCCCGCCCATTCTACTTTTTTAAACCAAATGAGTCTAATTGTACGTAAATCAATGCGAAATCGTTTGTAGAACACGAATATTACAATAAAAATGTTTGTAAGACGCATATTTTTATGAAAAAGAAAAAACAAAATTTGCACAAGTTTTTCCGAACCAGTCAAGGAAACTGGTGTGTACCATACGGGTCGCAACTGATTTTTGAAATGCTAAAAACGATAAAACTGATTCATAAATGCGAAAGTATATGGATGGTCTGTTGAACTGATTCAGATGTTACCACTGCTGGTCTATTCCTAAATTTTATTTTATGAGGGATTATATAAGAATATTTTGGAATGTTAAAATGGAAAAATTCTACAGACCAAAAAAAATACAGTATTCATTCCTCATTTCATCAATCAATCCACGGTCAGTAAGAGAAAAAACATTTTATCCTTTAAAGATTAACGATTGAAATGGAAATCGAATTCTTTCAAAAATAATAGTTCAAATCAAAGAAAGCCCAACAGTTTGATACTGAAAATTGCTATGCACAGAAATGAAACCAATAAAAATGATGGAATTATGTACTCACTCGTCGATGTCTTGTTCCCCTCCTCAATAACGAACCTACCTTTGGCAAAACCGAAAAGTCCGCAATTCCGAAATAGTCCGCACAGTTAATATCCACTGCTTCCGTTGCAGGACACTCATTGCAGTTGATTAATTTCCACTCGATTTTTCCCAAATCCTGCATGATTCTGAATTCAGACGAGCAGCAGCAGCAGCAGCGTCGTTTTTCCAACGTTGAAAACGACAGTTCATCATAGTTCAAAATTCAAATGCACTAATTCACACAACACCAATATTAACTTTTTACACTCCCGAGATAGTAAACGCGTGATTAAGACGTCAAAATTTTATTTAATTTCCACGTCAACGAACTCATGCACGGAATAAAAAAATCCATTCAATATTTCTTTGTTCCGCTAACTCAAAAAATGTATTTTTCTTGTGGCAATAAACTTTCTTTTCGCAATTGAATACGGTCGGTGACGAGTGACAGAAAGTGTTATGGCAACTGGTGCCACAGTTTCGTGGAAAATCGTGCGTGCTCACGTGGGTGCACGCGTGCACGGGCGCTTGCGTTCTATTGTACTATAGCAATTGCGATAGTAAAAACTATTCGCAATGCTGTACAATAGCTGCGGTTATACAAGCCTTGCGTGCATTGCGTTGCGTTGCACCGTTTGCAGCATCCGGGTTATATGCATGGACCTTGCCTGCGCGACTTCGATATGCGATACAGAAACTGTATCGCGTTCGGAAACAGCAAACTACAGAGTAGATTTATAGCTTTCGTTCCGTCATTCTTGCCGACAATCCCATGGCTTTACGGCTTGCGTGCGTTTGGTGCTTTGCGTTGCGTTGCGCGACTCGCATGTATGGTTGCATCTTAGCTCCGCTTGCGAACACGCGTGCGTGCGAGCATACACACGATTTCCGAAACTGTAACACAGCCGTCACTAGACTGTCTGTCACTCAAAGCCCTTACTCACGATCTCGCATTAATCGTGATTCGCTCAAATATTCAAAATAATTCATCCTATAATTTAGCACGAAAAATAATATCGTGGGCAAGAGGCTTTCCTATCGACTTGTCGAATATCGCTTGCGAGAAGAAAACTCATTGACAAAAGAAAAAAAAAATTGAAAATTCGTTACGATTGACAAACGAGCGAATTGTGTTTAACGACCCTAATATTCTTTTCATAGCGTTTTCGTGCATGGTTCGTTTTCGAGAAATCGCGCATATTTTTAAGCTCTTATTTTCGTGCATTTTTTATTTTCAAAAATCGCGCACATTTTCAAGCTCTAATTAACGGAAATTGCGATAAAAAATTATGTAAAAATTATAGATTTGGATAGTTTTAATAATAAAAAATTTTATCACGATTTTCCGTTTTTTTATTATCCATCGTTGTATTTTTATTTGGTTTAACGACAATTCAGACCGTTTAAAGTATTTTATATAAAGATTTTCTTCATTAACCGACTCATATTCCGCACTCTGTTTTATCAATTTCGTTGCAATCAACGAACGATAATGCGCGGTATTGCACTAGCCGACCGATGCTAATGCAACTCTCTCCGCGCGCGCTACTTGCCGCCCCGCCCCGCGTCCCGCGGGCGACTGAATGAACGCGAGACGCGAGTCGAGTCCCTCGCTCGCTCCCTCGTTGCCCCGCGCATGATCCAGTTCTCGCGCCTGCCCCTTCCAGTCGCCCCTTCTAGTCGCCCCGGCGCACGGTCGTATATACAGGTCTGGAAACGACAGTAGCATTGCATAGGCAGCATGTGGGCCTCTTAATGTCCAAGCTTTTTTTTCTCACCGCTGCCACGGCATAGCGCTGTGATAGGGGGATGTTACAAGTTATATACAGGCCTAATTTAAACCGTAATGTTCTCTCTTTACGTGTTCTCGATATTTATTTCGTCAAAAATTATTCGTGTGACAATTTAAAAATCTTTAATAAATTGATTGCATCAAAATGACGAAATCCTGTGCGGTACCTCACTGCAAAACAGGGTATAAATCGAATCAAGAAAAGAGCTCTGTTTTTTAAGTGCCAAAAAACCCAGAATGTTTTAAAAAGTGGCAGGCAGCAATTCCCGGAGTGAAACTAAAAACATCTCAATACGTTTGTGAAAAACACTTGAGTCTTCTACCAAAAAAAAAAACTGTCAAGACTGGCTAAAAATTAAAAGTAGTTTCAAAACATCTACAAGAGTTTGTTTTTGGTTTTTCCCGAACACGTTCTCCTGCTTGATCCCGGTCCTATGTCTATCATAAAACTCCACTTGTGCTTTTTTATTTTAATTTCCCTGAATTAACGATTTCAACGAAAAACAATAATGATTTTCATACAAAAAAATTATAATGGAAAGTGCATGTACTGTGCCCAAGAGACATATGGCTGTCTCTTTCGCACACAACATCCCTTTTCCAATGCGCACCATGCGGCCAAACAGGGAAGCTACAAACACTGGACGTTAAGCGACCCATCCCCCACCACCGTCGTTTCCAGACCTGTATGTACGACCGTGCCCCGGCGTGAGCTCTCCCCACCATCCCCGCTACGGAACGGCTTAGCAGGCCAAGCGCGAGAGCGCGTAAACGTAAACACAGAGTCGAGGCTCCACGAATATAAACAAACCAAATAACAAGCTAGGGACATTCATTCGCCAATATTTAGCGATCACATTTTTGTGCACCGTATGAATATTCGTTCAGTAATATTTTATAACAATTCAACAACGTTTTATTCTCTCGTTTTCCCAACGCATAAAAATGCCGGTAACAAAAAAAAAGACCGTCAATCGAATTTCATTCGGTTTTTTTGAATCTAGGAAGATTCGTTCCCAGAAAAGTCCGCACCGAAACTTTTATTTTTTATTTTTTCGTGACAAACTCATTTCACAAACGTTTATTTTGTTCTCACAATACTCTACAAACGACACACAAACGATTGAAATCAGAAACCTTTCGAAAAATTCATGGCGGGAAGCCAAATTTACACCTCTAAAAATTATTCGTGTAACAATTTAAAAATCTTTAATAAATTGATTGCATTAAAATAACGAAATCCTGTGCGGTACCTCACTACAAAACAGGGTATAAATCGAATCAAGAAAAGAGCTCTGTTTTTTAAGTGCCAAAAAACCCAGAACGTTTTAAAAAGTGGCAGGCAAAAAAAAAAACTGTCAAGCGACTGGCTAAAAATTAAAAGTAGTTTCAAAACATCTACAAGAGTTTGTTTTTGGTTTTTCCCGAACACGTTCTCCTGCTTGATCCCGGTCCTATGTCTATCATAAAACTCCACTTGTGCTTTTTTATTTTTATTTCCCTGAATTAACGATTTCAACGAAAAACAATAATGATTTTCATACGAAAAAATTATAACGGAGAGTGCATGTACTGTGCCCAAGAGACATATGGCTGTCTCTTTCGCACACAACATCCCTTTTCCAATGCGCACCATGCGGCCAAACATGGAAGCTACAAACAATGGACGTTAAGCGACCCATCCCCCACCACCGTCGTTTTCAGACCTGTATGTACGACCGTGGAGTCTCCTAATGAAAATGTCAATCACTGACGCACGCGCAAAAGTACGTATACTTGACGCGCGTAGTGCTGATTTCCGGGAGTGGCGTTAGTGTCGGACACGAGCGCGTCGTCTCGATTGTCGGAACTTTCGGTGTTTGGTGTGTCGGTTTTATCGACGAACGACGCGGACGAACGACCGACGACGAGAGCGTGAGTCCTTACGTGTACACTTTTTTTTTTATTTCCTCGCGTCCTTCCAAACGCGAGGAATTTCTTTGAAAAAGTGAGAGACGAATGGTGCGGACGGCGTCCGCATTGTTAAACCTGTTAAAATGACGGCCGTCACCGCTCTTCCATCGTCTCTACCAATAATCCAAGTTGTCAACGAAGCGAATCTCAGTAAAATCGAAAGGTGAGTTTTAATTTTCATTATACTTCATTACACTGACGCCGAATGAAAAAAGATCAACGTGTTTCGGTTTTTTCCTTCGTCTTTATTGTTTGTACATTGTTCTTCCAACTACGATATAGCTTTTTTGTTTCAAACGGACTTGAAAAAAACATGATACTACGTTTTTTATCCTCCATTCCAGCTTTCTCAATGACACGGCGTACAGAGAAGCTATCGAAAACTCCTCGAATTACAACACCAGATTGTGTCGAGAACGAAGGTTACGAATGCCCTTTCTCGACTCGCAAACAGGTGAGAATTACGAGTTCTGTAAAAATGAACTACGAATTTATAAGATGCTCATTTTTTTTTGCTTTTTATGCTTTTTCGATTGCATTCGATATACAGGGTGACCCCAATTCGTTAAGATACTCATATCCTTATGATTATGACATCAAAATAATAATATACAATAATTAGTCCTGACCTTAATATTCCCTTTCTCTTTGTTTTTCATGGATTCTCTAAAAATCTATCTGTAAACAAAATATACCAAAGGATGTCTCACGATCAATAGCACAAAATGTGCACTTGAATTTAGGATTAAATTCCAGAGTTACTAAGTCGAGCAATATTTTTTTATCAGGCTTATTGGTGATTATTATTAATGTCAAATTGATTAGATATTGATCAAAGGAGAACAATCTTGTGGAATATAACATTTGCTATAAAAAAGATCGAGGCCATATTTTTCTATCTACGTTACTTAAATCGTAAAAAAGAACTGAAAAAATGGCTGAAAAGAATCATTTTTCTGCTCTGGAAAATTGGTCATGTTTGTCTTGTGTATCAATGTACATCTTGTAACTTCAAAAATAAATAAATCAGCAGAAAGGGGCATAATGAAAAAACAGACTTTTAGACTCTAATTTCAGTCCTTTGAATTTTAATTCTGTAGTATCGGTCACTGAACACTGCCTCTGTTGATAAGTTGAAGTATAAAATACAAGCAATGCCTGTATAAAAATTTCTGTGGAAATCGTTATTTTCATTTTGAAATAAATTGATTTAAAGTATTCTGATACATTAATTGTTATTGCAATTATTGATAAATTCACAACTGAACCAATGTACAGAAAGTATGGTTATATTCTTTCTTTTTTTCATTCGTTCTACTCAATTAATCATCTGTTTTCCCAATCGTTTCGTTTGAAAGAAATTTGAAAACATATGATCTTTCTTGTATCCTCTACAAATATTGCACGAAAATGAAACAATGGTATGAAATTTGGTGACTTTTTTTTTTCATAGGTGTAGCACAAAATCATTCTGCCTTGTTTATGTCAGCAAGAGAAAGGTTACCAGGCTTGTTACACGGTCAAATATATACGTATCCTAGTAAAAGATGGCGAAAAAAAAGACGTCAATATTTAATGCACTATCTCCATCCGAAACGTACGAGAGGTGACATAGAAGACGGCATAGAGGGAATCGAGGGAAGCATCGCCGGTATCAACGACGACAGCAAAGATTCCGTTGCGTTAAAAGGTACAAAAAAAAAAACGAGTAGAAAGAAGTATGAAAAGTGAAAAATATGCGGGGAGTGAGAAAATAATAAATATTTTTGGTTCCCAAGATGAACACAGTAAAGACGGCTGGTTCTACGACGAGCAAGATATGTTGGACATGGATGCCTTCGAGGAACCTGATCCAGACAGCGACTATGATTACGAGGAGAGTTACAGCTCTAAGAGAAAGCGAAGAAGACCACGAGGGGGTGGTCATCATCCAACCAGAAGTCACCCACCCACAACCGACAGTCCAGGACCTAAACGTGCCAAGGTACGCGCGAATCTTTTTATTTTCTCCAAATATGCCATCGTTCAACAATTTTTTGAATAATTTTCTCCAAAGGTCTAAGCGCTATTCATAGCAAATCGAGTTGAGATCTGAGCGACATGAAAAATTGGCATATGCTCGAATTTTTTTCTATTCGAGTAACGTCTAATTCCCAGTCTGCTCATTTTTTCATCAAATTATTTCAAGAGAAAAAACTTGGACTTCTTCAATAAACATTTGTCGAAATAATGCAAGAAAATTTTGAAAAGAATCACGATTTCGCTCACTTCTCAATTTGCCATTATTTTAACAAATATTTTGCACAAACAATGCATTATTTAAATTTCAATAATAACGAAATACAGGGTGGGGGCCGTGGTCGGAAAAAAACCAACTACGATGTCACCGACTCCGATAAGCCATTCGTGTGTGACCGTAAGTTTAACCACAGATACAACTACAAATGACCACTTCCTACTCGTTCGATTTGCAAAATTATGGTTATCGCTACAGTTCTACTTATTATTTCAATGAAGCCACATTAAGAACAACAACAAACAAAAAATCGTAAAGAAAGGAATCAATGAAGAGAAAGAAAGAAACGCGATGCGAAATTCTGTCAACTATATATTCTATAATCTATATTTTTACGATATAAAATAATCATGGCGCGAATTTGCACTAAAGATAGAAAAAAACAACAGATATATAAATATATATATATATATATTACGACAATAAGTATAAGTATGAAAAGAAATAAATTATACAATACTTTTTAGTATTATCAATTGCGTAGTCTTGCGACGAGGTGCGATAACAAAATATTCACTCAATTTTATTGAATGCCGACGGGGCTGGGTGAAGAAAAACAAATAGTTTTCTGTATATCTAACCAACTATCGACCTTTTAATTTTCAACGACGACAATACCACAAAAACATAAGAATCAATCAACGTTGCGACTGAACTTTTGTCCTTAATCAACATTCCAAAGTCACTAAAATTTTGAAGCGATTCATAAAAGTAATTGCTGGAGATTCATTTTTTGCGTATTTTTATCGACCGACGAACTGTTTTTTTTTTTTTTTTTTTTTTTCCTTTCGCGTATTCATATTTATTATTTTTTCTTTTATTCGTCAAAAAAAAAAAATTAGAAAAAGATACAAATTTGTACAACGCAAAATTGTTCGCAATTAATGTCTCATCGGGATCAACTTATTCTTCGGACACAGAATTTTTTTTGGAAGAACGAATGACAGTTACGCTTCTATTAACGAAATTTTCGTAGAAAAGAGCTTCGATAATAAAATAAAAATACCAAATGAAAGAAATATATATATATCTATATATATCGAATTGACAGTATAGAATTAACTCGTATTTGCCTGCAACCTGTTGAAATTTTGAGTAACAATCACGTTTAGAATAGCAGAATTAAAAGATTTAAAAAGTATCGATTTTAAGACATTTGGTCTATAACAATAAGCTCTTGCTGCTCTTCCTCGCCTATTATTCTCTTGACTATTGCTTCGAATAATAATAATAATAATAACAACAACAACAACACCAGCGCGTACTTTGTAATGGGATTATTCCGTAGACACAGCTTAAAACGATAGGCCAAATATCTTCGAATTATATATTTATCCACATAAAGATGTGTACAAATATATATTCATATATCTTTAGATGAAGATGTTTTTGAGAACATTTTATCGATTCTTTTCCAATAAACTGCAATGATCACACCAATCAGCAACGCATTTTCGAAGAGCTTCAATATTCTACGACGAATGAACACGCTGAATTATCGTTGAAAAAATTGATCATTCATTTCTGGAATAAATAATTCTACATAACAAGATTTGTTTGAAAAAAAAAAAAGCTTAATCGGAGCGATAAATTCAGCACGAAAGTTCTCAAAAACATCCTCGTACATACATATGTATATACATAGATGTATATATACATGTATATGATGAATAATGATGAAAAAATCTATTACGAATGCGATAGGTCACTCATTAGTGAGAGCTGGTATATAAAGTAGGTGTATTCGAGCATCAAGCCTTGCATCATATTAGTTTTGCTTCTTGGGCTGGAATTCCTTCACTGCTTGACCACAACAAGAGATATAAAAGATTTCCGACAAAAGTAAACCCTTTATCCACCCATGTCCGGATCCCGATATATGAAAAAAGAAAGAAAAAAAAACGTAGGTGAACCGGGGATTTAGTGCCAAAAACGTGTGCAAGTGCTCTCTCCCTTACAAGACCATTTACGATCAATTTCATTTGTACTTTTTTTCTTCCTTCGTATCATGAGAGAACAAGAAAAAGAAATTGCGATTTCTCTTTTATCATCCAATCAAAATCCTTCCTAAAAACAAAGGATCACCCTCCTCTCTCTCACTCTCTCTCTTTCTCTCTCTCTCTCTCTCTCTCTATTTTTTTTATGTATGCCCCTTGTACATGGTGCATTCGATGGTTTTGGGGGAACGAAAAAAAAGCAAAAAGAACAAAACCGAATTTGCACTTTTGCAGTATGCAGCGCACGGTATAAAACCAGACCTGGTCTGGTCTACCATTACGGTCATTCCCACTCTACTTCCTCCGGTGATCCTGCTAAGGAACTAAGTCCCAGTCCTGCCGATGTTGAATCACGGAGCGTTGCAGACACCGCTGCTTCGGACCAGCCAGGTTGGAGCCCTTTATCAGCTCAGTTTTCACAAAATTTCTTTTCTTGTTTTTTTTTTTTATTTTTTATTTTTTTATCGATTTTTTTTTCTTCTACTCTTCTCGTTTTCCTTTCCTTCGCGACTCCTTACCTTTTTGCCCATTTTATGCCCTTTCAAACGAGAATGGAAAGGGGTGCGACCAATGTTTTGATAACATCGCGAATTAGAATCCTACTTTATCCAACCAATCGAGATTAATCAATACCAAAGATTCTATTCTCCTAGAACTAATCAAAAATCATGAAAATTCAACGAAATCTTAGGAAAAATCTTGTAATCGCATGAAAGAATAGTTCAAACAACAACGGAGTGGGAATTCGTTTTCGTCGAGCTAATTATTCGTCCGCTAACTTCAACTAACTTCGCTTCTCATTTCACAGTTGTTTTGTTAATATAATTTTTCAAATCGCGTACAATCATCGCGGTAGAACTTTATTCCAGTTACATTTCAGTCGCGGTACTGTCGATTCCATGTTTTTTTTTTTTTTTTTTTTTCTAAATAATTATGTGTAACCATCAAGCAGTCGCAGCAATAGCCGTGTCAACGTTGTTGAACAACGAGTCAGGGGGAAAAATCATTGGTCGACCCTTCCCAATCTTGCTCACTACAAATTGAAACCCATAGGACCGAGTGTACTCTTATTTTTTTATTTTTTTTTACTCCGTTTTTCATCTTATCCAACGTTTTATCTATTTTCACGACTTTTCATTCGAAAAACGAAGCGCATATGTTAACGTATATTTATATATTTTCTTATCGATGTTAATCGTTTCATACTGCACATTAATCGGACACATTTTTTTTTCTTTTCAATTTTTTTTTTTTTTTTTTTTTTTTTTTTTACATATCCAAAGAAAGAAGGAAAAAAGATATTCTCTACCAATTTTAATTGAAACGAGAGACGATTTTTCGTCTTGCTTATGGATTCGTATGAAAAATTAGATTAACGACTCCGTTTGCACCGTCAATGCACAATAATACGTAACCACAAGGGGCCACTCGTCCAAAAACGTCCTTTATTCACAAACTTTCTTTCGTTCGTTCGAACCAAGTGAAAATTTGAATTTTATGCTCTGTGTGTGTGTGTGTTCGAGTGTTTGAGTAAAAGTGTGTGTTTCGAATGCGTCGAAGAGTATGTCTCTCTTGTGCCTCTTACAAGCATGTTCGTTTCGAGATTAGTGAGTAGTTTTATCTCGTCGCACACATTTTTTTTTTTCTTCTAGCGTAACACGAAAACTTGAAATACAAAAAAGAGTTACCGATAAGTAGAAATTATTGTTTCTTTTTTTTTTTTTTTTTTTTTTTTTTTTTTTTTTTTTTCTCTTTTTGCATCGCTACTACTTTTTGCCTGTTGTTTGAAAATTACTCAAGTATGAATTAGACCGATGGTGATGGAATGAAAAGAGTTACAATTTTGTTACCTTTTTTCTCTCTTCTTTCGTACCACTTTTGTTTTTATTAGTGTGTAAAAAGTTTGGGTCTCGTACTTTTCTCCTTTTTGCTTGTCAGGAATGGAACTTTTATTTGTCAGGCTTTAGAAGTAGAAGCTTTTTTCTCATTTTTTTTTTTTTTTTCTTTCTTTGCCGCCCCTCTTGAAGTATCGTAGAGTCATATGCACCAAGTCGCTCAATCCGAATCCACAATTAGTCACACTTATTTCAAATATTAACGCTCAGCATCACACTTCGTTTTGCAAATATATAGAGGATAAATAATTTTGTTAAATCGAGCAACCCGAAAATAAACGATCGTTATTAACTGTAAACGCAACAATTGAAAAAAAAAAATAAGATAAAACAATCAGTAATTTCTCGTTATTAACATTTTTTTTTTGTACTTGAGATTCCATTATTTTCGTCCATTTCTATTGACACTTTCTTTTTTATTCTAAATTTTTTTCAATACTCTTTTGCTTTGATCATAGTTTCGGATCAATCTAGTAATCGAAGTTTTAGCGACTCTTGGATTAATTCTCATTCAAAATTTTCATTAATCGTTATCGATATCACTAGAATTGAAGAAATATTGTAAATCATCCGGAATTTATTACAGAAGTCTTATCCAAGATTTCACGATTACCCAAAACTTTAATTTCAACTACTAAATATTTTGCGAAACAAGCTTTGAAAATATTGTCCTGAAAAAAATGATACTCGCATCGTTGGCTAATCGATTTTGATGGAATCTCAAAATTTCATAACCGGGAACATATTTTTCGATGATAACAATAAATGAGGGAAAATATAATGAAAATTCTTGACATTCTTAACGAAAAAGAAGAAAAGAGATGAAAAAAGTACACATCAGACGAACGAGACACACGTCGAAATAGATTTACTTGATTGAATAAATTTGAAAGGGGGGGAAAAAAAAAAAACAAAAGAAACGTAATAAAGAAAAAAAGAAGAAGAAGAAAAGAGGAAAAAAGTGTGCATGAAAGTTGGATAGTGGAAAAAAGCGCAACTGGGTATGTGGTCGGTTTGTGTGTGATTAGGTGGTACACGTCGTGGTCGACAGAGCACTGCTTCCTCGAGTACCTCGACCCCCTCTCCCGCGCCACCAACGACAACAATATCGTCTGTTGGTGCTACGGTACAACCCCAGCAACAACAACAGCAGCAACAACAACAGTTGCCCCCTGTACAGACTTGCGCTCCTCCAGCTTCGCCTAATGTCTCAGCTACCAAGGACGACCAACTAAATCCTGCTGGATCACCGACCGGTGGTTTATCCTCGTCACCGACATCGCTGAGGCCCGATGGTACGCCAGCGAGTTCGAGCACACCCGCGTCTTCATCGACAACCAATGCCGCGACAACGACCTCCTCAACGACAACCTCATCGACACCAACTGCCACTACCAACGACAAAAAGACTGGAAAAGCTGCAGCTCCGTCTCCCTATTGCGATTTCTGTCTCGGGGATGCTCGAGAGAATAAGAAAACCGGTGGCTCCGAGGAATTGGTATCTTGCAGTGATTGTGGCCGTTCAGGTAAGATTGAGGAAAAAACGAAGCGCAAGTATACGCGACGTGCGAATCACAATTGAATCACCAAAATCAACTTCGAACAAATTTCTTTCTTTTTCCTCTCTCTCTCTCTCTCTGTTTCTTTTTTCTTAAACGTGTAGGCGATTCGATTTGTGATTAGGAAGAAAAAACAAAATCTCTCTTTCTCTCTCATACAATTTTGAGATTTTCAAATCAGACCAACTCGAGGAAAATAATATTTTTCATTTCAATCCCAATCGTACTAGTTTCGATTCTACATCGAAATTTCGTGTTCAATTCCACTCAAAATTTCCGTGTCTTATTATGCTCACTCGAGTTGGCCGAACAGTTTGATTTTGATTATTTATTTCAAATTAATAAATATGCTTTAATGCCAATTTATAAACTCTCGATTCGAGCTTGAAACCCACTGGAATATCGATGTTGATTATAACTTAATTTATTTATTCGAAATCGCTTTAAGGATCCGAGGTCAAATTTCACGATCGCGTGAGTTTCTCGATGGTACAAAATCTTCGGTACTTGTTGGTTTTTTTTTTTTTTTTTTTTTTCTTTTTTTTTCTTTGACACAAATTATATACATTTTTTTTACGTCTTTGGTGTACGAAAATGTTGAGATAAAAAGTGGCATGCTTTAATAGCTTTATTCACTTAATGCTAGTCGAGGCGAAAGGATAAAAAATGTTTATTTATTAAAGTTAGCACGACAATGAATTGGGAGCAGTGTACTGAAAATTTGTTGCTTTCTCAATGTACTCGAATTTAGGGTTTCTAAAGTCCGGATCCCAAAAAAGAGATGATAGAGAGAAAGAGAGAAGGATCGAAGAAAAAAAAACAAACAAAAAATATTCTTGTAAAACAAAAATACGATTGGGAACGATCGATCCTTTAGTTTATCAGACCGTCGAACGATCTCGCGGGTTCATTTCCGCGCATAATTTTTGTGTGAATCGTCGAACGAATCATCAAATATCGAAAGAAATTCGATTCGCATTCTTTTATTCTTTTTTCTTTTTTTTTTTTCATTACAAGAAAATAACAAACGAACATAAGAATAGGAAAAAAAAAAAAAAAATCAAAGCGCCGATTGGCGAGAAAACAAAAGCCGTCAGTACCTTTATCGTCACCGTGAAGATCGAGACGAAAAAAAAAACAAACAAACAAACAAAAATTAACCACTTTAAAAGACCACAGAAAACGAAAGGACATTTAAGAAAGAAAGAAAAAGAAAAAGAATGAAAACGAACCAATGAACCAATTAATCGTATCGCCTAGTTAGTGAATAATTGCGGGGAGCATCTCGAGGCGTGTTCGTTTCGATGTTTTTGTTTCTGTTTTCCGGTGCAATCGATATATTAGACTATTCTTATTACTCAAATGGACGGAATCACGAATTACTAAATGTAGTTTTGTGATATGTATCTATACGAGAGTGAAAAGGAAAAGTAAAATTAAACGAAGAATAAGAATCAAACAGAACAAAAAGCATGCATATAGTTCCTCCTTGTTATAAAAATAAAAGAAGAAGAAAAAAAATCAACTTGTTATTAGGCAATTTTTATTAAGCAAAATACCCACGAGGCTTAGAGAGAACAAAAAAAAAAAAGAAAATTTTTAAATAATAAGTAATGTAACGTTTAAGTAATTTAACGATTTAAAAACGACAAAAAAAAAAAAATAATGATGAAGAACATTTGAAGTATGCGAGTGTATGCGTGATGTGATATATTTGAGGATTTTTTCGACTGGTATGAAGGAGAGAGTGTGAGAGCTGCGACGTTTATATTGTGCTGCGCAAGAAAGAACGTGAACTATTCCAAGGTACGCCCTGCTATTACTTACCATCTATTACTCCAAATAAATAACGGTATGTTCAAACAAAACAAAACAAAAAAAAAAACAAAACAAAACAAAAAACGCAACCTCAAAAATTGCAATTATCATCAAATAAAAATACTTTGTGCGGAAACATATGAATAGCGTTTCATTATTACGGACGTTCAGTGCTGAGGAAAGGTGAAAGACAGAAAAGAAGATGTGTATCAACTAAAAAGTCGCACTTGTGAACAAAATTCGAAATCGTTGCTCATAATGGAGATTTGAAGCATTGAAATGATGTGAAAAAAAAAAAAAAAAAAAAACATCATACATAAGTAAATATCAAATATCGAGGCTCGATTTGGTCTGTAAAATCAAAATTGTCAATGCGAAACGATAGCTTGGAGTTCACTGTTCTTCGGCACAAGATAAATGTCCTGGCACCTTTCTGCTGATCCCCTCATTCAGTCAATTTTTTTTTACTCTTCTATAATCTTCCTGGACCGATCCTCTCGACGATATCCCTTGACTCATGCGTTCTTGTTGTAGGGCATCCAACTTGTTTGCAGTTCACTGCGAACATGATCGTTTCTGTCCGCAAGTACAGGTGGCAATGTATCGAATGCAAATGTTGCTCAATTTGCGGAACTTCGGACAACGACGTGAGTATCATGTACATACGTTTCAAACGCGACGTTTCTTTTTTTTCTTTCTTTCTTTTAGTTTTGGTCTCTCAATCAACGATACACGATCATTAGACGTTGAAAATAACCATTTTTTTTTTTTTTTTTTTTCATTTAAAATTACGTAATATCTGAAAATCTACACTTTTTCCTCGTACACGTACAAAGGACTCGGAATTATTTTGAAAAATACACAATTATTCATATATTACAAACAAATATTTATAGATATTCAGTTTTTTTTTTCTCGTCACATAACTCAACATTTAAACGACACGAATATTTTGCCACGATAAATTAGGATCAGTTGCTGTTCTGTGATGACTGTGATCGTGGATACCACATGTATTGTCTGTCTCCGCCTCTTGCATCTCCTCCCGAGGGTTCCTGGTCGTGTCGTCTCTGCCTAGCAGAATTTCATCGGCACGATTGAGTGCGCTAGCGCCGATTTAATCCTGGATCAATTACGACATGGCATGGCAAAAGCAGCTGTTCCAATCTCTTTTTATTTTTATTATTTTCATTATTTTTGGAAATAGTACGCTTGTTCGTTATTTACTCGCGAAACTCTCTTTTCTCTCTTTCTCTCTTATACTCGTGTGAAACACACTCAAAGGTTTTTACAGTTAATTCTTCATTTTTTTTTTAAACGTAAGACAATTGTCATTCAGACACGTAGCGATTGTTTTTTTTTTTTTATTTTTATTATTTTAACAGTCGAATAATTTTATTATCTGAGAAAGCGAAGAAAATAAGATAGAATTTTGAGAATATTGCAACAAAAGTGAATGCCTTTGCAACGAGCTGAATTTTGGACGTCTCAGGCGCTGTTGATCTCAGACTTACAACTGTAACGTCTATCATCCTTGATATTGTACAGATTTTTATAACGAACTTCCTTAGATAGTGTCGCGCGACATTTTTCACGAGCCCCGTGAGAATAATTGAGATAAAAAAAAAAAAGAAAAGGATAAAACACATACGCGTTTTCGTCCGAGCGAAGAAAGTCGCAAGGAATTATTTCTGTTCTTTTTGTTTTTTTCTTTTTCGCTTTCATCTTCTCTCTCAAACAGACAAAGTTCTGTAGCCATAATAAAATAGGAGACTGATTCGCCAAACAACTGAAAAAAAAAAGAAGAAAAACAAAACAGATTGCTATATAAAACGACGTGAAAAGTCTGCGGGGAAAAAGAATATTAGTAAAAATAGTCGCGGAGAATTTATTCGGACACCATGGAACTGTCGGAATAAATTAAATTAACGATAGACACGACAATATTTCCCGCTCAAACGTTTCCGTCTTTTTGTTTAATTTTTTTATTTCTCTCTCTCTCTCTCTCTCTCTCTCTCTTTCACTTTTACACCCGAACTGTGAATACTGCGGATTTTGAATGAATCGTGTTTTTGCCTGATACTGAAAAATTCATGACCTCCGCAATTTGCCAAATGTACTTTTTTCGCTCGCCAACGTTTATCGGCGAGTCCTTTTTGTCCTCGACGATGAGATATTTCACTCTATATTATTTTTATAAACAATAGACAGGATCTGAAATTTTTAACAATGCTGTCACTCGAGAAACTCGTGTACAACGATCATATTTACAATTCCGTTTCTCGTATTTGAGGCAGGGAGAAAGAGACGAAACAACAGAATACGCAAAAAAAAAAAAAAAAAGATAAATGATCCGATAAAAATTGAATAAACACGAAGCCTCCGAAGGCCTCTTTTCTGGGTGCTAAACTGAAATACAAGAAAAAAAAAATATTAATAAAGGTTAAATATATAAAAAATAATTCAAAAGAAAAAAAAACAATGATGAATCGATATTATAAAAAAAAAAAGCCATAATACTGATAATACTTGCTGTCTCACGAAGTAACAAAACGTAACGAAGAAAAAAAAAGCAAAGCATAGATAGAAGTTTATCCGTTCATCTGTATTTATCATGATATTCAAAAAGCTTTTGGACTTAACGAGAAGAATATGAATAAAAGTAAAGAAATGAATAATAATAAAAAATAAAAAAAGCAGAGAATAACAAAGTAAAAGAATCAAGTGGTAGCTGCGTAAATGTAAAACGTGTTTCATCGATGCAACAGATGGCAAGAAAATGATATATTACCATTCAATGTCTTTGGTTGTTGAACTCTCAGTATTTTTTTCTCTTCGTATTTTATATGAAAAGAAAACGAAAAAAAAAAAGAAGAAGAAGAAAAAAAGTAATCAATGAGTGTACTTAATTTCACAGAAACTGTGGTTTGATCATCGTTACTCGATATTATGAATTACGTATTAAAAATGTGTCATTTTTCCTATCCCTGTCCCGTTTAATGTATTTTTTTTTAAACGTTTCTCTCTCTCCCTCTCTTTCTCTCCCTCCCTCTATCTCCTTTTTTTTCCTTTTTTTTTTGAATAATCTTACAAAAGTACCGATAACGAGACGATTGCTTAAACGCATGGAACTGTACATTAATAGTCATCGAAATCATGTAGCATATATATACATTTATTTATATATATTTATCGACATATATATATATATAAATAGACACGTATATATATATTTACGATAATTGTTTTTAAATTGATTTTAAAGTGACCCCGAGATTCAATTTTTATACCGCTTATTTTCAACACGATGTATGCAAATGAGAAGAAAAAAATAAATATTAGTTTCTGAAAAATGAGTGAAAAATAATTGCAAACGATTTTTATGGTTTTATAAATATTCATTTCCAATTTCAGACGTTTTTTTTTTTTTCTAATCATGAAATATATGCATCAGTGTGAGTGGGATTATTCGCTATTGGACGATATGTGAAATTTGAAAAAGGAACAGTTTTATTGACTCGAGTGAAAAGATCGAAAAATGTTTCATGGTTCAGAGATTTTTGTGCAAAGGTGAGACGAAACGAAGCTTATCGATAAAAGTGTACGTTTTTTACAATTAATTTTGATATTTTTTCTCATGAATTATGATGGTACAAAAATCCTCATGATTTTTTTGTTTTTCCAGTCGTCAATCAAATTCCACCATGATCTCGTCGAGGGATTTTCGCGTCAACTTTGGTACAGTCGCCTCGATCGATGGATATCCAACCGGAAGAAGGAGACATAATTTCTCGGAGGATGGACGTCCGAGTAATTGACGGAGCGAAGGTCCACAGTTTAAAGGCGTCGATGTGAGGGTCACCAATCCTACGTACTTTTCATCGGGACCGAAAAAAAAGAGAGAGAGAAAATTGATGGATATGAGAGTAAAATGCGAGATTTGCGAATGGGAAAAAAGTTGTTTGGAACTTGAAGGTTTTTTTTTTTTTTCTCGTTATAGCTTTGAAAAACCTAACGAAATAATCTGAAATTCGAATAATTTTACCTGTATCGCCGTTATGAGAATTCCGCAAGCGATCGAAACGCTCATCTCGGAATAATAATGCACTTTTTTTCTTCCATCGGGTAACGAGCCATAAGTTTGTTTGAAAACGAGTATCAGCCACGGTGCAACCGTCAAATATTCCTTGATCCAATTCGTTCGCAGCGGCTCGAGGTCGGTCGTCCATTTTTTTCCCATTCGCTTTTTGTAATTCAATTCTTCCTCTCTCTCGATTATTTCTCGTATCTTATGCTTTAAATTCTTATTCGATATGGCCACGAATGTCCACGGTTCCGTATGCGCACCACTTGGCGCAGTACCTGAGACCAAAATCAAAATAAATTCTTTTCTATCGGTATGGATAATTCATCGCGAACTTTATCAACCCAAGTACATCGCGGTGTGTTTTTTTTTCTGGAAATAAATCCTGATCCTGATCTTCTTTTTAGCGCAATTGGTGAAAATTCAATGAAATGGAAAACTTTTTAGAAGGTGAAAAAGTTTCAAACGAATGTAAAAAATAATTTTTCGCTATAAAAATTTGAGTCTCGTTCGGTCTCGTTGTAAGAATCGAGGATAAATAACAGTGAAGTAGAACATCATAGTTCACGAATTACGTGTTTCGATGGAGATGCATTAAAATTGTGAAATTACCAGCACTCCTTATGAGATCGTGTATCACACTCTTAGGCACATTTTCGTTGCTGAAAAATCTGACAGTTCTACGAGCATTAGCGATGGAATAAAATTCAAGTGCTTTTTTCCTGACGTAACTTTCATCCGGTTTCACGTAGTCGTAAGGCACGTGCTCCAAGAATTGGGGCAACGCTGGCACTGGCTCGTCGTTTAAATCCCTGTTTTCACTATGATTTTTATCTTCCACTGTTAATTCGTCGTTCAACGAATTTTTATTCGCATGAAATTCTCTTTTTTTTTCTCGTCGTTTTAATAAAACAACGCTTATGTATGTTACCAGGCCGATTATTATGTAACGCCAGTACTTTGCCCAAAAAGGGACAAATTCTGATATCATGTCAGTTTATTTTTTATTTTTACTAATTAAAAAGACGAGAGAGAGCAGACGAAAAAAATGAAAATTTTTGCGATGTTTTTTTTTATATTTTCATGACTGATTTTGCTGTTACTTCTGTCTCTGCTCTGTGACAATGAATGCGACCATAAATGCGTCAGTTATATTTGTATACTGAAGGGGAATGCAGCTCGACCACGTTTCTTCGATAAAAGTTGTTAGGGCTCGGCGCTCTTTCTCTTGCAATTAAAGCGTCTGTTGCAAGAGCACGCTCGAAGGTAAGTCTATGTTTTCATTATTTCAAACTCTCTTATATAGTCGTTTTGAAATAACCAAGTAGGCGTCATCGTGTTTGGCAATGCTTGCGCTTAAATATTATTAAAACGACTTAAAACCATATTATTTTCTCCCCCATTTTTTTTCTCTGTACGAAGTTCAGGCTTTTCTTCAACCAACTCAGATACGACGTCGTTCGCGAAGTGTCTGACGTGTTTGAACGATTCAATTCGTTTTATCATTGCCCCAATTACTATTTTTCACGCAACGTTCCAACAGTGCAGTTTATCATGTGGAAAAGTTTTTCATCTTTCTAATTGTAAAACTGCAATTTTAAAAATCAATTTTGCCATCTTTTTTCGATTTTTAATTTTTTTTTTTTTTTTTTTTTTTTTTTTTTTTTTTTTCGTTGAAGAATTTTATTCGATTGGCAAGGAACGTCCAAGCCGATTTAACGAACTGTGATGTTGGGATTTTTAAAATGAATGCAGAATCATTTCAACGTCGAATTCGAGTGATGAATTTTCTTTGATGATTATCGAAATTTTCGACCTTGAACGAATGAACGAGCGCTCGCCAATCCAAGATACAAATTCAATAATGATTTTCAAACATTTTTATTGTTCCATATAAAATTATCATTTCGTGTCGTTATCGAAAGAAAATGTCACGAAAGTGCTGCTTTTGTCATGATTGCTGAGTAAAAAAATGTATTTCGAGGTTGGAATATTTTACATATAAATTTGAACAGAAAAAAAATTTTTCCATCGAAATTTTAAACTTGATGAGAGCACAATAATAAGATTTTTTCCAAGCTGCCTCTTCTGCTTAACTCGGATTTGCTCCGACGAAAACATATGCAATAGAAGATACAACTAATAGAGCAAGTGGCGCCACTGGCGAGTGTATTTTACGTTGATAATATAGGCACTTCAATTTTCTCGGTGTTGAGGCGTAAAAAAATAAATACAGTAGCTGCGTCCCTGAGAATACGGGCTGGACCCTGTTCTCTCTCGTAGTCTCCCCAACCCAACGATATAAACGACGACAACAGAACGAGCAAGCACACTCCCGTATAGTAGTCGTCGAGTTGCACGATTTTTCCCCACTTATTTGCCTCGAAAGAATCCATTCGCGTGTTTTACCGAACATGGGCGCATCAAAGCGCGCACACTTGTCAAACTCATACAGATTAAACGTAATTATATACATAATATAAACATATATATGTATACATATATATTCAAACGTATAAAACATCTCCGTAGTGTGCCTTACGTCGTTTCTATACGAAATTCACAATTTGCGAGTGATAAATCATAATTCTATTGGATTTATTATGACGTGAGGGGAGTTGAATTAAAAAATTTGTCCACATGGGTGCTCCGTCTTTCATTGTCCTTCCGAACACGTTCGTTAATTCAATATCGGGCGCGAAATAAAGATTGTTCAATATTTATTCACAAACTTTCATAGAAGGTTTTGTAGTTTTTTTTTGCGATGGGATCTTATAAACGGGAAATTGACGCGCCATACTAAAATTTTGATCTTTTGGGTGAGATGTATTTGATGATTGATGATACGGATACGGAGAGAGGCGATCGTCGAAGTGAAATAATGGAGTGTAGATAATTATAAAACGTTATCAATATATCTATATACGCAGACACATATCGCTCGGGTATATATCCAGAAATATATGGACACCTATATATATTTACACACATATAGAAATTATTGTTTTTACGTTCGTCGCAATCTCCGCAGGTCGCAGATTTCACGGTTCCAATAAATGACATAATACGGGAGAAATTTTTCATTTTGTTATGTTATCTAATAAAACTGAAATTTTCTTAGTCCTTGAAAAAGTGTTTGTTTTCAATGATATATCGCGGGCGGATTTAATAACATAAAAAAATATTAATCGGATTTTTTTTTCGTTTGAATTGAGTGATCGTCATAAAGTTAATATTGAAAATAATAAAGTTACGGGAAAAGCATCGATTAAAAAAAAGTTACCAATATGGAGAACCCCATGCAACCACCCCTGCCACCGCAACCCTCGAATTCTCGTGACACCTGCAACGAGACAACTGTCACTCACGTATTGACATTTGGTACGTGAAAATTTTCCTCCTTGCGTGTTTACCCTTTACGCTTCGAACACTTGTTTACATTTTTCACTTGTGCTTGCTCTCGTTTAATCCCATTCATTCTTCACAACGTGCGTGTATATAAATATTCACGAGTATACGCACACTTTTGTAATCCTCCTCATATTTTCGCTCAATTTTATCTACTTTATAGGTTACGTACGTGCATAACCTTAAACGCGCATATCCCGATCAGGAATAATAATAGCAATGAATTTCGTGACAAGTTTACCGAAATTCATTGACAATCAAATCTGATACATAAAAAAAAATACAAAAATCTAAAATGTCATCCGAAATTCGATCGTTTCGAAATTTTAACTGATCAATATATTTTCTCGCCACAGCATTCGTAGCCGTTGGCTTATTCCTGTACACCGTATAAATCAATAATTAACGTGTATTTTTGATAGATAAATTAATTTTGGACAAAATTAATGATGATGAGAAACAATGAATTTTGATTTGTACTTTTTGGACAAGAAACTCGAATTTTGAGGTTATCTGGACTTTCCAAGGTTCTATTCATTATTCCATACTGACCATGTTCAACCATCGTTATAAATGTGTTCCTCTAATCATTACTGTTCATTGAAATATCTGGATTATTCTATTTGTATGGTTTTTTGTGTTCGCAGGTAAGTCAAACTGATTGCGAGTAGAAGATTTATGAAGAAAATGCCAGGAAATCTTTGGGCTCAAAGAAAGTTTGACCGAATAGCAAAAAGCAAAAAAAAAAAATGTCTTTGAATATTCGACAGCCACAGAATGAGCCATCCGATTCTCTACCCTTTAGTGCCTTGCGTTCAGTCTTTTTTAACACATAAGTTCATCTCTGTCCGATGATAGTCCATCGAAACATTGACGTCAACGTTTTTCTTTTCAATCGAAAAAAATACTGATGGAAACTCTCCAACTCGCTAGAAGCTTCGATGGTTTGGAATTTGTTTTTTCAACTCCTCGAATGATTTAACAAAAAATTGGATTCTTTCATCGGCCGTTAAGATAACGTTGCAACAGTTTCTCAGAATTGATTTATTCCCAATGTCATGCACGAAAGATTCGATTTGAAGAGAAAAACGATCGTTCGTTTCAGTAGTCAAAGGATCTAAATTAGAGCACTCGATTCGGTATGGATTTTCAAAAGAATTTCATTGATAAATAATGTTGTTTCTACAAGAAGTTCCGAAGTTGATACAATTTATTTCCGTGAGACAATACAACAAATTTTTCTTGTAATGACGTTTAATTTTAACAATTATTTATTTATTTTAACAAAACGGGCAAGTGCCCCATTACACTGCTTGGCGTCCCATACAAGTAAGTAAGTAAGGGCTGTGTGGGCAGTCCAAACCAGCATGATCGTAACAACATAACCTCACACACTATAAAATATATTAAAAACATTGTTTTGGCTCAATTATATTGTCATTTTTCTAGTTTTCACTTCAGCTATTTTATTTGATCGAATACACAATAAAAACAAAAGATCGGAATTGGTGATATACGAAAAAGAACGATGGTCATTTTAATATTATAAACAAAAAACCCAAGTCGATACACTGAACAATTGGAGGGCCAATTTCGAGTAGGTAAAACGTGGTTAAATTTTCTATCGGAGATAACTCGTTGCTCAAGGCACAATAATAAAACTTAAACGTCAAATATCGACGTGAGTGACCATTTAATTTCGATATAATTTAAAAACCTGTACAAATATCAAATAGTTTTTGAGCCTGATGCGAGCTTTGGCGGTTCGATGAAACAAAAATTTCGTTCGAGCGCCCACGCAATTGTCTGACTCACGAATTCAATCCGATTCAATCCCTCGCTCGTTGCCAGCACCACCACAGGTGATTCAGTCCCATAGGCGTAAAATTCGCAAGCATTTATGAGTCAAAGGAACAAGAGTTATCACATTTATACAAATATTTCGTAATAAATATCGAGGACTCGTGCGAAATTCTCACAAGCCTGAAACAATGCGAATTTTTTCTTTCGACCTCTTAACCATATGGACACGAGGATGGAAAAATAAAGTCTCGTGTGTAACGCGAAGCTCGATAGAGGATGCTTTCGATGTTCTCAGACTTCTCGTGTTACGGTATACAGAAAAAGCGAGCCATATTGGTAGCGCCGTGTACTAATGTCAGACAACGAACCGTCGTATTAACCTCAAATCATTCAAAAAATGCATTTTTTCCATACATTTTCCAATGCGATAAATTACGATATTTCGAAAGGTAAGTTGATTCGATAAATAAAGAAACGTTCGTGTTGAACATTTTTTGTTGGCAACTCGATCGACCACAACATATTTAAAATGCTTCCTAAAATATCTATAAATATATCGAAAAATGGATCAACGATCAATCATATGGAGAATACAATAAAAACAACTGCTGATAATCGACTGTCGGGAACAATGTCTTCGATGTTGCTTTTTTTTTTTTTTTTAATCGAATTTATGCCCGACCTATCGACGCCTCGGAGTTTCGGTATTTCTTAACGGTGCATTCTCGATTTGGAAGCTCTAAATTTATTCCGGAACTCTGCTGTTTGGCCCACGGGCACATTTAAAAAAAATTTTTTTTTTTTATAAGAGATGTATATCTAAAAATTATTCGAGCAGTCAAACGTCTTTGATATAACAGAATGATCTCAATCGGCTGTTTAACCGCTACAGAAAATAATACGCAGCGAAATAATACAGAAATATAATGGAAAACAGGAAAATTCAAAGGAAAAATAGATTTTGAATAAAGGAAAATAAAGGCCGTGCCGAAAAAACCCTGTTTAAACGTGCGAATATATTTTATTCTGGAAATCCCGTATGACTCACGAGTCACGAGTGAATCATTCTTGGGTTAGGACGTTCATCGTTCCTTCGAACCTTTCAAATGGGAATTAAAATGGCACAAAAAATGAAAACTAATTTGATTTTTCATCTTCCCATCTCTATCGATCAATTTTCCGTTTTTTTTATTATTTTTTTTATTCACAAACAAAAAACATAATTCTCAATCGATTCGCGAAGAGTTCAGAATTTTTTGATGATCGTTTTTTCGTCGTATTAAAGGTGAATAATAAAAGAAAGCGTCGGTAAAAATGAGGCAATTTAAATACGTGTGTAAAAATAAATATTGTTGTTTTCGAATCGGACTTAATGACTCATGGCGGCCTTATTGTGTTGGTAATCTGTGAATAAGGTGAATTTGAAATCAGAGGGAGAGAGAGAGAGAGGGTCGAGACAGCTCACTTCTCGTTTATAACCCTAAAAGTGCATTGTCCCTGTTTTCGTGACTATATTACTACTTTATCCGCACACAAACAGACAAGAAAGTAAACAGATGCTACGCGGAACGGTCGACGTGTATACACACACGTCTCGACCAAAATTCCAAGTTTCACTCGTCCGGAGAAATCGTTTGTAAACGCATTAGGACCCTCTTAAGTTTATCCTTACAAATGCGAGCAAAGTCCTTACCGTAATTATGTATTCGAAAAAAATTGTATTCTATGCCGGGGCGACTCATCGATATTCGAGTAAATGAGCTGCTCGCTGCAAATGTACCACGAAATCATCTAATTACTAGACAAATGACCTTTCACTTCTCCATACCTTCTGGTCAATACTAAAAATAAATAACTGATTTAAATCTTGGCTCCGCTCGGACTCGCGATGGGGCCAAACATTTTTTCTGCCCCTTCCTTTTGTTCCAATTTTCTTTTATACTCGCAACTCGCTCGTCGTACACCGAGTTATATTCCAAACGTTTCCGCGGTTCAAGGCAATTCATTATTCCAAAAAACGTTTTGGCAACATTCAAGTCCTAGATTATGGTCAGAAGAGGAAGGAGACTGAGGTTATTGCGGGTTGCTTCGATTCACGATATAAAAAAAAATCACTAACGATTTATCGAACGTTCTTAACCTCTAAAAAAATTTGATATTCATGCTTTCCACGCAATAAACATCGAATAATTAATTTACGAAGGATAATAATAACGTTGAAGTCAATGCTAAAAAATGCGGAATCAACCAGTAAAATAAAGCTTCCGAACGTTTGATGAAAATCTTTAAAAAATCCATTTATATCGATAGAAGTCGCCGAGAGGTTCGATAAAATTTTTATAAATTCGTTTAAACAAAGGCCTTGAAATTATACACGCGCGACACAATGTTAGCGTGATATATGACACGACTAAAATTAATTACTTTCGAATCTCAATGTATATTTGTGCTTCTTCACATTGTTAAATCGTGTGCCAGAAACAGATGTCGCGATCTCGTTTTTCTTTTTTCCGTTGCCACGTGTGCCTCGGCGCGAGGGCCCGGCACACAAATTGATACGACCCTGGGCGAGAGATCCCCGGCAGTGTTTTCCAAATCAGCTGTTTGTTTCAGCACGAGAATCGTGAGTGAATGTGGACGCAGGCAGGCATTATGGTGCGAGTTTAGATTGATGTAGACATATATATGGGCTGCTCTATATATTGCCGAGTCATTTTATCTTTGGTTCAGTAAAAAAAATTTGTTATTTCGCTCATTATTTACACTGATGTTTGTCATTTTGTTGGAAAACTGTCGCAGAGGCACCGTTGAAAAATGTTGCTAAACATCGAATAATAATGTTTTCAACTTCGAAGATTTACGAGAAAACAGCGTATTTTATTTCATTTTCAGGAAAAAAAAAAAAATATCGAAATTATTTTGAAAATAATCGTTTAAAAATTTTAACGCGGTTTCTTCGTGACGAGAATCTTCACGATAAATCTTACAGGACGAACATAGAATTTTTTCGAATGTACAAAAAAATTCCGAAATTTCACGTATGAAGCAACAATAAATAAATAAATAAATAAATAGACTAAAGTTGATCGAATTTAGTGTACAAAGCGTTATAAAATTTGGAACGGAATGCCCGGAGTAGAATGACGAAGTACGGTACGGTAGGTACGAAGTCTACGTCGGGAAATCACCGAAGGCGGCATGGATATGTATCGTGGATCTCACCAGGCATGAAACACAGTGTGGGGGGACGTCAGTTGCTGGCGAGCCTTCGTGGTGTTCGCATCGCGGGCACTTGTGTCTTTAACTCGGTCAAACATTCAAAATCACTTTACCAGCCAGTAAAGGAGTTTAAACAAATAAAAAAAAAAGATCCAGTGAAAATTAAACAGTGGGGAAACTATAAAAAGTAAGCACGTGAGATCGATCGTTGAGTATTGAAAAAAAAAAAAACAAGTTGGAGCAAAACTTACGATGGAATAAATTTGGTATGACATAAGAAATGTAGGAACACACACATACGAGAGCGTTTTATTCGGATTTTATAAAATATTATCATAAAATCAGAGTTGAAATAAGCGAATAAATGATGTCAAAACATTCCATATCGTAACGGAATTTCACAGAGTCTGAGCACACGGTGAAAGTAGAACGACCATTCGCGAGCTGTCTCCACCTCGTGAATCGGTTTTCATACATATAAAAATTAAAAAAAAAAAAACAAGAATAAAAAATAAAAATTTATTTCGAATGACATTTAAGTATATTTGATGATATTTCGCTTTGCGGTTTTTTTTCCCATATGCCAGGATCAAAGTGTAACCCTTCTTTTATTTTTTAATTCGTCACTCCGTTACCGTCTACCTCCTGCTCGTGTTATTTTACACGCGGTCTTCTTTCGCTGCTGGTAACTCGAGACCCCCCTCTCTTTTCACTCCCGTTCGTATCCATTCCGAGGCGCACACCAGTCAATCCGAACAGACTGTAGTATCACGCACATGCGACAATGCACGATGTTAATTATTGTATGGGACATTCCACGTCAACCGAATCTGCTATCCTCCCTTGGAATGCGAATGTTTTCACCGATTTACAATCTCTTGAAAATTCTGGATACGTAATCGCTCTTCGAATAATCTTGGACATTTTTCTGACTCGAGTGCGGGAATCCCGAAACATTTTGCTTACGTTTTTTTTTATTGCTTTTTCATTTTTATATTTCCTATGAGTTTCAAGTCATTTTTGATTGCACGAGTGTTCTTCGCGAAAGAATAATTTGAGCCTTTTTTTTTTACAACAAAAAAATAATCAGTTGACTCGCTGTCAATGTGCGATATGACGTTTCTCGTTCTTTATATTCCTCTCTCCCTCCGAACGATTTTTCAATTATCCCTGTTCCATATAGGAACTGTAAAAAGGGCTTCAGAAAAGTTTTTTTTTTTTTTCTTTTTTTTTTTTATTCAGATTTCGAAGTATGTATTAAAAAAATAATTTGAACACTCCGAAGTCTCGAAAAATTGAGTAGACATTTATTTAACCTGTAATTACAGAGTCTGTGAAAACGTGAAGATCGTAAGTGAGTCGATTAGGCATGGAATCCATAATTTACAAGTGGCTACTCGGATGATTATAATGGACGATATTAAAATTGCTACTCCACCGGTAGTACAGAAAAGCTCTGTAGCGCCACATACGCGACTCACTAATACTTTAAACGACCTTTAATATACACCGACGTACATAAATGTTGAGCGTAACCGCGTTTATAAACTTCCGATAGAGTGCACTCGTACCAGGAACGATCGAGAGTTACAATATTTTTCATTTTCTACAGATATATAGCATATAATACTAGAAATACGATATTTCACATCTTTGAAACTTCGATAATTTATATTTCACAACTTTTATCGTGTATAACCTCAACGAAAAATATAAATCGAATATTTCGAAAACAAAAAATAAAAGATTCTTAAAAACAAAATAAAAGAGGTAAATGAAAAAATATTTGTGAGGAAAGAGAATATAATTGACGAGAACATGGGAAACGAGACGATAATCGACAAGTTTTCGAGGAAAAAAGAACCAGCTAATCTTTATTGGATACGTGGTAGTCTCGTCAGTCGTCAATGTATATATTTATGGCTCGATATGGCCGTAGAGCAGCGTGTGTTGCCAAAACTTCGTAACGAAACAAAACATCATTCGGGGACGTTCGCAATTATAAGCTTCTGAAAGATGATCTATTATTATTATTATTATCATCGTAAATACTCGAATTGTTGTTTTTAATGTACTTGACACGTTACGTGAGATTTCGTAGTGTCTCTACATACATCTGGTGTATACGAAAAATTTGAATCCTTCGCGTACTCGGACGGCATAACACTTGACGCCTCTAACGAGCGTTCGCTCGCCTCTCCCCCTCGTAACGTCGGCTTTTTGTATGTTCCCTTTTGAAATCCGTACAGATGTCGAAGACCCTTGTAATTCACAGAGGCTCATAACTCTGACAGTTTATAAGATATTTTTGTCAGATTTTTTTCAAAAAGTGCAAATATAAATTTATTTTTTGAATTATTCTACAAAATTTTCAACGTTAATTTTATTTTTTATATTTTCTTCGACGCGACAAAACTTTCACAGGGTTCGACCTCGCGATTCATCACTTTTTTTTTCTGCTGTTTTTATATCGCCGCACACGCAACCGTTCCAAAATCTACGGGTCCTTTTGGGGCGGCTCGCGAAAAAAAAAACTTTTATCAGCGATTAAACTATGTATGTGCGTAATTATACGTGCATGTGGGTTGTATATTGTGTTTCTTTTTTTTTTTTTCTCTTTTTTGAATAATTGTCACGTGTTAGCGACGAGAAAGCGAGGGCAGAAGAAATTTACGGTAATTGCGTCAAAGGTAGTTTCGTGTGAAACGGCAAGCGTTATGAGTAATCGTATGATTTCGATACGTAGAGTAGCATAACTGACAAGACTTTTGATCATTAATCCTAAATCGATGTTTCCTTGATACGAAAGAAGGGATGGAAAATACGTTTGCATGAAATACTTGGCTCGATAAAATCAGCTAAATGGACAATTGGAATTCATTCGTTGATTAATAGTGTAGGAAAGATTTTTTGTTTTATCGTCTTAAATTCGTTCAGCTGTGTCGATTCGTGATAACTCGATGAGAATAAAATGTATTAACGGTTTTTTGGATTTCATTGTCTCGTATAATTTTATCTTCATTGGTTCGTATGGATTAAAAAAAGATATTCGATGCCAATCTGACACGATAGATTACGATAAATAGCAGCGTACTCAGTCAGAGATCTAATAAGTAAATATATACACGGGGATATATAGAGAAAACAGAAGCTTTTCTCGTGAAATACTTTTTTTTCTTCGAAACCGACAGACTTCGATGGAACAATTACCAACAGCTTCGTAAAACTTTGTTTCCCTCTCTTTATCTCTGCATGGCTCTCTCCCTCTCTCTCTCGCTCTTGGACTTGCGTCCCGAGCGACCTCGTGACTACTGTGGACAGAGGGCGTGCGCGTGTATTAGCACGTAACG
This sequence comes from Campoplex capitator, assembly GCA_037576405.1. Taxonomy (NCBI): domain Eukaryota; kingdom Metazoa; phylum Arthropoda; class Insecta; order Hymenoptera; family Ichneumonidae; genus Campoplex; species Campoplex capitator. Next base: position 12,984,580 of record JARBWI010000322.1, on the reverse strand, counting down.
TTGCTACGAACTGCACAGACGTTAAAACGCGTACGGGTGATTCCAGCTCGAAGTCACATTTTCTTGACAACAACAAAAACATATTCATTATTTTTCTCTTTTAAAGTATCACGAGATAACAGATTCCAGTATTTTATTTACATTTCGAATTTATTTCAACGAATCTACGAACAAAAGTGTTATAAAAATATTCAATCAGGACGCCACAAAAAAATATTTTCGATGATGACGAGTTATTTATTTTTTTTTTTTTCAAATTAAATCAAATGTCAAGTCGGTTAAAAAAAAATATTGAATAATTCGTTTATAACGGCGCGAATTAATATGCGCTTTCCGTGGAAATAAGAAACGACGCTGTCATCAATGTGTAGGACCTGAAAAAAGAAAAAAAATCAAGTAAAAATTTATTGTTTCATCGGAATGACGTAAAACTTCAACGCAATCTTGAAATGCCTCGTGTAGAAATTTTTATATAGAGATATATATATACACGTGAGGTGTGTTCACTTTTCTCGAGCTCCTACAGAGCTACCTAATAAGTGTGTCAGTGGGCTATCCGTACTTTCCGAGCTGAAATAACGAGAGAAGGAGAGAGAGAGAGAAAAAAGAGAGGGAGAGAGAGAGAGGAAGTTGGACGGAGATAGTAGATGCTCACTAAATCCGATGTATTCGAGGTTCCGAGAGAAATAGAGAGGAAAGGGCACATGGATATAGGATGCGAGAGAAGGGGGAGGGGGGAGGTGGGAAGGGAGAGGGAGATTAGGATGGACCTCGTGGGTCTCGACGACATTGGCGAGTACGGCGAGTAGTGAGAGTTCGCGACAGCGGGATCGCTCGCGATTCGCACACGCGCGATCGCTGAAAAAAAAGTGAAAAAAGAAGAAGAAAAAAAAGCAAGTAATGGACATCGTTTTCTCTCTCTCTCTCGCTCTTACACACGATCTGAAGAGAGATATCGAGAGACTCTCGGTGGTACGAAAAGTGCTCGTTTGATCGCGGAAGTGAAACAGTCACGACGAGGCATTCTCGTCGTATAAAACCCGTCGTTGTTCGAGCACACGAATTCGCTAACAATAAGAAGACAAAAAAAAAAAAACACACAGAATTAACGCGAAATAAAACGAAATTTGTAACCTTGGAATTTGCCGTCGAAAAACAACCGTCGCACTCTCGTCCTGTCACTTTATCGGCTACGAGGCTCCCTGCCGTTTTGTAATTCAGATTTTACTTTTTTTTTATTCTTTCCTCACTCCTTTCTCGTCGTTTTTTTTTTTTTATTCTTTCCATGCACATGCCTCGTCTGTTTCGTGAAAAGCGTAACGATTCTTGCGAATTTTACGTAAGCTCGAACCTCGCGGAATTGTCGCAATGAGGGGGGAGGAGGACCACGTGTGGACGTCGTATACGATTCGAAACTTTTCTCTTTTTATTATTCTTTTATGTCAAGCGCTCGTTTGAATCGTTTCTTCGACGAAAACAAGACACGTTCATTTGTTTTCTAGTGCTTATTCGTCCTCTTCACTTCTTTTTTTGTTGTGTGTGTGTGTGTTTTTTTTTCGTTGAGTCAAGTAATCTACGCTTCGTACAACTCGAACAAAGAGGAGAACTGATGATCTTCCTTCGTTAAACGAACGCTCGCGTAAACACCTTATTTTTCCTCGTACCGGCGCGCGCGCGTCTCTTTCCTCGTTTAATTCGTTCGCGCGTGTCATTAATCTAACGATATTTGACGACGAGTCGTTTCGAAATTAGTGTTCGACAAGAGTTAAAAATTCGATGAAATCGCGGTGTCATCCTATTGCAACAGTATTTCTCATGGCCCGGATAAACAGATTACAAATTTCTAACGCGAAACGTAATAATAAACATAAACACGATAATCTTACGAAGTACGAATAAATATAATATCCAACTTCTCTCGTACGTTCTATAAAGTTTCAATTCACACTTTGATCTTCAATAATTCGTGAAAAACTATCGACGTATCTTCTTATTTCCGCCTCAAATATTTACGCGCGTCGTATGTGTGTACGCTTTTAGTTTTACGTCATACGAAATTTCTTTCGTTCGTCACAAAAAAATAAATGAAAAAGAACGAAGGCGTTTGTGTGAAAGTTTTGCTCGAACATGAAGGAGCTTTGAAAAATAATAATTCATTGCTCAACTCGATTAAGATATTACATGATTTTAAGTATTTATTGTTTTTTTGTTTGTTGTCTTTTTTGAAGGTTAAAACGTCGTCGATCTATTCCTGAACTTCCACCTTTGTTTCCTTGCACACGGATCCGCGCGAGAGAGACATTTTTAGTTGGAAAATAGAAGTGCAATCGTGACTGCGTATAAATTATCCTAAATGCGGGAAAAAGAAAGGCTTAAACGAAGGATTAAAACGCAACGACAAAGCTTCTTCGTTGAAGCTGAAAAGATGCGTGCTAAAAGTTTGACTTTACCGTCGTTATAAAACAACGAAAAGTGTCTCGTTTTAAGCTAATAGTGAAAATAATAATAATAATAAAGCATTCGTGGCAGACCGGTTAATCGAAACGAATATATACGAACAACTAAAATTGCCGATTTCTTCGAACTGGAAGAAAAAAAAAAAAAAAAAAAAACTGCGAAAAACGAGTTTTTCGAGGGAACAGACATTTTTTTGTCGTTTTTTTTTTTTTTTTTACTGCTCTCTTTAATTCTTGAAATAACACGATGAAGAATCCGGAACACGAGAGTGGATATTTCGAGGATGGAAGTGACGTTGAAATAATCGCCGAAGAGTGCACCATAAGTGAGGATAGAAAATGGGGTTCCGGATCCTGCGGACTTGCCAAGGCAATAAGACAACTCGACGTACGAGATTCGCCCGCATCGCCCGAACCCACTTTCCCCGAACAACGAAATCATCGAGGTAAAACAAATAAATGGATTTTTTTTTTTCTGCTTCTATTCGGAGGTCATAAACGTTTGTAAGAAATTCTCACGTTTTCGATCGTTCCTACGAAATTTTTTTTTTACTTTTTACCTTCTTTTTTTTCACACAAAACTGATAATTACTCGTTTGATTTTCTCTTTGAATACAGAGAGAATATATTTTTCGATAAATTACTAAAATTTCTCGAGTTTTCTTTCCCATTTTTCATTATTCATGAATCCGCATTCAAGAGTTGCAATTTACCTGCAACGTTCTCTATACATTTGTGTATATATATATATATATATATATATTTACGTCAGTATGCAAGTCGGAGGTTCCACGCGGTTGATATTTTGGGTCACGGATCGCCGTCTGACCCATTTCTCGAATAAGCCAGTCCATTATATCCCGTCTTTTAAAATGCCCGGTCTCTGCGGTCCGGGTCACTATCCATTTGCCCTTTTTTGTCCTTCCGTAAATACCTCGGGTCTGGCTACGGGTATTATAATGAAAAATCAAAATAAAAGCACAAAACATGAGATTTATGACTTTCGTCCCGTCAGCTGATCGCGGTGTGAACGATCTTCGTTGGGGATTAAGATTTTCGTAGGAATTTGAAAATCGGTGAAGCCTCGATTTTCAACGATCATCGATCATTGATCTAACCGTTTTCATTTACATCCGAATTTTCTAATAAAAAACATCGAAAACTTTATAATCGAATGTCACGTTTTTTTTCGTAATCGAACTTGTAAATACCAACATTTTTTTTAACGTTTGAAAAACGAGGCCAATTTTTAATCCTGGAAATCAGTTTGTTAAAAAAAACGACCGTGTCTGTTGACGGACGATGACATTTTTTTTTTTCGAGTCTTTGCTGTGGACATTCTCCAACTTGATTCGATAAAAATGAGATCGTCAACGAGCTTCAAATGTTTTCGAACGTTTTTTGGTCATTTTTTCGGAAGCTCTTAACACGTATCTCACCCAGAAAAAAGATCTATTTCAATCTACTAGGATCATTTACTCGATTTTTTTTTATTTGAATAAAAAAAAAAAAAAAAAAAACATTTTTATTTGCCTCAAGTAAAAAGCTGTATTTGAATCAAATAATGTTATTCGAGTACATTTATCTGGATATTCTCGTTGAAGCTTATCGCTCCGACCACTACGTGGCGCAGAGCGTCGAAACATTTCTTATATACGAATTGCGCTCTGGATCTGCATAAATAGCGGAAACCCCAAACCACATTTACTCAACACGGACCATGTTTGAAGTCAAACAGACGGTTGTGAATTTTTATGCCCACTCGGGCTGGCAGACTCATGGAAATATTATTAAATAATAATAATATTAATTGTGGTGTTAATAATAATATAAATATTTTTTGCAGCTCAACAACATGCTCGTTAAATTCGTGAAAACTTTTTGATATTGAAAATCGCAAAAATCGATTTTTGATTGATCTTAAATTAAAAAATTGGCAATAAATGAAAGAAAATAATTTCTTCAAATTAAATGGAGCTCTCTTAGGCCGTGGAACAAAGAAAATTTTATTTTTTGGTTTAAATAGATCTCAGTCGAACCAACTAGATGTTTTTTCTGAATGCTTCGATTTCATTTTTTTATTCGATTTCCATTTCGTTTGTTTCATCAATGGTTTATCAGTGAAAAAAAATCGAAATTTGGCTTTTTATTTCATATCTGTAGCTCGCGCCCTAACGCAAACCTAAAAAATAACGTCCGAAACTCACGGACTCATTCGGAACGGGGTTTGTGGAACAGTTTTTTCAGCTTCGACACAATTTTCGCGAACGTTACGTCGAATTATGTAATATTAGATAACAAGCGTATCTTTCCTGGTGGTTTTGCGAGAGCGATATTAAAGCGACTCCAAAATAAACGAATCGATTGTCCCCCAGCGAAATTCGCTACACGAGACGCATTACCATAATCTAATATCGAACCAATTGTCGCTCGGATATCCTGACATTTTACAAAGGTGGTATTGTCCACTCGTCCAACAATTGGAAAACAAAGCTTTTGTTATTCGAGCCATTAAATTGTTTCAAAACGATAACCGAATCCATTCAATCCTCTTCAGCCAAACGAGTAATCGTTAAAAATGGGGTTCTTGAAACCGACAAATATTTTCAGTTTCATCAAAATTAAAAGCTGTTGTTCCCAGCAACAGCAGCAGCAGTGAATCGAGCAATAAAAATGACAGCAAATTTCGTTTCTCCTTTTTACACAAGTTTACCAATCGAGAGTTGCTCTCTCTCGAATTCGCGTTACTTTTCATTCTCAAATTGGGGCTGCTCCGAGATTCTCTCCACTCTTCTTTACAGCATTCCGGGCTTTTGCCATACGCAAGTTCTGTTATGTAGGCGCGATGTCTGCAGGCCACTTAAAGAAGATAAAAATTCTCCTGCAAGTGTATATATTCGTTGGAAAGTACTCGAGTATTTCGAAATATCGTGAGCAGGCGAGAAACTGTCAGGTTCTATTTCGAGTTGACGGACGATGATTTTGTTGCATTAATTATTATTCAATCAATTAGATTATCGAAGTTTTTGAAAAATCGGTAAATTTTTAATAGCATCAAAGATTTTTCATGTTTCGATTCGATTAAATTTCTCTCTTTTTTTTTTTAATTTATAATTTATATTTTTGACTTTTGTCTCGATATAAATGGGCGGGCCTCGAAAATTTTTGCACGTTAATTTCTTCCTCGGGATTAACGTAAATTATATTTTTTTGTTCTTCGCTCGCCCAACTTTGTATACGTGATTATTTTCAACAGGGAACGGATATTGCGGCTCTCTTTTTCCGGTTAGTCAAAAAAATTCGAATGTTTCGTGGAAAAACTAGCGATTCGTAACGATATTTCTCAAGGCGGTTATTCTCATGGTTACATTAATGTATATATGTATATATTCAGCAGTTTAGATTTCGGGACGAGGAATAACGAGGAAGGATATCGAGGCGAGGAAGTCATTCGAGTTACCGCGGGGTCTCGGTTATCTCCGGACAACCTTGTCTCGTAAGCTACAGGTTTAACATTATCAGTAACAACTTTTGAGTAGAAGGAGGAAAAAAAAACGAATATTCTTCTACGTACGTCGGTTAGCTCGAAACGTTTTTCAGTGGCAATCATTTTTTACGTCGAAATTACATTTGTTTTTTTTTTTTCGCACAGATTTCGACGTTGAAAAATGATTTGAGAGTTTTGAAAATTCTCAAACTTTTATCTCACGATCGTGATGCAAGAATCATTTTGAGAGAAGGATTTTAATTTCTTAGTTTTCGATGGACGAATATTTTGGTTCGAATTCGTGAAAATTAAAGCTTCATCGCACAGATTTTAACGTTGAAAAATTCTGAAACTTTAATCTTTCGATTACATCGAGAAAAAAATCGATCGAGCAAAAGATTCACAAATTTCCAAGTTTTTTTATTACTAATAAATATTTTTGTTTTTTTTTTTTACTTATATATTTTGGCAGGATTGATCGATAGTATTTATCGAGTTTCGTTATCGTATCCGAGGATCGTAAATATATTTTTGTTTGTTCGAAAGGCTTAAACTTTTGTCGGAGATTCGAGTCTCCGAGACAAACTGGAAAGGGAAAAAAGGAATAAAGAATGAGTTTAAATGGGAGCTCGGGTGCTCTCTCGTATCGAGACGACGGTGAAAGTCTTCTCCGGCGATCCTCTCTATCTCTCTGCGCTGCGCGCGAGTTCTCAATATTTTTGTTTCTCATCTCTACCACCTCGGCTTGCAAAAACATTTTCGCGAGCGGCTGTTCACCCAGCAGCGAGCACAAAGTCTTCGTCGCTCGCGGTTACCAGACGAAAGAAACAGAACAAAAAAAAAACAGAAAAAAAAAATGGTAAATTGATGTTGTGCGAGGCGGAGGATTCTCTCCGCTTTTTTTTTTTTTTCTTTCCTTTCGCGCTACATTTTTTATTTCTCGCATGAATGAATCGAAGATAAGCAAACAACGAAAAAACAAAAAACGAGTCAGCCAATATTTGGCTATCGATGGAGAGCTCGGTTAAGCGATCGGACTCAGACGTTTCATCGAATCGTCAATATTTTCCAGCAATTAAATGCGCCTCGATTCGAAATTCACTTTTTTTTTTCTTTTCATCGTAATGCCTCCTTTCGAGGTTGCGGACTCGCGTATGCAAATTATCCAGACTTTTTCGATCGGAGAAAACTCTCGCGAAGGCAAATATTCGTCGTTAAAATACTCAGAGCAGAATAATCATCGTTTCTCCCCAACAGATTTTGATCGAATCGAACATTTTTTTGGTCGAAAATTTCTGAAAATCGAATTCGTTCGATATTCGTTTATTATTTTTTGAAAAAATCGCATAAAACATAAAAAAAAATAATTTCGATCTGAAAACGAGAGATCGAAAGAGCTTTGATTTCGTACAATTCGGCTCGAAACGTCTCGTAGTCTCGTACGGTTAAAATCGTTAGGAGCAGGTTTCGCTTGCACCGAAAAGGGGGAGCTCGTGTTGGAGAGCCACGAACGATAACGGGACACTCTGCTCGGTCCCGGAAGTTGTTTGGTAATCGTACGGTGCGTGTTCCTTGGATCGTTTCGTTTTGAAGAACACTCTTTACTTCGCAATGCGGAATTGTTGAAGAATTTTTATTTCAATTCATCGTTATTCTCACTAAAATAAACGATCGGTCGGGGGCCGTGTTCAAGAAGAAAGCATAGAAACGTGTGCGATCGTTGATTCGTTCGAGAATAAAAGAAGAAAAAAAAGTGACAAACAAAAAAAATACAGAAAGAAAATCGAGAATCGAAAATCATTTAAAATTCTTCGTGACCCTATTCCCCGTCACGTAGGGGCTTCTTTTCCTTATTTTTTTTTCGAAATACCCTCCACCGTCGCCACTGCTCGTACATATTGATTAACGAATCAAATTGCTAAACTCGTAAGAATTCGATACATCGAAGAATAACGATTTTACGCACTGCAACGCCGCTCGATTTCGTTTACGAAACCTTCATTCTCCTCGACTCGCCTCAATTCCTATCTCGACGAAAGCAATATGAGTTTGATCGAAGATAAAAAAAAAACGTGGAATCATGCCTTTTTCCGAAGTTATCTGTCGTTTTCCTCCTTCAATGTTCATTCATAATGTTCAATTACTCGTTATTTTTTTGAAGCATTTTCTCCCTGTGATTCTGCCACCCAAAAAAACTTTTTAAGTTTTTTTGAAAAAAAAAAAAAAAAAAAAAAAAGTTTAAAAAGAAACTTTTTAACTTTAAGAAATTACTTTCTTTGATTTGAATTTTTTTGAATCTTTATAAATTTTACTTGATTGATAATTTTCATTCATTTTATTGATAATATTTTAAGTATTAAAAAATCATAACAATTTTATTAATTAATTAATAAATTTAAGATCAATCAAAGATCGATTTTTGCGATTTTTCAATATCAAAAAGTTTCCACAAATTTAACGAGCATGTTGTTGAGCTGTAAAAAATATTTATATTATTATTAACACCATAATTAATGTCGTTATTATTTAATAATATTTTCATGAGTCTGCAAGCCTGAGTGGGCATAAAAATTCACAACCGTCTGTTTGATTTCAAACATGGTCCGTGTTGAGTAAATGTAATTTGGGGTTTCCGCTATTTATGCAGATCCAGAGCGCAATTCGTATATAAGAAATATTTCGACGCTCTGCGCCACGTAGTGGTCGGAGCGATAAGCTTCAACGAGGATACCCGAATAAATGCACTCGAATACCATTATTTATTTGATTCAAATACAGCTTTTTACTTGAGGCAAATAAAAATGTTTTTTTTTTTTTTTTTTTATTCAAATAAAAAAAAATCGAGTAAATGATCCTAGAAGATTGAAATAGATTGTTTTTTTATTTTTCTGGGTGTGATCGAAGAATACACTTGTTTTATTATCGTTATTCATAACAACGGTAAAATTAAATTTCAGTGTGACTGTTCGTGACTGTAAAACGTGAATTTGATACACATATTTGTATCTATACGTGGATTGAGTTGCTGCGTAAACGAACGAGGCGAGAAAGAGAGTCGCGCCGGTTCAGCGCGACGAGTGAAAGTCGAATCCCGGTGAAGTTTTCTCGTCGTACTTGTACAGCTTCGAATGTTCGTAATCGCCTTCATGATAAAGGACACACCAAAATATTTCAGGCCAATTCACTATGTAGAGTTTCACTTCTTCCACAGAGATGCTTGTCAGCGATTAGGAAAAAGAAGAAAAAAAAAGAGAATTGCACCGAGAAATAAATATTGAACGAGATAGGCTCATCGATGGATATTTTCCAAATCGTAAATTATTGTTTTCGAAGCTCATCGAAAAATTATGAACAACCGAATCAATATCGGTCGCGAGACACAAACGTCGATCGATTAAAAAAAAAAAAAAAAAAACAACAAATGCATCGAACAGGAGTGAAGCAGCATGGCCGAAGATAAAGCTAGAGAAGTAAAACGATAATAAAGAATTGCGATAAAGAGGCTAAGCTGCGTGTGTTTTGTAGTTATGTGTAGTAGCCTCAACCTTGCCGCTGGGTCGTGCACTTGTTTTGCCTCCTCCTCCTCCTCCTCCTCCTCCTATTCGCTGTTTACTCGTCAACGTGCCTGAAAGTCCACACGTTGTTACCTCCGTTCTGGCTGCGTTTACTCGCCTTCTCATTTATTTAGCATATATATATATAGATATATATTTATTTATATATATATATGGTTAACCAACGCGAGAATAATAACGTCTGACGGCCTTGTGGACGTCTGATCCTCTCGCACACACCGTAAAACACACGTACCTGTATCTCTCTCGATCGTATTATCGTGACTCTGATCGAGCCTCGTGAACCGAGACCGTAATGCGTTTCGTTGACGATCGGACCCGATCACTCTTCTCGCTTTTTCATCCTTTTCTCCTCCGGCTCGTTGACATCTTTCTGCGAATTCGTATTTCAATTTTTCATATCAACATATCGCTCGGATAACAACCACGATCCAAATCGTTTTTCTATGTACTCGTTTCGAAATGAAAATTATACTTTTGACCAGGAAAAATATTTTCATTAGAAGCAGGACTCTTTTCGTGTTCGATTTCCAACGGGGGGGCAAACAACAGAAACCTAATGCCGCGCGTGGACGTTCAAGGACGTCGAAATCAATTCTCTCGATCCGAATCTGCTAATCGAATGTTCTCGAATAAACCATTTCGTAAGGTTTACGCTCTTCGTGGCTTGTCGATTCCAAGTGCTAGAGATATTACTCGACCTTTTCAAGCTCTTCGAAAAGCAATGAATTACTTTCAAATTTTTTTTTCTCTGCTTGCCGCCCACAAAAAAAAAATCATTTTAATCTACCAGGATCATTTATTCGATTTTTTTTTATTTAGATAAAAAAAAAAAAACATTTTTATTTGCCTCAAGTAAAAAGCTGTATTTGAATCAAATGAATAATGTTATTCGAGTGCATTTATCTGGATATTCTCGTTGAAGCTTATCGCTCCGACCACTACGTGGCGCAGAGCGTCGAAACATTTCTTATATACGAATTGCGCTCTGGATCTGCATAAATAGCGGAAACCCCAAATTACATTTACTCAACACGGACCATGTTTGAAATCAAACAGACGGTTGTGAATTTTTATGCTTACTCAGGCTTGCAGACTCATGGAAATATTATTAAATAATAATAACATTAATTATGGTGTTAATAATAGTATAAATATTTTTTGCAGCTCAACAACATGCTTGTTAAATTCGTGAAAACTTTTTGAAATTGAAAATCGCAAAAATCGATTTTTGATTGATCTTAAATTAAAAAATCGCCAATAAATGAAAGAAAATATTTTCTCATAGTTAAATAGAGCTCGCTCCATTAAGCCGTGGGATAAAGAAAAAAAAATTTATTTTGATTCGAATAGATCCAAGTTGAACCAACTAGATTTCGACCGATCAATCGATCGATCTAACGAAAAGATTTGAAAATAAATTTGAGATTAGTCGATACGAAAAAAATGGTGAATTCGTTAAATTTTTTCTTTCAATTCGTCGATTTAAATCTCTTTCCTACGCATTCTCTCTTCACTCTGCGGGGGTCGCACCGAGCCAAAAGGGCTTTTATCCCGGAGCAGCTGCGATAAAAGGTCAAGGACGCGATCGCTCCGCCCTGTTTGCACTCAATCTTTCAGGTTTTCCCGCAAATTTTACAGTTTTTCTGCGACGTAACGAGAATCATCAGGCTTTCTTTCTTCTCGCCCGGGACAAACTCGGTGTGGAAAATGAAGGGAGGCAATGATTTTTCTTCAAGTTGGAAAAACAACGGTAAAAGGTTACCGAAGCCCGAGGACGACGCGTCTCAAGCTCCGCCGCAGTGTGTGCGCTCCGAAGGGACCGCGAGGAAAGATTCTCTCTCGAGTCTCTTTTCTCCCTCTGTTTTTTTTTTTTTTTTTTCTCCTCAAGTCTTCATTCTCTCCGTTGGCCGGCCTCAACTCCGCTATGCCTGACTCAGACTCAAACCGAAAGAAAGTCGGTCCCGTTACGAAATAAGCGAGTGAGAATGCCGGCTATGTGGGTCGGGACAAAAGCGGAACTTCCGCGAGTAATCCGAACGAGCCGCAATACTCTTTGCTACTGTTTCGATGCTGCTGCTCTCGCCCGACGCAACCGAGCGGCCTCGTAACGGACTTTACGAATCGCTTTATACCAAAGAGAAAGAGAAAGATACTTTTCTTTCGAAACTTTGAGCAACACCGAGCTCTCTTATGACCGCAACTTCATTTTCTACGGGCTTACGAGACTCTTCATTGAAATAGGCCAATCGCACAGTCGATTCGTTACACGCTCTATCAATTTCGAATCCTTTTCAAAATTGTTCTTTAACCATTTTCATGGAGAAAATTTTCCTGACTCATTGACCCTTTGACCCTGAGATTTTATTTCTGTCATTCATTTTTTTATCCCATGGTTCTGAGAACACTCATGAGTGGAAAAAAAAAAACGTTGTTTTCGGGGAAAGACTCTAATTTTTTAGTTTTTTGTTTTTTTGGATAAAATGCAGTTTCTGATCGTTCATGAGAATTTTCAATTTCTGTACAAACTCATACATTAAGGAGTTTCGGTACAGGCGATACAATGTTGCCATGCTAAAGCATGTTAAAAACACAACAAAATTTCAAAATGTTGAGAATTTTATAAAATTTGGTGAACATATACGTTTAGTGCCAAATTTGACAATACAAATTTTTTCAGATTTTTCTTCTACACAGTTATCGAGTAATTGAAGACTAAAGTTCACGTGTATAAGCATAGCGTTTCCATATATATATAGGTATACACTTCGGGCATAAGAAATCTGCTTTAATGCATAATTACTCGATAACTAAGTAGAAGAAAATTTTGAAAATATTTGTGTTTTCGAACTTGATGTTGAAGAACATTATCACCAAATTTCATTAATTTCTTAACATTTTGCCTTTTGTACCGAAACTCCTTAATCTCCAAAGTATTTAACAGGTTTTACTTTCGAAATATTTCGTCTCGATGCTTTCGATTTAACGAATAAAGATGCAACTATTTTATATAATAGAAATCAAGGATCGTTTCTTTGGTAAATTCGTGATTTAGGATTTTAGAGTTTTGTCTTCAGTTTCGTAACGTTAAGTGACTAAAAATCGATCTATCAAACGATTAAAGTTTGCGTTCTTGGTGTTTGGATAATGAAATTCTGTTGAAATATTAAAATATTTTGTTTCTCGTATTCAACAAAATTTCTTTATACTGAAACGAAACTTTGTTGAAACGATAAAATATTTTTTTGAACGTATTCAACAAAATATTTCAAGCTTTCAACAAAAATACGTTGCAACGACTTGATCAACGACTGTAAAATATTTGGATTTTTCAAGGTTATTCAAATTAAAAAAAAAAAAAGTGAATGTTATGAGACCAGAAGTGAATAAATTTTGGTAATACCGTTCATCGAAAAGTTTTGCTTCGATCAGGAATCAACGACTATCGTATATATTCCGTGTAGAAAGGTCAGGCTATTGATCATAGGAATTCTCCGTAAGGTGAAGAGCGATAGTCAATGTCAAAAGTTATACTCAACCTAATTTTTATTTTTAGTTTAAACAGATGAACTCAGCAGCATCCAAAAACGAAGATTTTCTTTTAAAAAATCATGTTTTATTTTCACTTTTCCGTAACTTTTAACTCCCAACGTTCCCCGGAGAACAAAATCATCGCAAAACCAAATAACTTCACAAAATAACGTCATTCGATGACCAAAATTTTTTCAACGTTTCGATCATCATCGTTTTTTGCATCTGAACGAAATTTATATAAATCCGATCAATTGAATTTTCTAATTTTACAATGGTATTAGATTTTCACCGTTGTTTTCTATTTTTTCTATCAGCAAAACTTGGTCATGATTAGCAACAAAGAAATTGCACGATTGAGAAACAGCGATAATCCGATATCGCGGTTATTCGATTTCCCAACCGATGATATTCATTTCCGCAAATTTCTATTTTTTTTTTCTCACTCCAAAGATTTTTTAAAATTATTATTTACAAAAAAACTTTTGTCGTTCCGTAAAGTCCGTTTTTCTCTTTTTCTGAATTCAATCAATTTAATAAAACGCGCACACTGACAAAACTGACGTTTACTGACGTTTACAGACACAGAAGGGAGACGCGAAAGTGTCCAGGTGACTTTACACGCTCGCACACTCATAAACGTAAATAAATATATATATACATATTCGTAGTACGTAACATTCTGTAGGCAAAGTGGCAAAAGTAGGTCGAAACACCAACGTATAGACATTGTTTCATATACCCAAACGGCGTGTGTGTGTATGTATATGGAGACGGTGAAGCGAGTATAAGGCAGAACACGTGTGACTCAGTCTCGCGTGCCTTCTCACGTATACGAACACACTCGTTCGTCCACGACTCTTTCGTTTCTCCATTCCCACATACATCGGAGAGGCTCAACATTTTGTTAAACGATGTATAAATTTTATTGGTGTACGAAATAATCGAACCCTTGACTGAGAAAAAAAATTTGAAATTTTGACGAACAAATTAAATTTGTTGATTTGACAAAACTTTTGTTGATTCAACGATATTTTTGTCGTGATGAAAAATTAAGTATTTTAATGAACCAAATTTCGTTTGGGTTAACAAATTTTATTTTGTTCGCCACGATTCGTTGAAGCAACAAAAAAATTTGTTGAATTTACGAATTCATTTTTCTCAGTGTTGATTCCGGCGATCTTAATGGAGAAATTTAAATGACTTTGTTCATTTGTCATAATAATCGTTGAATTATTGTTTTTCCTGTTGCAAAAAAAATAGGCTGCAACCATCGAAAAAATACTCATTTTTTTAAACAAAATTCAACTCTCACCAATCGCTTTGGATCGAAAATTTGATGCAATTTAACATTGAATTGATAATTTCATGTAGAATCTGATTCGATTTTATTGACAAAATGATGGAAAAACGAGAACAGTTTGGCAGGAAAATTTTTTTAACTTTTTGTAAAAATATTGATTTTTTTTTTTTATTGAATAAAATTTAATTTTGTCGGGGCAAAGAAAATTCTCGAGTGTGAAATTTTGATGGAAAAAAGAATGGTAAAATAGGTCAAATTGAAATTTTTACTAATTCCGTGTAAAAATGCTTATTTTTCTCGAACGAAATCGCTCCCCCTGCTCCAGGGGGCCGAAGAAATTTGGAAGAAAAATGTTAAACGCTCGCTGCTTCGGCCTTGAACGTCGGACTAGAAGCGTCAGTTAGAAAATCAGTGAACTTGAGATCGTGATTTCACGTTAAATTCCACGTATATGGACTCGCATTCGTACTGCATAAGTACGTGAGTAAAGACAGGTAGATATATGAACACGTATAAGTACGATCATGGCCGCTATACATGCCCCGGCACCTTGACACGGATTGTCGCGTCTGCGGGGATAAAAGGTGGAAGGAGGGGCTACCTACTGCCTGACGTTATGTACGAATGTGTAAATCGTTCTCGCGGGGTATTTCGTCGTCGACCCAAAACTCAATATTATCGGTCTTCATTTTTATTCCACAAACCTGAGAATCATTCACCCAGAGAAAAAATAAAAAAATAAAAAAAAAAAAAAACATCTGGTTGATACAACTAGCATCTATCTGAATCAAATTTTTTTCTTTGTCCCACCACCTGATAGAGCTCTATTTTTAACTTTGAGAAATTACTTTCTTTGATTTGAAGTTTTTATCTATTTTTTAATCTTTTTCAATTTTACTTGATCGATAAATTTCAATGATTTTATTAATGATGTTTAAAAAATATAAAAATATTGAAAAATCATTGAAATTATATTGATTAATTAATCAATTTAAAATCAATCAGAAATCTACTTTTGCGATTTACAATTTCGACAAGTTTCCACATATTTGAACGAGCATGTTGTTGGGGGCTGCCAAAAATATTTATTATATTATTTACATCATATTTAGAGTTATTATTTTTTAATAATATTTCCATGGGTCTGCGAGCCTGGATGGGCATTGTAATTCTCGACCGACTGTTCGTTTTTAAACATGGTCTGTTTTGAGTTAGTGTAACTTGAGTTTCCGGTATTTATGCACATTCAGAGCGCAATTCGTATATAAGAAATGTTTCGACGCTCTGCGCCACGTAGAGGTCGGAGCGATAAGCTTTAACGAGAGTATCCAGATAAATGCACTCGAACAGCATTATTTATTTGATTCAAATACAGCTTTTTACTTGAGGCAAATAAACATTTTTTTTTATTTGAATTAAAAAAAAAAATGGAGTAAATGATCCTAGTAGATTGAAATAGATTGTTTTTTTGGGTGAATTGTTAATGTAGAATGTGAAAAGCGTTTGCAAAACGCACTGAAGTAAACTGTTGGTGCAGGTTTGTCGAATTATGGGGGAGAAGATTTGATTTTTTTTAAATAACAAATAAGTTCAGATCCGAGGCGAACATTGAGTTGGTCCTGTACAATTATTATTTCTCAGTGATCCTGGAAAATAATGGCGAAATAATTGAATTATCGGAGAACAGAATTTCCAATAAATTCATCGACTCTGATCTATTTTCTAAACAAAATCATTTGAAAATATAAAAATACAGAAATAGTAAAGTTTCCTAACGAATCTTGCTTGCGTTAGTCCGAAACTCTGTCGAATTTCTTACAAAGTAGGAAAAATTTGAATTTTTTTAAAACGTTTCAAGTAACTCGTTGTCGTTACACATTTTTACATAAATTTTCATTCACTCTCAAGAATATTTTTACTTCTGAAAAATTGCTATGAAAATGAATAGCGATATCTGCCACGGAGTATTTTAGTCAGGGATAAAGAATCGAGGCTGACATAAATATCGTGCGCATGAAAAAAAAAAAAAAAATATTACGATTCGTTTATACGAACATTTAGCAGTACGTGGAAACACAAAAATGCAGAGGAGAAATATTTCTCAACGTATTTTAGCCCGCACGAAACGAACGAACAAATTTATCCGCAGTTTCTCTAAAATATTCTTTTTTTTTTTTTTTTCGTTCTTATGCCGCGTTTCGTACATATTTCTTCGACGTTTTTTTTTTTTGCAAATTGTAAAAACAACACGAAATTCAGTCGGAAAAAACGCAGCAGTAAAAATAACGCCGCATCACGACGTTACGAACGCTCAATTAATCGCTTAAAATTAATTTTATTTTATTTTTTGCTTTTTGTGTTTCAGTCAATTTGGCGGACAGCGGAGGTCAAAGAGTGGACATGACTCATTTCGATCTACTGAAAGTTCTCGGCACAGGAGGTAAATTCAAGGTTTTCATATAACTGAACATTACTTCATCTTCAGACTGTTTTTTTTTTGTTTTTTTTTTTGTTTTGTTTTTACTCAACGGTTGCAAACAAAAAGTAAATTATTTTCTAACAAAAGTATTCGACGATTGTCGATTCGAGTAAAATTCTTTTTATTTCTCGATTTTTTCAGCATATGGCAAAGTATTTCTCGTGCGAAAGAGAACAGGTGCTGATGCTGGACGATTATACGCTATGAAGGTATTGAAAAAAGCGTCGATTGTACAAAAAAAGAAAACGACGGAACACACGAAAACCGAACGACAGGTTCTCGAAGCTGTGCGAGACAGTCCCTTTCTCGTAACCCTCCATTATGCCTTTCAGACTGATGCCAAGCTTCATTTGATTCTCGGTAAGAGTGATACGAATAAAAAAATGAAGATATGCAATTTGAGGTGCTAAAAATCTCGACTGTTAAAGGTGAAAATGATTTAAAAAAAAATTTTTTTTTCTTTTTTAGATTACGTAAGCGGCGGTGAATTATTTACCCATTTGTACCAACGCGAACATTTTACCGAGGACGAAGTTAGAATTTATATCGGCGAAATTATTCTCGCCCTTGAACATCTCCACAAGGTTTGTAATAGAACGATTTTTTCTTCCATTTTTCATTGACTCTTTTCTACAAATCAATCTTCCTCATGAATAATACGTCACAATTTTATTACAGTTGGGAATTATTTATCGGGACATTAAATTAGAAAATATACTTTTGGATCGAGAGGGTCATATCGTACTGACCGATTTTGGTTTGAGCAAAGAATTTTTACCCCACGAAAGAGACAGCAACGCTCGTGCCTATTCGTTTTGTGGCACGATAGAATACATGGCACCGGAAGTTGTACGAGGTGGATCAGCCGGACACGATATCGTAAGCACAAAGATTAAAAAAAAAAAAAAGAATAAAAAGAGAGAAAAAAAAAAGAAAAACGAAAATTCTTTGAAAGTATTTTATAACGGAGTGATTTTTAGTTTGTATTGTTTTGAATAATTTTATCAAATGATTTACTTTATTGTTAGAGGAATACATGGCCAATTTTGTCAATGCAATTCTAATAGTTTATTCGTTTATTGCAGGCCGTCGATTGGTGGAGCGTGGGCGTTTTAACGTACGAGCTTCTCACAGGAGCTTCGCCGTTCACGGTAGAGGGAGAAAAAAATACGCAGCAAGAAATATCCCGAAGAATATTAAAAACGGAGCCACCAATACCAAATCATTTGGGAGCGTCCGTGAGAAATTTTATTTCGCGTCTTCTCGTAAAGGATCCACGACAGAGACTCGGCGGTGGTCCCCACGATGCACGCGAGCTTAAGGAACATTCTTTCTTCAAAAAATCTTCGTCATCGTTCAGCTGGGAAGCTCTCGAATCGCGACGCATACCACCACCCTTTGTGCCTAGAATAGCTCATGAACTCGATACGAGCAATTTTTCTGAAGAATTCACGAAAATGGTCGCTGCTGACAGTCCCGCTGTTGTACCACCCAATTACGATAAAATATTTCGGGTAATTTTTAACCTCTTTTCATCTCTCTCTCTCTCTCTCGCTCTACTCCCATTTACCATAAACATAAATACTATCTATTTTCTCATTCTCGAAAACGTACACGAATTGAATATTCGTCGACCGACACTTTCGCGGAACTGTTACAAACCAAACGACAAAAATTAATTCGTCGTCGTTTTTTTTTCTTTTTTTTTTTTTTTTGAAGTAGTCGACGGTCAATGTTCACGATGAAAACGGGAATATTCACAGCATGATGGAACAAAGATAAACTGCTGAATTTTCAGTTTTTTTTTTTTTTACTGGAAAGAGTGGTCGAAATATTGGAGAAATATTATTTGATTTTTTCGTTTCGCGTTCATGAAAATTGACTGGGGGAACAGAATAATCTTCATAAATTCAGCAAAATTGTGAATGACACATTGTAAAAAACACGTTATTTGTAAATCGTTGAAACCCGGGAGAACGGGGTGTAAAGATTTTATTCAATTTTTGAATGTGTTACACCGTAAAGTAAAAGGGAATGCCTGACACAGTCCCAGGAAATGTTCGGCTCAGTTATTTTTATGGATCACTTCGTTAAACACAAATAGAACGTTTTCTTCGTGGAGAAAAAGGGTGGTTGATGCCGTGAGACAAAAATTGAGCGTATCATTCTAACGATTCCTCGAAAATTCGGACTTTCGAATAGACCTTTTTTTTTCAATAATCGACAATTTGAATGGATCAGCATATTTGAAACTTTTCATCGATTGATTTTCCATATTTTAATTCTGAAAAGTATTTAACGAATAAGCACTCAAATTTTCATTCCGATGTGAAGAAAATTCGGTGATTTTTCAAATGCAAATTAATTTGGAAGAAAAAAAGTTAATCAAGAATTTTTTGAAAATTTTATTACCCCCCATCCATGTCCGCCGCAATTTCTTGAAGATGGCTCAATCTTTCCGATTTTTTTCTAACCGATGCGTACTGAAATCCAAATAGAATAAAAATAATTGGCATGAAAATGAAATTTGAACGGTTTACAAGTATCAATAAAAATCAATAAATGATGTTTAATCGTTATTTTATCATACAGGGTTATTCGTACGTGGCCCCGTCGATAATATTCGGGGAGAACGTGGTGAGCGAGGAAATATTTAAGGACTCGATATCAACGAGCCACGAGGAGGAGGAGCAGCAGCAGCAGCCTCACCGCCGTCCATCGTCGACGGACGTGATAGCATCGCGTTTCGAGGAATCGACGTTCTTCCAAATATACGAGCTCGATCCGCGCGAAGAAGCGTTGGGCGACGGTAGTTTTTCGGTGTGTCGTCGCTGTCGTAATCGTCAAACGCGTCAAGAGTACGCGGTGAAGATAGTAAGTCGTCGAGTGGATTGTGGCCGTGAGGCGAATCTCTTGAGGACTTGTCAAGGTCATCCAAACGTAGTTAAACTAATCGACGTTTATCAGGATCGCGCGCACACTTACATAGTCATGGAATTGTTATCGGGTGGTGAATTGTTGCGGGAGACTCGAAGATTTACAGAAACGCAGGCGCGGTTAGTGATGAAACAATTAGCGTCGGCGGTGAAGTTCATGCATTCCCGTGGTGTCGTACATCGGGATTTGAAACCGGAAAATCTCGTTTACGCCACCAAGTCATCGGATTCAATAGTAAAAGTGGTGGACTTTGGTTTCGCCCGAATGAAACGAGCTTGCGAGCCGTTGCACACGCCTTGCTTCACCCTACCGTACGCAGCGCCGGAAGTCCTTGCGAGACAAGGCTACGACGAGAGTTGTGACTTGTGGAGCCTCGGAGCGATATTGTATTCGTTGCTATCAGGCAGTCCACCCTTTCGCGCTGGCTCGCCGGATCTAGCTTCGCGTATAAGAACCGGTGACATTAATTTCAACGATTCCAACTGGTCTCACGTATCTGAAGCAGGAAAGGCCGTTACCCGTGGTCTTTTGATGGCTGATCCGAACGAACGTCTGACCGCGAACGCCCTCGTCAATCATTCTTGGCTGGCGAACGGTCAAAATCCCATTGATTGTCCCGGTGTTTCGAGCACGACGAGAATCGAACCGATAATTCATGAAAATTACGAGAGCAGCCATTTAGAAAAATTGAGTGATTTTCGTTTGCGCGAAGTCGACGGTGCCAAATTGGCTCAACGTCGAAAATTCCACAAACGTTCTACCTCCAGTTCCGTCTCTTCCTCCACATCGACCACCTCCTCTTGTCCATCGGTACAAATACTTAGACCCCCGAGTTCATCCACGGCAACGAACACAGCGAGCTCCCACACCGCAACTAACGTGTCTTCCGCTTCACCCGGACAACCACCGAGCGCTTTTGACTTCGGCGAGGACAAAGTCAACGAGTATTTGAGCTCTCTGTCCTCCTCTTCCGATTCTAATTCACCGAAAAATCCACCCCGTAGAATGGAGGATCGTACGCAAAGCGGCGACGATCAACAACCTCGTGCTAAACGACGAAAACGCGACGTACTTCCTCCTTCCGAAGACAAGAAAAACGTTACCAGCTCCGTCTCCAATGATGGCCCTGTCACGCGATCGAGAAAACGTAAACTCGAAGCTAGCGGATCTGACAGTTCCATCGAATCTTGCGAACCTACACGCTCCGGCAAACACGATCTTAATCTTCATAGGAAACAAAAAAGTGGCAAACGGCCGAGGAGAACGGTCGCTATTATTGTAGAATCAAGTTAATTAATTTATATATTTATCATTTGATCCATCGATTCAATTGGCTTTCTTAGTGAAGCACGAGAGAGGAGGAGGAGGAGGAGAAGAGATTGAGAGATTAAAATATAGGAAATATCGAGTTTGTTGGAACGTAAAGAAAATAATTAGAAAACAAAATCGATTTCTAAATTAAACAATTATGTGAATTCCGAAAGAAAAACACAAGCCACAATCTCTCTAAAACTTTTATCGCCTTTTTACTGAACCTCTAGCTATTCGTACTTCGGCTGGCACATTTTTTATAAATTTTATTTCACAATTCTCGAATTTTGACGTCTACAAATTTTAAATGCGAATTTATTCAATCGATTCGACCCTTCGATCTCTCTTTCTCTCTCGAGAACTGATCACGAGTGATACGCGGTTGTTGCATGCGTCATTCCTATCTCCAATACAATTATAAATATTTTCAGGCGAATACGAATGTTTACTGAAAGCGAAAAAAAACAACCGTCTTGTAAATCAATGAAACAAACTTCGATTCTTCAATCTTCTTGATCCTCGTTCAAATATTGTTTTTTGGAAATCGTTTCGAAATTATTGATATGACTAAGAATAATTTAGGCCACGTTAATAACTAATGATTGTTGAGATATTATTAGAAAATCGCGTTATCCACGCTCTGTGGATATAATAATTTTTTCTGTCAATTTTAACGTTAAAATATGTACGAACGTTGAGCTTTTTTTTTTCTTTTTTTTCTTTTATCGAGCTGAATTTCTAATCATGATCTTGTCAAATTCATCGGCAACAAAATTCGCGATGATTCGTGAAAACGAAAATTAATAGTACGCGAAATACTGATAAAGCGCCAGTTTGTTTGCGTCGCGATAACCGAACGTCGATATTTTTATCAGTCGAATTGAATAATTGTGAAAAATATAAATGTATTTTTATTACGAATCTGCTAATAGCGTTTTCATACTAATTATGTGCTTCGAATTTGAAGGAAGAAAAGATGATCGTGCGTTAAACATTTGTAGCAAAACGATAGAATAACAAATGATTCGAAGAGAAAAAAAAAACCGATGAAAAATAACGTTTCGAATTCGACGACCAATTCTCATCTTCACGTAGTCCGAAGTATGAGCCTCTTCCAGTCCTCGCTTCGGAAAATTTTTCAATTTCCATTTCACTGACACATCAAAGTTAATGTTCCACTGGAATAACTATGAAAACGATGCAGGGATGAATGAAGCTGTCCCTGTATCAAGAGTTAGCAGAAAAAAGAAAAAATTTTTCCAATTGTCCTAATTATAGATAAATCGAATTGATGTTCGATCAATTTTCGTACCCCGAATTTTCTCTCTCCGATACTGTGCCTCTGTAGCGTAATTGTTTTGTTTTTGTTTATTCGTTAAACTTATTCGCACGAATTCGTTTGCGATTATAACGGAGTGAAATTTTGCCTTTGAATCTTTGTAAAGAAAAAAAAAAAAAGCGACGAAAATAAAAGTTTATATATTATACATTCTAGAATGATAAATTTTCGAACTTTATCTTCGATCGACTGATCGCGTTAAATATCTTTCTTCATTGTCGACTAAATAAACTTGACCAACTCGAAAGCAAAAACATCGATCAAACGTCAACTCGTTCCATCGAACAGGCAATCAAATTTTCCGACAAAAAATTTGTATGATATATTTATAGTGAAGATTTGTATTGTATCTTCGATGGAGCAAAAAAAAAATTGAGAAAATGTTTCTTTCTCGAAATAATTCCCGATAAATCAAACATATATTTTTTTTTCTGCCTCGATTTTTCTCTCCATTGGAACAACTCGACTCAAGAAATTGATCGTTTTATTTGAGCTCGTCGATTGAGATAAAAGTCTCGAAAATAAATTACATTTATATATGTGTAAAAAATACATATACATAAACGTTTACACACTAAAATTAAAATAATATTGAATTAATGAAAACTCTAACTGTTTCACCTGACGTGTGGTTAATGTTGTCGAACAAAAAAAAAAAAAAAATGAAAACGCGGACGAGGTGTAAAAGAGATAAAAATCATGAATAAATGAAGAAACGAAGTGAGAGAAGGTGTGTGAAGACTGAAAAGGTTGTAGGCCAACTCAGGGAACAGAGACATGCTTACGTGTGAGCGGCGTCTTACATAATTACGATATCAATGTTATTAATATACGTGTTGACGAAAAATTAAAGCGAAAAACAATTCCGTACGCACACCAAAGACGACTGAAGCAACGATGTGCTGTAAGACCAAAAAAAAAAAAAAATACATAAATAAAAGAAAAAAACAAACAAGTGAATCGCGTATTAGGCATTGAAAAAAAGTATAAAATCTAAAAAATCTGTGTACGCGATAATGGATAATTCCATATCGGAATTTCAAGAGACAGGGACACTCACTTAGTGTATATATATAAAAATACAAAAAAAAAAAAAAACAAAAAAAATATATAAAAATATAAGTATGTATACGGCAAAGAAAAACGAAAATAATTGAGCGAGAAGATATGAAAAATATATATGCGCAATTGTGTATAAGAAAAAAAAAGTATAATTATATATAGATATATTTAATACTACACGATATTAGAAGAAATTAAAAAAAAAACAACAAACGAAAAAAAATATTCTTTACCAAGATGATATACATATATCTACTCATGTGTGTTATATATATATATATATATATATAAACATATTTTTGGTTAAAAAGATAATAGTCATTATAATTTATTTAAGTTATCGAACGTAAATGGAAGGGAGATCGCTTTGTTGTAACGGGATCCTAGAATCAACGCAATGTCAACAATCCTTAACCATGCGTTTACATTTATGTATATATATAAATATCTGGCGACAAACGAAAACAACTATGATTATTACTGGGAGCATCTTTACAAGTTAAGCACTAAAAATTCGACATAAAAAAAAAAAGCAAAATCCGCTTCTACGTTAAATATATTTTGAAAATGCTGTTCCGTTTGTATTAAATACATAAAAGAGATACCTTTGTTACTATTGATTGTTAAATATATCATACGATGTTACAAGGACGATATTTATTGATTTCATTATCACCCTCTAGAAGATTCCTCTAAAAATTTTTTTTTTTCAATTATATATTGTGACTTTTATTAAAACTGATTTTTTGAATTTTTATTGATTTCCAAATAGACGAATGATCGCATCTTTAGGCTTTTTTCATGTGCAATAAATCTGCTGATTTCTTTACAGAAACGTGTGTACGAAGAGTGTAGAATACATGATGTATAATTTTTAAAATTTGTTTTTGAAAGAAGCTAGAAAAAAAAGCAAAACACTTTTCGATTTTCGTATTCCGAGGGATTTTTCAAGTCAAACATATTGTATTTCCCGCAGTAAATCGGCGTCATGTCGTTCCCATTGGTAGACGTGGAAATAACGCACTACCAAGGTTGGCCGACCAATGGCGCTGTTGCGCGGGCAACGGCCATAACGAAAAGGTCGGGCGCATGCGCATTGAGTAACTATTCCCGGCGTCACTTTTTTTTTCTCGGTCGCGGACGAGGGAGAAGAGAAACTGTTTGTCCGTTGACTGGAGTAGTAGTACAAATCGAGGCACGCCGGCAGTGCGTTAATATAACCGTAAAAAAAAAGAGAGGAGTCGTCTCCTCCTAACCCTTGTACGAGTATACACACGCACGCACACAGTCAGATACGGTGCGCGTCGCCTCTTACCGCCGAAGATCGCTGCCGCATTTTTCCGTCTCCATGATTCGATAAAAAAAAAAAAAAAAACAGAAAAACACGTTTTACAACCGAACGCGTAACAAGGAATTACAAAGTGTTTTTTTCGTGCTACGTTAAAACCAGAAATCGTAGCGATAAGGACGTTTGTAAGGGACTTGTCAGTTAAAATCTTCAACAGTGCCTTTTAACCTCTGCTTCTCTTTCGGTTTTGTTTCTTTTACGTTTACATTTAATCGCGAGCCGCGATTTTTTTTTTGTAACAAACAAAAAACATTAAATAACTGAAAAAATGTCGACGAAATCGAGCAAGAAGACCGCGGCGACGTCGTCCTCGTCGAGCTCTACGGCACAATCACCCGAACCTTGCATATCAACGCCAATTGGACGTCGTCCCGGTAGTCCTTTAAGCCCAACGCGTTATTCAAGACTTCAGGAAAAACAAGATCTCGCTAATTTGAACGATCGTCTCGCCTGTTACATCGACAAGGTTCGTCACTTGGAAACCGAAAATTCACGCTTGACCCGCGAGGTACAAACCTCCCAAGAAATCGTAACTCGTGAAGTTTCAAATATCAAGTCTATGTACGAACACGAGTTGTCCGACGCGAGAAAATTACTCGACGACACAGCGAGGGAACGGGCCAAACTCGAGATTGACACTAAACGATTGTGGGACGACAACGAGGATCTTAAAACCAAGTAAGTTTCGTTTAACCATCATTTCAAATGTTTTTCAACTTTTCATCCTTTCGAACTTTTCTGGATTCCACTTTATTGTATCATCCGATTGTTTTTTGATAGGCAAACTCCGATTCCACTCTCAGTTCTTAAAAACAACTTGGAAAAACATTTTTCATCTTGGCCATGGATATCTGTGAAAAAAATGATTAAACTCCCTGAAAATTTTTTGAATTCGATGATAAACAATAAATTTTTTATCTTCAATATTATTTTCCATTCGCAGATGATATGAGTCATAGAATAAATTGAGGAAAAACAGTCATTGTTGCACATTCCTGTCTCATTTTTACTATCCAGCTTTTCATTTGATCTCAAAGATGAAAAAGAGTGTGGAATACGTGGTGTATAGAGATAAGAGATGCGTCACTCAGATTTCATGTGCCCTGCTGATTCAATGTTCCTTTCGGTCTCATTTCCGATGGATCGTTTTTCCAAACAATCATAGTAACAACGTTGTAGCAAAATTATTCATCCTCACATTTGTGGTCGTCGCTGCTCATATTACGGCAGATTTCACTCAAAGCTTGTATGGATTTATTTTTATTCTCTGTGCCAACTAGTTGTTTTCATATTCTTCCAAAGAAAAAGCATTGTACGATTCGATTCCCAGCAATAGGGCAATCCCCATTTATTTCCTAACGATACATAAAGATTGTTTTCCTCTGTTTACGAGGTCCCAAAAGTTTTGACAGAAAGTATTTATAAAAAATATTTAACTTCAAAGTTTACACCGTTGGAATACACGAAATTGACATTCAAAATATTTTCAAATAGATTTTAGTCCTCGACAGTCAATCAATACAGAAAGTGTAAAAATGGAATTGAAACTGTCGTTGGTCCCGTACCGTTTGAACTTCGGTGTCGCAAATTTTCTGTTACATTTTGAACAAAAACCAAATTCAATACAAATAGAAATGATCAATATTATGACGATCGAGCGACCTTAATCTTTCTTTAGTCACGTATTTCGTGTTTGTATCACGAAACCAGTTATTACCGAGATCATATTTATGGGAAAAAAAAAGACGAAGAGAAGTGGATACCTGTTGAAATTCTTAGCGGTATTTTTCTTTTAACATATATATAAAAGGCAATCGACGATTCATACTGCCGGTGGCGACTCTGTCGGCGGTTTTGTTTGCACTTCAATACACTCACAAATACATGTATACACCACGTGGTGTAACTCGGTTTCAGTACCAAAGAATCGCGCTAGTTCGCCCGCTTGAAAAATAGTGCTTCACTAATGAAAAACTTGTTAGATGTTGTTACGAGAGAGACTTGAGAAAAAGTTTTCTGTGTTTCGGCTCTGATTTCCTCGTTCGAAATGGTTGACCGATCGCTCACCGCAATTCTCCGTACCAGTAGCGCTGACATCGAGAACGATAAGGTCAATATCTTTCACTTCGGTAAACACGCGTACACAATACGTTAATTAGCACCGGCTGCGGCTCATAGTCTCGCTAAATTCAAGGTTTATGCGATCTTCGCCGATTCCGAGATAAGATACCCTTAACCTCTTTTGCCTTTTTTTTTTTTTTTTTTTTTTTCTTCTTTTTTACATGTTTCATTATTTCCACCATTTTGAAATAAAAAGTCGGTCATACGACAGGTGGGAGGTTAGTAATCTGAGAAGTTGTCCGATGTCATATCGCTGAATGTATTTTCTTCGTACTTTTAAACAGCCCTGAATATATTTCTGCAACGACTGTTTTTTTTTTTTCACAACTAGGATTCACGAATTGAAATTTATCAGATTTTATTAATGACTGATCAGGTGTACGGAGACTCGAATAAAGTACGAAAATTTTACGATTGAAAAAGTCGAAATTTCTTTGCACTCTAGCGGTGCGAGCTTTAACTACGTTAAGATGCATTTTTATTGACAACATTTTCACGCGAATTAAAGAAAAATCATCGCGACAAGTAAGTTTTCGACAAAACGGTCAATTTTTTTTCAACAAGAAAAAAAACTCGTTTTTTTTTTTTTATTTCGATTCCGCGTGGGTCGACCCAGAGATTTCCTTCGATCGTTGAACGCCCGAAAAATATAACTTCCGAAATTTCGAAGCCGGATCCCGTGGTTCATTGTCCCGATAATAGTGTCACCGACGATCGGAAAATGAATTTTGAATTCAACTTCGATAACTGATTAAATTGGAAAATTTTAATGTAATACAGGATCGAAAAAATATGGGGGTTATCATAAACGCGTTAAAATACAGTCTCAGAGTTATATCGAGTGATGACGAACGCCAAGATACGTGCAAACATTTCGTTAAAAAAATGGCGTCATCGGTTATTTTTCATGCTGGGATCATGCAGACTTCGTTTCACGTGTAATTTAAACTCGAAATATTATTATTCCGGTGCTTGAAAAATTCCAAACTCTTCCTCAAGCGTTAAGTTTTAAATCCAGTCTATTATCCCTATTTATGGATACCTCGACACATTGAATTAGAACAAAGGACGAGACCCGGGTACGAGCATGAGCCGCAGCCTCATTGATTCGATTTTCGATCGATCGTTTCGACTGACAATGCGAACGAGAAGGATTTTTGGACAAAGGTTTTATAAATGATCCATAAAACCGTTTCAAATTTTCTACACAATTGTGAAAAGTTTCATTGTCCACCTTCGCAAAAATACCGAATCCAGGAAACTACGTTTTACAGTTATATATACTATTTCGAGGTTTAATCGGTCAGGACACAAAATTCCATTCCATTTATACGGGGTATATAACCACGTACAGGTAACCAAAAAGCAAATAAATTATAAACAGAAGGAAAGTGTATTTACGGGAAATTCCATGAATACTCGTTTCGGGGTAGGGGGGGGGGGCTGCTCCCCCCAAAAAAATGTACGCGTCATTTCGAGCGTAAAGCTCTCCGACTTCATTGATTGTGAGGCATACCGCGAGCACTTGGGACGCTTATGCATAACGCGTTATACGTATAAAAACATAGGAGAGAGGTGTGCGGGCGTGTGAGAAATATTTTTTTTTCTTCTTCTTTTAGTTAGCGATTAAACGGTGCAGGGGGCGACACCATAGCGCGCCGGGGAAGAATTGCGTCACGCTTACGATAGGTTGATGATGTCAGCCGCAACCCGAAGTTGTACTAACTTATCCAAAAGTATTGGACGCTCTTATAAATACGTTAAATCCCTCCAAGCTTATTTTTACTCGAGCCCGAACCAACGCTCTCCATCTTTATTTTCTTTCCATCGCTTTTAATCAAACTTTCGAGATCGTATGAACACCCCCTGAGCTTTGTTAATCGACGCTGAAACGCCCCCGCGTTCGTGTTAACAATGGGCACGATTCGCCGGTAACACATGTTCGGGAGCGACGTACGCACGTGCGTTTTATACAAAACTCGAAAAAAGCTTTCTCCAATAAAAATCTCTTGCGGGTTTTCCTTCTCATCATTCCCTTTTCGTTGGTATACATTTTGACAGGTTTTGAATCATTATAATAAAAAAAAACTTCATTTTCCCTGTCAATCGAGCCATGCGAATGGAATTCGACAACGTTTGTCGAATTGCCGCGTGAAACGTTGAAACTGATTGCAAGTTATGGCTACGAAAGCTTCGTTGTTAAAATCATCGACAAGTACGACAGATTCGAAACGAGAATAATGTTAAAAAAATATATTACATATCGAGTTGGAATATCTGTGGCACGTGACCCATATTGCCCGGGGGGAGGGGCGAATACACAGCGTCGACGATCGGTCACATCTATTTCAGGGAATGATTATCCTATGTCCACATTTTTTTTTTTTTTTTTTTTTCCGATAAGGGCAAATGAAGAGAGAGAATCTAGACGTCCTTCGACTACTACGAGTCTCTGTAGTATTAAAGATGTTTGTATTCCGAGGCTTTGCCGGTTGTACAGTCTTGACCAAAAGATTTTATCGATTTATCGTACAGTTTCGTTATTCGAACGAAATGAGAAGAACGAATTTAGAGAATAGGCAAGAAAAAATTATTCTCATAACGATAAATATGAAAAAAAAAAAGAAAAAAAATGTTGGGAATGTCAATTTTCCTTGCTAAATCGACTGTACGGTCAATATATATCCCAATATATAACTTAAAAAAAAATAATAAAACTGAACATCTATAGCAATTTTTTGCCTCTTGGATGAATGAGTCTGTGACACAAATAATTCGTGACGTCAGCCCATTTGCCGTTGTAGAATTTGGTCATCATTATTCGTGCATGGTTTTTCAGAGAGAAAGGGTAGGATAAACCGAAGAATTTGGAGTCGAGCAATTATGTACGCCAAGCCCCGTTCGGTGGCGATGCTTTAGCCTTGTAAAGTTGTCGAATACATTAACATTATTCAGCCTGATCGAAAATATTTGCAAAATCATTCGGGGAAGAGTTGCATTGCTGTGATGAAGGTTAAATGAAAGAGAGAGAAGGTGTAGAATAAATGATTGGGTAGCTTCATATTTTAAGATTCTCTTTTCCCTTTCTTTCGAGATGAAAAAAAGTGTAGGAAGCAGGTAAAACTATCCTTGATCGTGTCAAGGTTATCGTTATCATCGATCGAAATTCATTCCTATTCGTATCGTACAATTTTTTCTTATCTAATCTCATCTTGACACGTGATCATTACCGTTGAAACTTGACATTGTAATATCGAGTAGTTGGTGAGAGGGTGTGTACGCATCGCGGTGCTCGCACATGCCAACCAAACCGTTAATCCTCGACCTCCCCTACCGAGCTTCTTGATCTCGCTTGTGTTGCCAATCTTTCTCTCTCTCTCTCTCAGTTTCTCTGTTTTTTTTTTCTGAAAAAGCTGCTCTTCCAAACTCAGAGCAGACTCTTGGACTAATCTTCTCGAGTACGATATTTCGATAGATCTATGTTCGATTAAAAAAAAAATGATCGCATCAATGAAAAATTCCTGGGAGATAAACGATTGCAGGAAAAAAAAAGCCTTGAATGCTCGTGTCAGAAAGTCGTTCAATCAGAATATTGATCACGTGACTTCGGTGCATTAAGTTTTACTGTGCACTAAAACAAAGTTTATC
Source organism: Campoplex capitator (assembly GCA_037576405.1). NCBI lineage: Eukaryota > Metazoa > Arthropoda > Insecta > Hymenoptera > Ichneumonidae > Campoplex > Campoplex capitator. The sequence continues at coordinate 12,953,983 of JARBWI010000322.1, read as the reverse complement.
GCTCGGTAATCTACCTCTGCATACGTATAAACGTTCTGTTTCGTTAGTTTGACGATTTTATTTTGATCAACGTACAAATTCTGATGATAAAATTTACACAAAATGCTCGCTAGTTTCTAGCGAAAATATTTGTTGACAAAAAAACGAGGCTTCGTACGATCACAGGGACGTTTGACGATCATTCAAAAGTATAAACACGAAAAATTCGCTGAGCAAAACGTTCGATTTCGAAGAATACAAAGATATTCTCTATGTGGGTCGCTCGAACGGCTGGAAATAGCTGCTCTCTCGTGTATCTATAGATCGTCACGAAGCTAGCCATAATACCCGGACGAGATGTCCCGAACTTTGTCGCATTCGAGTCATGCTTTCGTCGTCCTTTTTTTTTTTTTTCAACTTTCAGTTTCAAGGTTTTTCGGCACACTGCTTTGCTCTTTGGAGCTCGAATTTTACTATCGAATATTTTTAAAAAATTTCGTAGTTTTTCTCCGTCGGTAAAGAAGATTTGCAAGTTGTGGACGCTCCATTTCAGGCCAAGGACACACGCGAGACTCGACCTGAGAGCTGAGGCGCATAGATGGAAACATTTTTATATTCTAGTGATTTATTTGTTTGGCCTGCTGTAGAAATCATGGTCATGCCTTAACGAATATACACTATCGTTACATTTTATAAGAAACGTTTTTTTTTATGAAACGTTTCGTTTAAAATCGGAAAAAATAACATTTTTGACTGTTCATTTTTCTATGAGAACTCAATGGAATGTTTTTTTTTTACAATTTCAGATTGGAGAAAAAGATCAAAGACCTACAAATTGCGGAGAGAAATTTGAGTGTATACGAAGCTCGCTGCGGAGATCTTCAATCTCAGTACAATCAGTCGCAAGCCGAGAGGAAAAAACTCGCGGAAAGGGAGCGAGAGTTGGAAAAAGAAGTTGAAAGGTTGAAGGGACTCTTGGTCGATGCACGCAAACATCTCGAGGAGGAAACCCTCCAACGTATCGATCTTGAAAATAATATTCAGAGTCTCAAGGAAGACATCAGTTTCAAGGATCAAGTTTATCAGCAAGAACTTTCTGAGACTCGTACAAGACGTCAGGTTTGTGTGTCTTCGTTAATGTCTCCTAACGAATTCTCACTTTCTTCTTTCTTCATATTTACACTCGTTTTTATAAAAAACATCTTTTGTATTTGTGTAATCCTCGCTTGTGTCCTGTAACAAAATGAAGAAACGATTTTTTATTAACAACGAATATTGGGTTTTGTGGATTTGTTTCTAACAATTTTCTTCCAAACGTCAGAAAGGTTTAGCCCAAAAAGAAATTATTGCAACTAATTTGACTCAAACTAAAGCTTGTCTATGATTTCCTTTTTTTTTTTTTACATGCTCAATTAATATATTGATAGGAAAAAAACGTAGATAAATAAAAATACATTTTTTTTCAAATAGTTTCACGTCTGATTGAGCTGACAAATATTCTTTCTCGCTTCATTCTTTCTCGGAGAAACAAATATTCATTGCTTGTTACTAATTATGTGTGAACATCCCGACATTCAACACTGGGGTTGATTTAGGATTCTATTACGCAGGTCGAAATATCAGAGATCGATGGCCGTCTTGCTGAACAATACGAGGCTAAACTCCAGCAGTCTTTGCAAGATTTGCGGGACCAATACGAGGCTCAAATGCGAGCAAACCGTGAGGAGATCGAGATGCTCTATGAAAACAAAATCAAAAACTTGACATCGCACGCCCAGCGTAACAGCGGTGCAGCCAGTATTGCTGTCGAAGAACTTCGTCAAACAAGAACTAGAATCGATGAGTTGAATCAACGTATCAATGAGCTTGAGGCTAGCAACAATGCGCTCAATTCTCGCATCAGGTAATTCGAGATTTTTCATCATAATTATCGTCGAAACGGACTGAAAAAAATTATTTTGAGGAATATCACAAGGAAACAAGCTTTTATTCAACGTGTACTTTTCACTGATTCAAAATATTAATTTAATTATGAAAAACAAATGTTACAGAGATTTGGAAAATTTGCGAGAGAGCGAGAGAGCTCGTCATGCCGAAGGCTTAGCTTCATTGGAGGCTGAATTGGCTCGTATGCGTGACGAAATGGCCCAGCAGCTGCAAGAATATCAGGATCTCATGGACATCAAAGTTGCCCTTGATCTCGAAATTGCTGCATACAGAAAACTTCTCGAGTCAGAAGAGGCGAGGTAAAAAAACAGATTTTATTGGTTTTTTTTTTTCACTACGGAAATCCTTCCGCGACTTTCTTTTTATGTGTATAATATTTATCCGTTTATTTAATTTTTTTAGATTGAACATCACTCCCATGCAATCGCCTACTTCAACCATGTCGTCCATGACGACCCGAAGCACACCTTCGCGCCACACACCGATACGTGGTGGAAAACGCAAGCGAACTCTTCTCGAGGAGAGCGAAGAACGCAGCACGAGTGATTATTCGATATCGGGAACAGCGAGAGGCGACATTGAGATCAACGAAGTCGATGCTCAGGGACGTTACGTCAAATTAACCAACAAGGGAAATAAGGCAAGTGATAAAAACCAGAAAAATTCCATTGGTTTTTAAAAATCACACGAGCTCTTTTTTGCAATTGTGCGAATGAATTCATTATAATTTTATAATTTTTTCTTCCTTTCAGGAAATCGTTCTCAGTGGTTGGCAAATAATTCGTAAAGCCGGAGCCCTCGAGACCGTATTTAAGTTTCACAGAACAGTGAAAATCGACGCCGGTGCAAACATTATGGTTTGGTCAGCAGATATCGGTGCGACTCATGAACCGCCATCGAATATCGTTATGAAAGGACAAAAATGGTTTATCGCTGATAACATGACGACCATTCTTCTCAACAACGAGGGAGAGGTGAATACTATATAATAATTGAAAAATGAAGGAAGTTTGTCAATAAATACATTCATTTTTTTCATTTCTCATTCGTTATTGTTGAATATGACAGTAACAACTAGTTTCATGCGTTAATTTTGTATTTCGGTTTCCAGGAAATGGCAACTTCGGAACGGAAAAGACAGCAGCTTTCGACGACATTGTCTCGACACAGAGAAAACTTGAGAGCATCTGAGGAATTGCACCATCAGCAGGTGAGCACGGAAAATTGAATATTATGCCAATTATTACTCATTTTTTTCTTTGTAACTTATTGAGCTATAATGGTATGAGATAAAACTGCATATCCAACGTAGCACGTACGAACTAACTTTCGGCAACTTGAAAAAAAAAAAAAAAAAAAAAAATTAATTAAAAAAGATACAGACGGTTGCGTTGATTGTATTTGATGAAATATAATTGTGAGCCCCATTAATATTTCGATTAATTTAAGTGGAGTTTAAAAAATGAATAAAAAATGTAAGATAAAGTAATGCGAATCAAAATAATTCGCGATTGGTTCTGCAATTATCAATTCTTTTCCATAGAGAACATATCTCTACCCATATTAAGAGGGCGCACGGCTCTGATGGGCAAGACAATGTAAGTTGTACACGCAAGCTCTCAGATGTTCATTCGCTCTATCATTCAACTGGATTTTTTAAATCGATTAATAAATTGTACATTAAAACAGTGCACATTTAATATAAAAAAGCGAGGATCTTCAATTGCTTCTGTCATACGCTAATTTTTTGTTCTGACACGCATCCCGGTCACGCTTTGACTAAGCCATTGGCTGAATACAAATTCACGGAGCAATATTTGTTTAATTTTATCTTTCATCTATAATCATTGATGAAAACGATCACCAATCTGTTTTCAAATTTTTGTAAAACTGTGTTGTTCGCTACTTTAGGCTTAAAATTTTTGTGGACCTTGAACAGACGAATATAAATATTCCAAAGTATTGTGATTAACGTCGAACGAAGTAAAACATGCCGCTTGTATCATTGTGACTAATATTCTTCTCCATGGGGCAACACTGTTAAATAAACAACAAAAAAATAATAAAAAATTAACTAGGCATGCTTGGGCTCGCAATAAAAAAGAATAGGGCTGTCCCGAAAGTCGATCTAATTGTAAAATACGCGTTTTTTGTTTCAGGGCGATCCACAGGGCGAGGAACGCTGTCGTATTATGTGAGAGAGAGAGAGAAAGCCCATAAATAATAAGAATTAAAGTACGAGGAAAATGAGTGAAAGAGAAAGAAAAAAAAAAGAAAAGCTTATGCTACAAAAAGAGAGTTTTAAATAAGCTTACTAGAAATATTGGCGTTTTAAGCTGCAAGAGTCTGAATTGAACTCGCATACATTAATACTATAATTATTATTATTATTATTCATCATAAAATGGGCTTTTTCGATGAATCGTCCATAAAAGCCTTCCGCAAGGAGTCTGCGGTGTCCGTATGAGTTATAACAAAAAAACAAACGAAACAAGGTTTATTCTTATCAAAGTCAAATCGTCAGCCTCGGTTGTAGAGTAAAAAAGAAATTGTTTTCAAGTCGGATTACCGTGCAAAACGAGGCCTCTACACAGAGGATTAAAGTGAAAAATATTTAATAATAATGCACATTTCCAATAAAACTTTTCCATGTGAATTAACAATAAGGGAGTTAATGGTTGATTTAAATAAAATATTTGAACAAAACAAAACTGTATACGAGATATCGCGGTAAATTACAGCAAGACGGATCGTTAAAAACACGACGATTTAATAGATACTTTCCATCGGAAAACAGATCTTCGCAAACTTTTCCTTTTTCTTCTCATTTTTTTCGTTTTTCTCTCCAACTGCGTTTAATAAATAAATATATATATATATATAATTTATATTTTGGCTTTTCCTTTTCACCAAATGGATAAAACTGCCGTTGAGCGAAAATTCATTTCTTCCGTGGCATTGTGTTTTCCATCAGTTCTTCATCATCGGTATAAAACGTGAAGTGTCTAATTTATAATATAAGATAGGGGAAAAAATCAAAAAATCGAAAAAAAAAAACAAATATATATATATATATATATATCCACGAGAGAGTGCATTTATCCTGATTGTGCCATAGATTTTTGGCACGGTGTAATGGACAACTGAACACAATTCTTTTTTTTAAATAATGTAAACATCCTTATAGCATTTCTAGTGAGAATAAAAATGATCAATAACAACTAAAACGCAATATGAATGTCTATTTTTTTGTTGTTGAAATCGGCGCTCGCGGTCTATCTATCGAGCTGAAGTTTTGAGATTTTTTTTTCTTTACTGTCCAACAAAAGTGCGCATATCCGAGGACGTCAATTAGTTTTTATTCATTCGGCTATTTTACATCTGACGATGAAGAGAGATTTATATCTAGAAGTAACTTCTGTAACCCGTAGAAATATGATATATGTATTTAAAATTTATTGTATGCTTACATATTATATTTTGACAAAGCTGCGTAAGGAGCACTCCATCATTGTAACCATAGAAATGAGAAAAAAAACAACAATAATGATGTGTAAGGTGAAGATCAATGAACAATCGCAAAGCTGATTTTTATAATAAAATTTTCGTACCTACCAAAAGTGAAAATATTGCAAATAATTCCAGTCTCTATGGCGGAGAATATCCCGGTGATCATTTTGTTCATTTTGTTTTTCTCGATCCCTTGATTTTTTATTGATAATCAACATCATCGACACACGAAAGTAAAAAATTTTTTAAATTGAATAATCAAATTTTTAGCCGTCGATAACTGCGTAGGAAAATATTAGAATGAGCGTCAAGTGAGCTCCTCCGATTTCTATTTTAAATGTTTGTAATTGTTTGATGAGTTTTAATTCGAGGTATAATAAGAAGAAAATAACTAAAATGTTTGATTCCTTGTTTATGTAAAAAGTAATGCCAAAACAAAATTTGGGTAAGTTTCTCCCCAAATCGGTCGTGGAAGTTACCGACAAAAATATAATATATATGTATATATTTTATAAATATTCAAATTTCAGTCGGTAACTTCTTTGGTGCGGTGGAGTGTGTCCGACAAATATTCCCTAGGAGGACGCACACGTTTAATTTTAACATAACCTCCAAAGAATTGTCATAGCTTTTATACATCGTCACAATAATACGCGTTAAACGTTTGATAAAACATGCCATAAAAAACAAATCAGTGCCACGAAGTAGAAATCATTTTTTCAGTCGTTGGTGGATAGTGTTCGAATTCCGATCAATAACTTGAAAAACAACTGTTTTTCAAAGTTTGTCAACAATGAAGAATCTCGCTGTTCACACTCACGTGGTACAAAATAATCCTTCGGAATTCTATCAAGGAATATTGAATGGCAACGTTCTTTGTTGCATCAATCCAGACACTGATGACCTTTACGTTTTACAAGAAAAACACATTTATGCAATTTCATCGAAAAATGGTCTTAGAATCGCTGATATTAATATTGAAACGGAAGAATCTGCAAAACCTGTAGGACTTGAGTATTGTAGCGACGTGGAACAATTATGGTGCGCTTATGACACAGGCGCTATCGTTTCTGTTAATTCAGAACCGACGTTGCAACCAGAAATAACAACTCGTTTTCCCGAAGGTTTGAAATCCATGAAACTCAGTCCAGATCAGGAAATTCTTGTACTTATTACAGCGGACAATACCGTTGTTACAACAGTATCAAATTTTCATATTGTATCTAAGGTAAAGATACGATGATACCAAAATAATCAAACTTATTGAAATGGCTAGCAATAGATTTTGATCTTAAAAATCATGTGATAATGAATGTTCAAAATATTTTGATTCTACCAATGAAAAAGTAAAAATTCCACAACAAAAATCTTTGTGGTGACAAACCATTCAAGCATTTCAAAATCGACAGATTCAATATTTTTATCGCAATTGAATTATACCTATAAAATGAAAAGACAAACCTCAAACACCAAAATTTTAAACCTGTAAAGATTTTTAAATGAAAATATTCAAATGAGCGGTTTATAATTTTCAACACTGAAAGTAAAAAAAGAAAAAAAATTCTACCCTTTGTTCTACAAGCAATTGCAAAGATATTCAATCTAATCAGTATGATATTTGTGTTATATGGTAAAATCGACTTAAAAGTTGTTACAAAATTGTGTTGAGAAGACAAAAAAATCTTTTTTTTTCAGGTGGATCTTGATTCCAATGAATATGGTAAGAATCAGTTTGTCACAGTAGGATGGGGAAAGAAAGAGACGCAATTCCACGGCTCAGAAGGCAAAGCAGCTGCAAAAGCGAAAGACGTTACAGTCGGTAGAACTGTAAATGACGATGGAAAGCCAAGGATAACATGGCGAGGCGATGGCACGATGTTTGCCACAAGTTTTATGCGAGGCGATGGCCAGGCAAGACTATTCAAAGTTTTCAATCGCGAGGGAATACTTCAGTGTACCAGCGAACTGACTGCTGGCATGGAACCACATATAGCGTGGAAACCTTCAGGAAATATAATTGCGACGGGACAATTATTGCCGAACAAACATGTGATTGCATTTTTTGAGAAAAATGGCCTGAAGCACAGGGAACTCTGTCTTCCCTACAAACCAAACGAAATTGAGGTGAATCCAACGTTTTATTTCAAATTCGTTGTTTTCAGTCATTCAGCCACATTGTTGCAATATTTCATTCGTCAAAATAGAGAAAAAGAAATTGCTTATTCCGTAATTACAAAGAATTTGTGATTTTTCGAATCGACTTTTGATTCCGAGAGAAATTATGTAAATTTTCAGCAAATTTTTGTTGATAATACATTTATCTGATTTTAATTGATCGATTCAGCTTGAAAACTTGAAGAATTTAATTCCAAAATTATCAGCTGGAATTCCTATTCGATAATTCTATTGAAAGTGAGAGAAATCCTCTCGCCAGTTATTATGGAACACAATTGCAATAGCGCTTGAATAAGTTTCTTGTATTTTACAGATAATAAGCATAATGTGGTCGCACGACTCCGAAATCCTAAGCATATGGCTAAAGGAGAACAACAGTGATGAAACGTGTCTACAAATTTGGACTGAGAATAATTATCACTGGTACCTCAAGCAGACGATTAAATTTACAGTGGAAAATCCTCTCGTTTATTTTACTTGGAGCGCCGCCCCGAGAGCTGGCAAAAGATTGATTTTGCTTACGAAAAAGAAAACGATGACTTATTCGTTCCGTTGGAACGTTGATCGCAGTCGTTGTCTTCATCCAATTGACAAAGCGGTTGTTGGCGTTATAAATGGGAAAGAAGTTTTGCTAACGGGTTTTCGTACGGGTATCGTTCCACCGCCAATGGCTCACACATCCTTGAAATTCAACGAGACAATCAATTCGATTATATTTGGGAATCACCGGGAATCATTCTGGAAATCACCGGGTTACGTACCTGGTGATTCCCTGTACAATTCGAATACTTTTATGTGCCTTCTCAGCGATAATCGATTGGCTCTTTGCCTTCACAATAAGGTACTGATTTCAATGATGTCGAAGTTTGATTTGCCGTTTCTTTTGGTATTTTTCAATTTATGTCTCGATGTAATGATTGTATTTTTTCAAATGCTCTCAGGACTCGCCTCTCTTGGAGTACAATCACGTTCAAACGTATGATATCGACTGGCAAAATCCTGTAGTCACTGACACCGAAACTTATTCCTTCCATCACTTATTATGGTTCAAAATCAACATTATTCTCTGCTCGGCTTCTACCAACACGCATAGTTATCTCTGTGTTCTCAATCTGGAAGGAGAGAATTTCAAAAGCGAGGGCCGCGTCGTTGTTCGGTAAATATTTCACGACCGAAACACTAGAATTGAGAAAGAATTTTCGAGTTTCATAGCGGATTTAAAAAAAATGTTGAAAAATGGCAATCATAGAAACAGAAAATCGCGATTTGTGAAGCACCTTTTTTTTTAAATTTTTAACAATACTCGAATACATCATTTTATATTTTGAATGATCTATCGACAAACGTAAAATTTGACAAGTACATTTTTATAGCTTTCTGTGAATGACAATTTGTTTACATTTACGATCGAATAATGAAAACGGCTAAAATAAATGTAATAAAATGATTCAACAGGGCTGTGTATCCGATGGATGATCAAATCGAGCACATCGTTTCACCGCCAGACGAAAAAGTAGCTTACATCGTGGCTGGAAAATCAGTTTTCAAATACATAGATAACGAGGGTATAATGCCAACATCTTTAGAAATACCAGAATCGTGTTCACTCGTCGATATTATTGAGATTGACAATCGTTACATAATTCTATCATTGACAAGCAGAGGACGTTTTTTCGTTGATGGCAATGAGATAGCGAGTAACATTACAAGTTTTTTCGTACATTCGAGATTCCTGCTTTTAACAACGTTGCAGCACAGTCTGATATGCGTGAGGCTTGACGAGGAAGGTTTCCGTCAAATAAATCAAGACTTGACGATAAAGCCATGGGAGAATGGTTGCAACGAGAAAAATTTGTCAGGCTTGAGTGTAAGACGCGTTGAACGTGGCTCACATTTAATCGTCGCAGTTCCGGAAGATGCAAGAACGATATTACAGATGCCACGTGGAAATTTGGAATGTATACAACCGAGAGCATTGTCCTTGCACATTATCGGAACTCTTCTCGACTATCTCAGGTTTAAAGAAGCTTTTGATATGATGAGAAAACAGCGTATCAATTTAAATCTCATTTACGATCATAATCCGAGGTCTTTTATGTACGACGCCAAAAAATTCGTCAACGACATTGAAAATCCATCTTGGCTCAGTCTCTTCCTCTCGGAATTACAAGACGAAAATGTAACCGAAACGATTTACAAAAATTATTATTGCAACCGGCAATACTTCGACGGCCCGGTTCCCGAAGTTTGGCACGAACGTAAAGTCCTTCGAGTGTGCGACGTTCTACGAAATATCATGGAATCACGCGACGATTACAATTTCATTCAACCGATATTGACGAGTCTCGTGAAAAATCAACAGATCCCTGGACTCGAAGCAGCTTTGAGAAAAATCAAAGATATCCGAGCTTCTGAAGATAATTCGACGAATTCGAAAAAATCCTTGTCCGAGGACGCCTTGAGATATTTGCTTTATCTCGTCGACGTCAACGTCTTGTTTGATATTGCAATGGGAATGTACGATTTTGAACTCGCGTTATTTGTCGCCTCGAAATCCCAAAAAGATCCCAAAGAATATATTCCGCTGTTGAACGATATGAAAAAGCTTGAGATCAATTATATGAAATACACCATCGACAAAGATCTCAAGCGATACGATTCGGCACTGAATCACATCGCTAAATCTCCCGATAAATTCGACGAGTGTCTCGAATTCATATGCAATCATGATATGTACGCAAAAGCATTGGAGATATTTCCAAACAACAGCGAGGAGTACAGAAAAATCGCCAAGGCTTACGGGAACGTTCTGATGAAAAGAGAAAAATATTATGAAGCTGCAATCATGTTTTCGCGAAGCAGATTTTTAATGAATGCTCTTTGCGCTTATAAAGCAGCTGGAGGTTGGCAAGACGTTATCATTGTTGCAACGCAATTGGATTTGGAGCAAGTATTTCCTAATTTTCCATCAATTTTACAAATCCCATATCTATAAAGTTTGTAAAATTGTCAAAGAGTTAAAAAGACAATTCTATTTTTTATGTGCCTCAAGTATAACATTTTAGAACAATCAAATTTTTCAAAAACTCGTTTTTATAAATATAATATTTTATAAATACAAATAATAGCAACAGCAGGTAATAAATTTTTCCTTTTTTTATCTTCCAGTGATGGAGATATGCAGGAATTGTACGAAGAGTTGGTGGCTTATTTGCGCCACGAAAAAAGGTTTCGCGATGCGGCTGAAATTCTCGTCACTTATTTGAAGCAACATGAGGATGCAGTCTCCGTGTTGTGTGAAGGAAAACGTTGGCGTGATGCAATGAGAATCGCACATTCCATAAAAAGGCTTGATCTAATCGGTACGCAGCCATGAAATTATCATTAAAACCAGACTTTTATTTTATAGTACAATTATTTTTCCAGTTGTTCAATTCTCGAATATTCTGACGTAGTTAAAAACGGCAGAAAAGTTTTTAAGCTACTGAAAGAACTGTCAACTTTTGCAGAGCTCTGAATATTTTTAAAAATTTATTAAAAAACGCTTCACTGCTAATCTACTGAACGGATTGAAAAATATTGGCTAATTTGTTACTGATTTCGGTCGCAGAAACTCACGTCAAACCCGGAGTTGAGGAGCACGCAGCTTATCTTGCATTCACGACGAATCATAATAAAGAAAAATTCGAAAAGCACAAGATACGTTTGGCTACAGTGAGACAAGAAAACGCGGCGAGAGATTTGCGAATGCAGGAAGCCCTTGGTACAGACTTTGATTATCCAACCGGACACGATGTTAACGATTTATTAAGCGACACTAGCAGCGTTGCTGGTTCACTCTCAAGCCAAAGTTCTCGGAGTTCTCGCAGTTCAGGGTAATCGTCGACAAAAATTATTCATCTTTTCTACATTTTTTCTTCAATCGAATTAATCTCAACTAACTTAGTCTACAAAGCTTTTTGATTTTGCTCAAATTTACAGAAGAACATACCGATCAAGCAAAAATCGAAGAAAGCAAGAGAGAAAACTATTGAGCATAAAAGAAGGAAGTTTCTTCGAGGATCTCGCGCTCATAAGAGCTCTCCATCAACTAATAACGATAACTTATGCCGACAAAGGTTCGAATGGAATGATTATGTTCTGTTTTCTTGCATTTTATTTTTATTTTTCTAATCCAAGGCATACAATATTTTGCAGAAGAAATCAAGCTAGTGACGCAGATGTTGTTGATATTCGAGCATGATCAAATGGCTCAAGATCTGCAAAATTCTTTCGGCGAATTTATCAATTTAATCGAACGTAGCAAAAGTGAAATTTGGCCCAAATCCAATCAAATTGGAAATGATCCTATGGATTCGGTGAGAAACTCATTTTCGTTCACGAAAAAACTTTCATTAATTTATAGACGTAAAATTATTTTTTCATTTTTTATTTTATAGAGAGACGAGCCAATTTGTATAAAAGACAATCAACCAAGCAATGTTCCACAAAGTTTGCTGGGTAAGTTCAATGTTTTTTCAATGTTGTTTGAAAGAAAAAAAATAGAACATTTCCAATTGTTTTATAAACGTTTGTTTTTTAGAATCTCGTTTCATGTATCCACCGGATGCAGGCAACAATGCATGGCAACTAGACATCTTCAATTCTGTAAAGAATATCTCCGGATAAATCTTGTAACACCAATAAAAAAAAAAATATTTTTATGGTAAAATGTAATAAAGTTGTTTTCGATGAAGAAAAATAATTCATCACCTCGCTCGCTTCCTTTTTTGCTGTCTCTCGTTTTTGAAAGTAGTCGACAAAAAATTTTTCGACACTCTTATTTACATCACGTTATTTCATAGTTTCATGCTTATTCCTAAATAATAAAAAAAAATCATTTCGACTTATATATTCGTATATAATAAATTGTCGCTGGAATTTACAGTCGAGTCTCGCTACTTCCAGCTCTTGCACACATATTTCTTCTCCTTCTTTTCTTTTGACTTCAGTTTATAGAATATATTACAACTTTCGTTATTCCAGTAATCTTTTTTCTCAAAACACTTTCTAAAAATTTTTTTTTTATTTCGCCAACAGTTTCTGTCAATTTCGTTGAAAACTTTTCTTCATTTTTGTTTAATCCGATTGTGAAAGTGCGAGATTGTATGTACAGTAATGATCGAACCTCAGCGCGATCCACACGTAAATTTATCTTTCGCTCGTTTTCGTTCCACTGATCATATCGATCGGGCTAACAGAATCGTGAATAATTAAAAAAAAAAGCTTAGACACTATATAAGCAATATATATTATTATTATTATTATTCGAATAAAATCGTATGCGCTGGCTGTTACATTCATTATTTCTCAAAATTTCAAATCAAAAAGTGTGTTCCAAGTTATTTCTGTGGTATCAAATTCCGATTGAAAAAAGTAACATCTGATCGAAACGTAGAGATTCATTAATCGCCAGTTTATCATGCGTTTTACATTTTTTCATTCCAATATTCGAGCAGTTTGAGCCTTGTATATGTGAAAGTAAATTTAAGAAACACTTGAAATTACTACGAGTAAAAAAGTAGTCGTGACATGTACCGTTCAAATGCTCTTATCGATGTCAAAAAAAAAAAAAAAAAAAAAAAAATTGGATGAAAAAAGTTTGGCTGATATAAAAAAGTCATCATAATGATAGATTAAAAAGAATAATATTCAATATCTAGTAGAAAAAAAAAAAAACAAGAAAAAAGGTATAGCGTTGCAAAGTACTAGCGCGTTTTAATACGTGGTACTCAAATTTGCTGCAATGTGTCGCGGTTTAAAATATAAAAAAAACAAAAAAAAAACATTCGGCAGTGTTACCTGCGTCGAAATCTTTCTAAACTTTCTCGTCAGCGTCTGATGTCGTATATACGCCATAAATCTAAATATATATATATATATGTTTTCCTTCGACTATCTCTACCTATTAATTTCTAGCTAAAAACATATGACGAGATACAGATGACAGACGTTAACATTACACATTTATCGAAGCGTCTTTGTTTGTTAAATGTCGAAGTATAAAAAAAAAAAAAAAAAAAAAATAAAGAATCGTAAACAAAAGGAATGATTTTCCCAACAATACTTTCGCTTCATTCAGTCTTGTTCTTTTGCCACATTTCTTCGTTCTTTTTTATACCTTTTCTCACTTCTTGTCGACCAACCGATTCCGTGTATGGTTTTTCTCTGACATTGTGACACTGAACAAACAATGAAAGCTCCCGAAAACTTTTCTCTCCGATAAATTCGGTCTTACGAATATGCATGTTAAAAAAAAAAGTGACAAAATGAAACAGTTTCACCGTTATATTACAAAGGGAAAAAAAGTGTGGAGATTTCATTCTTTCGTGACTACGTTCGCGAGGGAGAGCATCGTAGGTGATTTTAGCTCAGGACGGAGACTTATTTTCATGTGCTTCGCGTGGGTGTACTTCTTTCGAACTGCTTGGTATTTACTCGCTTCCGCGTTCACCACCGCACTCGCGATATCCCGGACTACTGGCAGTAAATCGTCCTTTGTATAAGTACTGTAGTGGACCATTGTGTTCGTCCAAATAACTTCTCCTTCGTCGGCATCATCGTGTCCAATCACACTGAAATTTCATTTTCACTTAATTAAATCAATGCATTTTACATCTTTCCTCGTATCATAGAAATAATTAATTTGCAACATCAACCAAATAAATAATGGGTAAAATATACTTACAAAAAGGCGAGATAGATTGCCGCTGCTGCTATCAAACTCGGTGGATAATGGCAGAGTTCGTAACACACCAAACTTTCCTCCAGAAAATATTTTGCCATTGTGTGATGCACAGGAAGTGCCTATTAAAATTTTGAAACCCAAAACAATGAATTTGACGTTCTTGAGTATTTTTTAAAAGTATTAATGTGGGAAATGACAAAGAATCGAGTAATTTATTTGTTATTTGATTCTTAATTACATAGAACTGATTTTTCCTTTCAAATTAATCATCTCTGTTCTAACTGGTGTGATTTTTCTTACCCGGCCTGCTTTGCTGTATCTTCGAAGAAAGTGAAGCGGCAACGGTCGCCCCATTGAGTAATCGAGAGTTCTTATAATTAACATTTCCATTTGTAATATTTCTGTTTTCAAATAAGCATTATCGGAGATATAGACAAAGTCAGATATATCAGGAGAATACATTTCCTCATATTTGCATGCTATGAACAGCGCTGTGACTCCGACAAGCTGCAGCCTCTTCCGCGTTATCGTCTTATACAACTGAAAACATTTTTCATTATTTCAGTTTAATTTTTCATACTGCGAACGATTGCAAATTAATTTTAGTAGCTTTAGTTCTTATCCGTAGTATCAATTAGAAATTATTTGTAAACCCATTTCAAAAAATAATAATTTGTAACAAAAAAAATTAGATAATGAACAATTGAACGTACTGACAAGAATCGATCAATAATAGCGATCGTCAAATAGAGTGTTTCTTGCAATAGACGGAACTGTTGATGAACTTCGACCAACCAGTCGACAAGAACACTCCTCATTTTGGGTGTGACTTCTTGGCCGTGCAAAAATCCTTTTGGAATAGGATATTGTTTCTCAAGTTGCCTCAAGTAATTGTATATGTCGTTGCTGTAAATCGATACTAATACTGGATTTTCTCTGTCGACTTCGTCAATATCTTCTATCGATAGAAGATCGGACGAGAATGCTTCCGGTTCTTTAGTTTTTTCATCCTCATGAGGTTGTATTTTAATGACGATGGGCTGTTGTTCCTTTTTTGCTATTGGCTTGGATAATTGTGTCGTTTGTTTTCCCACAACGAGGTTGACGTTAATAGCGGTAGAAGATTTAAAGATTGGTTTTTTTACTGCTTTCGTCTTATTTATCTGTTCACCACCTCTTGCAGCATTTACTTTATTGCCAATTTCCCCTAACGCCGCTCGTCTTATCGGCTGATTAGTTACTCCATTTGTCATGGTTTTGACATTCTTTGTGTTCTCTTGATTTACTATATTCTGCAAATGAATTTTCATCTCTTTTTTTACTCCATTTTCAGTTAAAATTCAATGGAAAATTTTATTCTTCAATTTTCATCACATTCTAAGTTATTGTAAAATTATTCTGCAAAGTAGTCACAAAAATAAGGAATACAGTAGGGCTACAAAAAATGTTGATGCCCATTCCAATGATGCAACACCAAAATTATTTAAATTAATAATCCGAGCATTTTTTTCGCCAGATTCTGATACGAATGCCTTAAAAATTCATTAATTTTCAACATGCTAAATAAAAAAAAATAAAAATTATGAATACGAACAATAATACTCGTATTTAATCGAGGAATTCCTTAAAAGGACGAACAAAATTAACGAACGTTTTACTTCACGGTTCCGAGCATACAATCTGGAGCCAAGAAATTGCTGTACTTTTTTCGAGCAGGAATTTATCGTGAATTGAATGGAAATAACAGGGGCGAAGAGAATTCTTGGTAAAGTCGATGAAAAAAAGTGTTGATGAAGCACGCTTTCCGAAAGTTTGCGAGTTGAACGCGTTTGCCCTATACCGGGGTCGGTTGCTTCAATGTCAAATACACATGAAATTTCGGTAGATTGCTAAAATATATATATCTCGTATTACAGAATAAATATTGTCGAGAATTGGTGATATTCATTTGAAACAGGAATGATGATGAGATTAAATTGGAATAATTGTGAACAAAATGCATCGGCCGAGGAAGATGAGCCTTTTAAAAAAGCCAGGAGGGGCATTTAAACGCTTGGGGGTAACCGACGGTTACAGCGTATAATCTCCAAACGGTCAGACGAGAGAGAATTTTTTCGCTCCCCTGCTTCATGTTTTTATGTATTTCGTATAAAAACTCACCGTAAGCGCTGTCCGATTTCTCAACGCCATCGTCAATCCGTTGTACAGAACTTATTCGCAAAAATAATAAATCTCAAGGGCTAAAAACAATTTACTTTATATATCTTTTTTCAAATTAGTCTTTCTCAATATTATCGCACGACGATCGACCAACACACCACACCAACGACCGCACGCAGTAACGAACTCTGTCGATTTGAATTTGTTTAGCTCCCAAGCTTCACCACTTCAAGCGGATGTGATACAGATGGCTGTGGGAAAAAGGCGGACGGAAATTGCCCACTCGCATTGCTTTTGTCGACCGGCAAACGCTCTCATTGGTCAGTAGATAATACGCGCGTCATTCAAACTTATTGGTGCAATTTTTTTTTCCGTTGCTTGAAAGTTTATGAAAATTTATCAATTTTCATGATTGTTTCAGTAGATTTAGATGATAAATTTCTTGTTAAAGAAATGTAATGAGTAGTTGTAAAATGTCAAAAAATAAATATTTTAGTAAATGTTTGTGTCAATACAACTACAGCTTTAAGTTATTGGAAATATTTTTCCATTTTACGGGATACGTGTATTTTCGAACAACTCCAACGAATTCTGATTATTCGAGTTGAAAAAAAATATTCTGCGATATAACGCTTACCGGCTGTCGATTGACTATCCACGACTGCCCTCTGTTGATTTTCAATCAGAATATTGTTGTCGAACTCGCAAGCAATTAAAAACTATATGAGTACATGGCCGTATGGTCAAACACGCTACAGAGCGTAGACCGGAGCCAACCACAAACAAAACTAACTAACTAACTATTGTTGTCAACCTATACATAATAATATTAAAATAATTTATATAGAATGTGTTTTGACATGAACTGTCAAAAACATACTTTCCTACGAATCAAATGATCTCAATGAAAATTAATATACACAATGTCGATCAATTTAGACATAAGATTGAAACGGGCGAGCAAGATTTATCATGAAGGCGTAAGTATATGGCAAAAATTTCTTCTCAATCCCAGACAACCTAATTTTATAGGTTATAATTTCAGGAAATTGTCTCCGGATTGCTATTGTTGCAAACTAATTCAGATGTTAAGCACGATGGAATTTTTCTTACGATGGAAGGTTCCGTGAATCTTCAATTAAGCTCGAAAAACGTTGGAATATTCGAAGCATTCTATAATTCAGTTAAGGTTAGTACTTCATTATAAAATTATGATTATTGCATCAATTATGATAATACAACATTTATTATTACTCCATTGCACGACATATATATTTTTTTTAAATTGGCTTTTTGCCTTGACGATTTCAGTGGACAATTAAAGGGGTTATATATGTTTCTAGTTGTGAAACCATTTTTCATTAATTTTTCCTAAATCGTAGTAACATGCTCTGAAAAGTTGAACTGCTTGTACTATAACGTCGGGCTCTCGTACTACTAATGCTAATTTTAGAATTATAGTGTTGAAGATTCTCTGCCCTCTGTCTCTCGTCATTTGATAATAAATTTGTCTTGCCCAAGAGTAAATTTCATTTTTACATTCAAGATTTTGGACCTATGAAAATACCCATTTTTCAAGAAAATCATTGTCATTAAATTAGTATGTGGACACATAAAAGCTGTGCTTTATCATGCAAAAAATGGACCCTTGTAGTTTTCCATGTGGCTCTGACTGAAAACTTATGGAAAATATATTTTTCCCTTCTTTGATCAATTAAAATGAATTCTAGCCAATCCAATTGGTACAATATACGCTCGACGTAGCACCAGCAGGAAAAATACCAAGCGGTAAAACAGAAATTCCGTTTGAGCTGCCCTTGAAGCCTCGAGGAAGCAAATCTCTCTATGAAACGTATCACGGAGTATTTGTGAACACGCAGTACATGATAAGGTGCGACATAAAGCGAAATTTCCTTGCAAAAGACGTGAGCAAATCTCTGGAATTCATAGTCGAGGATTTGAACAGCAACGAGCCGAGAAAACAGACCAAACCTGTATCATTCAAAATAATGCCAGAGTCGTTGCAAAACGTCAGAGAACGATCAGCCATTCCAGGATTTTGTATATCTGGTAAAATTGATACTCTCGAGTGCAAATTGTCTGAACCGCTCACCGGCGAGGTGGGTTGTATTATTTTTCTTTCTATAGAAAAAAAAAGCTTTCCCAATGGAAATAACACATTTATTCAGACCAAATAATTAATCAACCATTTTTTCAATTCATTGTTATTGGAAATTTCATCTTTATAGCACTAAACACTTCAACTTTTCTGGAAAACATAAAAATTTTCATTTCGGCTTACAGGTAATCATTGAAAGCTGCGAGGCAACGGTGAAATCAATCGAGTTACAGCTCGTAAGAGTAGAAACTTGTGGCTGCGCCGAAGGATACTCCAGAGATGGTACGACGGAGAAAAAAAAATTGGTTCACTTTGATCTCCGTTGACATTAATTTGCCATCCATCATTCCCAATTGATTCTTCATTTTTCGTATTTTTTTCAGCCACAGAAATACAAAATATACAAATAGGCGAAGGAAACGTATGCCCGGGTTTAGCAATACCGATTTATATGATATTTCCACGATTGTTTACGTGCCCGACTCTTAGCACGAGCAACTTCAAAGTTGGTAAGGACTACCAACTTCGTTTGGTTTTTTTCGAGATTCGTTTCACATGAAAATATATTTTTCCTCAGTCTTACCGTTTACTGAAAACAATTTTACGGAATATGATTTTTTTTTATTGTCATTCGCAGAGTTCGAAGTGAACCTCATCTTCTTGTTCGAGGACGATTATTTGGTAACGGAAAATTTTCCTATAATTTTAAGTCGTCACTGAGAAATCAAACAATCGATGGAGGAAAGAAGATTTTTGTGAAAATTGCGAAAACAACAATCTTGTATTTCATAACTAAACGCTTCGGATTACAAATAAATTGTATAGATTCTATAGAAAATCCATCGAGCTGTTTTCTTGGAAAAGAAGCTGTACGTCAAGAGCTTCATAAATTTCTCAAATTTAGAGTGCATCTTATCACTGATGCACGATATTTCAAATTGAATTACAGATATAAAAAAATTCTTTTACTTTCACGTTATATTCTTACAATCCAATTTTTTGGCTTATTAGTCTGCAAAATTTTTCAACGTTCTTGTTCTGCGTCAGACCGACCGAAGCTAGTAGTACCACGTAACCGAGAACAAAAGTCAGCATTTTGTTGCGTTTGAACCAAGCCACGAGCCCCTGATCTTTCGCATTCCTGAAAAGTACATGTTTTTTTTTTTTGTAATTTCGTTTCATAAAAGAGGGAAAAATTTTATTTCACCAAGGATTTGGCTACTCAAACTCGACAAAAATTGAACTACTAATTTCAACTAATCGATTATTAATTGATTAACAAATTTACGTAGAAAACTACTTCACAGAACATTTCGTATTTTTCCGTTGATTCAAATGAATTCGTAAATTTGTTCGTGTATGTCGATCAAAAACTCTCAAAAATGAATATTTACATTATTATTAACGAAAATGAATTTCAAATCCTAAAAACTATTGAATTCTGAAAAAATTGTCGGTCGTTTGAGTACGAAAATGCAGATGAATCATTATTTTAGGTTAATGAATATTCTGATGCAAAATTTGTTATTATTCAGCGAATGTCACGTACTTGGATCTTGAGAAGCCTTGACTGTAGACAAGAAGATAACGTATTTTGACTAGATCGCTGTTTTGTACGAGATAATACTTATTTGGAATTTTTCCACCTTCCGAATCCTCAGCAATGTTT
Source organism: Campoplex capitator (assembly GCA_037576405.1). Classification (NCBI taxonomy): domain Eukaryota; kingdom Metazoa; phylum Arthropoda; class Insecta; order Hymenoptera; family Ichneumonidae; genus Campoplex; species Campoplex capitator. The sequence goes on along the minus strand of JARBWI010000322.1, from coordinate 12,933,697 downwards.
CTTCCATTGTCTCCTGAACAAAAAAAGTTCTGTGATAATTACTTTCGAAATCAAACATTTAAAATTCTTCTTTTTTCCACAAACTTTCTGTTATGTTTTTCTGCAATCGAGAATTTTCTATACATAATCCTTAAAAAAGTTTGAACACTTTCGCGAGAAACATAAAATTTTTGAATTTGACATTTTTCTAACCCAAAACAGTAAATCTTTTGAAAACATGTTTGAATAAAATGAAAACTTATTAGACAACGACTTTAGCGAGGCAACTACCTTCAAACTCAATTATTTATTTCAAGATTTTTTTTTTCCATGTTCTTTAAAGACCAGTATCGATTACCTGCGTCACCGCGTTTTACGTCAGGATGATTAATAACTTCGCAGAGAGCAACGCAACTGAGTTCGCTGCCCAAAATGCTACCACCCCATCCATAGCCAACGGGACTATACGGTAAACTTACGCCAAGCTCACTCGATAAATATATTCCATTACCAAACAACCCAGTCTAGATTAGAAAAAAAAACAAATTATTATTTAATTAGTAACGAGAATAATGTTTTGACTTGAAGAAAGAACAAGAGAAAAGCATAAAGAATACAACGAAATAAAATCAAACACATTAGCAACAACAAAGATAAAATAATATAGGTGAGAAAATAAATTCAGATATGACGAAATTCGAACTCTATAATGAGCATAGAAATCAAAAATCAATTTCGCGACCCCAAAATTGCTTTATTCGGTTTTTGGGAAAGATAAAATCGTTTTGGTCTGTAGGAAATCGCAATTTGAGTGCAGCTTAGCAGCAAAAAAATGTCGCGAAACTGAGTAATTATATTTGTCTCCGTATACAGTAAAAGCTTAAAACAAGTTCATGATTTTCTTTTCAATTTTTATTTTTACCTTGCACATGCTTTTCTGTATGCCGTAATGTATGATTGAATGAAAATTTTCCAACCGACTCCCGTGGTAAGCGTAAAACGTGGAAAAACCTTGGGAAGCAGCTCGCCACTTTTCCTCACGAACGGAATGTTTAGCACTCGCTATTTGGAATATCAAATTTGGTCCTTGTATCGCCATTTCAGATGGTACTTTTCGTAATACCGATTCGTACTGAAATCAAACAATAATCTACTTGAATCTTCGAATTGAGTAAAACGAGTCAGTTATACTCAACTACATTTCTCACTAGCCTAACAAATGTTCTATAAAGTTGAAGCTCGCGATTACCGCTTGAAATTCATAGAAAAAAATATATTTATATACAAATAGATCAAGTTATGCCCTGTTATCCTTATTCTCAATTGTGGAGCTTACAGATTTCCTACTGACGCTCGTTATGTATGGATCTCTCGACTGTACCAAAACCCAATGTAAGAGATCGATAGTTTTCCCATATTTGTCGTAAACGTTGATTTCGTTCAGTTGCTGAAATACTATGGCTAAGGGTGGTATCACTTCTATGGCTTCTCTCTGGAACAATAATTTTATTTCATTAAATACATTCAACGTTTATTCTGATCCATTACAATTTATGAGCACAGTATTTTATTTCGTTATTCCGAAAAATCTCTAATGTATTCGTTCAAGAAATAATTGGATGTTATCGAATATGAAGAAATTGCAAAAACTAAAAATTGGCTTTCTCAATTTTGCATAGTCAACATTATTGAAAAATTCTTAAAATCCACACAAGTTATGCAGCCTTGATATCGACCAAACGCTGTTACAGCGTAGATTATTTTTGCTGAAATTGAAACTTGGGCCACGAAAGCAATTGGAGATTATGAAATATAGAGAAATTTTACCAAAGCTTCGATATCCTTGCCCTCTCTCTCCGTATACATAGGTGGAAATGGCATGAGACAAGTATTGTGTCGATATGTGTTACAAGCGGCGACGAATAGCGACCATTTTAAATCGGCAGCGGAAGGATCTCTCTCTAAAACGGATCGCAGATCATGAACTTTTCTTTCCGAACTTTCGTCACTGCTAAGAAAGTCCATTGAATCCATAGTTCGTGGAATTCTTGCGATTTCTGTGTGACGATAGAAATCGGCTTGATTGTTTGCTATGTCATTTGCTTCTTCGTCCCATCCTTCGTCGCAAACTTGCCCTCTTTTTGTCACGCACCGCATATTTTTTTATCACAGTTTTTTTCTCCTCTTCTTCCCTTAATGACCTGGTCAAAATCGAAAAACAATTCGGATTTTATTTACGAAAAAATAACGTTGCAATCAAGATGAATATTCTGCTTGTCGATATTCTGTCAAATACTTTTTTTCCATACAATTTTAATACCTGGGTATTGTTTCGTAATTTTTTAAGAACGTCGATTCGTGCAGACACTTGTCACATTTATTTTCTACGTTCGACAATTCGCGGCTTCATGATTATGTAAAATGTACGATCATAGTCACCGGTACTGACGTGATTTTCAGCGTTTTTTTTTCTTCGATGACAGTTTAGCGAATCAAAGGAATCGATAAACAAACACGAAATTGTATGATCAACACATAACGTTTTTGTGGAGAATCGTAGCAAAAAAATATCTTCGGTAATTCGGTGTATATATAATACAACTAAACGTCAAACGTGAAACATTTTCATTGGTCAACGGTGATAGTGAGTTTGCGAATTTTGTCCAATCGAATCGTATCTTTATTCACGGTATTACTGCATCGAGTTTTTCGTTTGTCAGCGAAAACTTCGAGGTTTGTTTCAAATATTTTAATGAGAAATGAAAAATTGTATGAATTGTGACAGCATGACGATTTTTTTTCCATTCGTTGCAACGATGTTGTTTATTTTAAATGAAATATATTTACCCATTCGAGACGAGAAAATTTATTGTAAAGTTTGCGAAATGTTTCGTGAGGGCAGCCGCAGTTTTGACAGAGCAAGATTTTCTTCTGACGCGCGTCTTTTGTTTACTCCTTTTTTCATCAATTAATGCATTGACACGTATTCGAAAATAATGATTGAGATATGATAGAATACTAAATGGAAGACGTAAACGGAGAGTACTAGCTCAGCTGTGTTCATAGAAAAATGAATAAGATAACGGTGTCAATGGTGATAAAAAATCGATAAGAGAAAAGATTCTTAGAGATAAAATTTATCCACGATACGAATCGATCAAAATCGAATAGAGAGTTTGAAAATTAGAAAACGTTGAATGAAAAATATCATTTCTTAAGTACATTATGGAAAAAATGGAGGACTTTATTAATACATAAAAATACATTCTGAGAAAATTTATTTCTCTCCTTTCTTTCGATTGGTGTCTAGAATTCGTGATTGTTGTTGTTTTTGTTGTCGATTAGTTTGTAAGTTGCCCTCTAGAGCGCGAGATAAACAGAAAAGGTCCCTAGCATGGAGAATGTTAGGGAAAAAAAATTCCCCAGATTCCCGGCGAAAGTATGATTTGGCAAGACTGATATTCAATGTCAATGCTTTCAAGGTAAACTATCGATGACGTCAGTGTACGTCACTTAACAAGTGGGAGTGGATGGATGGATGGACGGACGGCAAAACGTTCCCGTCGTGCGGTGGTGGTGGTTTTTTTTTATATGCCTCGCGAATCCGCATTCTCGTTGATCGTTAAAAGGAACGCATGAACGTTATAACCGCCCTAGCTTGAGGATGTCACTCTGGCCGATCTAGAGTGATGTTTCGCGTCGCAACATAGTCGCGTAGAAACCGCAAGTTACCGTGAGAGAAATAAGTGAAGGAGCGCGAGAAAACGAGAAAAAAAAAACAACAAATAATTCCGCGGAGCAAAAAGTGATAATAAAAAAAGGAGGAAGGATCGGGGGGGTGGAGGGGGAGGGGGAAAAACCTACCAAAACAAGTGTTGTTTGCGCGGGCGTGCGCGCGCGTGCTTTCATATTGGTTAATATTGTACATATGTGTTTATTGTGTGTGTAAGTGCCCGCGTGCGTATCTGTGAGTGTAATATCGTGCGCGCCTCTAATCCGCACGTGCTCTTCGCGTTACATGGAAAATCACCGAAATACGTTTGCGCATGCTCCCAGCGCACCGATGACGTCACGAAAATTGAGGTTTTGATGAAACTGGCTGATTAGTGTTGTATTTTTTTTTTGTTTTTATTATTATTATTTTTTTTTTTTTCAATTTTTCTTTAAACTCTCGTTATTTCGCACAATTTTCTCCTTCTTCGTTATCTGTTGGTTGGATAATGTTGCTACGGCGTATTAAATAATTTTGCGGCGTTGGTGGGAAGCCCCGGTGGCCCACGGTGAGGAGGACCGTCAGGACGACGCCTCGCGCGCCACAATTTTTTTTTCTTCCTCGACCGGTGAAAGAAAAAGAAGAACGCGAGGATTAAAACAAAAACGTGAGTAACCCGTTCAGCATACTTCAACGCCGCAACTCTGTACCCACTCACACATCCCTTTTATTTCCCTCTCTCCATGTGTGCGTATTATTTTACAGCGACACACGAGTTTGCCCCGACTGTTTATGTTTTTTTTTTCGTATGATTTTTTTTCGATTCTCTCGCAGTTTCTCTCTCAGTGATCGTCGTCCTCAAAACGGCCTTCGGATGCTGCGTACTCACGCGTATGACGTTTCCCACTGTTTTTCGTTGTCCAAATTCCCTTTTTTAGGCTTCGTTAACAATACAAGTTTTCTTTCTCCATCAAGGAGTTACAATTTCATTTGGCACGAACGATCATGAGGAAATAAGTGAAATGAATCATCAGGATTAATTATTCAAACGTTTCAGTCTTTTTTATTCATTCTTTCATCGCAAACAATCAACATAACCAACATTTTCTACATCGCTGTGCTCTCAACTCTTTTCTCTCCTCCGACCAAGAAACTCTTCGCTTGTGCCCTCGCGATACACCGTTGAGTCTCTTTCCTAACAATAAATTTTGTGAATTACTTGCTCACCGGTTTGACACATTCCGTTGGCTAGTTTTTAAGCAATAACTTGAGACTCGATAAAGGAAGATGGAAAATTGCAACAAAATTAAACATTCTTGCGTATTGATCCTCGACTCATTAAATTATCCAATCGACTGATCGATCGATCGGAAACTTTTATCTGCTAATTCTCTTATTCGCTTGCCCGCTAAACTTTTGACGCAAGATTGTTCGGCTGCAGCGAAACTGGAAAATATATTGGCAAACGTCTGAAACTATTCATTAAAATATTTCAAAAATGTAAGCTCTATTGATTAAATTGAAAGAATTAAATTTTGTTTTTCATGAGCAGCGATATTTGGGGATTTGGGTCGAACGATCAGGAGTAATGATTCAAAGATTTCAATCGATCGATGTACCTTTTTTGGGATTCATGGAATACAGAAATTTTTATAGCGGTAAAAAATGTGACAGGAAAAATAACATTGAGATAATATCAGACATCGAACATAAATCACTTGCGAATAGTCTGATCGTTGGACTCAGAGTCCAAGAAAGAAATTCTTCAATCGTCAACAGGTACCCAGAATTTATATTTATTTTTTATTTCATACATTATTTTATGAGAGTAGATGATCCGATGAAAATTCTCAAACGTAAAATCGAATGAAAAAGTGTAACGATCTCGTTCATTCGATATTTCGTTCAATTATTCTCTGAAACAGAATAAAACTGTAATTTTTCACGCATTTCCATTAGCTTTCGAGAAATCGAATTTTCTGACCGAATTTTCAGGGATAAATGTAGTAAAAAAAAAAGAGGAAAAAAAAAAGGCAAAAACTCATGAATTTTGGATGTTTTCGTTCAGGGAACCTCGTAGAGCTCGTTAAAGATTCCATGGTCGTTTCACTGATTACTTTCGACATGTATACTCGTTAAGTCTCACGGGAATCTTGTTTTCACTCGAATTATTCTTCGGCTCGATTCCTCAATGAAAAAAAAAAAGATAAAAAATTACCATTTCTCGAACGAATTTTGCCATTTCGAATAAACTCCGCGCTCTCTCGATCACGATCCAAATAAATGGTGACAGGAAAATGATTGAATAAGGAAGTTTCGATCGGAAGTAAATCGATTTTATATTTTGTCCACTTCGAGCCGCCGAGTTTTTTTTTTATTTTTTTATTTCAGCGCAGCGACAAAACTATTTTGTTTTCTCTTGCATTCAGGCAATAATTTATTCCGCAAGCAATCCCGATGCTACCGCATCGACTCGTGCGCGCGGCAGTGTCACAACGAAGAGATAAGTTGCAGGATGTGAGAAACGAAGAAAAAAAAAAAAAAAAAAAGGAAAAACAAATAAAGAAAAAATAAAATTTACACGTGTTACGTGCAATGTGCCGTTTGGAAACGTGTCTCTCGATAATTGATGGCAAAGTCATAGAAAAACAAGGATCTTTCGAGCGTGAAAGTTGAGAGAAAAAAGAAAACGAAAAAATAAATAAAAACCTCTCGAAAAATACGATTGAAGGAACGAGAGAAAAAAAAAAAAAAATTGAGCGAGAGCTTATTCTCCGTATCGATAAAAACGAGGTACATAAAAAATAAATCGAAATTCGAAGGTCACGACCTTGTCGATTTCACATAGATAGCCCATACAAAATTCTCACAAATGTTATACACCAACGGAGATTCGACTCCGCAGCGACGAATAATTTCTCGACAATTTGCATTTTTATTGGCACTATACATACCGTATAACAATCGAATGTCGACGAGTCGACTTTTTTTTTTCTCTTCCGTACTCAAACTCGCTCCTACGAATATTATTTTTATATTTCTCGTTATAAATTTCTCCTCGTATAGAAATATAAACCGGGAGAGTAGTGAATCTTTTCGTCGGTTTGTCCCCGGTAGGCTAGAAGACTGCTGCAAGGATTTCAGTGCCTCTCGATTACCCATTCGAGTCTTTTATTGTTTGATCCAAATAATATGAAAATATAAAGATATTTTGACGAAATGAAATGATTTACAATGTTGCCGTTGACGTATTTCTCTCGGACGATACCGCCATCTACCCTCCTTCGGTATTCTTTCATCATCCACTCCAGCAGCACTATCGGTGCGGTAGAAAATTTCTTTAACGTCTAGAAAAAAAAAAAAATATATTTATATATTTTGATGTGGAAAAATGAAAGGCTCGATGAGATTTTGCGATAATTAAGGGTGAATTTTTTTTCGATACAAACGCGTTTATTCACATTTTTCAAGTGATTTATTTTTGGTATAAAAATTATTCATGATCTTTTATAACAAATCATTTTTGTTTTTTCCATCGCGATAAAATCGCTGATATTGATATTATCGGCATTTATGTCGCGGTGATTAGAGAGAAAATGACGTTTCTCGAGTTCGTTCGAAGCGTGGAAGAAAAATTGCAGATGTATCAGGTCGAGAGAGAGAGAGAGAGAGAGAGAAAAATGTAATGCGTTGAGAAAAAAAAAAAAACAAAAAAAAACTTGAATAATTCGGATAAAAACGATATTTTGTGTTGCGGTCTGGAGGTCATCGGATAAGGGATTGATAGCGAGAGCTGACTCGATTTCAAGAAGCTCGATTAGGCCCAGGATAGCTTGCCCCGAGACTTTCTTTCGTGCGAAATGAGAAAAAAGACAAGAGAGAAAATGAGACTTGAAAAAAAAAACAACGGTGACTTCGTGCACGAAGAAAAAAGAGAACGATCTCGTGAATTTAGTTTTCAGAATTGTCGCACGATGCTGAAAAACATCGAAGCAGAATCACTCGTTTTTGTCGGCACTCATTCGCTTCATTGGTTCGAGAAAATGTTCAATTTCGAGCATAAAAAATCATGAAAATCAGTATTTTATCATTGAGTTTCGTTGAAAAAATCGATAAATCGATCCAAAGATTTTTTCATCCTTCTTCGATAAACGTTGCAATCTTTCGTCGTATGGTACACCGAGTATACTCGTGACTGTGAAACTTCCATACATATCGAATCGTGCACAACATTGTTTTTCTTTTCCTCTGTCCCTCCTTCTCCTTCTCGTTTCCATCAGCCTCTGCGTGTGTTTCCTTTTTTCTCAGGTATTATCGACAACAATCTCGATAACCTAGACCTACGTAACCGATAACACGATGCTGATAAATCCGGTGCTCGAAGCTGTCTCGCGAGTGGTGCCAACGATCGGCGGAGCTCGCCGCACGAAATCGTCAAGAGAACAGTCCTTTTTTTTTGTTGTTTTTGTTATTTCGTCATTCATTGCTTTCCGGTGTCACGAAAAACCTTCGAAATGGTGTACTTTGAATCGAGAAAAATCGTTTTGAGATTTCTTGAATTAACAATATTTTTAATCGGATCAACAAAAATCGTGGCGAACTCGTTAAAATTTGTTGATTTCATAAAATTTTGAAAAAAAAATATGTATCCGAATCCCCAAACAAAAGTGCTTCGATCGAATAAATTTTCGAATCAACGAATCGACTCGTTTTTTGTTCGCCTTCATCGAGCAATAAACATCAATCGAATCAACAAATGTCTCTTTTCTCGGTGTAAAAATCTGTTGAAAAATATGTATTTTATGTATCTGTAGATGCCTTAAAGAAAAAAAAAAAAAAAAAAAAAAAGAACAAAACAAAACAAAACACGACAATAATGGTGTTTGTGGTTCATAGAGTTTGACCTCCGGGAACAAAGGATATTCAAAGCACAGTTTTCCATTATGTGCATGTATAAGGTTTGAAAAAAAATGTTGAAATCGTCAAAACGGCGCTCATGACCTGAACGTCGACTCTCTTTATCGACTTGTAAGACTCGGTCGACCTACGAAAACTGCATAAATAGTTATGAAAAAAAATATAAAAAAACGATACGAAAGAACGTACCCAGAGATCGTACGGTTGTTGGTGATGGAAGGGAGCAGATTTAAAAAAAAAAAAAAATTTTTTTTTATTGAGATTGAAAGACAATTTTCGTGTTCTTGACCTTTAGAATTATTCCGAAATCAATATTTATATAGTTTCAGATTTATTAATACGAAACATCGATGAAAATAGTGCGATAAATATGAGGGGGGCAATGATTCAATCATATAAAAAAGTAAATATAGAAATTCGCTTGATTTATTCATCTCAAAATTATTATCGCGCGATACACGAGTACATCGCGATGCATGGAACATTTGTGCAAACGACCTCACGTGTGCTGACGATAAGTTCGATTCGCAAGGTCTACGAGAGACGGTGTGCGGTGCTGCTCCGGGAGCCGGTTTGCAGCTCCTTCGTGTCCCCCCCCCTTTTCCATCGTTTGAAGTATCGTTCAAAAAAACGACGAAAAAAAAAAAAAGGAACGAAAAAAAAAAGACAACTTCTCCCAAACAGCCTCTGCGCTCTTCGAGGTGAAGATGAGAAAGTGGTATTCTCTCTCGTGTGTTGTAACTCAGACTCCGGAGCAGGAGCATATACGATCTTGAATATATTTCGATCGAGCAAACTTGATCGAAACGAGATGATCGATTATCGCAAATTCCTCAATTATCATTGAAACCGAAATATTTTCATTATTTTCCATATTTTTTTTTTTTTCAATCATTTTTTTTTTCTTTTCAATTATTTCTCAATTCTTCGTTCGTCTCTATTTTCACCTTCGAAACGCTTTTCAAAACTCGGACGTAAAAACATTTCAGAGCTTTTCTCTTTTTTTAGAAACGCCACTTTTTAAACCTCGAAAAAAGACTCAAATGCCATAGAAATTTGAAGAAAAAAAATTTTTTTAAATAGATTTTCTAATATTTTTCAAAAGTTTCGTCGATTCCAGAACAATTGAATTAATATGTTAGAAAAATGAAATTTTGACACCTTACCGAGGAGCGCGATAGACGGTGAAATGTTTCGTAACTATAGTGTGTCAAGCGACAAGAATGCTGGTGATAAAAAATGTGTCAAAAGATTTACGTAATTCTTACTATGTTGTCTTCCTTTGCCCCTCCCTCCCTCCCTCCTCGTCCCTTGTCGCTTCGAGGCTTCGATGTATAAGACCTCGTCATTTGATTATCTCATCATGTTTATTATCCATGAATTCCCATCATTCATTATCACTCGTATTACAAATTTGTGGTTGTACGTGGTTCTTGTTCGACGAGTTGAAGAATTATTTGAATTACACGTTGTTCCAAATGTTTTTGACCGATTATTTTTATGCATGGGATGTGGACAAATATCAATAAATTTATAACAAAGACACAGAGTTTCAGGATTTTTCACGAGTTCTTAAAAAAGTTCAGAAATTCTGAATTTTCTCGAAATATTGGTGAAAATCTTGGACTTTTTTTTTCGAAAAGTTTCTTTCGATATGTTTCACGAATCCTTATACAAATGCGCGGAAAAACATAAGAAAAACCAATTACTTTCGATCGAAATTCTCTCTGTTCTCTTCTCCCTTTTATTTTCTCACCTTTAGATACAGTTATGTCGTTGAAATTTCATTTTGTATAACGTGTGTTTCCTTACTCTTATCGAGCATTATTTATTAATTGGATGATTGAGAGGATGGTGTGCGTGAGAGCGTTTATGGGGAACGGGCTCACGATCGATTCGAGTTCTCTAACGCAAACTCCACACGCGTATACACATAATAGGTGTGTATATATCTGAATCGGAGTTGAATCGAACAGGAGGTATATATTGCACACACAGGCGTCCCACTTCGGATTCTCGTCGTATCCTTAAATCTAGAGATTTTAGATATTTATTTTCAATTCGTTCTCAGGATCGAGTTATTGAAGATAAAAAAATGTTGTCGAGAGCTTTTTTGTAGGAAATTTTCCGCTCTACGAGAATGGTCCTGTGCATTTTTTCGCTATCTGTAACCGTTTCGAGTGTACACGCGACAGAAAATGAGAGTTTCAAGAATTTCGGTAATTAAAATCATTGAGGCGAGAATAAATGAATAAATGACGTAGCACAAGTACCCGAAGTCCCTGGCGATCGTTGGATACTTATCCATAATGATAAATTCGCAATGGTCGATTGACCATGGAGCATCAAACGTGCGAAACGCTCAACGAAAATACACATACGCTTATTCATAATAATAAAAAGTACAATACGCGTGAACACATGCACGAGACACGATTTGTTCTGGGAGTTACGTCACGTGAGGTGACGAAAGATCAGCAATAATTAAGTATTTGCCTGTTTAACTTCTCGAGGTAATATATATCTGCATCGATGTAACCAATGCTAAAAGTCATAACGATCCAACCCACGCCTTCAAAAGTGTCGAAAAATTCTTCTCTTTTTCTCTCTCAATTTAAAATTATTTATATTTTTTTATATATTTTTTATTACGAATCTCCTTTTTCTCTTGCTGCACATACCGGCGTCAAATCTACAGTGAATTTCGAAGGAATGAGTAAGAGCTGAAACGAAAAATCCTGAACGATTCCGATCGATTTTATTGGATAATAGAGTCCTTAGCACTAAGAATAGTATATACATATATAAGACTATGTATGAAAAAACGAATCGACGCGAAGAGTGTCGAAGGGATAACGTAAACATAAACAGTCACAATACAGAAAGAAAGAACAGAATTCTTTATAATTTGGCGACACGCTATTACCCTGATTTACACAATGAGTTTAGTTGAATTAACCAAGGCTGCGTAGAATACGTCAAAAGAAATATTTAGTTCATTCAAAAAAGCATTCAGTTGGACGAATTATTTATTTAATTTCCTTAAACAAAGATACGTATTGAATCAACCAAATGAGATTTGTTGTCGTGGATTTTGTTGGATCAACGTAAGATATTTTTCATTCAATGAAACTGATATTTAGTATAATAGAATTGTACATTGGACGCATTTCACGAAGCTATTTGGTTGATTCAACCATTTTCTCTTTTCTCAGTTTATGCTTTTGTCCTAACGCTTTACCCTCCTCAGAGATATCTGTAAAGATCGTTATTCCTTTATATGCATTATAATAAAAGTATAAAGTAAAGTTTATCCATAAAGTTTTAAGGAGTTTCGGTACAAAAGGCAAAATGTTAAGAAATTAATGAAATTTGGTGATAATGTTCTTCAACATCAAGTACGAAAAGACAAATTTTTTCAAAATTTTCTTCTACTTAGTTATCGAGTAATTATGCATTAAAACAGATTTCTTATGCCCAAAGTGTATACCTATATATATGGAAACGCTATGCTTATACACGTGAACTTTAGTCTTCAATTACTCGATAACTGTGTAGAAGAAAAATCTGAAAAAATTTGTATTGTCAAATTTGGCACTAAACGAATATGTTGACCAAATTTTATAAAATTCTTAACTTTTTGACAATTTTTTGTGTTTTTAACATGGTTCAGCATGGCAACATTGTACCGCCTGTACCGAAACTCCTTAAAATGATTATTTATAAAAAATAAACTTTCCAATCTCGTTATTATAGTTTTTTTGTACTTTCATACGAACAAGAATTTTGTATCGAAGTTGTTAACGAGTCGATGATTATTAGCCGCGGAAATATCGATGTCCGGGGCATGCGACGACGAGATTTAAATGTCTATGAATGACGAAGAAAAATATGAGACTTTTTCGTTCGTCATTCATTTCGAGCTCCCGCTCTCTATTGACCGTTAAACTTCTGTCACACAGTCTCTGTGTAAATATACGTATCGTATAATATGTATATCTATTTATTCACAACGTGTTACACGGGAGTAGAGCGCCACCGATTTCAACTCGTAGGCGGTGCTGCTGCCGGTTAAATTGATACGCGCGTGCCTAAACTCGCTCGGTGCCTAGTGTGCATCAACGAGAAATTAATGCATCGTGCAACAGCAGCAGCAGCCCGGTGTATAACATGCCAGGATAAAATATGTGTGGAGGTGAATCATATTCCGTATGTTTCCTCGCACGTGTTACAAAGGTCCACACAGAACGCAACGTGTGTGTTTGCGGTTGCTGGGTGAGTATACACGAGAGCCGAACGAGCCTAAGGTATCGGCTACCGTCCGTAGATTTGAACTAAAAGGGCGTATCGAATATCCGCGTGTGAGCATACAGGCGATTCGACTTGGATTGGACGGTGCTTCGAGCAGAGCATTGAGCGTACGTATCGAATCGAGGCTGTTTAGATCAACAGGAAATTATTAGGATTTCTCCTATTTTTTAAAATAATTTTCAAGTCGAAAGCAACGAACCAGAGAATGAGAATCGTGATAAAAGCTGAGAGTTGGATGCTGTGTTGGTGGTCGAGAGAGAGATACAGACAGGAGTTTCGAGGGTAGTTGATTCCTTTGTACTTTTGTACTGCGTGTATATTTGCATTCCAAGTTCTCGGAATATCGGAGACAGGTGTTAAAAAAAATGCGTGAGTGTGAAAAACGCATGGGAAAAGAGTATTTGCAATGGAGCTTTTCGTAGTCGATGCAAGCTTCCAGAGAAGAACTCGGTGGGCGGTAGTTGCTTGGGAAAAAGTTGGAAAGAAAATTCTCTCCTAAGTTGCTCTGTTTCGAGAATCTGTAAAATGAGATAAAAGAAGCTTTGCGAAAGGATAAAGTTCGTTCGGCATAGACGATGAAATGTAAAAAGATAATGAAACGCATACAGGTTTATAGGAACGTTGAATCGAAAGGGCTTCTACGAATGGTTGTTTCTCCTGTAAGGGGAAAAACAGAGTACATGCACGGGGAAAAAAATTCGCGGCAACACCGAGGCGCGCGCAGTCCACTGGATCAAGGATAGAAACCCGATGAGGTCCTGCACGTGGTGATAGGACCACGTGGGTCTTTCCCCTCTGCGTCACGATAGACCAAAGCGAGGGGAAAGGTAGAGAGATAGAGAAAGAAACGAAGAGGGCAAAAGTACACCGCACGGACACCCCATCGTGTATTGATTGAGGGTGGCCATGGTCGTATCCATGACAACGTTTCTTTTACCTGTAACGTTCGTATACATGTAGACACGTGAATATACATAGGTGCGATACGATGAGTAGGAAGGTATACAAGTTTATATAGAAAAGCATAACCGAGGTGAATTCCAGGTGGGCGGTAGAGGTGTAGTCACCCACGTCTATCCGTATAGCGTTCTGCCAGCTCTATTGAGAGCTTGAGTTCTCGTTGTTACGTTACTTTACCTGCGCGAGAGTGCAGTCTTAACGCGTACAAAGCACTGAACAGAGATTGGAGGGGGTCGCGAGAGGGGCAAAGGAGAAAGGGGCTTCCCCAGTTTTCTACACGAGCTCGAGAGCTCATCCTGGATATATTCTTTCTTTTCTCCCATATTATATAGAGCGTGTCCGTGTATCTCTCTCTTCTCTTTCTCGTTGATACACTTCCAACGAGAGAATCCCCTCCTCGTACCTATATGTTTTCACGAGGATTAATCGCGAGCATGATCATCATCCCCCTCGACACTACTAGCTCCTGTGCTTTTTCTTTTCATCTACGCGCACCTGTATAGGCGAAAGGTGCTCGGACTCTGAAAACGGAACTTGCGGAAAGAAACCAATTTCGCTTTTCAAACTTTTATTTTGTTTTTTCTTTTCTTATTCGTTATTCAGTCAATTCTTATAATAGTCTTACCGTTTTAGACGCAAACTTACCAGTCATAAGCTCAGACCTTTACCGCTGCTTTTTTCAATACTTTATAGACTTTCGGAGCTTATTTTTTAACACTTTCGGGACTTAACAGAGGGCGGCGGGGGAGAATATTAAAAAAATTTGGACGAATTTCCACTCGATTGAAAGTTCAGATCGAAAGTTGATACGGTACAAAGCGATGGGCTAAATGTACCAAGAATTTCTTTGTTTATCTTATCATGCATCCCATAGGAATGAATATTCCGAATTACCAATAAATACTTGGCCTCGAAATGATACCATAAATTTTAATGCTGTACGTAACTTGGATGGAAACTTTTTCAATTCATTTAGTCATTCCTCCTTTTTAATAAGATGAGAAGAATGGGGCATCGGTTTTTAAAATGTTTTCAAGCGAGATTTTTTGGTTATTTACGTCTGCAATTTTTTTTTCACTTTACAAAATAATTACAGATTTATAATTTTTTTTTTTAAATAATGTTTTTTGCTGATTTGTGATCTTATCTTTTTAAAAATATCTACAAATAAATTATTTTACGATTGAAATCAGTCGACGAGGCAACGCAACGTGCGTCCACCGTATAAGCAACGAATCCGTCGGCTTTCAGGCTCTGCGTTTCGAGAGTACACGTTATAGCGTAAAGGTCCTTGAAGCACATTATCTCTACAAGATCGTACAGCCCAGGTGTGACGTCACATTCTTTATGCGAACTTTTTACAATGACGCAGTGTAAGATATCGATAATGACGATAATAATACCGACAAAGTATGACGTTGATGAATTCATTTTATTCGCGAAAAAGGGTAATTATACACCGCGGCTCTCGACTGTTTCGTGCATTAATTTTTCATAACTGCGAGACTTTTACGAGTGCGGTGTCGTACACGTTTAACTCTTTCTTACGTTTTTTTTTCTTTCATTCTACATTATTCTCGGATTTACCGGGGTATTTTTATCCTTTATTTACATCCTATATACAACTTCTATGTTAATGGTACAGTTGCATTTCATATGAGTGCGGGGGAAAAAAACGTCGGAATAGCCTTTTTTTTTACTGGATCGAACGCAGCTACGACGAACTCCTGTTTCTTTTCCTCTTCCTCTCTCTCTCTCGCTCTCTCTCATACGTATAAGAGTATATAGAAACGTATGGAGTTTCCGTCAAGCAAGACGCGCGTCTAGACGTTATATTCTTATAGATAGTACACGTTGACTAACACACCGCTGCCTATAAAGCATTGATTTTTGGATCGAAGACAGTACCATCGGCTGTGAGAGAAATACACGCTCTTTTTATTTTTTTTTCTCGTTCCAACATTGCGACTAGTTTATGCAGGAAGGAAATAGGGCTGTAAAGAGAGTTTAAGCGCAGTTTGATCGATTTTTACCTTCGCCGATTATTGTCCGCGGGTGTCGAACAGTTTGAATAAAAAGAAAGCTTGAAAACTTTTTCATCATTCGTGCTGCTGGATGCCTTGCTATATATGGGTATCAGAATTTGGGCCTATGGCAAATCTCGCGATTAAAAACGTTGGAAGAGGAACTTTTGGATTGGCGTTGGTGCGCTGGATGCGGCCTATTTTATTGGTCGATTCGATGTAACCGCGTCGTATCGAACCGAGAAATCGCTTTAGGGCCGTATATAGCTCTGTCAGGATCTTTCGCATGAATTATTTGGTGCTTTCACCTACATTCGAGCGGGTCAAAAGTCTCTTTTGCCAAAAAGCTAATCGAAACTTCGAGACTTCGTTGCGCCCGGTAATCGATAATATCACGGTCGCATATTCCTGCCTATGTAGATCGTAGCCCCGACACAGGTTTTTATTGATTATCCTCTGCTTAAATATGTTTTGAGATGAACGTAAGAGGTTGATAATCCAAATAGATTTTATTGGCATCTTATCGCATATTATTTTATTCGGTCCAGTGGGAAATGATTCTCGTGCAACAGAGCAAATTTCAGCCGTCTCGATTTTCGTAAGAGCCATTGAAAAAGCTTCTTTTTCATGAAAAATTGATGACGTTGAGAGCCCTTCGATCGGATCGGATATCCTCCATAGAGTCGATTAAACGAAATAGAATTTCTGTTGTAATTCATCGCGGAAGCTTTGAGTAAGCGAAGAAACGGAAGGCGTTGCATATATCGCCTGGTGAAGCTCGGCTCGGTCGTTCGCGGTGAATTTAGTGTATTCCGTTTCGGGTAGAGCGGTAAAGGGGAAGTGCCTGTTGCGTGTCGTGTGATCCGCGTGGGATGAGAAAGAGGGCCGAGGTTTGCGCGCATGATCATGTATACATACAAAGATATTTGAAACACAGAGAGAGCGAGAGAGAGAGAGAGAGAGAATGGCGGGCTGCAGCGGCAGTAAGGGGTAGCGGGATAGGATTGGAGCAGAAGGCTCGCGACATCGGGATCGAGTGCGCATGCGCGATTGCTTCACGACGGCTGTGAAACGTGAGCAAACGGAGAAACAAACAAACGAGAGGTTGAGGCTCGAGTGCGCCCGGCCCGGAAGAAAGCAAAGGGCAAAGAGTGCCAAAGAACCAAAAAAAAAAAAAAAAAAAAAAAGAAGAAGAAAAAGAAGCACGCACTAATGAAACTAACGAAAATAAGAAAAAATTCGAAACAAATGAATCAAATGGAACGAAGAAACGACGAGGAGCGAAGAACAAAAACGCTTCAAAAGCCCGTTGCGAAGTTCTCGAGTGTACACGTACTTTAGCGGGAAACAGTACGGAGAATCGAGAGTGGCCTGTGTGAAGCAGGGTTTAAGGGGTCCGCTGTCTCGGAAGCAAGAAATTTGGCACGCAAACTGCATACTTTTATTTCCTAACAGGCCGCAGAGGGAAAAGTATATATACGGAGGTCCCGGAGCGAGAGCCGTGCGATCGTAGACACCCGGTTAAAAGATTTAGAGTGTTTGCCGGGCGCGTGCGAAACCAGGTGAACGAGCGCCCGGTACCATGGTGCAAAAGAACCGGAACAAAGACCCTCTGAAAAGGTGATTAACGGGGAAGGCGCGCTTTTAAACGCTTATTAATATTTGGACTTTACGATCTAATCGACCAAACATCTGCTCCAGCTCCAGTGAATTTATGCCGGAATCGCGAATCGGCAGAAATTGAGAGCGATACGCCGCGGTTGAATTCCGACGCTCGACGATGAAATGATACGCGTGATTTTTGGCCTGCTGCTATGCGGTCATTATCAAAATATCGGGGCATCACATTTACGGTTCTCTCGTACGAATTCCCATCGAATTCATTCTTCTTTACAATCATGCAGAAAACAGCAGCGATAAATGTAACCGTAGAGATTTTACAATACTGAATATAGTCAGAATTTGCAACGAGGACGGGTGGGGAAGTATAGTTTTCGTTGCTATAGCACGGGGGAATGATCCAAGGAAGAGAAGCGAGGGAATTCGAGCAGTGGGGAGTATATGTGCAGAGGTTGAGGGAGAGAGAGAGAAAGAGAAAGAGAAAGAGAGAAAAGAGGGATGTTGCGACGTCGGGCGTCCAGTGATCGCGCCTTAAAAGGTTCGACGCCGCACGCGCCCGACAGCTGCCAGCCAAGCTCTCTCTCTCTCTTGGATGCTGCTACTACTGTACGCACACATTTTCACGAACCTCACTCCCACAAGCTCAGGGACGCACGTACATACATTTCCCTCTTGCCTTCTCCTCCCATCTGGCTCTCTTTTCCTCATCACCCTCGTCAAACCTCCCCGTCTTCTCTCTCTCTCTTTCTCTCTCTAACCGCTTCTCAATTTCGCCTCTCACTCCGCCCCCTCCTTCTTCTCTTTCCCTTCGTCTTCGTTTTTTTTTTCTTCTCGGTCTCCTTGCATCGAATCTTTTCTCGCTTTCGCAGCCCCCAACTTCTTCTCCTTTTTCACTTCGTCAACATCATCTCGTCACAGTCATCTGCTCACACGAAAAATCACACTCTCTCCGGCCGCCCCCTTCCCCCTCCTTCCCCCCCCCCCCCCTTCTTGCTACTTCATCTCCTCCTCCCATGTTCCTGCTAGTCATGAGGCTCAAGCTGCACTCTCAATCGCTGATCACAATCCGCTCATAAAAGTTCATTACTCGGTCAACTTTTTGTGTCAGAAAATCATGAAAGTTTCACCGCTTTTTGCACACTCCGAAGTTTCCAACGGTGGAACGTACAGGATTTTTTTTTTCTGTTTTGGTCATCAATTTTTTGTCGTTTTTCAATATTTTTTTCTCTATTTTTATCCTCGATTTCAGGTCTTCGATCCTCGTACGATGTTTCCAAAATTTTTAAGCCGCCAAATGCTTCAAAAGTAAATGTTAAGCTCTATATATTGAAGAGAAAGAAGAAAAAAAATGATTTTAGATAAATTCCAACGATGCAAACTTCAACATCACGCGATCGAAGCACGTTTTGAATGGGAATTTAAGGATTTTCAAATCGCTATCATTTCTTTTTTTACAGATTGAAACTTTTTTTCAATTTTTGTATATACTCTCCGGATGAAAGGTTTTTTCGGTATCTCAGATTTTCATCGTTACCCTCAATTCATCAACCTCGGGCCATTATTTCGAGCTGGAAAACGCATATTTAATCGAGTAATCCTTCCAATTCGATAAAATTTCACGCGATAGTTTAACTTCGAGGAAACAAAGCATTGCAAAGATTCGATGTGATCTCAGCCCTCTCTCTCTCTCTGGGTCATCACAACACCGCGGTGTTTTTCTCGTTGCCAAATTACGAATGGACTCGAGCAATGCCAAAATCTCTCGAATGTTCGTCATTCTATCACGACTCTCTCTCGCTCTCTCTTCCATCTTCTCCATTTTTCTCTCATTATTTTCTCGACAACGTCGACTTTTCCCCTCGCCCGTATCCAACCTAAACTCATCTTATTTTTTTTTCCGTTCGTGTTTTTTTCCCCGGACCCTCCCAGCGTCCTCGACGCTCCGGGTCGCGTCGCTTCATCGTAGCTCGTTCGCTCGTTCCGTGGTGTCACATTTCATCGAGGCTACGCATCCGCCAACGCAATAAAAAGACTACCGCAGAGGCTATACGAAACATCAGATTTTAAGCAATACAGGCGCGCGCCGCTCGACTCTCTTTGCTCTCATACATTTCAATTGTATCTTCCTAAAGAAACGTCAAATTTATGCAATCAAAACAAAATCACTGTAAGGCTCATAAGTGGCGTTCAAAACACCCTTTGTTTTGCTCCTAAAGAGCCTGCCTTTGTCCTCACAACTGCTGCTCGCGATTAAAGAGTTGAAAAAGAACAAACAAACAAAAAAAACGGTCGCAGGTGTATTTCGATCCGTTCAATTTCCTCTTCTCCGTTCAGCCTCTTCCGCACCTTTCGTTTTCTCCTCACGGTGCATTTCAATTCTTTTAGTAGCTTTCTCTACTGCTCGCCTTTTCGTGCTCTCGATGTATACCGATCTGCTCAGGTGCATTCAATCCCCGCAACCATTTTTCTATCCCCTAACCACTTCCTTCCACACGTTTTCATGTCCTCTTTTATTTCTTAAGCTTTTTGTTTCCTCAGGTGCATTCGAACCCTCTCAATATTTTCTTTTCCCATTAGATGTTGTTTTTTTTTTCTTTTTTTTTTTTTCTTTCGATCTCAGGTGTTCTTCAACCCTCTTTTCATACTCTACTCTTCCGCTAGCTTTTTCCAACACCGCGATTCACTTCGCTCTCTCGCTCCCCTGAGCTTTCTCTTTCGTATATAGAGAGAGCGATAACTTACGCACACTTTAGCCCGATGACCCGTGGCATGCACTCTCATCCCCCACCCCTGTGCATTCGCCAGCTAAGGCGCTCGATTTCACCCACCGATCGCTGACGACCGATCGACCACACGCATAACGCGTGCACGCACATTTTGCAGAATTTTCTTTTTCCTAACACGCGCCGTTTCACACTGCTGCCCGGTGCATCGTTCCTGCAACGAAGAACTGCGACGAGATCTGCAAAGCCACTGAAAACGCATTTTTTTTTTCTAAATTTTTCTTCTGTAAACTGCTTTCATTTTTATTTTACAGTCGTAAGAATTCTTTAAAATTAAATCAGCGACTAACAATAGTGTCGAGAAACACGCAATTTTTCAAATATTTTTTTGCAAATCGCTTATTTTACTTCAATTTTTCGATGAGTGAGTAAAATGAATCTCTGCTGTTCGCTCAATATTTCTGTAAACTATTCTCGTTTCAATTTTCCAATAGAATCGATTGTTTCGAGTCGATAAAATTGAAAGTCGAAAAACACACGTTTTTCGAAACATCATTGAAACAAGCTGATGTCAATTATTCAACAAGTTACATCGACTTAAATGTTGCAACGAAAGAAATCGTTTCGATCGCGTTCGCCAACGAAACATTATTATTTCCAATCTTTTGTATTTTCTATCTGAAATTATCGACAGACACATTTTTCAGTGAGGTATATCGTACGCGTATATAATTCATGATACATCGCTGATAAGCCGAGAGTTAATTGATCAATGTTCGAGATGAAAAAAAAAAGAAAAAAGGAAAGTTGAGTGGGCTCGTGGCAGTTTTTTTTTTTCGTAGCCTCCGTATCTCCGTTATGTGTTTCACTTGAAAATATTGAAAGAGTATCTGGTCAGGGTTGATAATGCTTCCAGAGAGATAAATCCCTATCCCCGTACAAACGTGTAAGCGTCGTTTTAATATCTATAGACGTGAGTGAAGATGCATTAACGCGTGTGTTAAAGAGTTGATATCCCAAACGAGAATGAGGAGAAGCTATGAGATCTACTTGTAATTACGGTACGTAGCACACGTGGCCCGGAATTTCGAGGATCGCAGAAGCCCCGGAGTCCGAGGAGAGGGACATGTGTTACTCAGTCTCCTACAGAGATATTGCTCCGGGGGATATAATGTGTACCATGATGCCCTGAGCTTTCTCTCTCTCTCTCTCTCTCTTCCCCTCTCTTTCTTGATCTCGTTCGCTCTCCCTCGAATCTTGTCTCTCGGTGCTTCTTGACTGACGATCCTCTCGACACAGCCACCAAGCACGTGTATGCTTTCGGGGGGCTTTTTCACCGCCACACCGACGCTCTACCCCACGTAAAGTTCACGTATCGCGTACGAAGACTCGAAACGATCAGCTGTATCGTTATTTTTTCGGTTAACACACTTTTTTTTTTCTCATTTTGTTAAAACTTTTAAAACTTTTGTCGAATACGGGCAACTCGATCTTTCGTTCAGACGACAAAGTTTTGTTTTGGTTTATAAAGAAGCTTTTTTGTAATATTCGAAAATTTGTTGCCTGCCTGAACTAAATAATTTTGATTTTTGAAAAATAATGGAAAATCTCGTAAGAATTTAGTTGCGGGCTTGAAAATATTCGGGGCCCGTAAGGATTCAGATGTGAAATCTTTCTTAGGGATTTCCACAACACAGCCATATTAGGTCTACACTGAGAAAAGAGAATAGTTGAATCAACCAAATAGCTTCGTGAAATACGTCCAATTTACTATTCTGTTATGCTAAATATCAGTTTCATTAAATGAAAAATATCTTACGTTGATCCAACAAAATCCACGACAACAAATCACATTTGGTTGATTCAATTGGTATCTTTGTTTAGTGAAATAAATATAATAATTCGTGCAACTGAACGCTTTTTTTGAATGAACGAAATATTTCTTTCGACGTATTCTACGAAGTCTTGGTTAATTCAACTAAACTCTTTTCTCAGTGTAAACCGCGTATAAGAAGGCGGATTGGTTTATTTAAACCAGGCTCCAGTATGAAAAGTCACGAAGGGCCCACACTGGTATCAGCAAGGGCGGTGGTGCTCAAAAAAATAATAATTAAATAGTCATATTTCAAAGTTCATAGTTTCCAGTGATGTTTTCAATATGTCCGACGTACACGCGGAGCTCACGTTTTCTTCCACTACAAAACTTGTTTTCGAACATCAAATATGTTTGCTCAGTTATAAACGATTAGAAATAATTATTCAATATTGTATAAATGGTGAATAAATAATCATTATTATTTCATTTATTATGAAACATTAACAATAATTATATTTATTATCACGCTCATAATATATTTATATGTATTTATTGTTAATAATTCAACTAATTATCGTTTATATTCGATATTATTGTTATTGCTTGCTGGTATTTACGTTTACTGTGACTGTTTCCGTTTTGATTTGAGAATTATGTCATTCATAGATTCATCGAATGTTATGTGTAATATGTACATGACATATCTCCAGCATATGTTACACTTTTGGTACGTCGGATCGAATCCCGGTATTGGTGAGAACATTTCTCACGACAAATTAATATCGGGAATATTGCAAATACTGAAATAAAGTGAACTACGATCAGATGCATGATTCTAATCATGAAAAAAAAGTTTTTTTTATTGATGTTTATCGATTAATGAGAAAAGGCCCCAACCTTTTTGTTCGGTCAGGCCCTCGTTATCAAAGTGTGACCGGTCCTCAAAGGGGCTTTTCAGGCTTCCGTATTGGGACCCTAATATAGAGCGAGAGAAAAATTCTTTTTGGATCAAATGAATTTCGATGTTGCATCAAATAATTCGTGTATCGCTGTCGCTAATTGGGAAAAAAGTGCCAAGTTTGGATGTGAAAAGTACTTTTTGGTTACTTCCACAAAGTCTGGTTTCGGTACAAAGAAGCTTTTTTTTGTAATATTCGAAATTTTGTTTCCTGAACTAAATAAATTTGATTTTTGGAAAATTATGGAAAGAGCTGGTCCATCATTTTCTTTGGATCGAATGATTTTCGATGTTGCATCGAATAACTCGAAGAAAAATATTTTTTTCAATAGTTTTGTAATTTTATTTGCACTTTATTCACTTCGATAAAGAGAAAAAAGGATTGAAACAAAAATAGGACGAGTGTATACGCGACGCACCTTTTGGTGTTTCTCTTTATTTCGTTAATTTTTTTTTTTTTTTTTTTTTCTCAGTCACGACGGCTGCGAGGAACGGAAAGAATTTTCGTTTTTTGTTTCATCCTCGTTTCTCAGTCATCTGCGTTTCCGCTTCTTGACTGACTTCCCTTTTTTTTTTTTTTTTTTTTCAACTTCGAGGGGAAAGCAAAGTGCCGAACCCTCGAGACAGTCAAGCTCGAATGTCTCTCGTTGATCTTCTTCCGATGCATATATATGTGTATTAGAAAAAAAAAAAAGAAAAAAAAACAACTACGAAGACATTGTGACTCGCATTAAAAGATCTCGTATTTGCGAGCCTCGAAAGAACGCGTATCGTTGGGAAGGAAAAAAAAATGACATTAGATCGGTGAAATCCCATTGGATTTACGATCGGTCGACTCCCTTTCGTCTCACGTTGAGTCCAAGTTTATGAGTAACCGAAAAAAGCCTATTTTCCTATCCCTCTCTCTCTCTCCCCCCGTTTTTGTCATACTCGACTCCGTGATTCCAACGTTTAACGAGATTAATTTCTCAAATTGTTAATATACGAGAAGTTATCGTGAATTAAATAACTTCTCATGTTTGTTTACATTTATCTCCGTCCGAAAAGCACCGTTTGAGTAAACAAAATGCAGCAAAAATAAAATTTAATTGATACGAATGCGCAGAAGCCTCAGTCCCCGGGAGCAGGAACGCCGCGCGTTTTCAGCTTGACAAACTTTTCACAGAGTGGTTGAAAAGGCGTGCAAATTTTCGAGGGGCGAGCGTGAAAATTTCTGAAACGTAGCCAAGAAAAAGTTCCATTTCCTCTGGAATTCCCCATACGTGTATTGTACAGATGAATAGGTGTTGGGGGCTTGCGACATGTCTCGACGTCTGAGCAAGAGAGAGAGAGAGAGAGAGAGCTGAGGAACGCGCAAGCTCGCTCGTACATACGTGACGATAATTGATAGGTTTTACTCGAGTCCCGGGGCGGCTCGCGTCGAGCAAGTGAGAAAGATACGAGCGGTAAGAAGCGGGGCGGCGGGGCGGGGAGTAGAAACAAAAAATGAAAAAGTCGGTAAAAAAAAAAAGCAACGAAAAGAGAATGGAAGAAAAAAAAATGAGAGCGTAGAAGAAACGCGTATACAGAGAGGAGGAAGAAGAAGAACTCTCGCAAAGAGTTGTGAGTCGATGAAGAGAGGGGAAAGCTCAACGACGAGGGGGTTGGAGAAGTCAGGGGATGACGGAAGAGGAGAGGGCATCAGGTCCACGCGTCATCCTTAGCACGTGCTCTCGTTTCTAGCGGCTGGTACGACTCCGAGTCTAAGGCAGCACGGTGCAAAGCCACAGACATCTTAGAATCCCCTCCTTTGCGCGGAGCCAACCTCCTCCGGAACTGGCGTGGCACACGGTTTTCTAGAGCCTCACCAAGACCGGCATCTTCTCGCTCCTGGTATTATATTGGTGTATAGCGTATGGATCAGAGAGGAAAAGAGAGAGAGTAGATCAGAGCCAGAGCAGAGCCCGGTGGAAGTTTAATTTTAGCACTTTAGCTTCGACTTTGGCTGTTTCTCGCGTAGGGACCATGACGACCGCGACGATGGAGACGCGATGGCGAATAGGTAGAAACCAAGTCCAGCCAGTAGTCTCAATTTGCTCACATTTATCCATTTTTTCACTGCATCCTTTTCATTTCTCTTTTTCAACAGCATTCTGATGTTTACTGATAAAAAGCAGGAAACTGGAAAAAAAAGTGGTCCGATATCGGTGCAATCGGAAGGTATTTTTTATCCCCCATGAATCA
This sequence comes from Campoplex capitator, assembly GCA_037576405.1. Classification (NCBI taxonomy): domain Eukaryota; kingdom Metazoa; phylum Arthropoda; class Insecta; order Hymenoptera; family Ichneumonidae; genus Campoplex; species Campoplex capitator. Next base: position 12,908,454 of record JARBWI010000322.1, on the reverse strand, counting down.
AAGGCCAAGAAGCGCTTTCGTCTGCAATTCGATAATTCTGCGATAAAAAAAAAAAAACAATCGGGGATTTCTCGTGGGTGACTTTTTATTCCATCGAAAAATCTCGTATTCGTGACACAAAGTTAAATGTCGAACTCGTTTCTCAAAATATCATCCTGACTTAAATGCTTAATCAGTTCCAAAATGAGCACTCATTATTCAGCGAATACTGCTGGAGGGTTGAATCGAAGTTGAATTACCATTTTGGAGCAGAATTTCCAAAACTGTATCCTCGTATGAAGAATTTTATTGAAATATATATTTATAAAATGATTGAGTTTAGGTTTTAAAATACATCGATTAATTATACAACGGAGTAAGAAATTTTGTATTTTTCGGAGATTTTCATCCTTCGCGAAAGGATCAAAGCTCATTGAGACTTTTTTTTTTCAACAAGGTTTCGGTTGAGAGACGATTAAAGCTCGTTAAAATATTATTTCTGATCCTTCGAGTATCACAGGCGAACTGAAATATTTATCATTTTAAACATATACCGCTGTTGAAAAAATTCATTAACTCCCAAGAAATATGGAGCCAAGTATTTAATTAAAAAAATCAAGTAATTAATTTACCTTTCGAGTATCAAGCTCATGAAGGATCGAATGAAATTTAACGCTAAATTGAAAAGATCGATCGAGCGAAGGAGCCTTAACTCGATGAATAAACGATGGGAAGAATAAAAATTATTAGATTACCATAGATTCGTATTTCGGTAAAGTGACCCAGTGCAAAAATTAATTCTCGTTCACGATACCAGAAGAAGAATTGTGATTACGAAAGCTGGTAAAAAAAAGTGAGATGGCGTATTCGTTCTGTGAGGAAAAAAAAACGTATTTATGTCTGACCGTTTGTATCGTTGACCACTTATAATTGAGAGAGTTTAAACACAAATCGAGTTGAGGTCCATCAAAGGTTGATCGAATAGCCAACAAAATTTGTTCACTTTCGTGAAGTGCTCGCAAATAATCAAAAAACCTTTGATGTCTGATATATATTTTTTTTTTCTCGTTGCTAATTCATTCCGACGTATTTCGTTGAGGAACGATCGAATGATTTTTGTCAGAAAATCAAATTTTTGTTCGCAATTATCAAAAAGAAAGAAAAAAAAAAAAAAAATAAACATTTTTCAGACACTTTTCCGATATCGACGTCATGATCGGTTGAGATATTGAATTTAAAAAAATAAAATAAATCGTTGACCAGCTGATAGTCGAGGGAACACGAAATAGTTTAAAATTCGCGTCAATATCTCAATATTCGTAATAATAAAATCGGGAATGTCAAAAATAAATGGCATTCGGATGGATTTTCGGGTAAAAAGGAAACTGAACGTCCGCGTTGTATTTTCAACGAAGTAAATTTTAACATTATTATCGATCGAACGTTTTTCTTTCTTTCTTTTTTCTCATCGGAGACGAAGCCGAGTTGAAAAAAGCAGTTTTTTCATCTTTGTTTCACACGTATACTCATCAATTTTATAAATACCGATGAACGATCGATTCGTCACTACGTGTTAATTTAAGGTCAGAGTTTGCGACAGACGAATCCATCACTACATCCTTCTAGTGTACGAAAATTCCGCTAAATAATTAAACAGTCGGACGAAAAAAGGTCAGAAGCTTAAAAATATATAACAGAGGTAAAACTCCGAAAGAAGAATCTTTATTTCGTTTTATTCCAGTATATTTAAGTTGATGAAATAAAAATGAAAAAAAAAAAAATTTGTTGTCACCCTCGAACGGCCAGTTTTACAGAATAATTTTTTCATAAAATCATTCTCGCAGTGTGAACTTTAATTGATAACGTTGAACCCTTCGTCGAAGGGATTTCTAAAGCACATGTCGGTGTGCGCGCGTTCTCTGTTGGGGATATCGTGGCGAGAACGTCCTGCGAGGCCCTCCTGGACCGAAGAAACGTTGCAGCGGTCTTTACACTTATTTGTACCAATGTGTGCAAAGCGTCGAACGTTAAAGACGATTGACGTAGGGCAAAAACGAGGCCGAGATACTGGGAGAGAAAGAGAGAGAGAGAAAAGAGGCAGAATGTGAGTGAGTAATAGAAGGAGGAAGGGACGACGAGAAGTCACAAGACGTTAAAATTTGTGGGATAGAGAGAGAGAGAGAGGGAGAGCGAGAGACGAGAGTCTGGGGCATGTTGGGCCGGCTGTTTGTTAGTTGGGTGGAGGCGTGCAGCAGCCCTCTCTCAGCTGCCAACAGATTTATCGAGTGGCACGTGCCGATCCCCGAAGCTCCCAGCGTTCATTCCATGCTTCTCCCCTTTTCTCAAACGTTTCTCAACTTCAATTTCATCCTAGCGATATAACCAAATGAATTTTTCGATCATACAAAATTGACAAAATTATTAAGCTTTCGATAATAATTTTAATTTTTTTTTTTCATCAAAAAATTCATTTTTTTATGGAGTAAAAAAATAAGCTCTGCGAATGCTCCGTACGAAAATCGGGGAATAATCATTTTTTCGAACCATTTTATATCACGACGCCCTTAAGCCTTGTCCCCAACGGTCCAGATCTCGGTGCTCAATGAAATTGGCATTTTATTACGGTCGTTTTACACCCTCGGTCAGCGCTGCATGACCTTTTCTTCCTGTCACTTCATAGAACGATTGCCTCTTTCCTTCTCGAGAGCCAAAACTCCGATGGAGCTATATACAGAATTAACTTTTCAATCCGAGCTCCGCGTTCGTTGCTTCGTACTCTCCTTTTAACCTAATTTTTAACCTTCTCTATGATTACTTTAATTCAACTTCTCCAATTCAATTTCAATACACGTACGATACCGAATTTATTTTACTGCTCAAACGTTTCAATCCTTTTTTTTTCTGCGACAACGAAATAAGTATTTTTCAAACGTCCAATCAACCCGTGTCAACCAGTGGGGACGACGCATCACTGAAATCCTATTTTTTTTTCCAAATTTTCGTCTCAAATACGATGTGATTTCACTGCATGAATATAAAATTTTTTGCACTCGAAACCATTATCGTTGGCTTCCTGGAAATTTTTTCTCCAAGAAACTCCGATTATCAAATATTTTCGAATTATTTATAGAAGAGTTTGACAATACCAAAAATCCCGATTCGCAAACTACTGTGGTTGGTACACGAAAAACGAAATTTTGTTGAAACAAACAAACAAAAAATATTTCGACGACGCACTACAAAATGTTTTATCCTCTCAACAAAGTTTCGTTTCGGTACAAAGAAGCTTTGTTGTAATATTCAAAATTTTGTATAGCCTGAAAAAAAAAAAAAAAAAACAAAAAATTTGTTGAATGTGCAAGAAAATATTTGAATATTTCAACAAAATTTCATTTTCAGCGTACATGCATGCTCCATAGAAGCGTGATTACTACGGGCTAATGAGTCATCCCACATTTTCCTTTTATACTCGTTATTTTTTAATTTTTTTCAATTTTTTTTTTTTTTTTTTTATTGCAACACGTACGCCGAGGTGCTCAATTGATCGGCTAAAAAGTGGTCGCTGTGGACGAATAAATGTTATAAACCGGGCCAATAAGTGTAACAGCCTTTAATACCCTCGCAGTCATCGATATTGATGCTGCTTGCTCTCTCTCTTTCTCTCTCTCGTTGCACCGAGAGAGCTTTTCTCTTCTGGCCTCTTCAATTAGTAATGGAGAAGCTATTTTGAAAACCGCTATCCCGGCTATCCGATAATCTGTTTAGTATCCCTGATATGCTCGATTCGCGGAGTAGAAATGACGCTGATACGAGAGATAACAGAGGAGGTGATGTGATGAAAAATGCATACCGCACATTGGGATATATATCTGCCGCGGAAAATAGACAGATATGGAGCGAGCGAATGGAGCGAGCAAAAGCGAGCGAGCGAAGAACGTGGATGAAAATCGATCGGGAGATCGAGCTAAAAGGCCAAGAAAATTAGTGGCATACGAGAATGGAAGAGTGAATTATTTCATATTCTTTACATTCGAATATTCTACATAAAAAATTATGGAAAATTTATTCTCCAAATAATAAAAAATAATGAAAAAAAAATACTTCTATAATGTTTGGTGATTTCAGCTCGAGAAGCTTCGAAGCTCTAGAGTGTGAGTGAACGGAATCGTTACCTGAGCGATCGAAAAAAAAGGCAATTTTATTGAATAATTGAAACTGCGATCGTTTCCGAAAAAAATAAAATAACATAAAATCAAACGTAGGAGCGATGCACGAGCTTCTCGGTTCGAGAGTGAGAAATAATTGATAGAATTTGTCTTTAATGACTCTCTGTTGAATTCACCGAAACGTTGAACCTGTCGGATCGACCAAACGAAAAGAAGATATTGTTAAATATAAAATACACGTGAATGGAAGATAGAGGGGGGGGGGGGGGGGAGAGCTTTTATCCAAATGGAATGGAGCCCGGTAAGATCGATTACGTATAAAGGAAAATTGGAGATATTGGATGAAAGTGATTATACGATTAAATTTCAGTCACGAATTGTCTCTCTGTCAGATCGATATTTTTATAGATTTGATAAAAATAATCATTCATTGCGTCATCGTTGTATCCTCGGAATAAAAATCAATCAACGTTCAAAATCTTGTGAGCCAAGTTGATCAGTATTTTTTCTCCCTGATGAGATTACATCGAGAAAAAAAAATCTTGAATTCTCCAATGTTATATTAACTTACGATGAAAAATAATACGAGAATTTTTTCGACTGTAGTCGCGACGAACAGACGAAGGTAATCGCGGTTACATTGATTAAATTATATTACGATTTCAGAGACAAGATATTCGATCTAAGGAACGATAAATTCACGACTTCTCTCTCTCTCTCTCTCTCTCTTTCTGATTTGCTCACTCTCGATATTGCGAATCATTCCATTCGTGCAAATGTGATTTAAGCGACGTTTCTCAGCGTATATATAATTCAGGAGTCGCGCTAATTGGTAATAATGTACATTAGCGTATAATCCAAGTTACAATCGCTTCAACTCTCTTTCCTCATATATATTTCATATGCTCAACGATCTCGTTCTGATATCCGTCACGTATTCCGTGAAATTACACACGAATATTGAAAATTCAGTGACGATTCGTTGTGAATTAAACGTTATTATTTGTTAACGAAAATGAAAATATGAGAGCAAAATTTCTGTTGAATTCGAGACTTTTAGCAACGACAAAAAGCAGTGCGAATTCGTTTGATTTCAGAGGTTAATATTTTAATCGCTGAAGAATTAATGGATCAAAATTAATCTGACGTTACGCGACAGAATAATAATTCTCTGCCATTTGTCTCTTTGCTTTCTCTCTTATTTGCCAATGATTCTCAATGAACGAGTCCGATTTTTTTTGACTCGACGCTTACTGTCTGAGATGATTCTCATTCCTTTGATTATTCAAACGAGTCTCTCGCCGGTTGCATGAAAAACAAAAAAGACCGAAAGAGACTCCGATCGCGTTGTCTGTCTCTCTCGAGTCGAATAACGATTCGTTTTTTTTTGTTTTCGTTCCCCATTTTTATTTTAATGAATCGCGTTAGCCGAGAATCGAAATCGAGCCTAAAAAACAATGAGAAATCTTTCGGTTGTGAATCAAAGGCTCGTGCCACTCTCGTTAATCCGCGGTGAGATGATTTCAGCGGTGTTTGCAGTAGCCGAAGTTGAAAAGTGCTCGAAAGGTGGCTCTCGATCGCGTTTTGGTAGGAATCAAGAAGGTTCTATTGGTCATGTACGTGAGAGAACGATGCACGAGGGCTGAGAAGAAGAGAGAATATAGAAGAAGCTGCTCGGCCGGTACAGCAGGAAAAAGCGCGTGAGTCAAAAGCGCGAGTAAGAGAGACAGAGAGAGTGAGCGGGGGAGGGTGCGATCGAGAGGAAAACGGGAGAGGAAGAGAGCGAAAGAGCGAGAGAAAACGATGAGAGAGTACGGCGAAAAAGAGTGGGATGGAACTCGAAAAAGCGAGAAAGCAATGGGAAAAAGGACAAGAGAGAAAGAGAGAGAGAGAGAGAATGAATGATGAAGAAAGAGAGTAGAAAAAGGAAGGCGCAATGAGCGCGCGAGGCTCGAGGGGAGGGCGCGCACGTTCGCGCGGGTATATCGGTGGTATTTTGGTTTTGGCTCGGCACGGGCCGCGCACTTCTGGGAGTGGAGTTCTAAAAACAGCGGAGGTAAGTCGTTCCTACCCGGCAATCTGCCGCTTTATTTTCCTCTACTCCTGTGTCGCTGCTCAGCTCTCTCGCTTTACTATCGCGCTTTAAGCTCATCATTCGAACTTACCACCCAAAGACACACGACCGTCGCTTCAACGACTCTCCAAAAGCTCTCTCTCTCTCTCTCTCATCCTATATATGAAAATCTATATATGTCTCTTTCTCTCTCTCTCTCTCTCTCTCTCTTTCTCTTTCTCTCTCACTATCTAATTTTCACTCGCGTGCGTATTACCGATTTCGTATCAAGTTCGCCTTCCAATAATCTTGTCATTCGAGCTTTTTTCGATCATTATTTTCCGCGAATTAACTCGATGGAACAAACTATTTTTCAAGATACTCAGAAAACACGTTGATTTTCCGTAACTCTGAAAACGTTTGCAAAATCTTTTTCGTCGTGACGATTTTTCATGACGATACCATGAATTTCGCACCGAATAATCCTCGTTCAATTCACGAATGATCGTTCGAAAACCAATTGAAAATGAAACATATTCACTGATAGCGAAAAGTCACTCGAATCGTCGATTATTTTCGGGACAAAAATACCAGTTACAGCATCGATTGAATCACGCGAAAATTTGTTTTGCGGCTGCTCGAGTTTCTTCGTTTCGCACGTAAAGATTTAAAGCTTCGAAATAATTTCATCGAACACTTTTTGGAGCACGCGAACCGCACTAAAAATCGAGCCGATAAAAAGCATCGCAGCTCGGAAAGATCCACCGGGTCAAGGGACCCGGTCGAGAAATCGGAACCAAAACCCACAGATATTCCAAGAGTCAGTCAAATGTCTGTCACACTCGCGAGAACCAAAAGAAATGGCCAGAGCCCATGGACACCGAGCGAAGAGACAAAATAATCCGCGAATCACTGAATATCTTTTTCTCCGTATAATTCACCCTCGAAAAATCCACAAAAAATTTCAAAATCGCAGCGTTCAAACCGTCACTCTCGTCTCCTGGGACTCATAAAAATATTCGATAATTCGTCGTCCATCTTCTCTCTCCTCCAACTTCGGTATACCGACGCTATTAATCCTGAAGATCAAGCCTAAATATCGCGTGCCACGATCGTCGCACAAAAAAAAAAACACACGAATCCCATCACATCAAGAGTCCCTCAAGACCCGAGCAATTTCGCATCTCTCTCTCTCTCTCTCTCTCTCTTTGCCCGGTCATTTAGCCCTCAAAAACTTTCATTTCCTGCCGGATTTAGATGCGCCAACCATCCCGTACAAACTCTCGTCAATCGTTTTCTCGATCGAGATATCCCCCTCGGATCGAACGCTCCTTGTCTTCGAGCCTCCCCCGATCTTTTGCCGCACGTTTTCACTCTCCCCGTCGTATCTATATACATTCGAATACAGGTATACAGAGCTCTTAACAAAGTCGCCTAAACGTTAATGCCGACTCACGCATACACGTAAAATGATGAGCGCACCCATTATACATGTATATATACCGAGCTGCTCGAATATATATACATATATATACACATATATACATATATATGCATAAGGACATACAGATCCGTTAATACAGAAGTACACGAGCCCGTTTGCCTTATGCATATACCCTCGAAGCGACGTGCACGTATATAGATATAAACTCAAATGTATATCTAATTGAAATAAGGTAACTTTATAACCGCGAAGAAACGCGCGCTTCCGATCTCATCGTACTCTCGACTGGTCCTCCGAGTATTATACCCAACGCACACCTCAACTCACCCTCTTCAGACCTCTGCGCGATTTATTTCTTAACTCTCTATTCCTATCCCGCTCGCCCTCTCGATTTATACATGTGCGTTTGTGTCTGTGTATATATATATCTATATATGTCTGTGTATGTGTATATATATATATATACGTAATATACAGGCGTTTACTCGTATATATAGATCTGTATATATCTATAGATTCACGTATAAGTTTGTATATATATGCATACACAAGTACTAGACACTGTCTTCGTCTCGCGAACGAAAATTATTTTTGGGTATCTTTTCCCTCGGTTTGTTAATGCGGGCGGATGCCGGCTATCGCTAAAATTGTAACCCTCAACCGCGAGGGAGAAGATCCACGCGGCGAGCGAAACGCGAACGCGCGAATATCCGAGGCCCGAGCTCCTGAGGCGCGGCGGAAACTAACGAGGAGAAATTAGATCGCTTCGATGCGGAGATGGCTTGTCGTGGGATGCGATTTTTTGTGACGTTATCGTTCGAGATCGTTGCCTGCTGGTTGTTATGGATTTTCTGATCGTCAGCTTTTTGGAAAGTTTTGAGACAAGAAGATCCCGCGCGGTGCGGTGCGTGATCGCGGTTTTCATGGGGTGCGTCGCGCTGACGACGGACTTTTGAAAGGGGTTGAGATACTCGGGACACATGTGTTTTTCGATTCTTTAGAAATGTCTGAAAGAGAATGGACGCGACGCGAGAACAATCCGCGACGGGGGAGAGATAAAAAAAAGAGAAAGCTCTCCTACCGAGCGAAGCTTTCGCTCTCTCGTCGTTCAGCCTGGCTTTTCGATCTCTTTCACTCCTTGGACGATTTTTAAGAGAACCGTCGCGTCGTCGATCGTGAGTTTTCCTCACGTTTTAATGTGTTTTGGAGATTTATAAACGAAGTTCCTTCGTGTATGGGGGAAATTTTCTTCGGGGGTGCGTTGAGCTCCGTCAAGATGGTATTAGCTGATGATCCCCGCGCGGCGACGGCTTCGCTGCTGCCTCGCGCCTCGTATATTTCGTTCTCTTCTCGACCCAAGTTCGTTCAAACGCTTTACGACTGCTCGTTTCTCCTTTGGCGCGCGGTTAATCCCCGGACTCGATGAATTCGAGGTTCATTCGTCGTCGGATCATCAACGCGTGTCACGTTCACTCGCCCGTTTATCATTTTTTTTTTTTTTTCGTTCCTTTTTAACTCGGCTCGTTATTCTCGATCGAGCAAGATCGCTGTCATAATTTTAAAATCCCCTTGTAAAATGAATCTAGTTCGTATTAAAATCGTGATCGAAGGTATCAACTAAACTCGCCTCTCTACTCGAGCACGAGTCGACAGAAATTGTCGGTGAATAATTTATTAATTGCTGTTAGAAAATTAGCTCGATTCGCGCTTACGAGTAGAGCCCCAAGCTTATCGATTGAACACTTATAAACTCGTGCAACCGATAAAGTTTCGTTACGACTCCTTCATTATTCATTTACTTCCGAGAGTTTCGCGACTATATACACACACAAAAATCGAGAGTTTCTATCATTTCTTTCATCAATCGCGCTTCTTTTTTTCGTTAATGAAAAAAACAAGAACGCTTAACAACGGACAACAATTTTTCTTCGCAGTATCCAGAAAATAATTTGACGAAATCTATAAGAAATTATCCGTCAACCGTCTCCTCGGTATTGACGAACTTTTTGGGTTTTTTTTTCCTCTCTCAACCGGTATTCGTTAACAATATTATTTTACCAATCGGCCAAAAGATTAATTTTGCTTCCATCATCGTCCAAATCCGTTCGATGCTTGCAGCATCGAATGTCTGCAGCATCCTCGAGCTTCGGATGTAACGATTACACAAGACGCGTTACCGAATCTCTCTCTTTCTCTCGAGCCGAAACAATACACGATCATTTCCCTTGTTCTTCATAATAAAATCAAAATTGTATTAAATCGTGAAACTTTTGCTTGTTAAATTTGCCCCGCCGGATATTCGAATTCGCACGTGTCATTGTCTCGACGATCCCCGCAATGAGATTGGGATTTACCGACATATTGATCGCGGGAATTAGTCCTTGCAATTCGTGATGCTCTGTTACATAATTTCGTACAATATAGAAACGGGCTTTCTGCCTCGAGCTTCTGTTTGTGACATCAGCAGAGATTCGTGTTATGACAATTTCTAAAGATCGTATAGACAATGCACACCTTTATTTTTCAATGAAAAAGTTGAGGATTCGTGTCAATCTGTATAGAATTATTACTAAGTTTTATGAATCGATGCAAGATCTCAGGGTTGTACAGAGGAACATTTGAAAGAATTTTTTATTTCAATGAAGGACGAATATTTTTTTTGTCATGATACAAGAAATTTAAGCGAGAATGGGACGGGAGCGCGAGGATCATAATTATTCGATCGAATTTTCATTCGATTGTCCGGAAGTCCAATATTCTGAAGGATGAAAAATTCTTGATATTCTTTTAACAACAATAATATAATTTGGTCGACACGAATAATTGTTCTCATTGGATTTTATGTTGCGAGGTTTATCATTATTAAAAATCTCTTCGATACGATCTAATCGTAATCGAAAATATTCGAATGATCCAACCAAGAAAACGAATGCATAGACGAAGACGAAGAGTTTGGACGAGCGAGCAAACGGCCCCGCTCGACTTTTTTTTTTCTTCTGATCTCTTGCCAACTGCGCGCAAAGCGCATATTCCACTGACTTAGTCACCCTCGCCTAACTTCTCACACGCGCCCTCTCCTTGAAACTCGGCACTGAGAGAGCTCAAACCTTCTCCTCTTCTCGTTCTGGTCCGTACATTTCTCGTATATATATATTTATACATATATATATATGGATATTCACATATATAAACGTACTTGCAGCAAAGAGGCCGTATCGGAGTAAGTATCTCGTTGGTACACAGTTGTTTTTTCTCTGCCAAGATTTGTTGAGGCTGCGCCGAGTGGTGAGGCTCGTACTGGATGCTAGAAGGATGACGATGTCGCAGAGACTATTCCTACTTTTTTCTCTTTTCTGCGCTTTCGATCGAACTGAGAAAAAAAATTTGTTGATCGAATGAAAATTTTGTTTCTATTCGAGCAAAATATTTAGTTGGGTACGAGCAACTAAGTATTTGTGAAACAAATTATTGCGTCGAATGAACAAAGCTTTGGTGCGGCTCGACAAGTAAGCCAAGCTTGACGTACCAATTGAACGTATTGTTAGTGAATTTGTATTGGAGCATGTCTTATCAACGTGAAAAATATGAAGAACGATAATTTTGCGAAATCATCAACTGATAAATGCAAATTTCCATGATGACACATTTTCATTGGGATTTTTTAAAGAATAATCTGTATTTTTTAACCGATTTTGATGCACCTCGTCTCATTTTGTTTCTCAACTGATCCTCTACGAACTCAACACGCAGATGTTTTTTCAAGTTCATTCGTTCAGATATTATTTATGAAAAAGTTTTTTCGCTTGATACACTATTGGCTGAAACAGTGAAAGGATTGAGCTTTAGAAAAAATCTGGGTGGTGGATTCGTAGAGGATCAGTTGAGGAATTGAATGAGACGTGGTGGATTAAAATCGGTTATAAAATACAGATTATTCATTGAAAAATCCGAATGAAAATGTGTCATCATGGAAATTTGCGTTGAACAGTTGATGGTTTTGAAAAATTATCGTTTTTAATATTGTTCCACGTTGATAAGACATGCTGTAATACAAAACCACTAACAACAGGTTCAATTGGCACGTTAAACTTGGTCTGAAAGCGTTTTGAAAATTCAGCACTCATTTGACTAGCATGCAGTACAGTAGTTACGAAATAGTAAACGAATAACCGCTCAATCAATTTCATCATTGAGATTCAAACGAATATTTATTGAGGAGTGAGGGCTACTTGTGACGCCGAAAAAAAAACAATTTTTTTCGGGATTCTTTAATCTTTGTTTCAAACAGGTTTTATTATGCAGTGAAAAATATTTTCCCGTACGAATAATCAATATTTCTCGTAGCTACAGTAAAATTTTCATCGAAAAATAATGATAAATAAGCGAGATGCAGTCAGTCTGCGAGAGGTCCAAATAAAAGTATTTCGCAGTGATCACCGCTGCTCATTACTGGATCATCTAAAACAAAAAAAAAATAGCGGGGACCATTAGTAAATCACATCGGGCCCGGATAGACGGAGAATTAACGAAAATTTCGAATTTTTACAAAATTGCGGATGCACAAAGTCAAAACTTGTTTTTTTTCTGACAAAAAATTAACTCATTTTCAGTTATAAAAAAAACAATTCTTCGCCGATAAAAAACCTTCGTATACATCCAGAGGACAATTACGTATACAGAAGAAGAAAGAAAAGTTACATTGATCACCGACTTTGCAAACGTGATTTCGAGAAAAATGCGTTCAAAATTTCAAGTACAATTGACATGTAGATAAAAAAAATATTTTTAGACTTTGAATCATTCTTTCCGGCACAATAGAGTGAATCTTTCTGCGCCTCAGCAGCTGAAGCAGAAGCGATTTTTTTTTCATATCGTCGAGCCCATAGCTTACTCGAGTCGCCTGCCCTCAAATTTGTTCATCTTCATAAATAATGTTCAATTCAATTAACCGGATGTTCGAACTCAATCATTCGGCTTCGGTAATTTGGTTGATTCATTTTTATGAGAAAATTTGTATGATTCGGTTGAATAATTATCGTCCAACGAAATGGCATTGGTTCGGTGTAACTTTAAAATCTCCTAGAATTGATAAATCTCATTAGATCGTCGCAAATCGATTACTCTGAGATGTTCAATAGTTTTTTTTTTTTTTTTTTTTTTTTCTCATTAATATAATGCACACGAGATTTAATTCGCAGGAAATTAACTTTTCGCAAAATCCTGTTCACCCGGCAATTGTCTTTCGTCCATTCGAATGTTATTTAAGTATAAATTTAATTAGAATCGATCACGAGCCTTAATTTTCTCGAGTGAATAATCTCGCTTTATCTACTCTCATCCTCTCAAACTCCCAAAGGGTCTGGACCAAAATTTTCTGGGCTAACGGATATCCGGCCCGTTGACGACAGACACGGGGCTGCGTCTCGGGAGAAAAGGGGACACGGACACCTCGGAGATCAGGCGTGTTTTAGAAACATGCTCACAGACCGACCAAATCTCTTCCCGGATATATTCGATTCTAAATATCTGTAGACGCTACAAAAAAAATCAAAACGAAGCCTTTCTCGAATATATTTCTGATGAAATTCATAAGAATTCCGCAGTCGCGTGTATCTCATTTCTTTAGCAAATCGTTTACCATTTTTTCAGGAGTCGATTATCGATCGATCATTTCCCTAATAACGAGTTTGTAACTAAAGAAAAATGACTCGATCATTGAGTCGATGATGGTGCCATTAATGAGAGAATCATCGATTGTTATGCTGATAATTTGAGTAGATGACTTTGAAGAAAAAAAAAGAAAAGTTTCATTTTGGTTGAGACGTTAGAGGGAGTCGAGGAAGTGAGAAGGATTGGTGGCCACCTGGCATTTGGGTTGAGCTCCAGAGAAGCCCTCCTCACCGAGGATGTAGCTGCGCCGAGAAGTGTTTCCCTCCCTCTTTAATCTTTGTTTTGAGTTCACCCAGGGTACGTCGACCCTGCTGCAGCGTTGGCCGAGTGAAAAAAAAAAGATTCTGGTGAAAAAGATCGAGATACGTTAACAGAGGATTCTCGGGAGCGTGCTTGAGAATCTCTCGGAGAACGTTGTTGAGGTCGAGGCAAAAAGAAACAGTTGACTGTCGTTAAATTTCGTGAAGCACCCGATGCATAATGCAGGAAAATTTGATATAGCGATGAGAGCGCCATGTGTAAAGATGTATACACGCGATATTCGGATCTCGAGATCGAGTTCGAAAGACATCCGTTCTGGAAAAGCCATTTGAGGCGAGTCTCTCTTTCTCGTTAAATCGTTCTAACGAATTATAATCGAGTTATTGATAAATAAGAGGGTTGAAAAAAGGATTTTATGAATAATTCAATAATTCATCTTCTACCCGAACCTTCGCAGACTGCATTTCGTTTAGAAGAATCATAAATTTCAATCCACACGGACCGAGCAATATTGTTTTCATTAATTTTCGCCTGAAAAGGTTGATCAAGCCTCCAATAATAGGTTCGCTCAGCTTCATACATTGTTTAGTCTTTTTCACGTCAAATCTGGTGGTTAATGCGCTTAATTAAGAAGATCGAATAGACACACGTGCTGTCGCATACACAGCCACAAAAATACGTACGAGTTTTTATCCCCCCCCTTTTTTTTTTATTCTTATTACAATATGTAGCGTTTCGATCTGTGGGACAGGCTTTTCGTTGCGAAATTTCAAACGTTAAAAGTCTTTGACGGTTGACAGGGCTGCGAGCGTCATTCTATTCGGTCACAGTGACGAGTGAGACATATAGACAGAGCAGTGAAGCGAGAAGATTCGCTATATAATCCAGGTCGAAGGATCGTGCATGCAGGATTCACTTCGATATTTTAATTATGCACACGTTCAATGTCTATTTCCGACTTGAGATGCGCACCGAATCTCTCTCTCTCTCTCTCTGTCTCTCTTTCTCTCGCGATCGCTACCAAATCCCAACAGTTTTACCCTCTTCGCCCTGCGCCTGCCCCCACTTTCATCGCGCGTACTTCACTGACGCCACCGCTAGAGCGCGCGCTCTTCGTTCTCCGTATAAAATTTCTATTTTTGATGTTTCATATACAGTTACTTAATTCATTACATCGAACAACCCTACCAATCGTTTGGTAATGATGATGGACGTTTTTTTTTTCTGTTTTTTTTTTCAATTACCATTTAAAATTATTGTGTTTAATGACGTCGCACACATAAAAGCTCTTTCATTTATATATTTTCACGTAAATAAATCTAACGACTCGATCGTTTTTTCGAGAGAAAAGTGTATTCGGCACTCGAAAGTATCGTTTGCGTAGACACATCGCAAGATTTCAAGGTGACCTTTACGTTTTTTTTTATTCATTTTCTCGACAGTATCGTTGTTACTGTTTTTTTTCTCGTCACGTTCCTGATTACACAAATCGAAATACCAACCGATATTCGAATTTTTTTTCCCGTTCTAACGTCATTGGCAGCTTATGCATTGTAAGATAGATCCACCAGCCAAACAAATGTTATCACGTATTCCGTATTTCGAAAACTCATAACTTGCAAAGTTTACGGTTTTACAATAGACGTACAATACTTCTGTTTTTTATCGGTCACTGTCTCCCCATTTTTTTTTTATATTAACGTAAATGTAATATATTACGGAAGGTTTCATCTATGCAACACGCGTTAAGGAGGTTGGCTACACACAACAATGTTGCCATGTTAAAAGCATAGGAAAATTCGAAATGATTAGAATTTAATGAAATTTGGTGAGCATATTCTTTTGGATTAAATATGAATATACAATTTTTTTAAAGATTTTTCTTCTACATAGTTTTCGAGTAATTTAACACTAGAGTTTACATCCGTAAGCATAGGATTCTGATATATATAGGTATATCTTTTGCATATTGTAAACTCCAATTATTCGACAACTAAGTGGACGAAAAATTTGAAAAAATTTGTGTCATTGCATTTGATGCTAAAGAATGTTGTCACTAAATTTTATTAAATTCTTATCATATTGTCATATGTAGCCACCCTCCTTAAAATGCTAAACAATATTAGTTTGAAGCATAAAAATGTTTTGTCTCAGACCATTTTCCATGTATACTACCTTAACGAAAATATTTTTAAAATTCGCTCAATTTGATCGATACTCGGACTAAATATCGCTGATCGTTTGTCAATCGAAATTGGAGCATCGCGACAGAGATGCTTGACAATAAAAACAATGATGAATCCAGCATAATGTGATTATCACAGTTTCATGCTTCGTCTCGCGATATAGAAAAGAATCGACAAGAAAAAAATTAAACTGATGGAACGTGGATCGAATCATATAGCTGTCGATACTCCCGAAAGATTTTTTTATCTCATCTCTCTTAAACGCAGATCCGAACAAGTTGTTTGGAGGCTCGTAAAAAAAAAAAAATTAGAAGAGAAAGAATTTTTTGAAAACTCGATTGCCATGACGACGCGATCGAATAGAATAAAATGGAATGGAATCGAATAGAAAAAATAAATTGAGATGGGAAATCCAATGACAATGCATAAATAGGACTGTCGCCTCAAAACATTTTCGTCGCGTCTCTCTTTCTCACATCTCTTTGTGCCCTCCCCTAACCCTGAGAACCTCCTCCGGTAAGTCATCCTCGTAACCCGTTGTCCGGATATACATAAATGGGTATCGATGTAATGCAGGTTTCGTAATATCTCAACCGGCGGTCGTACCTTCGTCCAGCTGTCCATTTCATTTAACGTAACGTGCAAATGACATCGTACCCTGCGAGTACTTATTCCGATAGAAATTTACGCTAAAGAGAAAGAAATTAAAAGGAGGAAAAAAAAGAAAGCAGAAAGGGATAAATGGCGAGGGAAAACGCCGAGAGAAACATTATTTCTCTTGGTAATTCAACGTCGTTATATATCGCAGTGACAGTAACATATTTACCAAGAGTTTTCCATCTTAATTAAAAGATTAATGGACGAACTATTGCCTGACTATGTATTTATGCTGCCTCTTATATTTGGGAAATTTAGTAATTATTCATCGATTAGTAATTTTGCGCTCTTCACCCGCTCTTCGTCGATGTAGAAATGAGAGGGAGAGAGATTGATCGATCGTCGAGGATAATAATATATTCATATTCAACCTACCAGGGTGAGAGTCAGTCTCATTTGACTATTCTTCAATCACTAAAAAAAAAAAATCTTTCTAGTTCTTTCGAATCAACGTCGTTAAAGTTTTTTAACCAGGAATCAACATTTCCGATGCTCCATTTCGTATAACACGACAAACTCATCATTGTTCTGGACCAACTTAGCCTACGATACTACCGTTCAATATTCTCGTGGTAGCAATTCCTGGCAGCAATTTTATTGCTCGAATCTTTAGGTGGGTTCACTGGAAGTCTAAACTCATAATGGCGACCAAATTCCTCTGGTGCGTTAGTCGCCATTTTGAATTAAGGTGACATACGTTTTTTTGCACAATTACTCAACACCTTTTCACATTTTTCGACGAAAATGCGAATGGCAAAGTTGTTGCAAATTTAATTCTCTACAATTGTTTTTTGTTTTTTTTTTTCGTGTGATCGATATTTTCCGAGTGATTATCGAATTATCTCGTTTATTATCAACTTTTGGACATGAATGTATAGGAACAAAGATGTTGAGAATTAGATTTACTAGAATTTTGATATCAACTATTTTTTTCGTAGAATCAATATTTAAGGTCCTACACTCGCTGTAATGACGCTGAGCAACCGATTTTATTCCCACGACATTGCTCGTTGTAAATTTCGTTGGAATTACTGTTCGAAAATCGACAATTTATCGTTAATTTAGCGTGTTCCTAATTCGAGAATTTCATTTGTCAGATGAATGTATATTTAACAGGACGAATCAGCCACTTTTGCGATATCGAGCTATTTGACTATTCCACGTCAGGCTGCATGACAAAAGTGATAGTTGTAACACGTGAATTTTTGATTTCCCGATAAAACAATTGTTCTTCACTGTTCCAAATTATTTTTAGTTTTGGAAACCGATCGATTATCGAATCTTAACTCTTTTCTGGTCCTATAAGAAATATTTTATATGTTTAATAACGAGCCTTTTTCTCGATAAGTGATTTTGTTAACGTTCTGAAGATTTCTGTATTACCATTGAATGCTTAATTTCAGAGGTATAACGACGAACGATACAAAATTCAAGACCGCGATTTATTCGAGTATAAAGCACTTTTTAATAGATGGAATACAATTAATTTTTCAAGTCAACGTATGAATTCGTATGAATCGAGAAATAAGTGATTGCCAGCAGAGTCATTAGATGACTCTGTTGTATAAATGAAATACGTTTTTAGGTGACGTTTAAGCTTCTATGATTTTATTATATTTTCTTTCGAAGTAGTAGCAAGCTTACAGAAATAGATGAACGAATGTAAGTACGAAAGGAATGAAAAGACGTTGCGCACCAGGTCGTAGGTAGACATTATTTTCCGTTTTTGTCCGGGTATCGCCTCGTTATTTTCTCCTAATTGATTTTTACATTGTGCTACATTGTTATCTCATGCTTTGAAAAATTCATTTGTCCCGGACGTGTGTGTGTGTGTGTGTGTGTCAGTCGTTCGCTCGTTCGATCATTATCTCGGCCTGTTGCTCTTTCTATCGAAAATACCCTGAAGATCTGATTGTCACGAGTACGTGATTATTTCGAAACTCGAGAAATCCTGAGATACGTAAACAAAATTGAAGTAAAAAAAATCATGAAGACACGACTCGGAAAATTCTTGCGCTTCATCCACTCCCGGGAGATGCGAGCGACGAAAAAGAGATCGAAACTAATGAGCGCTGTTACAAAATACAAAGAAATATCATCGGAAGATCGAGCAAATAAATATGCGGGTTAAAAGTTTTATAAACGGACAAATTTCAGAGGCATAAGTGCCTGAAGGATCGTCGAATATTACTTCTGAGTCAAAAATGAGCCCAAATTTATTTAACACACGGTTATTCTGATTTAATACGTTTACCGATGTTGAATATTCGTATTATCGATTTTAATAAACATAATTACCGGTAGATGAGTATTTTATAGCAACAATAATTCGGAAAATTTTTTTAATTAGATCGTCAACGACTCTCTAGTATTCTCCACATTAGAATCGTAACGTCGCGTTTCTCACCATTTTCAACCGGAAATTTCAACTTTTTTGTAATCGTACTGTCACAACAACCTGATGGAGCATGATTTTTCTATTTTTTTACCAAATTCTTATTGTCCGATCTATCGAAATCCAGGTTTTTTAACGACTAATCTTGGATTTTGAGAAAGAGAAAGAGAAACCGTGCTTACGCCACTTCCGGTCGACTTTTTTTTTTTCGAACAGACGACCTGTATTCGGTGCCTCAAAATGCTTGACTCAGCAATTTTATTTCAAAATAATTTTGTTGATAGCCGCGTAAAATGTTCATCTCCATAATATAAAAATTTCAAGTCAGAATCTTTGATTCGACCCGATGATCGAGATTGTCCTTAAATACTCTCGAAAGCCACGAAAAATAATACTCATTCGTTTGACCAATTGGGCCAAGAAGCACGACCCTTCGAACCGTTGCAAGAGTGCTTTCGTACGTAAGTGACTTTTTGACAAAAGAAAAAACATTCTCGACGTATATGTATCATCCAACAATGGGTCTTGGATTACGGGGACTCGAAAGTTCTGAGAGATACGTGAAATCATTCGTAGGTGCTAGTCTTATGAATAAATCTACGAAATAATTAGTCAGGATGTTGGTGTTTTCGGTGTACTTGGAAGTGTAGCTAATTGCTTATTTTTTTTTTTTTTTTTTTATTATTCCATACGTTCAAGCGGCGCAAGCTCGTTCCGTACTACTCGATACGTACGTGTCTATACAGACACATAGCTCGGTAAATCTTTCTTGCTCGCTCCCTTTCGTTCTGTGTGCGTTGTTCCGTATCTATCGCGTTGTCGAGGTTTTTCATTGGCCGTGAGTTTTCTGACGTAAGTCGTTGGATCGACCAATGAGAGAGCCCGGTGTGACGGCGTCAGAGGAGAGAAAGACGACGTCGCGACGCCGGCAACCCGACGCGAACGATGCTTCGGCCAACAACGAGTTTCAACGGATTGAAAGGCCGAGGTGAGGAGAAGGTTCGGGGGTAGAGGGAGGCTTCCAACAGAACTCGTGTGTCTTTGCTTTCTCTCCCTTTCTCTCTGTGCATTAACAACTCTGAACTCGAACCCTAACCTACAATTCGAAGAAGAAAAAAAAAAAAAACAAACAACACAACAAACTTGCTGCGAAAAAGCGTTGAAAAAGCTCGACGAATGAATCGACCTTTACGGACATACGCGACTTGGCGATTTCAGGTAGAAATCTAAACGTTCAAGAGACTCTTACCCCGCGATCGTTCATTATGATTTTTATTCTTATTAAAACTACAGAGAAATAACAAACACGAACAGTAGCAGTGTCCCAATCCAGTACAACGACCAAGACCTTCTCCGCATTGAAAGCAGAGCCAGTTCGAGCCAGGCCAGACCAGTGCTTATTTGAATATATCTTTTAACACACTCTCCCCCTCCTTCCTCCCCCCTCCTTGCCTCTTCAGCTTCCCTTCGGACTCTCCCCTACTCTGGCTTTTCTCCAACCCCCCTCCCTTCATTCTCGGGACTGTATCATCGACGGACCGTGTTGCCGAAAAGCTCGTCAAGCTGTAAGATACAGAGAGAGAGAGAGAGAGAGAGAGAGAGATAGAAATTTTTGTTCAGCGCAACACCAGCGCCGCACCGGCTAATCCCTCGCTTTATAGTTCACTATCGTCGTCGTCGTCGTCGCCGTCGGTAGTCGTCATCACGGCTGACTCGTCGACGCACACGTGAAATTTATTATTTTAAGAAACAACAAAAAAATCGTATACACAATCATACGTATATATATATATAAACACACACGCATATATATATATAAAGACACAGATATAAAAGAGAAAAAAAAAAAGTACAAACCGCATACGCTCGAAAACGCATGCGCCATCATTCGTAACCGTTGAATTATCGTATGTGCGCGCTTTTTCGTCAGTCGCGCGCGCATCACTCTAGTCTCTCTTTCTCTATTACAAACGCTCTCACGAGAAACACGCGGCGGCGTTTTGAGTCGAGAAATAATAAAACGTATTATTCGTACAACCGCAACAAACGAGATCGTCTCGTCAATTATTATTATGAATAATAAATAATAATACGAACCTGCTGGCGTGACGATGATTTTTTTAATTTATCTTCATTTTTATTAAAAATTCAAGACGAGAAGCGGTCAAGAAACCCAGTGCCAATCAACGAAGGATTTATACTCTTGTATTGAGATTATTCAGAAGAATTTTTAACTCTCGAGTCGCGTAATAATAATAATAATAATAGCAACAATAACTTATTTAATAATAAAGTGAAAAGTGATCTCATCTACGAAGCATAAGTCTTGAGAAAAATATAATATCTCGAGTGAACACGGCATTGATTAAATATTAAAAACCACATGGACACTTGGAACTTGGATTTTCGTTGAATTACACAAAAACTTGACGCCTTTTTGTGTGTTTTGTGTGTTCACTTTGTGTCGAGGGTGTATGTGTTGTTTTTTTTTTTTTTTTCGCCTTTTTCGACAAGATATCGCCAAACTTGACCGTCGATGTTTGTTGTACCATTGTTATCGTTGTGCCGATACGCGAGAGCGAGAAAAAAAGAGGAGTGTGCGTTTTATCCGCGTGTTTGTACGAGCTTCTTATTTTTCGTTTAACGAGGGACTGAGTGCTGAACAACGCTTTTCGTTTTTTTCTTTTTCATTGTTCAATTTGAAGAAAAAGCGTTGATCGCGTTTCGTAAAATTGTTCATTGTTCGGTATATTTTTGGTTTTGAAGTTGGACGAATAGTTTGAAAAAGCCGGGCAAAAAATCACGAGTGTTGAGTGTGAAAAACTGGAAACAAAAAAAAAAAAAGCGTGAGATCCGATCGAATTATTTTTTGCTCTCACGTTCAAGTATACTTTTTTACCCTTTGTCGGGGCTAACGGGATGGGGGTGGTAAAAACACCCGACACGTGCGCGCAATGACGTAGATCGGTAGAAAAATAAAACAACATTTTTTTTTTGCTTTTAAACTTTATTATTCTCATTATTATCTTCGTAAGCGTTTTTTTTTTTATTTTTATTTTTTATTTTTTTATTTCTACACGATGAAGTAAAAAGAGGATTTTACATCGGCCCACGCGCTCTGACCAACATATATATACTCTCGTGCTTATGTGCTCATTTTCTTGCGAGCGCGTGTGCTTGGATGCGTATTATTGAAAAAAAAAAAAATGTCAATAACGTACGATCGTGAATTTCGGTAAATACGCGGAATTTCGCCGAGAAATTTTCGGGAGGGACCCTCTTCGAAAAAACAATAGTAGCGAGAATATTTTTGTTCTGTTCTCGTGCATCGGACTTAATATATCGTACATCTGTGCAACGCATATTCTCACGGATTTCGGTGCACGTCGAGAATCTCAATATCGTCGTAATTATTGTTTGTTTTTTTTGTTCCTTTTTCATCATTGAGCTCATTGAGATAAGGACATCCTTCATTTGCCAATAGAAAAATATCGGTGAGTTTTTTCCTCCATCTCGCTCTCTCTCTCTCTTTTCTTCTTTCTACTTTTCTCTAGCTCTCTTTCACTCTCTCTCTCTCTCTCGCCCGCATATTCCTCTTTTTCTCTTATCAGACACGTGTGTCATTTAACTGATTATCCGAGGAAAAAAAAAACGAAATTAATTGAGATTATCGTGAACTTGCGTGACGGCAAATGTATTTACTTTTTTTTTTTCCGTCTCGACTCTCGTAATATCGATACGATTTTCTCATCATCATCATTATTATTATTATTATCAATTCACTTGTTATTAACTCGTCGTTGAGCCCGAATTTCGATCAAAACATCGCACTATCCGCGCGCAGTCTCGAGGTTCGATTCACATTTTTGTATTCATCAGTCAACCGTTATATCTCGTTTATTTATTTTATTCCATTTTATTATTTTTTTATATTTTTCTTTATTTTTCCAATGGTATCGAAGCGAATATAATATTTTTTGTGTTTTTTTTTTATTTTTCCTGATGCTGCTAACTCTATACGTTGTTTTTTTTTTCTTCTCGCCTTTTTGTTTTCCTCTCATTTTATTTCTCTTGCCGCCGATTTCCCGTGGTATCGGTGATTTCGTTTACGCGAAACTCGCTCGCGCGCGCGCTCGCGGGCGCGAGGCTAGCGGCGCGCAACGCGATACAACGTCGGACCGATGTACGGACATGTACGGGGTGGTCGCTGACCCGCCCTCCATGTTTGCTCTTCTATAATAGACCGAATTCGATCGCGAGCCCTCCATACTTTTTCTCCGTCATTCACTCTTTTTCTCTATTCTCTATCAACCGCGCGAACATCCATATGTGGCATTTCGCCTCAAACTACACTGAGAAAAATGAATTCGTAAATTCAACAAATTTTTTGTTGGTTCGACAAATTTTCTGTTGGTTCAACAAATTTTTTTGTTGGTTCAACGAATCGTGGCGAACAAAATAAAATTTGTTAACTCAAACGAAATTTGGTTCATTCAAATACTTAATTTTTCACCACGACAAAAATATCGTTGAATCAACAAAAGTTTTGTTGAATCAACAAATTTAATTTGTTCGCCACAATTTCAAATTTTTTTTCTCAGTGTATTGAGACACCGAATCTCGTATATAAACGTCGTTTCTTTTTGGAACTCGGCTTTGGGTCGGTCTGTTGAATTTCATCGAAATTGTGACGAAAAAACAAAACAATTCGATTCAACTAATCTTGACGAATCCGCAAACGCAACAAAAATTTTGTTGCGCATCAACAAACTTCATTATTTTCCCGAATATTCTATCAAACAAAAATCTTCTTTTTTTGTTCATAGAAATTTGACGTTTCTGGCTAAAAGTAAATTTAAAAAAATGAAATTTTACCGGTGACATGAAGTTGCGCAAAAATATCGGTCCATTCCCGTGACAGGAGCTCGGAACCGTTGTCGGCGAGTTGGATTTCATCTAAAATGTAAAATAGTCACCGATTGAAGACGTTTTTTTTTGTTTTTTCATTCAAATAAAAAGAAATATCGATACGAGAGATCCAAATGGTTTTGAAACTTCGTATCGTCTCCGTTGAAAGCGTTGATAAAATTAAGTCGCGATTATGACAGCGTAGAATCCAAATCAAATAGAATTCGAAGCGGCATATTAAAAATCGAAAATATTGAGGTAAAAAAAAAGTAGTTTACTTTGCTCAACGTGTGGAGTATCGATGTGTTTATTTGTTTGGACTGTATACACACAAGTCGGTGTATCAAGACACCTATGTACGAACTTGTTAACGCGAGCCATATTCGCATTGACGTCTGTCAGACAATCCCCATATATGAATAATGTACAGGAGATATTAAATGGCAAACCCGAGCCTGAGAGATGTTCTCTCGTAATAGTGTATCGAGAAAATGTATAAATCGTTAGGAAAAATGTTGAAATTGATGACGAGCTGCTTGACAATTGTGTAAACAATGGATAAAAAAAAAATATAGAGTTTGGTGTTAGCACGATAGATGGTGTCTTCTGAGTAGTTTTAGGCCCTGAGAAAACTGTTATTTCGAGTGAGAATCATACTGAGAAAACAAATTTGAAATTGTGGCGAACAAAATAAATTTGTTGATTCAACGATATTTTTGTCGTGGTGAGAAATTAATTATTTGAATGAACCAAATTTCGTTTGGGTTAACAAATTTCATTTTGTTCGCTACGATTCGTTGAACCAACAAAAAAATTTGTTGAACCAACAGAAAATTTGTCGAACCAACAAAAAATTTGTTGAATTTACGAATTCATTTTTCTCAGTGTACGAATCTAAAGGACTTTAGTTTTTTTTTCGACTCGGAACGCCTCGTACGTAGGTACGAGAGCGCGAACGTCCAGGAGAACGGAATAATCGCTATCGTATTGGTTTTCCCTTCCACCGAAGAGCTACAATAAACGTTTCTTTTTTTTTTTTTTTTTTCATTTTTTTTTCTATTTTTTACACGTCTTTTTTTGCATTCATATTGATTTTATTTTGTTGACGAACACGGTATTTGTAACGTATCGTATTTTCATACAAAGTTGGATGAATATATTTATATGAGGAATGCGTGTTATCGATACGAAAGAATAACGGTTGAATTTGTTATTTATGATGCTTCAATTGAAACTAAAAGCGTTAATGAAATCTATATTTGTACCAGAGAGACTGTTTATAACCTCGAATAATACCTCCCGCATGTTCATTCAAATATTAATCGAGAAGTTTATTTTTCTCTATTTGAGCACAACAAACGTGACAGCTCTTCTAAAAATATTCACGTTTTTATACGGAAATATACAAAAAAAAAAAAAACACGCGCGCGTGTAGCCCTTCTGATGCCTCGGATTAAACGTCCTGTCGTATCCTATTTTTTGCTATATTCCCATCGAAAATTTAACAGCAGGAAATCCTTCGTGAATGATTACACGCCGGAATGGAACAGCTCTTCGAAAATGACACGTCGATTTAATAGTTTATCGCGGAACAACCAATCAAACGGTCCCGTTAAAACCGAATAATTTCTTTCACATGTTTCGCTCTTCGCCTCCCCAAAAAAAAAGGCATGGGAAATGGACAGTGATACATTATTCATTATTCTCAATGAATAATAATTCAAATAACTACTTCGAGAAAAAAAAACAGAAGATGAATAATGGACTGTGAAGAGTTTTGGAAACGAAAGAATCTCGAGAAAATTCGAAACACTCCGTGTAATTAAACTCTTTTTAACAATCACTCGGACAGGTAATGATCGCGTTGATTAACCGATTCGATCGAAGTATTTCGATCGAAGCTTCATTTTTTCAAAAAGATTTATTCTTCACACGAAAACTTGAATTTTCGATCAGAATATCAAAATCATGAAATATTTACAGGATTCATTTGATGAACACACGACGATGCCAATTTTTTTTGTGCATTTAGAAAAAAATCAATGTTCGAGATTCGAGGTTTTAAGGATGTCGATCGTACAGGTCAAGTACAAGATGACTGACCTAACATTTGTGCTGGATCGACCATCTTAGTTATTTCGCAATAAAATTGCAGAGTCAAGGATTTTGAGGCACCGAATACAGGTCGTCTGTTCGAAAAAAATCGACCGGAAGTGGCGTAAGCACGGTTTCTCTTTCTCTTTCTCAAAATCCAAGATTAGTCGTTAAAAAACCTGGATTTCGATAGATCGGACAATAAGAATTTGGTAAAAAAATAGAAAAATCATGCTCCATCAGGTTGTTGTGACAGTACGATTACAAAAAAGTTGAAATTTCCGGTTGAAAATGGTGAGAAACGCGACGTTACGATTCTAATGTGGAGAATACTAGAGAGTCGTTGACGATCTAATTAAAAAAATTTTTCCGAATTATTGTTGCTATAAAATACTCATTTACCGGTAATTATGTTTATTAAAATCGATAATACGAATATTCAACATCGGTAAACGTATTAAATCAGAATAACCGTGTGTTAAATAAATTTGGGCTCATTTTTGACTCAGAAGTAATATTCGATGATCCTTCAGGCACTTATGCCTCTGAAATTTGTCCGTTTATAAAACTTTTAACCCGAGCTCTTCATTATTTGTAATGAAAAAAGAAAAAAAAACGTTAGTATTTATTTGCTCGAATCTTCCGATGATATTTCTTTGTATTTTGTAACAGCGCTCATTAGTTTCGATCTCTTTTTCGTCGCTCGCATCTCTCGGGAGTGGATGAAGCGCAATAATTTTCCGGTAATTATGTTTTATTAAAATCGATAATACGAATATTCAACATCGGTAAACGTATTAAATCATAGTATTCGTGTGTAAAATGAATTTGAGCACTTTTTTTTTTATATTCCGAAGTTGATAGTCTACATCCTTAAGGTTCGCGAACCTCATTATTAGAGACAAATCCGATATCGTTTAATTCGATAATTAAAGTGTACACAAAAACGTCTGTAAATTTAGAGATCACATTCGTCGACTAATTGGAACAATAAATAATTTATAAAATTTCAAAATTCAATCCATGCGGCGTTCGAAAACTCCGTTTCAACATTTCAATTGTTCCAAAAATCCTCGAAACAGGATGGAAGAAAAAAATATGCCCGTGTGAAAGCCTGATAAAATTTAGTATTACGGTCGATTAGAAAATGCGAGAATCCCATTGTTATAAAAAGGCTTAATAATGAATAAAGTTCCACGAATGATGATGGCAGGCATTAAAAGAATCATCGACTTTCCTGATTCTATTAAAACGATATCTAAATCAATGGTTTATGGCTCATTAACAGACTTCAAAATAATAGGGGCTGTATGTCTCTCGACTAACCGATCCGACAGATCAATCTTATATATCGCATCGTGAACCGGAAGTAATCGTACGATCGAATATATATCGCGATCGGAAGACCTTAAGACGAAACACCATACGCGACCCAAATAGTATCGTGACCCCGTATACACAGTTTCATCAGGTAGGTACATCGATCGTTCTGAAAATTCTTGTTTTCTATATAAATTTACATAGGTGTGTGTGCGTGTGTGTGATCGATGTACACACGCATATAAACACGCAAACACTGATACTTGTGCAGCAAACTTTGGCCTCGAAAAGCCAAATAATATGCGAAGGTCGCGGTGGAAGCAATGGAGCGATCACGCACATACGATTGCCGCGTAATTTTCGATGCGATCATTTTTACGTAAGCGGGGGGGTTTTCACGAAAACTAACTCGAATCGAAAGATTCGATAAAATCGTGCGTGAAGGTTGAGAAGCTTTTCGAAACAGCTTTACACATTTAACTTTGAATCTATTATCGCATTATGTTTCGAAACTCGAAAAAGAGAGGATAAAAAAACGTCGTTATGCTGGAAACTGGGCAAACACGTTCGAATGAAAACTCTTATAAATGATTTACGATGGAAGGACAAAAAGAATGTTAAAAAACAAAATAATAATAATGAAATATTGATGGAGGTGGAATCGAGGCATGGGCTCGTGAATAAAAACGTCGAAAGTTCCTGAGAGAGAAGGAGAGAGGGAGGGGGAGGACTCGACGAGACTGTAACGAAGCCCGATCATCGACCAACCCTCAAATCCGTAAAGCTCGAAAGAGCGACGATCCTATATGGGAGGTGAATGGTCTTTTGTCATTCAAACGCGTCGAGATGTCCGCAGAGTTTTGTTTCATTTTCTTCTCTCGTGCACGGGACATTTCAATAAAAATCGTATCGTCGGAGCTCTCGTACTCGGCATTTTTCATGAATTTTCATCTCCCATGAGACTGCCTCGATTGCACTTGGAACTGCCCTTACAGAATTACAGTGTAGGGAAGAGAGGTAGAGCGTAGGACAAGCTCATATGCGATGTACATGCGGTATTCGTCGATCGACCGTTTTTAGCCGTTTCGTCTCAGGTATACATCGTTCACACGCTCCAATAATACGCACGCCAAGATTTAAACAAACTCGTACAAATAATCGAGCATCGAAGAAGCATCTCGAGATGAGTTGATTCGTAAAATTACACCGAAATGCGTTTGAATGGATTTTTCGAATTTTTTATTCGTATAATAAAAGCTCTTGAGGTAATTACTGTACCGCATTCTAGTCAAATGCGAGTGTTGAATTTTCAAAACGTTTTCAGACCAAGTTTAACGTGCCAATTGAACCTGTTGTTAGTGGTTTTGTATTACAGCATGTCTTATCAACGTGGAACAATATTAAAAACGATAGTTTTGCAAAACCATCAACTGTTCAACGCGAATTTCCATGATGACACATTTTCATTCGGATTTTTCAATGAATAATCTGTATTTTTTAACCGATTTTAATACACCACGTCTCATTCAATTTCTCAACTGATCCTCTACGAATCCACCACCCAGATTTTTTCTAAAGCTCAATCATTTCACTGTTTCAGCCAATTGTGTATTAAGCGAAAAAACTTTTTCATAAATAATATCTGAACGAATGAACTTGAAAAAACATCTGCGTGTTGAGTTCGTAGAGGATCAGTTGAGAAACAAAATGAGACGAGGTGTATTAAAATCGGTTAATAAATACAGATTATTCTTTAAAAAATCCCAATGAAAATGTGTCATCATGGAAATTTGCATTTATCAGTTGATGGTTTCGCAAAATTATCGTTTTTCATATTTTTCACGTTGATGAGACATGCCGCGATACAAATTCACTAACAATACGTTCAATTGGTACGTTAAGCTTGGCCTAAAAGTTTCTGTGAAAATTTAGCACTCGTTTGACTAGGATGCAGTACAGCCGTTACCTTAACAATGGAGAGCCCAAAAACAGTCACTTTTTACATAATAATTGAAATGTGAGTAGAAAAATTGAAAAGAAAGATTGAAAGAGGTGAAAACATTGTAGGTCACTGTGACAATATACCGGACGATAAATATTCGTATTTAATTCTACAATACAAATGTGCTTTTTTTTTTCTTAGTTTCTAAGTAACGAAACATTAATATTCTCACCAGAGTGTATAATATACGTATTGAGTGGGGGAAAAGAGGGTCGGCTCGTAGCTTCACCTTTTCTCTCGGACCGTTAGAATTATGTACGTGCGTCGATAAGACGCTCGAGCATCATCATCAGCATCCACACCCGCGAAAGAGCTCTCGGTCCAGTCACCCGTGTTTGAATTAAAAGTCGATACACACGAGCTTTTTTTCTTTTTTCTTTTTTTTTATGAAAGACCACACACTCCCTCGCCCCTTCGTTTTCGCCTCACTGTCACTTCGGTCTTCCCTCCTTTTGTCGTCCTTTGGAATGTAAAAAAACAACAACAACAACAACAGCGAGAGAAAATGATAAAAGGTTGCGAATCGGAGGAACAACACTTCATTTCCCGGCGTTGATAATCGAATTCCTCCATTTTTTTCGAGCTCGAATTCAACGCGAGCAAAATAACGAATGAAAAATCATTCGAAATAATGAAAAAATGAAATAAAAAATCTAGTTAAATGTTTTATTTTCTATTTTTTTTTCATTTCAAATACGTCAACTAGGAAAAAAGGTGAACGCTAAATTTTGTACTCCACGAATGATCGATTTGACTAATTTATGATTCAAGATTCATTCGATTTCGTTGTCTCCCCATCCCTTCGAAATTTCATATCAGCCAACGTACACACACACACACACACATACGAGACATACGTTAACGCGTCTTTTAATATATTCTTAAGCCTCAACGCCATGAAGATAATACATAAAACATAAGCAGATTAAGCTTCTGGCTGTGTGTACTCTTCATTGCTAAGTTTCCCGCCCTCTTATTACTCCGCAGACGCCTACCAGAAAGTATACACAACGTATGATTTTATATGTTGAACGAGCTTATCGATGTTCCAAAGGGTATATTGACAGAGTGGTTTTTGAAATATTAGTAAATACACAGTTTCGAAGGTTCAAGCGAATGAGCGAATGTCAAAAAATTCAAATATCTTTCTGTGATGGACAGAAAAACGATAATTTATTGTTAGTAGGGAAAAAAAAAAAAATTAATTCACAATATTTAGGAGAGACAGTCTTGAAAATCTTTTTCCGTTTTCCCGAGTAGCGTTTCTCTCTCTTGTATCTGCAATTCCTCTCAGGCTCCGTGACGTATCGATTCTTAATTCCGAGAGATTGGATACTCGTATAACTCGGACAGGAGATCGTCTCCTCTCGACTATGTATAGTCTGCACGTGAGCGATACACTTGGCTTTAAAGCGTTTCGTTATACCTCGGAAATAATTACGTAGACATCGGAGACGTGTGGCTCGAGTTACTTTTGGTTGGATTATCAACCAACAAACGCGAGAGTAACGCGTCAGATAACTTCAGCTCTATGTTATAAAAAGTATCTCTCTGAGCGTGACACATTTTTTGTTAAATTGTCAAACTAGCTGAATGGACGTTTGAGATGTCGAAAAATTGCTTTAATTTTTTTCAATTTTCTCCTCAAATTATTGTTTTTCAAATCTACGTTAAAATCCCCAAAATCGTTGGAACGATGCATTTTTAAAGCACCGTTCTCGATTTTTATCGGTTTAATGTGACATTTCATCGATTTTTTTATATATAGAACACGAAATCGCAGAAATCCTGTTAAGAAGCATTAAAATGTTTTCCCAGTGAACGTAATATGATGCTGTTGGATCAATTATTTAGTCCATTTTATTCTGATGCTCGAAATCTATCGCGATAACGAGATATAAATAATAAAAATAATAATTTATAACAAAATGAAACATTGAATTGTTTTTGTAAATGATTAATTCGGTGAAAAAGTTCGTAAAATTAATGAAATTTTGAAATATTAACTGTTTCAGTGTTTTTAACATTCCACCGAGATATTCGAGAGAGCATCGAGACTGTACGGGAACAAGGAAGATAAAATGGGTCGAAAGAAGATACAAATATCGCGCATCACCGACGAGCGAAATCGTCAGGTGACATTCAACAAGAGAAAATTCGGGGTTATGAAAAAAGCTTACGAACTATCGGTACTGTGCGATTGTGAAATAGCTCTAATCATATTCAGTTCGAGCAACAAGCTATATCAATACGCGAGCACCGACATGGACAAGGTTCTTCTCAAGTATACCGAGTATAATGAACCACACGAGTCTCTTACAAACAAAAATATCATCGAGGTGAGTTGAGTTATCCGTAATTAAACAATATTTTATTAGGATCAGCGATTGTTTTCGTAATTCTCGAACGAATAGACTCTCGGCCTGAACGATTAATTTTTTTCATTACCTATGTAAATATAAACATTCGTGATTCATCAAATTTTTCTTTTCCTTATATCTAATCGATTGATAAAAAGTTTTAATTTTTTAAATTAAAAAATAAAAATTCATGCTCGTCTTCTCAACTGAAAACAACTCAAAATTGGCCCCATTACGTTTTCTTTTGTTTTTATTTCGCGAATGGAAAATTAACATGCATGAAAAGAGTGAAGGTTGAGTGCCCTCGGGCGGTGTGGTCACGTGAACCTGTCTGCTGACACTTGCAGGCGCTCAACAAGAAGGAGCATAAGGGTGCCATGTCACCTGAGAGCCCGGAGCCCGACGCTAACGATTACAATCTAACCCCCCGTACTGAGGCCAAGTACACGAAAATCGACGAGGAATTCCAAATGATGATGCAGAGAAATCAGCACAACGGCTCGAGGGTAAAAAAAAATACAACAATGAGTAATCAGAATAAAAATATGTAGAAAAACAAATGGACCTTTGCTTAAGCTCTTTGAGCTTTTTTTTTTTTTAAATTGATTCAAATATTTTTCAGATTCAATTCTAAACTCTTGCAAAAGAAAACAAAACCACAATTTTTTTCTTCAGCATAAAATTTGTTATTTTATAACGAATGATCAATGTCTAAAGATCGTTTTTTTTTCTCAACAAAAAATTGTTTCGTTTTCGAAATCTTTGTAAGAGTCCCGTGTCAAAAAAAAACAATCTTTTATCGAAATGATTATCAAGCTTCATTTCATTGGAAAATAGAATACTGAAATTCGAGTAGGTTCTCTCTTAGTCAGTATCCCATATCCCATAAAATCGATACAAATAACTAGTTACATAATCAACTGAAAGCACAACGATATTATGCATTATTTCGTTGATTTTTACAGGGCATGGCTCAATCCAATTACACGCTACCCGTGACAGTTCCGGTGAACAGTTATGGAGAATCGCTTCTCGGATCTAGTCCTCAAATGGCGCACACCAGCATCTCTCCACGGCCGTCCTCTTCTGAAACTGATTCAGGTATTTATTAAGAGAAAACACGTCGAAAAAGTGTTTTGTGTTTATTGAAATTCCTTATTTGTTTATTGATATCAATCGATAAAAAAATATTTTCGATCGATTTATCATAACAAGTCTTTATACTTCGTTGGATTTGTATCATTTTATAATTTCATATTTGTTTTTTTTTTCCCCGCAGTCTATCCACCTGGAGGAATGTTGGAAATGAGCAACGGATATCCACCATCGGCATCACCGCTAGGTGGCTCGCCGAGTCCAGGGCCGTCCCCGGCTCTCGGGGTTGCCGGTGGCGGTGGTAATAAGGGACCGAATTCATCACGTCACTCACCACAACCACCACCGCCGCCTCATCCGCACAGATCCAATTTACGAGTCGTTATTCCCGCACCACTGACACAACCGCTCTCTGAAGATACTAATTATGACGTAAGACTCGTAATGATAACGTTATATAATTATCGATTATCCGATTAATGCAATATGAATGATAAAGTTGGACATAATCGTTGTTTCCTTGCTTTGTTCATCGAATGACGAATGGAAAATGAAGGAGAGCACGGAATAATCATTTTACATATTTATCAATAATCTTCAGGGTGGTCACGGACAAAGCGCTCTAAATACACCGGTCGTCGCGTTACAAACACCGTCTGTCGCCGCTGGTTATTCCAGTTTTGGCCCGACAGACTATTCCTCGGATCTCGGTAGTCTAACATGGTCTCATCAGAGGTACGTTGACGATTTGTCAATGTACTCGGCTGCCACAATGTCGAACATCAGGTAAATAATAATTAAAAAAAAAAAAGCAGTCAAACCCTAATGAACAAAAACAATCTTATAATTAAGCGATAGATTTTTTTACAGTTGAATTGAAAACGAGGTCAATTTATTTAGTAAAAACTTTTTGTTTTCATTATTTCGAAATTATTTTTTCGTTTCCAATGCGATTTCATAACCCAAGTCAATCTTTTCGTTATTAAAAGAAAAGAAAAAAATGCAGAAAACGATGTATAATTAAAGTTCGTTATCGCTTCAATTTTATTGAACAATTTTTTTTTTTTTTGAAATCAACATGAAACGAATGAATTGTTAATTTTGCAGTAGCCTTCCTCACCTGGCAGTATCGAGCAGTACACCGCCACCGTCCACATCCCCATTGCCGGTAAAAATAAAGAGCGAACCGATAAGTCCACCGCGTGATCCTCACGGTGGCAATGGAATAACGAACGTAGGGCCTGGTTCGTCGAGTAATCTTCACCACACGAATCTGAGCGTGGGTCAATCGTCCAGTAGTATCGTGCCCTCCTCGCTGCACGTGTCGCACACGGTGCCGCAAACCTTGAATCTAATATCGAGCAGACCAACGAGTAATCCGCCGCCATCACATTCTGGCAATATTACACCGACAAATTTGCCATCTCCAGGTGGCGGCGGTTCGGGTGGTGGAGTCGTCAATTCCGGTGACATGAGAACGAATCACGGGGGTGCAGGAAATAATTCTGACTACGAGAACGGACCTCTTATGAAACGCACGAGAATCACCGAAGGCTGGTCCAATTAACCGACGTAGCCTCGCGGGCCTTTTTTCTCTTCATTTTTCTCCCGTTGTTAATTCTGGAAAGAAAAAAAAAAAAGAACGAAAAAATTACTCGCTCGGATCCAACAACGAGTTGTCCATCGCGATGAAGACGCTTTTTAATGAAGAAAACCGAGATTACTACCGGTTTTCACGACTTTTGTCGATAATGCCCAGTGGAATGAAAAAAAAAACACACAAATATATATATATATATATATATATAAACATAAAATCTATACATATATATATATATATATTTAGAAGAAAGAGAAATCCGTACGTATCATGGATTAAAGGCTAAGAGAAAGAGTGCAGATATGAGAATATAAGCAGAACATTTGTTTGATGAAAAAATAACGCGGTGCCATAATGTTGAAACTTTATATATATATATATATACACACACACAAATATATATATATATATATCGTGTATATAATAAGAGGTGTTGTTTGTATATATATGTCGGAAGTTCATAATGGTTTTTTTTTCGATGAGGCACGGGTGCAATCGAACTTGCCGCGATAATCGAGCAAAAAAAATTATATGATGTCGAATAAGATATTAAAGAAAAAAAAAAACACACACACAAAAATAATAATTATCTATGTTATATACGTATAAATGGAAGAGAAAAAAAAGAACATTGATAAAACTATCGACCGATCATAAAACTTTGAATTGTACATGTAACATGTGCGTCTACATTAATATGTATGCAAAAATTTACATGTATTAATGTAACTGGAAGTGGTGAGAGCTTTGAAAAGAAAAAAAAAAAAAAAAGATAAACAGTCAGGTTAGGGAGGCGAAATAAGTAAAAGTGAGATTTCCACACTTACGGAGTTTACAAGAGCGAATGACCTCAGCAGCATAATCCGTTGATTATAACTTTACCTCATTTAATTGATCGAGACTCTGAATTAATGGATTTGGAGTCGAGTCATACAAAGTTTCGTCTCGCCAATTCGTCAATGTCGAAAATCCGGATTCAATCTTCGATTAGTAATCGATCTAGTCATTAGAATGAAAAAAAAAATGAAAGAAAAAATTATAACTAAATTAGTATCTAATTCGAGTGCAACTCGAATTAATTAAACGAATCATGCTTTTAATTTTGTTTTCTCCTAATTATAACTTCGTTTGCAACTTTTTTTTTTTTCGTTTTATTTGTAATTTTTTTTGTTTACTCCAATTTTTCGAAAGGCGCATAAAATTTGAAACAACAGAAAAAAACATTTCGCCTGACGCTTGTTATACTTTTGACCACGAATTCCATCGAGTCGAGTTACGTCTTTTTTTCATTATTTCAATCGTTATCCTTGTATTGTTTTTTGTCTTCTTATTGAATAAAAGCTGCACTTGTACACTTTGACCAATGACAAAAATCCCTAAGTTCTGAACGTTCAACAGTACAGCAAAAAACTTTGCTTCCCTCTACTTTCGTAAGACACACAAAGTGATCGATCTTTCATTCATTTTCGTTTCGCTATAGTTAGAAGCATGCTCCTTGAATGTGTCTGTGTGTGCGCGCGCGCGCGCGTGTGTTCTTTATTTCCTTTAATAACGGGGAATAAAACAGATAAAATAGATATTGAGAATAAAAATGAGTGAGTTGCGTTAACGGTCTATGTCTGCTGACGTGATCGAGTAATCAATCGAAGGATAACATTTTTTTGAGGATAAGTGAAGATTAGATTGGGGATGTACTAAAAATGAAAAATTATTTAAATTTACGTTCTTGAAGAACGAATTCGGAATTAATGTGGTAAAAAAGAAATGAAATTTATATATATATATATATATATGAATATGTACACACGTATGTATATATATAAATATAAAATATTGTAGACGAATTAGAGGATTACACATTCGCGCGTTGATCAGTGAAGCGAAAATTATACACTCTCACAGAATCCCACGCATATATTTATTACAATGACAATTGCTTGTTCTAACTATGGATAGATACTTTTGAAATACGTTCACTATCGAATTTTCAATTGATAACGAAGAAACGAAAAATTTCGCGGTAATAATGGCATCAAATTTAAATTATCGGTACGATTCGATGTCAAAGGCGCAACGTCATCCGGCATTATCACGACACAACAATAATAGAAATAACAATACTAATAGCTATAATTACACCGATAAGTTGATTTGTATCGATCTTCGATCGAAGATGCCGATAAACGGTATCTATCCTATGGACAAAACAAACGTAAAAAAATGTATACGTAGAAATACGTGAACATGAATCCATTCCGGGGAACTGAGTCATCGAATTTTACGATTTTTAACTCCCGACTGCCCGCAGGGCAAAAAGACGGGAGTTATGCGTTTCACTGCGATCATTTGTGCCTCCCGTTATAGTCGCGACAAAATTTCACTAATTTTGTGATATTTGTGAGAAAATTC
This sequence comes from Campoplex capitator, assembly GCA_037576405.1. Lineage (NCBI taxonomy): Eukaryota > Metazoa > Arthropoda > Insecta > Hymenoptera > Ichneumonidae > Campoplex > Campoplex capitator. The sequence goes on along the minus strand of JARBWI010000322.1, from coordinate 12,871,855 downwards.
TGCACCTTTCGGTTTCATTGTATTGAAAATTGAGTGAAATTCAGGGATTCAAATTTTACTGTATTTTCGTAAACTTACGAGAAAAAAAAAAAGGGAAAATCGTTTGAAATATTGGACTCGATGTAAAGAGGAAATTCGAAAATTCGGTGGCTCAAACGACCCGGAATTCTACCTGAATATAGAAATGTATGCGTACACAAATACAAACACGTTTTTCACCAGCATTTTGCACATTTGATATGAGAAATAAAAAAGAAACAATATTAAGGAGAATAAATAGGCGAAGAAAAACACGAAAGTTAGGAACATGCGACTGCTGTAGCTTAAAAACCAAACAACATTAAGAAAATGCACAATGTCACAGATATATTTATGTCAATAACGTTTGAAAACATTTACAAGTATCTTTACATTATGAAGAAAACGAAAAACCTTGACATCTCTTGTTGATATTTGACAGAGTGAAAAATTAGGGAGTTAGGGAGAAAAAAAACATTGTCGATAATGAGATATGATAAAACTTAACGAACGCGTTTCAACTGATCGAAATCATTGATGAGTCGTTACATATACATATATATATATATATATATATATACATTTTGTGTACCTTCGAATGCGAAGGAGAAGGAAATAAGCCATTACGAAACCCGTTAGCGAAGTAAAGCACAAAACACACAGACACATACACAAAACACACACTCACACATTTGCATAAGAATTTGTCATATTTAAATATCGGGATGAAATTTTGATTTTCCTTTCTTTGGCCAAGTGCTATGTCCTCGTAAAAATTCCCTAAAAACGGTATGACGTAAAAAAAAAAATCAAGCACATGTGTATGTTCGGTAAATAATGTATTTTAACGTGTATTCTCGATGGACTACACAGGTAACAGAAAAAATAGTGCCTGGCACCATTTTGTGGCCCTCCTTTAAAAAAATTAATGAAAAAACGGAAAACAAAAACGGGACTGTACGTGGAAACGCTCGCTCTGGGAAGGGTATTTCTCTGAGGCCATGTTTCCAACGATCTTTTGTATCAATTGTAATCGACGAAAGAAACAGGCCGGCAGGCAGAATGAAAAAAGAAATAGTGTAGAGAATAAGAAATTCGGTCTCGCATGAGCCAGATTTCGATATGATCACAAAGTGCAATCTTTTAGAGGTGACACAATTTTTTAATCGAACGTAAAGAAAAACGAATTTCGAGAATGAGGCTACGGTAGAGAGGAAGAGAGAGAGAGAGAGAGAAAGAAAATTAGAGACAAAGTAACAGAAGTGTGAAGAAATTGTTATTTTTCATAACGAAAAAATGAAATTTGATATATCGAAGAAAAAAAGAAAAAGTATATTAATATCGTCGCCCGTAGTAACTCGAAACCTCCTAATTCATAAAAAAAAAGAAGAACAAAGCGAGTTCGTTGAATTCGATGAATAAATTATTGAGAATTATTTTGGAAATAATGAAACGACGCAAGCAGTTTGATGTATGTCGTTTGAAACGTGTTCACGTTCGGTCGAATTGTCGGAGATAACAACTGATTCCGAATTACCTTTGGCCTTTGAATAACGAAGAGAAAGACAATTTTTTAATCGCTTAAACTCGAACCAAAATGTCCACAGAAAATGCCTTTGACTTTGACAAGAAGAATAAAAAAAAAATGTATGAAAAAAAAAAAAAAAAACCATTTTTTGGCGAAAGAATTAAACGATCTCCCGTACTTACAGCTTCGATTGTTTCACCCGACAAAGTGTAATGAGTAAAGATTATTTTTCTCATTGTTGAAACTGGACGCACACACACAGGCACGAAATATTAAAATAAAAATGATATACGAGCAAGTAGTAACAATTGAATTTAACAAACCGGTCAACTCAGGAATGACAGAAAAAAAAAAAATAACTAAATAATTGAAGAACAATAGAGAAGCGTGCAGGAAAAATGAAATGAATAAATGTGAATGCACATTGCACTTTTGGAGGTAAATTTTTAACGTCGGTTACGCAAATTGCTCCATCATGAAAATACAATATAGTTATATAGAATTAAGGAATGTACGTGAATGAAGAATATTATATTGAAAAGAAAAACTTGGGTTAAAAGAGGAATAAACCTTTATCGAGTGTACGTAGTTGAACGTTAGGTTTCGCGTACATTACACATTAACCTATATTTTGTAATATGGACAATGTGTATAAAAAATAAAACATTGACGATGGCGCGGCGATGAAGAAGAAATGGTAAAAGATTAGAAGAAAAAACGAACAAAAAAAAGTTGCACGAAAAAAAGGAAATTTGTTTGAATTGGAGAAATTTTGAAAATGGAATGGAGTCGATGTACTCGTTCTATCTTTGCTTTTTCGTTACCGTAAATACGATTTTCTTTTTATTGAAATAACGTAAAAAAATATTAACAATATTTTGAGCTTCTTTTTTCTAATTATGAAACTGTCGATGATATACCCGGATAAAAAAAGAAAAAAAAACAATATAATTTACACCAATGCGCAATTAATGAACGTTTGATAAATATTTTTAAAATATTGAAATCACACAGGGGCTGTTAAAGTTGTCGGAATGCTGTGAATGACATGGACCATCTTTAACAAAAGGAGCTTTATATACTATTAAATACTATTCGGATGAGAGGGAGAGAGAATCTATTGCATCTTTTGTATATTAAAATACACGATAAAAAAAGAAAAAAAAAAAAGAAGAAAAAAAAAACGCGTAATCCGGGAGAAGCTGATATTGGCTTTGTAGACGAGAATTAAACGAATATATATGTAAATAAATGTGGTAAATTTCACGTCGACACGAGGCGCCATTTTTTTACAAGTTTTTTCAAACTATTTCGACGTATTAAAACGTTTGTTTAATGATAGAAGAATTTCCATGGATCCGAAACCAAAACGAAGTACTCCAAACTCACCGGATTATTATTTTTCAATTCTCTTTTTTCTTTTTCATTTGTCCTATTAAAAATGTCACGAACTCGATGGCTTGGTTGGCGTGCGATGCTCCATATGTTAATCGACCAGAAGAAATCGTAACCGGAATAAAATATAATAATTAAAAAAAAAAAAAAAGTCACGAATTGTAAATGCACAGCACTGTTAAGAATCGGTGTAAAAGATTAGTAAAATGAGATTAAAGGTGTACGTACTAGCCACAACTGTTGTCACTGCAGATAAACCGATAAAACATATTTAAAAAAAAAACAAGAAAAATACAAAAAAAAATAAAACATACAAGATTAAATACTGGACATATCTTATAACGCCAACTTAGCATCTCATGTATGAAGAAAAATCATGGAAATATATATATATATACATATATATATATTGTCATACTAGCTGTTACTTACTGTTATCCAAGATGCATCTCGAGAAACTCGTCGGTTAAAAGTTGGCCATTCTTTTGAGAAATATGCATAAATATATATAGTATATGTATTTCGACAAGAAGCGATGATTCTTGTAGAAAAATTGTTACTGTAATATTTTTCGCCGACGTTGCACAATCATCGTCGTAGGAAATAAAAAAAAAAAAAAATAAAAATATATATATGAAACGAAAAAAGCGAAAATTGGATGCGTTCGAGTTACGAGACATGCATTCTGTGAACGAAAAAAATACTGATAAAACCTTTAAAAAAGCAAAATTATTATCAACATATATGGAAATATTAGTGTGTTGTAATATTGTACCATTCATTTGTATAATAGAGATTATAATGAGTCGTTAAAAAACTGGTTTGACGAGGAAAAAACAGTGTGATTGAACGAGCGAGCGAGAGAGACAGAGTTATAAAAAAATAAAATAAAATAAACTACGAAATTTAGTGTGTTACGAATGATTTTAATTTGCGATAACTCGATTGTGAAATGTCAAAGACGAGCTTACATACGTTTAATAGCGTTAACGCGAACGAGCTCGCACTTGAAAGTTGTTTTTTGTTTTTCAAATTGAAAAATTAGACCGAAACGTGGGTAACGGATACGAGTTACACGTGTAAAACGAATGAAGAGTAAACAAAAAAAAAAAAAAAAAAAGAGAATCGCAAAGAAACGGATATAGTTATGTCGCAATGGATCTTCGTAACAAAATGAATTTGTTGTAGAATACGAGCTCGTTTTGAGCTGAGCGAGCAGAGACACGAAACTAATTCATATAGTGCCATCGTAGCATTTTAATTAAGAAGAAACGATAAGGAAAGAGAAAAATAAAGGAGGAATAATAAACGGAACGTACGAACGCTACGTTCTTTATATCGTTGTTTACTTTTGTTTTAACAATTAAAACGAAATAGTTGTTAGACGATTAAATTGGACATATGTAGTTACGACGTTGAAGACAAAGCCTTCGTTTATGTTTATAAGCAATTATAATGTTTGCCAACGTATAACCATATACGTATATTTGCATATATATGGCGTGGGAGTGACACGGTCGATTGATTTCCTGATAACGTACCAATCCATTCAATTTTATCGAGATTTACGAAAAGGCAAAGAAATAAATCATAAGATCAATCAACGATTGCCCCATTTTGACGACAATGCTGATTGAGTATTATTATAATATCATATAATATGTATTATTATATATTATAATATAATATATAAATATTATATGACATATTATAATTTTTCATTGATTTTTCGTTCGATATATTCTAATGATAGAGCTGTTATCTCATGCGTGCAAGATTTTTTTTATTTCGTTAACTGTAGATACACGTGGTGTTGACGTTGATGGAAAAAAAAGAAGAATATATATATGTTATATATATATATATTAAAAAATAAGCACCTCGTCGTAGTGACTCGTAATTTTGTGGAATCTCATGAATGAAAAAAAAAAAAAAGAAAACAAACGAATTACCGAAACATCTAACGTACGGTACGTTTCATTTTGGTGCTCGATATGCTCTCCCTCCCTCCCAACCCCAACGTTTCCTCCCCTCCAGCCCCTCTACGAATGAACGTTACGTTTTTATGAATTACCGATTCTATATGATAAAGAAAAAAGTACGATCGTATATATATTGCCTATTGTCGGTCAGTAAGATTAATTAAATGAGGACTTAGCGATTAATCATTGTTATTTGATAATGCTCTATGTACATCACACATATTCGTTATTATATTAAGAAAACAAAATAAGACGAAGAACAAAACATGATGAAAAAATAAATACATAAATAAATGATAAAGAAAAAAAAAAAAAAAAAAAAAAAAAAAGAACGAGAAGAATACAATTTACAAGCGAACGACACTAAACAACAGCAACAATACGAAAAACTTGTAAACTCATCGCAATATGATTAATATTTCAGTGTATCAAGCATAATATGCGCTATAATTATCATATGATGTTGCCCATAGAATACATTTTACTTGGTTTTTATATTTCGCAGTTACCATTTTATTTTGTACGTTCGTCCAGCCTCAACCTACCCTTTCTTCATGCATTTGAACAGTACTTTATTTATTCATTTTTTTATTTTTTTTTTTTATATCCATTTCAATGCTGTTTCATTCTCATCGATAATAATCGAATTTTTCATAAATTTTTTACCGTTTGTTCTAATCAATTTTTGTATTTCTTTCCAACAACTCTAAGCTTGGGAAAAAAAAAAAAAAAAAACAAACAAACAAACGTGCATCCGTCGTTTTGTTCACTGATTCTTCAATATTTTTATTCTCCTGCGGTCAGAATTTCTTAATTTGACATATAAACAATGTTGTTTGTTTCTTCTATTTATTTCAGTCAGTTGAATTTTTTCGTTGATGTTTTTAGCATACAGGCATTTAAACATATAAAATTAACCATCATAAATCGTGATTGCGGAATTACAATACTTAATTATTTTTGAAAAAAATTTGCGGTTCGAGCTGATGATGTGCTCTTCCGTATACTTCTCGCACACCTCTGACAGAGTAACTGTGAAAGCTCATAACTGGAAAAAAAAAAAACGAGTAAATCGCTTGCGTTTACACTGATGAAAAATTAGTGTCGAATTTCATTATCGATCACAGGCAATCATTATTTGATATTAAAAATTAATGAATTGTCGTTACGAAGGAAGAATAAAAGAAAAGAAAAAAAAAAAAAAAAAAACAAGAAATTTGTGTGATTCAGGCAAAAATTCGTCGTCAACCAAAAAACAATATTTTAATATATTTCACGTTATCGTCGATGCAACGTCCATTAAACGTTTACGAATATGAGAATACAAAAAATTCTCGGTGATTCAAAAATAAAAGCCCAATTTTTTATAAGCGTAAGTTTTAACGTGATATAAGTTTGTCTTATATATAATTGAAAATATGGAGGATATTAGAAAATAAAAGGAACAATTCGTATTAACGGAGAAGAAAAAACAAAACAAAACAAAAAAAAAACGTTTAGAAATTTGTCTTACATGTGAAGGAATGTACACACCCCGATCCTCTTGGTAGAATCGCCTTAATATCACGTGCCTCGAATAATATTTAAACTGTTCACCTGCTTACCTGTAATTCTAATTAGTCTATGTAATGGATCCGTGTAAAATCGACTTATTCTTTGTACTACTCTTGTAAATACATTCCAAAGAATTACTGTCCACCAATGTTCCGCGTGTGTTTCTGTGTTTGTGTCCTTTTTTTAACATCATTTATGTGCCGTTTTGCTTACTTCACTTTTCTGATTAATCCCAGCATGGTTTTGTTTCAATTCTTTTATCTTCATTCTTTACAAAATATATACGAATTTTATGGCGGGTCGAACCTGGATTAAGCTGACAGTCGGTAAAACAGTTTTTCTTCTTTAGAAAACCACAGAAATTATTACCTAACGAGTAATAAACTTGGCTCTTCCTCTTTAGCCATGGTCTTTAGCTTTTCCATATTTTTTCTATTTCTAATCGTCTCCGAGTCGTAGGTAAGTTATTGTTAGTACGAATTAAATGTTTTTAGATGATCCTCCCGATCATTTTGGAGAGAGAGTAGTAAATATATATGAGGGTTTACCTCTCCCGATTTCTCTCTATTTCGAATGCTTGATCATTTTCATTTGAGGTTAATTGGAGCCCAATTCGGAGAAGATTTTTAGACAGAGGCAGTCCTTGATTAGCTCCGCAGTCCAGATGAGCTCCGAGGCGGGAACGATTATATATTTAGCGGTTTTATAAAGAGGTGTAAATTTGGCTCCACGCCATGAATTTTTCGAAAGGTTTCTGATTTCAATCGTTTGTGTGTCGTTTGTAGAGTATTGTGAGAACAAAATAAACGTTTGTGAAATGAGTTTGTCACGAAAAAATAAAAAATAAAAATTAGCGTGAAGTTAGCCTGTTCATTCTATTTTTTAAATTTTATGAGTCAAATTGTACGAAAATTAATGCGAAATCGTTTGTAAAATACGAATAATACAATAAAAATGTTTGTAGGACGTATATTTTCATGAAAAAGCAAAAACAAAATTTGCATAAATTCTTCCGAACCAGTCAGGGAGACTGGAGAGAAGGAGTGGACACAGGAAAATAAATAGTCGAGATCCACGCGTGCGCAGTATGATTGCCAGTTTTTGGGATCGTCCAGTTTTATGAATTTTCTTTTTCATTAATCGAAATTAATTTTTTTTACTAATCCGGTTTTACTGTTTCAACGTATCGTTCGAATGCTGATCTTTATGAACCTGGATAGTTCTAGGTCCCAAGATGTGATTCAAAAATTTTTTCTTGTATTATTCTTTGATTTAATACATTTTTTAATTTCCTACCATGATATGCTGCGACTCGGGCATAGGTTCTGGGCACTTTAAAAGTTTCGGTGCGGACTTTTCTGGGAACGAATCTTCCTAGATTCAAAAAAACCGAATGAAATTCGATTGACGGTCTTTTTTTTTGCTACCGGCATTTTTATGCGTTGGGAAAACGAGAGAATAAAACGTTGAATTGTTATAAAATATTACTGAACGAATATTCATACGGTGCACAAAAATGTGATCCCTAAATATTGGCGAATTAATGTCCCTAGCTTGTTTGGATTGTTTACATTCGTGGAGACTCGACTCTGTGTTTACGTTTACGCGCTCTCGCGCTTGGCCTGCTAAGCCGTTCCGTAGCGGGGATGGTGGGGAGAGCTCACGCCGGGGCGACTGGGAGGGGCAGGCGCGAGGACTGGATCATGCGCGGGGCAACGAAGGAGCGAGCGAGAGACTCGCGTTCATTCAGTCGCCCGCGGGACGCGGGGCGGGGCGGCAAGTAGCGCGCGCGGAGAGAGTTGCATTAGCATCGGCCGGCTAGTGCAATACCGCGCATTATCGTTCGTTGATTGCAACGAAATTGATAAAACAGAGTGCGGAATAAATGACGAAAATCTTTATATAAAATACTTTAAACGGTCTGAATGGTCGTTAAACCAAATAAAAATACAACGATGGATAATAAAAAACCGGAAAATCATGATAAAATTTTTTATTATTAAAACCATCCAAATCTATAATTTTTACATAATTTTTTATCGCAATTTCCGTTAATTAGAGCTTAAAAATATGCGCGATTTTTCGAAAATAAAAAATGCACGAAAATAAGAGCTTAAAAATATGCGCGATTTCTCTAAAACGAACCATGCACGAAAACGCTGTGAAAAGAATATTAGGGTCGTTAAACACAATTCGCTCGTTTGTCAATCGTAATGAATTTTCAATTTTTTTTTCTTTTGTCAATGAGTTTTCTTCTCGCAAGCGATATTCGACAAGTCGATAGGAAAGCCTCTTGCCCACGATATTATTTTTCGTGCTAAATTATAGGATGAATTATTTTGAATATTTGAGCGAATCACGATTAATGACATCGTGAGTAAGGGCTTTGAGTGACAGACAGTCTAGTGACGGCTGTGTTACAGTTTCGAAAATCGTGTGTATGCTCGCACGCACGCGTGTTCGCAAGCGGAGCTAAGATGCAACCATACATGCGAGTCGAGCAACGCAACGCAAAGCACCAAACGCACGCAGGCCGTAAAGCCATGGGATTGTCGGCAAGAATGACGGAACGAAAGCTATAAATCTACTCTGTAGTTTGCTGTTTCCGAACGCGATACAGTTTCTGTATCGCATATCGAAGTCGCGCAGGCAAGGTCCATGCATATAACCCGGATGCTGCAAACGGTGCAACGCAACGCAATGCACGCAAGGCTTGTATAACCGCAGCTATTGTACAGCATTGCGAATAGTTTTTACTATCGCAATTGCTATAGTACAATAGAACGCAAGCGCCCGTGCACGCGTGCACCCACGTGAGCACGCACGATTTTCCACGAAACTATGGCACAAGTTGCCATTACACTTTCTATCACTCGTCGTCAACCTTATTCTGTTGCTAAAAGACAATTTATTGACCCATGAGAAAAACATTTTTTGAGTTAGCGGGACAAAGAAACATTGAATGAATATTTTTATTTCGTGCATGAGTTTGTTGACGTGGAAATTAAAAAAAATTTTGACGTCTCAATCACGCGTTTACTATCTCGGAAGTGTAAAAAGTTAATATTGGTGTTGTGTGAATTAGTGCATTTGAATTTTGAACTATGATGAACTATCGTTTTCAACGTTGGAAAAACGACGCTGCTGCTGCTCGTCTGAATTCAGAATCATGCAGGATTTGGGAAAAATCGAGTGAAAATTAATCAACTGCAATGAGTGTCCTGCAACGGAAGTGGATATTAACTGTGCGGACTATTTCGGAATTGCGGACTTTTCGGTTTTGCCAAAGGTAGGTTCGTTATTGAGGAGGGGAACAAGACATCGACGAGTGAGTGCATAATTCCATCATTTTTATTGGTTTCATTTCTGTGCATAGCAATTTTCAGTATCAAACTGTTGGGCTTTCTTTGATTTGAACTATTATTTTTGAAACAATTCGATTTCCATTTCAATCGTTAATCTTTAAAGGATAAAATGTTTTTTCTCTTACTGGCCGTGGATTGATTGATGAAATAAGGAATGAATACTGTATTTTTTTTGGTCGGTAGAATTTTTCCATTTTAACATTCCAAAATATTCTTATATAATCTTTTCATAAAATAAAATTTAGGAATAGACCAGCAGTGGTAACATCTGAATCAGTTCGACAGACCATCCATATACTTTCGCATTTATGAATCAGTCTTATCGTTTTTAGCATTCCAAAACTTTCAAGATTCATGTATTTCTAATCAGTTGCGACCCGTATGGTACACACCAGTTTCCTTGACTGGTTCGGAAAAATTTGAGCAAATTTTATTTTTGCTTTTTCATAAAAATATGAGTCCTAAAAACATTTTTATTGTAATATTCGTGTTCTACAAACGATTTCGCATTGATTTACGTACAATTAGACTCATATAGTTTAAAAAGTAGAATGGGCGGGCTAACTTCACGCTTATTTTCATTTTTGATTTTTTCGCGATAAACTCATTTCACAAACGTTTATTTTGTTCTCACAATACTCTACAAACGACAGACAAACTATAGAAATCAGATAAATTTCGAAAAGTTCATGTCGAGGGGCCAAGTTCACGTCCATCTCTCGTACTAGTAGTATGAGCGTCGGTCGGCTAATGCAATGGAGAGCATTACCGTCGGTCGATTTCAACGAAATTGATAAAACGGAGCGCAGAATTAAAGTGGCGAAATTCTATTTGATCGTCAGTGAACGACGAAACTGTAGAATTTAAGGTTCGCGGTAGCGAAACGAGACAATAAAAAAAAAAAAAAAAAAAAAACAGTACAGCTACCGCGAATCTCTGTAGAGCAAGAACCGTGTTTTAACCCGACTTTTAAAACTTGAACTCAATTTTTTACAGCTCTCGTTATAAAATACTTTCGAACGGTTTGAATTGTTGTTAAACTCAATGAAAATATAAAGATAAATAATATGGAAACGTATAAACAGAAAATCATGATGGTAATTAATTTTTTTTTTGTTCATTTTCTGAACTTAACCTTATTGTTCATTGTTTACACTAACATCGGTTTCAACGTGTAAATAATTCTTTATGGTCTCGATAGTGGCCGTATATTTGCTGTTGATCTCATCATTTCCGTACAAAGTAATGTCGATCATTTTTGTTAAATTTTTTAATAATAAACTTTCATCAAATTATTTTCATTTCCAAATTGTTTACTGTCTTCATTCAATCATGTCGAGCATTTTTATATTCATAAGTAAAATGAGCGATCTAGATAAAAGATGTGAGTAAAACAATAATTATCTTACCTTCGGTTGAAAATTCACCATAATATTCATTTTATTAATGGTCTAACACTTTTCGTTCCTTTGATTTTCTTTCTCTACAACGGTATCATTTTTTTTCGCCACTTTATTAAACGCATACACTTGTGCCGGTATAGAAATATTATACAAATTCGAGAATCGTCCAAACGTAAATCTGCTTTTTCATCAAACGTAAGCAATTTTCAACATGTACATTTACCAGGGAGCATATTACGCAATGTATGTATATATATATATATATATATATATATATATCTGTATTTACATATAAATTCATTTTTATATGTATCTACTGGGATATTTGCATGATGTATATATATGAAAATACATACACACACACACATAAATATTTAAATAATTAGCGTAACAACGTGTTTGTTTGTTTGTTTTTTTGGTTTTTTTTTTTTTCGAAAAATGGTTTTTATACAAGCAGCACCCAAAACGAAAAATGTTGAAATAGGCGCACGCGAAATGAGCGCACTTAAAATTACAACTATACACGTAATAATCATTTATTCTACTTTCTTCATACATTAATGTGTTCTTCTCCCATTTCGCTTTCTTATCAGTTTTTTTCTTTTCTTTTTTTTTTTTTTTTTTTTTTTTCATTTTCATATTTACAATTAAGGGCTTTTATACTGCGACTTCCGTACTTTGGTATTCTTTAAATCAAATGTTCGAAATCGCGTTTATACTGAGTTCTAAGATTTCCTCGGAAATAGAGAGAAAAAAAAACAACGCTTTTTTCTAGGGCGTTTCCTAGCGTTCGTATGGAATACACGGAAATTCGAGGTTTTCATTGTCACGTAATATACAGGAATCTTAATTTGACAAATATTCGTATGTAAACTCAATATAAATAGGAATTCATTTATTTATTCTTTTGATTTCGAACTTCTGGTTTGGCATAGCCAATGATAGAATCGCTTGAACTTGAAACATCAGTTACAAAGTTTCGTCGCAATAATTATCTTTATTTTTTGTTTTGTTTTGTTTTTCCGTTTCTCTCTGTCTCTCTCTCTCTCTCTCTCGCGCGCTCTCTTGTTCTTTTCGTAACATTATTAACTGTACATGGCGATAAAATTTCGAGACTTTTCTCTCTCCGCACAAGAGCTTTTATGCTCGGACAATTTTGAATGTGCTTTCGAGACGCTCAATATAAGAAGGAACTGCGTGGAACTTTAGGCTTGACTTCCATTTGTTTCGAACCACAGAAATTTGTTTGTTTTTCTTTTTATTACTATTTACATTCGAGAATTATTGAAAAACGAAACTCTTTCGTTTTATCGTTATTTATTTTTGTTTTTCTTCATATTTTTGTGCTTCGTTTTTTGTTTTGTATTTTGAAAAATGTTTTTGAGGGAAGGGCACATTTTCGGTTTTGCGAAGTTTTCGATTGACGGAAATGATCTACTTTCTTCAATTGTTATCGTTAATTCTAAGCTTTCGTTATTTATTCCGAAAGCCTTCCGGAAATTGTGACTTTTCGTTAATAATCCTCGTCAAGTTCTGTTTCTTTAATTCTCGTTCATCCTTGCACATTCTTTTTTCATATATTATCGTCCTTTCTTTTTATTTTTTTTCATTTTTATCTACATCTTAAATTCAAAGGGTAACACTATGGACTTCGAGTCTCGTGGTGCAGCGAATCGCTGTCACTCTCGAGATAAGTTACGTAGTGATCGTTACTGTCCAATCCGTGTTGTCCCATGTCGTTTGGACCACCGCCCTGGTGCAACGGCTCTAACGGTTGTAGCGAACCACCTCCGCTCCCATCGTTCATTGGACCGCCTAATAATGCGGGCGGTGGATGCTGAGGCGGACTTCCGTGCAAATCGTAACCGTGCATCTGTGAAAAATCATTAAAAAACAAAAATCGATTATCAATAACGATTCCAAAAAAATTACCTGATTTGTGACGTTCTCTGAATTTTTTCGTTAGTTCGCGCACAGAAATTGTTTCGAAATTTTTCTTTTGCACTCGACTCGAGAGAATAGCGAAATTGTCCAGATTCCGAAAGCATTTAGTAGTCGATTTTTATATTTGATATTTAAAATTAATTTTAATGATTACCGACAAATTATTTTTTGTTTCAATTCTAAAATTTTTGAGCATTCGAATATTCTCGATTGTGCATTGTACTTTAGAAACACTTGGAACACTTTTAATTTTATTTACTTGTTCGAAATGTTGCTGAATTAAGCGACAATATTTCTAATTCAAACTGAATTAGAAATATTCTGATACGAAAAATATTATCGATCGAAGAACGATGAAATATCATTTGGTTTTCGATATATTTCGAAATAATATTGACATTTTCAATAAAATATTGTTTTCTTACCTGAGATACTAAATGGTAAAAAGGCGGGGCATTCGGATCGAGCCTGTCGAGGTCCGGATGCGATACGAAGTCCGAAAGTGCCTTCCAGGGCGGTTGATAAGCCTGTACCTCGAGGGGTGTCATACTTATTGGGCTCTCGTGTCTGACAGGACTACTAGCGACCATTGGGATCCCGTGCATACCACCGAAACTCAGCTTTCGCCCGTCCTGTAACGGGAAATACTTCGTAGCGTTAAACGTACATTCGTTAATTTCAATGTTTTCAATAATGACGAATCATTTATATATTTTTTTTTGTATCGTTTTATCGAAGAATTTATCATCCATTTGAAGCGAAACTTTGCGTTTGAAATAAGGATTGTCTTTTTCAACGTCGTTGAAACTAGATAATTTTCTGTTCTTGAATAATGTCATAAATGCTCAAAAAAATACTCAGTTTTAACGTTTATTTTGGAGTAAAACAATTCTATTAGATTTTTTTTAAGGGTTTTTCATGATCGAATGTTCCCCAAATGCGACCTCGTAGCAAACCAATATCTTGATTATGAAAAAAATGAAAAGAACAATCTACGGTTGAAGCTTATCTTCGAAGATCTGGCTCGTTAGTACAGTTTCGTTTCAAGCTTTGCGTTCGAGAAAAATATAGCGCGCAGAGTTTAAAGTCTCGCTTACCTTTTCCTGCTGCATTTGTTGTTTCATCGCGATTGTTTTTTTCTTGTCTTTGCATCTCTTGTTTTGGAACCATACCCTTATGACACGGGGACTGAGACCGGTCATTTCGACGAGTTGTTCCTTCATAAGAGCGTCGGGCCGTGGATTCGCGGCGTAACAAGTTCTCAGCGTGTGCAATTGTTTTTCGTTAAGAACTGTTCGCACCCTCGTTGGTTTGCCGTCCGAACCACCGCCGGATTTGTGCCCACCTGAGCCACGAGGTCCGCTCAAAGCTTTGTGGGAACCGCTCTCCGATCCCGAGTCTGTCAAATTAACGTTTATCATTTATTCGCCAATTGATCATTCGAGATTCGCAATTCTTATCGAACGATCAAGATTCATTGATTGATAACTACGACTTTTGCAATGATAATAAAAATAATAAAATTTCAAAGAGCTTAATTCGAGGCGAACGTGACTTAAAAAATAATTCGTTTCGTGAAATTTCGTCGATGACTAATTATAACGATTGCGAACGCCTGTGGACTAATCTGCAATCTCGGAAATGATCGCGATCCTCTTCAAGTGGTACTTTTAATCCTTTCATTTAAACCGCAGTAGGTTCGAGAACGCTCTGTGTATAACGAACCGCTATCATCGTCGATATTTGATCAATCGTATATACTTTATCTTGTAACTTATATCCGTTTTGATAAGAGACGACGTTTACACACTCGACGCAGTAACAAATAAACGTATACCAATCGATATTTCATTGCTAATAAGAAAAAAATAAAATAAAAACTATCGGCATGGAAACTCTCAACATTTTCAATGTTTGATACGTAAGCGCATAATCGTTTAACTGATTGGAGGCAAGATCTCGATGTTGGGAATTCGAAAGAAAAATTCAACTCGATAAAACGATTTCGAATGGCTATGTCGATGAAGATCTGAAGACATGAAACTCGTGATTTTTTATTTATTTTTTATTATCAAACTTCCATTTCTGACTCGATGCGATCTCTCACGGATTTTAATCGAAATCGAAAACGACAAAATCGGTTTTTTGAGCAGTGATTTTTGAAAATCATTATTATACGTCGCACTCCCTGCGATAAATGCAAGTCCGATTGATTTTTCACTAGTCCAAACAAAGCATTGTCGTTTTAAGATTCGTTATTTTATTGAGCTCATATGCGGCTAAAAATCGACAAGAAGAAAAAGTATAATTCGAGAGGGTTGGAATTTTCGCATTTTTTAAGGGGTTCCTCTTGTGTGCTGGCAATTCTTGGACAAGATAGGTTATCGGAGTTGCGAAAAATGCGAAGCAAAAGAGCGCATCGAGACGAAAAAAAGGGTAATCCTGGCAGACACGAGGAAAAGAAGGGGGAGGAGGAGGGTGCGGGAGAGGGATGCAGGAAAGAGGGACGGTCCAGTGCAGGTAGAACGTAAAATACACATCTGCGGACGCATACGTGTTTATGTACGTACGTATATATATATATATGCAAAGAAACGATTTGTGAGTCCAAAGGATGGACGATGATTTTTTTTTCGGTGCCGCGCGCGACAGAAGGTCCAGTCACGTCGTGACGTCGTGTTCACGACTATTTACCTTTGGGTAAAAACAGAAGGCCGCGAAAGAGACTCGCGCAGGATAAAACAAAAAAAAACACACGCACACACAAAAAAAAGCGAAAGAGAGAAAGAGAGAAGGAGAAAAACGAAATCCGGAGCTTATCGGGTCCCGCGAGTCCTAACCAAATAGCGACCTCGGAAAGTTGACCTCGAGGTGAAGAAAAAAAAAAAAAATAAAATAAAATAAAAATAAAAGAGAAAAGAAAACAAGACGCTGATCGAAAAAAAGAGACGAAAGGAAGGACTTTTTTTTCGAAGTCAGTTGAGTATATGTGGGGGAGGAGAAGGGGTCGTGAGGGGGACAGATTTAAAGACTAAAAGAGAAATACAAGTAGGTGGACGTAGATATACATACGCGTCTGTGAATATATGTGTACATAATATCGAACGGATTTGAAGCTGGACGCGGTTTCGAGGAAAAAAGATAAAGGCGAGAGAAGACCGGCGTAAGCGACAAATGGCGGATGAATTTTTGTCGTCAAGTCTTCTCGATTCGTTCAAAGATCACTAATTTATTTTTATTTTGTCATATAAACGGATTATTTTCTCCTCGCGATTAAAGAATATTAAATCATTTTCTTTTCATTGCACATATTTAATCGGTATATTTTTTTTTTTTCCAGTTTTTCGATCAAACTTTTAATCGAGCGCGTGTCGATGCATCCTCGATCTCTGCTACCTGCTTTCATTCAATTTCGAATAAACGGAATTAAAGCTCATAGGAATTTATTAAACAGGAATATATTATCGCGATAAATATTGAAATAATGACTGAATCAATGAAAAATAGGAGTGTCGGCTTGTCATATTTCTACCATTGCTATACTCAGGCTTTAATGAGAGTTTCGAATGCGATCGTCGAACTTTTTTACATTTCCCTTGGAACGATTATACTATTTTTATTTCGATTTGATTTTGCTTGGAATTCCCTATATGCAGCGAAATCGTTACACGATTCTTCGGATAAGATTATACGAAATGCGGATACCGATCGCACGAGTTTCTCACGATAATAACGCATACATATATATGTAGAAATGTGTGTCGATGCGGGGACTGCAAGAGGCTCGTAACGCAACCGATATCTTTTGGACTTGGAGCACATAGTTTGCGCGGTATGTGCGTTGTACTCGGTCCTCTCTTCGTTCTCGATATCTTTCTCTGTTTGACCGAAAGCCTCTATGAGGACACGCGCGGTGTGCGGTGGTCTCGCGGCTCAACATCAAAGGAGAAACGCCGCCTTTCCACGCAATGGACACAAGTTCCCGATCTCTCTCTCTCCCTCTCTCTCTTCTTTCCCTCTTTCGTTCAAAGTACGCTCTTATACCCTGATCTCGAAGTACGCAATCGATGCAAAGCACTTCGCATTTAACTTCGTTTCAACGAAGAATATATATTCTATAAATTTAAAGAAATATCTAAAACTGTCGTGAGGACAAAAGCTTATCAACTGCTTATTGTTTGCGAACTTTTTCACAGGTCTCAACCGAGAGCTTGTAAATTACATAGGATTTAGGACGTATAACATTTTGTATTGTGCACCAGTCCGCTGTAGAGGTGAAAACATATTAAGGGAGTTCATCTGGTATCGAACAAGTCAAAACCCAAAACTGTCACGACTAGCGTAGTCGGCTCAGTATGTTTAGTGTGTTTAACCTCCAAAGTTTAATCTCCTTCTTCGAGACAAATTAATTTATTCCGAACCTCATAAGTATCGAATGGATTTTGTGAAGTGGTAAAAAGATTTTTCAGATATTTTTTAAGCATTTATAAAAGTTTCGTACGAAACTGTTTGTCAATGCTTGCGAATTTCATGTTTACAGACGGGAAAACCACAGAAACGCATAAGGAATCGTGTTAAATTGGGAAATCTGTTTTTATTCATTTCTCTCAAACAAAGTATTCTAAGGACCTGAAATTTTGACAGGTGATCTAATTGATATTGATAACTGTATTCAATTTTTTAAATCAATATCTGTTTGTTAATTCGATTACCAGATGAACTCCCTTAATGGACGCAAACGTTCATGAAAAATCGATCGAATACTTTTCGGCTTCGCCGGATGACGAAGATTGACGATTATGCAAAAATTTTAACATTATTCTGTAGGGGGTTCGGATACGAAAGGGATGAGCATCGTTCGGTCTGTTAATTTCGAATAAGAAAAAACATTGCGGACATTGTTTTGAAGGGTAGTGAATATTTTTATTGTTCTGTAATACTTTTTTATCAACTAATTTTCATTCGAGAAAACTGAAAAGTCAGATTTTTCGTTTCGTTCAAATTTTTTTATTCAAATTCTCTCGAAAGCCGATATAAAAGATGGAAAAGGATGGTTTTTTATTAATTTATCGACGAGATCGAAAGTCCGGTAAATTTCTTGTACTGTAAAATGAATTCGACGAGAGCAGCTCATTTTTCGTTTAGACGAATAAAATCGTCTCCTCATTTTTCGATGAGTAACAGAACTTTGACCCCGATTGAAAGCAACGAAACACGTCACTTGAGCGATTACTTTCTCACGTCTAGATCGATATCGATAAACGATGAACTAGAGATATTTGCTCATTTTTCTCTCGTACAATCAGCGACAAGTGCTCGAAACTTAGTTGTCGATTTGTAATCAACGGCATTCCCTTTATTTCCTTTCCATTGGTTTGTTTTTTTTTTTTTTTTCTTTCAATATAACATTTTGTTCCCATTCAGTGAAAGTGATGGCCATGAAAAACTGGGCCAAAATAAAATACTTTGGGAACGAAGTACGATTTCAGAAACGTTGACAAATTGTGATAATAAATTTTTTTCATCGATTGAAAAAACGATTTTCGATAAAAAAAAAAAAAAAACGATGTTTCACAAGCAGCTTCTGATTTCGCGTCTCTGTGCCATTTAACCACGGCCTCCCTTTGCATAATTACATGAACATATATTTATATCCCGAGTATAGTATAAACGAGGAGGATAAAACGGATTATCCTTGATCTCTGACTGTCTCGACTTCGAACTTGATGCTTCCTGTCCGATGCATTATCCCTATACCCGCATGTATCGATACAATCCTCGTATAAATATATATATTTATATTGAATGGTGAAAATAAATCTACAAATAAAAATATAATTCGTGAGGATCGAAAAGAGAAATAAATAGAGATCGAGGAGAAGCAGCCAAAAAAATTGACATTATGTATAAAGGAATAAAAAAGAAAAGTAAAAAGATCTCCCGGTGTTCAGAAGCAATAGTAGCAGCGGTGCAACAGTAGTTGGCAGGTTGGTGTCACATTTGACACCTAATATCCTCGTCGTAAAAGACTGGTCCGAACGACCCAGCCACCTTCGACACGTATCCTCGTATTCAGTCACGCCAGCGTCTTTACGCATCGGCTTAACCCTTTTTTTTCTCTCTTCTCTTTATAATGTATAATACCCGTGCATATATATATATATATATATATATATTTTTATTCATCTATGGGACATTCTATGTTGAGTCACATATTTTCATTTCAGTCTTATTTTCATTGATTCATGCTTTCTTTTGCCACTCATTGGAATCATTTTCTGTTCAAGTTTCGTTCTTATTTCTTTCGCAACGAAAATATATTTTCTCCAAAGTTTTATTCACCACGGTTACGACGTTTTTTTTTTTCAAACCCTAAACGTACCCTACTTGGTGCACAATTATTTCAAAATTTTTGACTATTTTCAACATCCACAAATGATCGCGATTTGATACTTTGCAAATTATGTTTATAATTAATTGTGTACCAGAGAAGAGAATTTGGAGATTCAGAAAATTTAGGCGGTTGAAAAAATTCGTTTGATCGAATCAAGACTATCATTCGCTAAAGACAAAGAAACTCGTATCTGCGCGCTCGCAATAAAAGTGAACCTCGGACCAAATGAATTAATTTCGAGTCAAATCCAATCGATTCCAGTAATAAAATGTATTCGTATCAAACGGGTTATCGAAGAAACTTTATTACTTTTTTTTTTTTTTCTTTAAGAATTTTGATGAGTCATGATTTCTTGAATTCATTTCAATTTTATCTGAAAAACAATGAATTTATTAACACGAAATAAAATTTTGAAATAGTTTTTTTTTTACGAAAGTTTATCGATTTGAGTAAAACGCCCCATACAAAACGATCTGTATGTGTTGTTTACGTAAATATAATGCAAATATCAGTATTGGTATGTACATAATATATGTTCCTATACATACAGATATGGTGTGTGGATAGTTTATTACTTAGCGATGATGAATAAGGCATTCTGGCCTTTCTTTATTTTTACTATCGCGTCTCGAGAAAATTCCACGAGTTCTTCTCTAAATACGTGTACGTTATACGTATATATATCATAAAAACGTGAATATAATTATGCGTCGATGTCTTGAGCGTGTTTGTGTATGTATCTTTCCCCCGGTTACCCTTCGGTCGTTCCGCGTTGTACACTTGCTAAGATAAATAACAATAGCAAACGATCGTGATAAAATGGAGAAATATTCAGAAATGTCCAGTTACTTTTTGTTTTTTTTTTGTTTCTTTTTTTTCTTCAATTTTTTCTTCTCATTTTTCTCATTCCCTCCTTATCGTTCGAGTAAAAAGCCGAGCGTGTGTCAAACGTTTATACAAGAATTAACGCCTCGTCCGTGATTTTTTTATTTATTTTTTTTTATTTTTTTATTCCTGCTTCTGAAATCACGCGCGCGTCTCTCCTTTTATTTATTTATCTTTTTCTCTCTTGGCAATAATCTCACTCCGTATGTTATCGATTGAAACGTTTCGAAAATTTATGACTCCTAGTGCTCACTAATCCTTCGAATCCGTCACACGGTTTCACTCGGGTCATTCCGACCCGAGTGAATTCTCATAGAAAATCTCGTACCGTGAAGTTCAACTATAACAGAGAGTCGAGATTCGAAAAAAAAAAAAAAAAAATACTGTTTCGAACCGGGAATAACGGTCGTTCGATTTTCAATCGTACAAAATGTGAACAAAAATGAGGATCGAGAGCGGAGTGCAGAAAAATAGATTTTTTTTTCACGAATAATTTTGCAATTTTTTTTTTTTTTTCGTTGTTTATTCATATTTTTAATACAATTAACAAGCCATTTACCTTGAATATTTTGTCAAAAAATGTTCTACGTGAAAAAATGCGTGTTTTTATCATCGAATATTGAGGTCTCGATGAATAACCAGCGAGCTTTCATTCTGATTGCTGGTCTTTTGGTAAATGTTCTTGTATTATATTTTGGGAACGATGAAAGCTTGTCACAACAAGAGAAAGGGCTGTTGAAGCTTCGTAATACCAAATAATCCGGGTCAGTATGTTCCACGGGGGGGGGGGGGGGGGGGGGGGGGAGGGGCAGTTATCATTCGCTTTGTAGTTATTTTCGTAGGGATTTTGGTTCATCGGCTGAGGTCAAGCTTTCTCTTCATATATATATATAGTCAGCTAAAGAACGAGAGCAAGGGATTTTGAGAGCTTCAATTATCAACACCCAATTACGTACACACCCCGTTAAACCTGGCTCAACATTTGCCAGACTCGAAATACACCAACGGACCTTCATTACCTCCCTCGAATTCTTCACTTTCTCGACATTCTAATCCTCCCGTAATGCACGCTAATAATCACGTCACTGAACCAACGCGCACTCAAGTTTTCCGTAATACAATATTCATTTTTTCCGCGTCTTCAAAGTTCATTAATTTTTTCATCCAAAAAAACGTTTTTTTTCATTTTTAAAATAATGCACGAGTTATTCGAAATGATTAAGTTTGAAGTTTGATCAACGAAATAATATTGCTGTATTATAAAATTGACAAATATTGATTAAAAAAAAAAATAAGATGAAGTTTTGTGATCTTTGTTCGCGAAATTTGTCAATATATCTTCTCTGGCAGTGTTTATGGATCTGACTAAATAAGATCGAGGATAAATAAAGAATAAAATAATTAAATTTGTAGCGAATAAAAAACTCACCTGAGAGAGAACCGTCGTTGGGATGGAGATGATGATTGTTGTTGGTGAGGGAAGCGTTATTGTTGTTCTCGTTGCTGGGTGCGGTAACGGTACACAATTTACCACCCTCGAGTACATCGTGGTCGTGTCGACAGAATAAACCGTCGTGTCGTAATGCAAACTCATCACCGGTCGTCAACGGTCTCATACAGGCCGAACAACGAAAACACTCGATGTGATAAATCTTGCTCTTGGCTCTCATAACGTAGTCCGTTTTGCTGAACGACTGACTGCACTTGTCGCACTTTGCACCGAACAAACTGCGTACATTTGTAATTTCGAGATATATTAAAAAATGGTTATAACATTTTTCTGCACGAATAAAATATTAGATCTGCCATGACATTTTGCATTGATATTTTTCTGTATTTTAACATGATCAAACCATTTTTCAAGGACTTTCACGCTGCTGTATTTCTTTCGTGAATATTTATTCGAAATGAAAAAAAAAAAAAACAATGATTGATCGAATATTGATATTCGGTCCAACGAAATGCTCTCGATTTGTTCAATTATCCTCGATTATTTTCGTTTCGTACGAGCGATAAAGATTTATCTTTGAGAATCATGAATATTATATTGGCACGTGCACGCGAAACAGAAGCTATGGAATGACGTTTTAACGAGAAAATGATTGAAATGACGTAAGGAAATAGTGTGAAATTATTAGAGACATAAACGTGGCACAAATCGAGTATAAATTTAATGGGTTTAAATGGTGAGCGAATATCAGCGCATATTTGCCGGTACATATCTGTATATATATATATATACTGTCTCGTAACTATAAAACGTGTCCTCGTTTTCCCCTGGCGCGTTTCATTCAAACTGTACAAGACAGAAACTAACAAACTGCACGTCCGCGCGCCCGTCACTCTTCCGTCTCGTTTTTATTTTCACTCGTTTGCTTTTCTTTTTTTTCTCTCTCTCTCTCTCGTTTTTTTTTTTTTTTTTTTACTCATCACTCTTTTTTACTCTCTCGCATTCTTTCACTTCTTTTTCTCGCGCGGTAGCATGCTTTTTTTTTTCGCTCGCTTTACGCTCCATCTTTTTATTTTCACAATTCTTTCTTTCATTCCCGTCCGACAGTAGATTTACCCGTCTGTCTATCGCCCACCGATTCAACCCTTTAACCGGATACGCGTGTCGACTTCTTGTCGCTTCGACCTACCGGTGGAATGATCGATTTAAATAAACAGAGACGAGCCTCGGTCTCTCGGGACACGAACACATGAACAATTTTTTTTTTTCTTCTCTTTCTCGTCTTCAATTTCGGAAGAAAAAAATCTCGTATCACGCTAGACAGAATGACTTGATACGCGGCGAAAAAAATTTAAGTTCGACGGGAGTAAGAAAACTTTTATTTCGAATTTGATTTTCAACGATTCTTTTCTTTTATTTCTCTTTCAATGAGATTTATTCTATAAAGTTTGAGTCAAATTATTGAGTGATTTTGTGAAATTTTAAAAATCGATAAATATACGCACCTAACGTAATCACGCTTGCAGTAGGTCTTGCCGTCGCGTACAAAACACGTGCAGCTTTCATCAAGAAATTGCTTGCATTCGGCGCACTTGAGACAGGCGGCGTGCCATTCGAGATCGGGCGCGACCCTCAGAATCCACTGATCGTGAATTTCTCCACCGCATCCGACGCACAGTGAACTCTTTCCTGTAGAAATAAATACTTTATTTAGTTCTCACTTATTTCCTGGATTATCAATGTGTATATAATGAATTAACGTACAGACACATTTCAGAAGAGTTTTTCGTGAAATTATTGGGCAGCTTGTGATCGGAGTATCCGAGATTTTTTACAATTTTTTTTTGGTTTTTCAAAAATATCTTTCACCATTTAATATCGACGAACGACGTGGTTAAATTTTGAAGATTCACTGCTGTAGATTTCGAACGTTTTCTATTAAAGATTGAACGGTTTCAGCCAGCACGTATATCGATAAAGAAAAGTTGTTGAAAAAGTTGTTGATCCGAATGAATGAAAGTTCCATTTGGTTGAACGAAAATGTAACAGATTCGATTATATTTTTGTCAAATTAACTTAATTTTTTGCTATATCGGGGTCCAATTAAATAGGGCTTTTTTCGATGAACAAATTTTTGTTTTTTTTTTCTCACTTTTTCCTTTATAAGAAGCATTCGAAAATGTGACATTTCTTGCGATTACTTTGAAACTATTATACAGATTCTTTTCGGTTTGAATTGTTGAAGGAAATTAGTCGGAATTTATTTTAAAAAACAAGGATTTTAAAGTTAAAATAAGAAAAAAGAACAAAATCGTTTTTATCAATAAAAATATTGAGTTCAACATGAATTATCTGATGAACTAAACGTTTACCGTTTAGTTCATCAGATAATTGAGATCCGAATGAATATTTCATGAAAATACCGTTAAAATTGTTTTAGTTAGATAAATGGTACTAGAGTAGTTGATGGATGTATAAAAAAATTTCATAATTTAATCGAATAAACTAAATTGTAAGCCATTCAACAGGAAAAACGTTGAATCTACCTATTTCTCGTCCAATACACTGAATTCAGTTCAACGTTCAAACTTTTTTGTCGCAGTATGTCATTGTGACATTTTTGGAGATGTATCGATCGATAGAAAATAAAAGTGACTATTGAGAGATGCACGATATTGAGAGATGCACGATTCTTGTTATTTCTAAAACTTTGAACTTTCAAACAGCCATTTTTCTTATTGTTTCATAAATCTCGATATTTTTTTGAAATGTAACCAGATTATTCAGATGTTTGGCAAGTTTTTTATCAAATTTTTCATGTTAATTACACTAATCAATACGATTTTTTAATCTACTCGGAGGATAATTTTTTTCTTATTGGTTTTAGGTTTTTAATAGAGAAAATTATGATTTTGCATTTCTCACACTCGTTCATTCTACTTTAATACTGTAGTCACTTTTCTCAAAAGAAAAAATCCGCACTTGGAGGCTTGAAGAATAATAGTGAAAACGAAATTTAGTCACGGACACATGAAAAAATACAATTTAAAAAATATCGTCATCCTAGAAATTAAAACAACCTTTAGAAAGTATAATTGGTAGTTCTTGTTGCTTTTAGAGTTGCAGAATCAGGATGCAAAGACTTCATTTATGGCTCAGTTATAAAATAACGAATTTCCAAAATTTTTCATTCTTATATTTTCATATTTGCTGTAAGGAGATTGGCTACACACAACAATGTTGCCGTGTTAAAAGCATAGGAAAATTCGAATTAGAATTTAATGAAATTTGGTGAGCATATTCTTTTGGATTAAATACGAATATACAAATTTTTTAAGATTTTTCTTCTACATAGTTTTCGAGTAATTTAACACTAGAGTAAGCATAGGATTCTGATATATATAGGTATATCTTTTGCATATTGTAAACTCCAATAATTCGACAACTATGTGGACGAAAAATTTGAAAAAATTCGTGTCATTGCATTTGATGCTAAAGAATGTTATCACTAAATTTTATTAAATTCTTATCATATTGTCGTATGTAGCCAACCTCCTTAATCACACAACTTCTATCATATCCTATATTTTCAGTTGATAACAACATCGTTCTCTCCATTACTAAATTTCTACGAGTTGTAATTGTTTCTTTAAAACCACTATGAACTGTGTTGTGAGCGTTAGATAAAGAAAACAATTGAGAAAACTAGTTAGCCAACGAGGTGTATCTACTGAGCCCAATTATTCGACCGTTTTGCTCAATTACTTAAGTAGATCTTATCGCAATTGGACTATTATTTTTGGAAAAAAAAAAAAAACATATATCGGTTCTACATCAGACCTTGCGACGGTTTGCCACTCACAATTCAATAATATATGAATGAAGATTTATTAACATCTGGCGCAAAAAATAAAAGCAAACGAACTATCATGAAATGAGAAATTTGCCGATGCAGATTTTATCGTTCACGCCGTTTTTATAAGTTTTCACCGTAATTTCATATTCCATTGATGTTGTTGAAATAAATTTCCCGAATGAAACGAAAATCGATGAGCAACAGACAGAGTTGAAATAAAATTTTTTATAATCATAAATAACGAAGTGAAAAGAAAAGGGAATGAATGAAGGAAGGCACGAATGGCAAACGTGTGAATAAATCGGTCGATCGATAAATACGAAGATTGAGTAAATAATGAAATAAAGATTCAACGATTTTCATGCATACATGCTAATAGCGCGCGTTTGCATTTGAATAATCTTGTGCTCCGCGAGAGATCCCCAAAGATCTGAAGGAATATCCCAGTTTCACCTTTTTTTTTCCCTCTCTCCTCGCCTCTTTCCCTCTCCTCTTTTTTCCTCGTAACTCGAGTGAGAGGAGGCGTAAAAGCAGCGAGACGTAGGCGGTACATACGAAGATGATGATTCTGTAAACCTCACAGGGATTCCCCGCAGACTCCACCCAGAGGAAATTCCTCGCGGCGCGCGCATTTTCTCCGAATAGGTTGGCAAAGGGGATTCCGGCGAGAGGAGATTTAACGGTGGGAGACAAAAGGGGCTCGCCGAAGAGAGGGGAAATCCCGCGGAGTGTAGAGAGTGCGCATGAGAATGAGCGCACTATCGCGGCGTCTGCGTTGTGCGTCGGATCTGCCGAGGCGCACGCGTCTCTTCGGCTTCTCTCTCGACATCGTCTTCAGTCCCGAAAGATATCGTCGACGTGACTGCGACTGCTTATTTCTCAATAAACATATCGTTTTTACCATTTTTTTTTGTCGGTTACTTTTCGATCGAGGCTTAAGACACACGTAAAATGAAAAGTACAAAAGATTTTTTTGAGAAAAACACATCAATGTTTTAAGGAGTGTCATTTCGAACGGTGGTCAAAGTCTTGGAACTGAATTTTCGATAAAATTCAGTTCCAAGCAAACGATATAAATCAGCCACAAACGATTGCGAGTATTTCTCCCCAAAAACGTTTGGTCACTTCTTGAAATACACTTTTCTCGCAGGATTCAGTCACGAGTCTCTCGTTGGATCTCGTTCTGCGTCCAAAGCTTAAATCGAACATGCCAAAATTTAGCCAACGTTGATCCAACGGTTTGTGGAGTACCAGAGATATCGGAGCGAAAAACGAAACGTACGTAGACTCTGTAGGATGAAAGAGAGAAAAAAAAACAGTAAAGAACAGAAAAAGAAGAAGAAGAAGAACAAAAAAAAACAAAAAACAAAAAAAAGACCGGGAACAGAGGAAGAAAAAAAAATCGAGCGTAAAATAATCGCGAGAAATAACACGGGCAAGCGTTTTTTTTACAAGACGTGAAACTTGTTCGAGGATTTGGAAACGTTCAGCTAGCACGGTGGTCGTTGGAGTTCCACGATATCACATACGTATATACACGTATATATAAACTTACGTTCCTATGTGTTTGTAGCTTTTAAACGAAAAGGCGTAAGTCAGCAGATTTCACTCTCGAGCTTACGCGAAACCCTGCTTTTTCGTTTTCTCGCACAATATCCATGTGTATAAAGTACGTACACATAGAATATACAGAATCTTGGTGGATTCTCTCGCGGCTGCTGCAGATTTGGCCGATCGGCTTCTCCCCTTTTTCCTTGTACCACGATCTCCCGGTCTGTATCCTACTATATTGTTATCGACGAAACACGAACCGAGCACAGTCACTGGCATGTTTTTTTTTTCTTTTCCGATAAATTATATCGAAGAAAAATACACCGTGTCAATGGCTCATTATTGCACTATTTATTCTGACCTCTCTCCCCTTAAGGAGGGTGGCTACATACGACAATATGATAAATATTTAATAAAATTTAGTGACAACATTCTTTAGCATCAAATGCAATGACACAAATTTTTTCAAATTTTTCGTCTACACAGTTGTCGAATAATTGGAGTTTACAATATGCAAAAGATATATCTATATATATCAAAATCCTATGCTTACGGATGTCAACTCTAGTGTTAAATTACTCGAAAACTATGTAGAAGAAAAATCTTAAAAACATTTGTATATTCATATTTAATCCAAAAGAATATGCTCACCAAATTTCATTAAATTCTAATCATTTCGAATTTTCCTATGCTTTTAACATGGCAACATTGTTGTGTGTAGCCAACCTCCTTAATTCAACTGCTGTGATTTTTCCTCAAATTCATAACCCTCTACGGAACTGTCGCATTACTGAAAAGGTCGTTCATAACCCTCTACGGAACTGTCGCATTACTGAAAAATGGCGATTAAAATTTATCTGCAATTTTATTGTTTACCGCACGTACATTTTTTGACGGAATATTGAAATTTTGAATAATTTTTCGAAAATGTTGTTTCTTTATTTTTATGAACATATGAACAAAATCGTTGATATTTTGTTGTTGTTGTATCGACATTTGTAATATTTTTCAGCGATTTAATTCAAATGCGAACAAATCTGGTATGATTCTTTGAAAAATATGTTATTCGAAAAAGAATTAAAAAAAAGTTAATGTTGATAAATTCGATCGATTTTATTGAACGAAAGTAAAGCGATTGGAAATAAAAATCGATAGAATATTGTTAATGAATTGGAGTAAAACAGAGCTGATAGATTCTAAAGGTCGAAGGTCGAAAGTAAGGTCATGGGATGGCAGATGGAATGTCCCATATGTTCATATACATACGCAATTGTACATTTGTGGATTTGTATATGTATATGATTCGGCTGACCACCGTGAAATTTCTTTTCGCTTGTACAAGGAAATGAGATGAAAAAGGGATAAAGATGGAGTGAAAAGGAGGGAGAGAATGAGGAAGAGAAAGAGAGAGAGAAAGGAATTGAGGAGGAGAGGGAAAGAAGGACAGGAGTCGGTGGCGGTGAGGGCAAGTTCGGTCAGGATCAAAGGAGATCGAACGAGAGTGTTGGCGGCGTCCCATTAGCTTCCAACGACGAGACGACCACCTCGCTCCGTGTCTTCCGAAGAGCCGGATAGCTGTGTGTGTGTGTGTGTGTGTGTGCGTGTATGTCGTACGCGACATAAACCGAGCGAGAAAGAAAGAACAAGCGATTCGAGGCAAGTTTGTACGCGAGAGAGAATGAGCAACACCGAGAGTAAATGAGAGAAAAAGAAAGAGAAAGTGAGTACGAGGAGGCAAAAGAAAAAAAAAAAAAAAAACAAAAAATCAAAAGTGAGATAAAAAAAGCGAGAGAGAAAACAAAGTACAACCACGAGGCAGGAGGACACGAGTTGCTCCTGAGGAGCAAGAATATGTAGTCTTGCTGTGCAAACAAATTTCCCTTTTTTATAATAATAATAATACTATATTTGTATACGTGCGTACTACAAAAAAACGAGCAAAATCTAGCATTGCCTTGTTTCTTTAAATTCCTCAATTTTTTTTTCTTCTCATTTCGTTCCCCCTTCCCATTATTTTCTATAAGCTACGTCTTTAATTCCGGGCGAACGACGTTTTTGTAGCTTTCGATATGTAGGTTTTAGAACACGTACATCGAGATTAAGTGAAAAGGGTTGAAACCTGTCGTTTGCAGAATATTTGCCTTTGTGGTTACTCATGTAGATCGAGCGCAGGCATCGTTCGCTCGCACTTTCTAACGAGGGAGTCACGTCGTGATAGTATTATATAATTAAGGGTATTACTCAACCCTTATCGTAACCCTAATGATTTAACTATCAGTTTGTGCTTAGATTCGTATTCATATAAATCTATAGATTCAGGTGGGCGCATAGAAACGTTTATGTATGGATGAAAACGTTTATGAAGAGGGTTGATGTATAGTTTTATCAAATTAAGAGATGATATCTCATTGATTTGTTTTAATTTTCAACACTTTTATTACTCGAATATGGATTTTTCGTTAGTAAAATTGAGAGTGTTGAAAGTCTACCGACATATCGGATTGTTCGTAACAGAAGTTTCAGCGACACGTCGGTTTGAATGAAAAATGAATCCGGGATTAATCTAATTGTGATTAATTTGACGGGAGTGAAATTTTATCGTATTTCCGATGTTCATATTTTCACCGAATGTGTATACTCTGTACTTGAATTTGAATATAGGTATATGCAGCACGTATATGTGCGGAACGAAAGAGGGAAGAAAGAGAGAAAATAATAGTGGGAAAATTTAGGTACGAAAAGGATATAGCTCATGTAAGAAGGAACACGAGAAGAGAAAAAGAATGGTGGCGAGAACGGCGCCGAGCCGCGTGTCGTCGATGTCTGCTTGGCAGTTCAGAGACGCCGACCGGGTGTCCCGCGCGTTCCTTCGGTATTTCATTAACACCTCCGCTAATTATTTTCCTCCTTTTTCTCTCTCTCTGCCTCTTCTCTTTCTTTGCTCCCGCTTATTTCAGCTCCATCCACCAATTCATTTACCTCTACAAATCGTAAGATTTCATCTTGAGCTTCCTTTGTAAAGATACTAATATATCCGGGAATCAAGATTTTGTCAAATAACCTTTATTGCCTAACGTCAACAGCTTCTCAAATTGACTCATTGATTTGTACGATCGTTATATTCCTCTCCCTCTCTCTTTCTCTCTCTGGCTCAGTCTCTAATCGTCTTTTAAGCGCCTATCAAAAAATTTGTCTTTTTTTTTTCCCGGTGTATTTCCATGTCCAACCAATTGTTGATTTATCATCAGACCTTTGCCGGTTATCGCCGCTCGAAACTTTGCAATCGAAGTTTTTCAACGGTTGCGTGACCGCGTCGATTCTTGATAATAGTAATTTTTGCACACGTGCCATTCTTTTTCACCATTATCGCAATTACCATCGATCGTGTTTATGCTCCCGATGTATTGTCATTTTAATCTATACTAGGAAAAAAGGAGTCTTGAAAAAGTGGTAAAACATTCGAGCTGGCTGACCAATAATTATTTCAACAAATTGAAAGGCATTAAAAAACGTTTTTTTTTTTCTTCGTTATTTATCGTGGAGGACAAAAATGAAGTCGTTCGAATTGGGATCGAAAGAAATTAATATCGAGTAACGTTTGAATTTCGTTGGGCAATTAAACGTTGTTGAAATATATTGTCGCTGGCATTTTGGCAGACTCTCGAAGCGCTTTGAACCTGAAGAAAATGATTCAGTGAGGCATGGAGACTGGAAGAAACTTATAAAAGTGAGTAAAGCCACTGATGATGCATATAAGATCATTAGCGGTGAGCATCGGACATTCTCGAATGTTTTTTTTTCACGGCTCTTTCCTCTCTTTTTTTGTTTCTTCTCGGTTTCTCTTTTTTTTTTTCTTCGGGTTGCGATAACGAAAAACGAGTCATCGTCGAAAGATGCAGGACCGGGCGCGTCTTCTCGTGTGTCGCGGACATTTGCCCTCTCTTTCTCTCTCTCTCTCTTTCTCTGACGCCTTGTTGTCGCGACAGGGGAAGCGGGGATCAGGGAAACGAGACAAACGAAAGTTATGGCGGTTAGAGTTGCGCGTTGCGCGAGACACGCGACCCCAAATGAAATATATCTATTTATACAAATATATATATATGTGTGTGCGTGTGTGTGTGTGTGAATTTGTATTTTCCTAACAAAATGGGCCACTTTTGTGAAAAACATTTCTTATACAGGTTTTTAAATTCATTTTGATGTATTACTTTTAATCGTAACACGAATCAAAACCAGCCCCACATCGATTGGTGCATGATTGTGAAAACAAAACGACTCTACACTTTTGTGGGGTTCGAAATAATTTTCTACAAGGTCGAATATAACGTTAACTCGAATCAAATACACATAAAAATGTTACTTTTTCCTTACTTCTCGTGTCTGCAATATAAAAGTCCTATGGAATAACTATATTCGATCGTGTTTTTTTTTTGTGGGACCAGAAGAGAAGCACGATAGTCCGATCGAGTTTTTTCGCGCGCGCTTAAAGCAGCAGCTCGTTTCGATTATACGCTAGGCAAGTATCTCTTGTGGCGCCGCCAGTTGGCGGAAAATAACAACTCTAGGGTGACAAATGGCTTCCGTACCACATGTTAACTGTGTCGAAATGTCAACAGTGCTGAGTAAAAACTCTTTGAATGTTAAAAAAAAATCATCAAATCGCAATTGTTGTGTCGTGGGGTGTACAAGTGTTGAGAGAAAAAGTAATGATGTACATTTTTATACTTTTCCTAATCGACCATGGGAGTCAGAACGAAGGAAATATTGGATAAGTGTTGTCCGTCGTAACACGTAAGTTGCTCTTTTGATTTGAAATATTCGACTAGTGTTTTTTTTTCGAAAAGGATATGAAAATACATAGATTTCAAATAAAACAGAAAGAATTAGAATGAAATCCTTGTTAATGGCTGATTTGTCACAATTAATCTTTCATTTATTCCAGTTCAGATGGTAAGCCATGGAAACCAAGTCAAAATTCAAGAATTTGCAGTCTTCATTTTTGCAGAGGTGAAAAATCTAACAATCCTGCAAGCGATGCATACAATCCAACAATCTTTCCTTCCGTCTACAAAACGACAAAAAATTTAAATTCAAAAAGATCAGAAAGATTAGCAGCAAGAAAAAAAAAATTACAGGATGTCACAGCTGGTTCCACAGTGCTCAATAATTTTATTTGTAAGTTTAATTTACAATATTTGCCAAAAAACTACTGATTCCATAAACAATTCAGATGTATTATTTCATGAAGGTACAAACGAGGCAGGAATCTCCACTGAAACCATGGGCTCAATGGATGATTGTTCCAATGGAGGAAATAATTTTGAACATGTGGCTACCCAAACCGAACCAATTTTTTTCGATGATTCACCGATACATGATGATGGCCCATCAACATTGTTTTGCTGGCAGAATTCAGTTACTAATGAAGCTTCCACACAAACATCTATCGTCTTGACAAAAAAGTGCCACAATAAACTGTTGATACCACTACCAAAAACAACTAAAAATGTTCGTGTTGGCTCAGACTATCCATCAAGAATAGGATTTGGAGGATTCGAGGACGTAAAAGACGACACAACGATGAAGCAACTGGGAGGAATATCCTTATCTTTTTTTCAAGTGTTACTGGCATTTATTCAACCGCAAGAAAAGGGACAGCCAGCCTTTTACAGAATTTTGAATGGACAGAATAGACTGCTATTGTTTTTAATGAAAATGAAACTCGGATTAAGCTTTGGAGCAATCGGATGCATTTTTAAGGTTTCAAAAACAACTGCTTCGAATATATTTTATGAAGTTCTTGAAACTCTCTATGAAAAGACGAAAACTTGGATATTTTGGCCTTCGAGGGAAGCAGTAAAAGAAATTATGCCTTCAGCGTTCAAGAATCATCCTAATTGTCGTGCCATAATAGATTGCACTGAACTTCCGTGTGACACTCCACCAACTGTTGAACAACGAATCCATATGTACTCGAGATATAAAGGCGGCTTCACAGTCAAGTTCTTAATTGCTATTTCTCCTTCGGGCATGATCACCTTCATTTCTAAAGGATATGGTGGTCGCTCTACTGATGGATTTATTACTAATGATTCCGGATTCATAAGTCTGGTGGAACCTGGTGATGAAATTATGGCAGACAAAGGATTTCCTCAAATAAGAACGGTACTTCTCGAACGTCAGTGTGTACTCGTAATGCCTCCATTTGCAATGAATCCTCAATTTACAGCGGAAGAAGTTTCTCAGGGTTATTCGATAGCATCGGTTCGAATTCACGTAGAGAGGGCTATTCAACGGGTAAAAATTTTTTGTATTTTACGTCATATTTCTATAGAATTATTAGAATACATAGATAAAATCATGTACATTGCCTGTGTACTGGCAAATAACAAAGAACCAATCATTCGGTTCGAGGCTCCATACTCGGAATAAAACTTCAATGAAAAACGAGATCTTTTTAAATGTATTTTTATAAAATTCCACAGCATAAAAACTTTATAGAATTAACAACAAATTATAAACTTTTGTATTCATAAAATTTCCCATAGTTATTAATAAACTACTGGTATGTAACACTTAGTTTTATACTCGTTTTTATCCCGTTCATTCGGTTTCTTCCTCCATTCTCGTTTCAAACAACTGAATGTAGTACGAGAAATAAAATTTCTCTATCTTTGGAATGAGAGTACTCAAAAACTCTTCATTCCGTGGAATTTGCAGATAAATTGACTGCAATTTTGAATAAACAAAAAAATGACAAATTTTCACAGCGACGATGTACATTGATACTTGAACTTGAGTATAGTACTTGTGACTAGCCAGCAGTTCAAGTTTATCGTTCTCATTCCATTTTAAAAATGCAACAAAGCTTTTGCGATTAGGAAAATCGATTATTACTGAGTCTTTACAAGAGTAAGGACATTTAATTTCCAGTAATTCGAAATCAGCTCCGTTAAAAATGAATCCATCCGGACTGCAAGCAAGAAATGGTTGTTCAAGTGAGATTACCAAACCTGATTCATAGACCTCATGTTGAATCAATTTTGAAAAAAAGTCCCTTGCATGAGGTTCTGATTGTAGACCGTAACGCATGGCTTTAGTCGTTATTTTTTTGTTCGAATTCCCTATGAATCTTGAAGCGAGAGATTCGTAATCTTTGCGTCTTGTTTTAATGTGATGGACCTTCTCACTGCAGGTTATTCTCACCCGTCGTTTCTCAAACCAAATTTCTGTTTGAGATTGATTTAAAGAATCAAAACAGATATCGATCCATTGCTGCTCATTCACTTTGATGTTTGATTCAAAAAATGAAAAATAATTTTCAGGGCATCCAATTTTTGTCAATTGTCGCGTACCATCTTGAAGTGTCTTGTATTCGGAATAATTGTAAACATTGAAGACACTTTCTTTTTGCAAATGAAGTAATTTCGAAAACAATTCGCGATTAGATGCTTCTTTTCTTCGCTTAGCGTGTTCTCTTTCTTCTTTCTCCTGAATACAATTTTCTTCAGCTTTCAGCATAGCAATCATCGCACAATTTTCTTGTCGATGAACATCTGATACATTCTCAACATTTTCATATGTATAAAATGTCTTATTTGCAATATTTCCTTTCTTGGAAGGGAATAGAGTCTCAATCGTACATCCTTTTGCATATTTTTGGAGCTGTTGCTCTGGCGGACGATTCCAGATCATCGGTTCATCTGTTTTCGATGTTGTGTGCTCTTCATTTACGTAAACACACAATGCAGCAGCATGTTTACAAAAAAGTATGCCTGCCTTGCACGTACAGTGTGCACTTAGTACAGAGCGTCCATTTTCTTGATCTATCTACAAAATAATGCATTTTATCGTTTATTATTTGAATTCTCAAAAATTGTGTAATGACCTTCACAGTGCAAAAAATTTTGTTTCACCTCTACGGTTGGAGAATAAATATTTTCTTTTTTTAAAGTGCTTCGAGCACCCGGCGTTTCTCTCAACACCGAACCACTAATATTTCGACCATTGTCATCAATTATTTCTTTGACATTACTCACGTGATAACTTTTTACTAATTTTGTACCTTTAGAAATACTTTTGGGACGGAAAATGCTTAAATCTACTGGCTGGAACGAGTTTGTAATTACGTGAGTCATTTTCTTTGAATTTTGTTGTATGATCGTTTGACAGGTTGTGGCACGCGCGCATTCTGTTATCCGCCTAAAGTTGCGCGTGAATGCCATGGGGTGGCGCACCGATCGACTCAGCGAGATACTTGCCTAGCGTATAGACAGAGAATGAGTGTGTGTGTGAAAGAGAGAGAGAGAGAGAGAGATCAACGGGACGCACTAAATTTAGGATATGTACATGCCTAAATGACCGACAGAACGATCGAGGATGCGAGAGGAAGGAAGAGAGAAAGACAGATAGGAGGACCAGAGGAATAGAAAGAGGCGGAAGATGTCAGTCTCTCCTCCTGGAAGACTCGACCACAACGTAGAGCGATCGTTCTTTAATGTAACGTTTTTTTTTCTCTTATTTTATTTTATTTTAATTCGTATGTATATATATATATATATATATTTTTATTTTTTTTTAATTTTTTTTTTATTTTCGTTGATTCGGCATCTTTCTTTCTCGCTCATGTAGTTCCATAGCGTTCGATATCCGCCGGACGAAATTTATGTAGGTGTTGGCCGTGGCTTTTATCAGCAGCCGGCATTCCTGTGCGTCCAGAGAGCCGGCGCCCTGGCGTCGCTCCCCCAAGAGCAGGTTCTAATTCGTGCGACTCTTTTCTGACTCAGTCAGTTCCTTCTTGCTTTTACAGCTCGCTCGCTGCTTCTTCTGACACTTCTTCACTCTATCCATATCTATATCTATATTCTTCTCTTTCTCTCGCACTTTATTTTTTATGTTTTTTTTCACCTCCTTCTTCTCACTGTTTCGTTACTGCCTCTCCCTCTCTCTACTCATCCCTCAAACTCGTTCTTTATCTCACCCTTCGCTCTCCACCTTCCTCTATTTCGCTTGCCGCTCGCCACAGTCGCCCCCTTCGCTATCTTCTTTTCTCTCTTTCTCAATTGCTTTTGTTTCAAGATTTTACTGTAACGCTGTGTTCACGTGGTTCTTTTATTTTCTCAAAAATTAGCAAATTTTGTTTTTTTTTTTGTTGAAAAAATTGGGATAGGCTTTGACCAAAAATCCGGAATGTTGATCGATTTTTATCAAACTCAACGATAACGTCGATCAAAGAAATAATAATACACGAGAAGTTCTCTCATTCAGGTTGAAAGTTCTTCCGAATTCAATTTTTTTTTTCTTCAAAAAAAAAAAGCATGAAACTCGTAGACTTTGATGGGGCCAGGAAATGTCATGGCAGTAATTTCGCAACACTGGTGCTTTCGAGGATAAGAAATTATTACAGCGAAGGAATATCCAAGCGATTTCAATTCTATCATACGCGTATTACATTATTATTTTCATGCAAATGTACAATTATAGAAGAGAATTCTCGGCAGAATCGAGAAGCGAAAACTCTGTCCTTGCTTGAAATTTTGAGGAGGCAGAGTATCCATGTGGCTGCAGAGCCAATTAGTCGCGATTGCCTATCAGCGGAGAACAACGAATTGTCCCCGTTCCTTGTTACGCTCATAATCGTACACGTACATATATATCTTCTCGTGTACCTGTACATTCGCATATATTTATACACGTTCGATGATCTTCCTCCCAAGAGTTTTCATATGCACACGGTTGGGCTTATTCTCGTGTGCCCGCCCACGATTTACCCTCAGCTCGACGACAAGCTACCAACTGTGCGAATTTGCTCACCGGATAGGATCCTTCGGAGGTAAATGAAAAATAAATGTAAAAGGTAAAAAATAAGAAATATTCGAGGGATTGTTTAGTGAATTTTGAGAAATGATGATTCGAGTATTTTACTTGTTTAAATGAAAGACCGAATACGTTGTAGCGATCGTTGGAGAAAATTTATCCGAGGAATTTTGTACAATCCGTACTCGGGGACGAATATATATATCGAAGCTTTCATAATTTCCATTCGATTCGAATTCGTGTTATTTCCTTTCGTCAATTGTTTTTGCCTGTTGATCAGTTGTTGGCATGGCAATGCTTAATATTTAATTTTCTGAGGTAAAGAATTTAAGGATAAAATCATCGACGGGTTTTACAAGGTTTTATCTTCCATGGATCATTGATTTTCTGTCATTGTCACAGAACTCATTGTGTTTGAAAAACAAACGTTTGTCAAACTTCCAAATCGAAAATGGATCATTGAAAATTCAAATTTTCTCATTTCGATTTGTCGTTAATCTTTTCTTTTTTTTTTCATCAATCTCGCAAAACTGCGTAGCACAGTAAGTACGTAGAAAAATGTATATTCTGAGGTAATGAATGAGGGTAAAAATATACGGATTATCCGGGGCTTAGCTTTCCGGAAACAATTTAACGTTTTTGTTGCCTCTTGACGATGCGTAATTGTATGCGCTGCGGTAGATGACATAAATCGTCGTATATGGCAATTGAAACTTACACTTTTACGATCTCAACGGAGGCTCGTTGACCGACGACATCTCTTTCGAGCGCCTCGGTTTAAAGGAATATAAAAAGTTACGGGGTTAAAGAAGAAAGAAAAAAAAAAAAAAAAAAAAAGGAGAAGCGGAGAGAGTGGCGCCTATATATGGGGATGGTCAGCGACACCGTAGTACAACAATTGTGCATGCAGCGCCACAACGTCCTACCAAACTGACCAGTGAGGTTTCTGAGGGAGGGAGAAAAATTGCAGAAGAGTAACGAAGAGGGCGGTCAGGGCTTGGCTCTTTCACCTCTCTTTCTCTATCCTGTTTCCCTCTCTTATTCTTTTGTTATCCTTTTCTCAGTCCCTTTTTCGACTTTTTTCCTTTTTTTCTCTCCATTCGCTCTTCCTTATACTCGTTCCTCTCCTCATTCACTTTCCATGTTATTTCTTGTCTCTGTTCTGCTTTTTTCTCTCCTTCTCTCCTTCTCTTTTCTCGTTCTGTTCACTTTACGTATCGTTCCTTCGCCTTCCCTATTTTTATCTTCGATTTTTCTTCTTTTTTTACTTTCTGTGATTTTCTCCATCATTTCGTCACTCCTTTTGTCTATGTTCGACATTTTTTTCACCTTTTTTCCATCTCCTTTTTCATACTTCTTTCGCTTCTTCACTCTTGCCGTTGGTACTTCCTTTCATCCTTCCTTTCTCTCTCTCTCTCTCTCTCTCTGACTCCCTTTCTTTATCCTCTCCTACTTCTTCCGTTACTTCTCGTTTTTCACCTTCTTCCTGTCTCTTTCTAAACACGCAGCTCCCGAGATCGACCGCTGGCGCCAGAGTTATTTACCCAGAGGAATCGATAGGCCTCGGTGGTAATCTCGTATCATTAGTGAGCCTTGATGAATAGAGAAGTGAAATAAAAAAAAAAAAATCAAGCGGAAGGGAGCTAGAAAGAGAAAGAAAGAGAGAGAGAGAGAGAGAGAAACTTTTAAAAAAAAAGTTTACTTTCCGCGTCCTCGAGACAAAAAAGGTAACGACCGTAAGGACGCGCTCTCTCTCTCTCTCTTTCTCTGTACCTCAATAAATCTTTGGCATCGTTTATTGTTCTCATCTCCGTTATAAATCTCATTGCGTCGTTGAAGCCTAAGATCTTGAAACACACGCGTCACGAATTCGACTAATGATCGTACGAAATTTCGTTTCAATTTTTTTTTTCAATAAATTTTTGGCATTTTCTTAATGCGCGCCTCATTCCTAGAGAATATTTTCAAAAATCATTTAATCGATTCGTTTATTATTTCAATCATGCGCATTATTTGCTCATTTACAAGCTCGCTGGTGTTGACATAATTATTAGTTGCTCGCGCAGTTGTCATCGCTTCTCATCGTTTGTATTCCGTTTTTTTTTAACTCAAGAATACGAATATAGATTGCAACTTCAATTTCAAACCTGCGGCAAGCAGTCTGCGCAAAATTATAATGAAAAATCATTTTGTAACGAATTCAAAGTCTTGTTTACTCGACCACATCAATTTATCAAATTCTATGCTATTTATAATTCATTATTTACTGCTATTTGCGACAGCGAAATGATGAATGAGTGAAAATAATTTTACGTTTAATTATTAATTTGTCATTTCTATGAATCGCTCTGTGGCTCGATGAAAGTGATGCTGCCGCCGCTTATTTTGAAATCTCTAAAAACATCTCAAATTCAATTACCTCCGTTGAAAGTGTTGAAAAACCGTAATTCTGATTTTTCATTATTATACATATTAAGCAAGCATTTTTTAACGAGTTACCGACAAAGTATTTTCTCGCTTGACACGTATTGTCAACCCGAATATTCTCGAATGACTGAAAAACTATCAATTTCAATGTTTCTACGTATCCTCGCATCGAGTTTTCTCCCTCTCCGCTAACTGTCATGTTCTTGTCAGACCCCCGGAGAGCCGTTGCCTGCGGCCACACTCCACTAAGTCACTCGCATTTGCACGAGGGCCCAGAAAAACTGTGCAAACCCCGGTCCATAAGAGCGACTTTTTTTTCATTGAGTTTTTAGTTCGTTAATACGATAAGAAAATTAAAAAAAAATTGCCTCCGCAGTCAGCGATCGATGCGCCAACCCGCAAATGGCGCAGGGCGCAGGAGGCACCGATCCCAGTACTGGTTTCGAGCGAAGCGGATTAACTTGGAAAATCTCTGAAGTCGTCAGCGCACCACCACTGGCCCAAGAAACGCTGCGACAATTTTTTCTCACCAATGCATTCACCCTCAGCCTGCTATTTTTTCAATCTCCCATTTTCCCCAGTGTCCCATTTTACCATTAACTCTACCCTACATCTATTCGTATACGACAATCGACGAGTAGAGTTTGGTAAGAGCGGCGAATAGGCCTAATTCAATTGCAACAGGACGAGTCGTTCGCTGACTCTCCGCAAACACTCATGATAATTCAATCGAGAACCCACCCTAATGCTACGGTGAACCCCTCCTACGCGTGCGGTTCTTTTCACGTATATACGAGACACCGCTCGACGTATAATAGCAATAATAATAATTGAAGTTAAAATAAATGTGGAGTGGAGATAAAAGGAAAAGTTGATGAAATAATAATGAGAGTAAACTACCATAATAATTATATATTTATTAATCATAAGGAATAACATGACGATTATTTTTTTTTTTTTTGTAAACCGATAAAACGCTAATTAATCACTGTATCGAGTTTTACTTCTATCGAGGTACAGGAGCTGTACGAATCTCGAAGTATTCCGCATCGATTTAATTTCAGTAATAAACTTTTAATGAACGATCGCTCGCAGTGTCTAATAGTTTTTCGATAATTCCTCATTGTTCATCGGCTTTTTGACATGGAAATCGATATCCGTTGGTATCAATTATTCTTTGTAATTTCTTTATTTTTTTTCGAAATTTCCGTTTGTTCAATTTATCGAATCAATTTAGTTTCGATGCTTTCGAGTAAAATTGAAGTTTAATCCGTTGACAAATATGAGAAAAAGAAAAAACAATATTCCGATTGCAGGAATAATATGAATTTCATTTGTGCACGTTTAGTTGAATTAATCGATCAATATTTGAAATTTACAGTAAACATTTTTTTTGCCAATCGCTGAATCATTCTTTTTTTTTTACGTTTAACAGATGCGAAACGTTCGTTATCATTCGATACGGAATTATTTATTTGCGAGATTGACTATTGTGTCTTGGAACTATTGCTGAAGCGCAACTTTCTACTTTAATCTATCGCTATGTCGAGCGATAACATCAGATGCTTAAGGGAACACACCGACTGCACACGTCGCGCTGCTCCGATTCATCTGTATGAATCCATCTGTGCATGTGTACATGTTTCATTGGGCAAAGTTCTCGAGAATGAGTGTGTGTATATAGACGAGCCGTAAAGTACCGGAGGGGTGCTCTGGAGAGAACGGCTCCATCTAATCTTTCAATGAGAACATCTGCACCCTGCACTTCTAATCGGCTGATGATTTCTAACCGATTGAGAAAGTGTAACGGAGACAGACTTCGAATGGAAAACATCGATGAATTCTTGGCTACATACGTGCAGTCTCATAGACACATACGCGAAGGGATGTCTCGTGTTGTGAAAGAGGGGTGACTCTTTTCGGAGCCTCCTTTTTATCCGCAGGACCTTGAACCAAGTGAACACTCTTCTGAGGGGGATTCATTTGATAGAAGACATCGAATTATTATAAGGAATATGGAACCAGCAGTCTTAGAGGCTGAAAATTCGTTGTAAATTTCGAAAAGTACATTCTATTTTTCGTATGAAATGTTATCGAAAGAGGAATCAACTGATGCACTTCCGTCGGCTTTTCGAATCTCTTTTCCTACCTGACTGTTCGGAGTCAAAGGTTTGTAGGGATGATGCGAGATTTTTAAGAGGTCAAAACATGATTAACCGTAACTATAGAGAAATGATAAGAAAAGGAAAAACGGTTTTTAGTACATACTTTGAGAGATTGGATCACCGGATTCGTCCCTTATTTTAACCGACGCAGAAATCTTAAGACTTCTCGGTGGTCCTTGAAGACCTAGATGGCCGTGTCCATGGCCGACGTGCCCTCCGACTGTGCCCGTCCGCTGCATCACGCTCGCACCCCCAATCTCGGCTACGATTCTCCCGCCGCCGCCGGCCCTCCGCAACCCACTCGCTACCCCCTTTCGTGCAATCTTGATGTTTTTTTCTTTATTCTTATATTCACAAATAAGCAACGTTTTTTTTTAGGCTGTCGTTGCGAACGACAGCCTTGAAAATTTTTCAGCGATTTTTGAAACAACGAGAGTTACGGAATATTCTACTTGTATCGAGCACGACGAGGATGCTTTTCTGTCTATTCCCTCTCGCTGGCGAGAAGTACAATCTTAATTTTCACGAAGAAAGACACGACCTCGATCAAAAAAAATCTTCGTTATCGCTCGTTTTTTCCACATCAATCCGAATCCACTTTTATTTCCTTCCCATTTATCTCAAAACCATATTTCAATGCTCTCTTCACACGATCTTCCTTCGATCGCTACTGTTATTCTTTTTTCCTCACTTTCTAAACACTCCCTTTTCCGCATATCGAGCATTTGTTTTTAAATGTTTTATCTTTCATCATTTTTATCGGACGAGCAATCATTTCCGTTTCTTATTTCCTCTTTCCTTTCCCGATCTCTTTCTCCTCCGGCTCGACCACGTGGAACTTGAAAATGACAGTTGTCACACCGGTGTTTCTATCCCCCCCTCTCTCATCCCCGTCGTTCTTTGTCTTTTCAACTCTTCTGCTTTTTCTTCTTTCTAAATTCGGTTTTTTGGTTCAGGCACTCTCGTTACGTCGTATCGTTTCTTTTAATATTTTTCAATTTTTATTCTCTCCTCTAACGCGCTTGTTTGATATCGTAACCACTTGAGAGTCAGCATCCGCTATATACTTGACTCTCGAATGTCCGGCATCTGCCGCCGGATACCGACACTTGGCTTTTTCACTTTGAGCTTCTCACTCGCGCGAGTTATAGAGCCTCTTAAATGAATGCATACATACATATATATATATATACATATGTATATATGTATATATATAATATATGTATGTATATCGACACCCACGAAGGTGCGCGTACTAAATACTATTTCGAAATAGTATAACGCCTTCCAAACATCGACATCGATGATCTTTTTTTTCTTCTCCTTCTCTTTCTACCTTTCGTTATATTTCGATGGGTGAAAAGAAGTAGAAAAAGCCACGAGATGACACTCGGTATATCGCGAATTTTCGGAGGGCTTGTTTTTCGTCACTTTTTACGCCCCGTTGGGCACACTTCCGTTCTGCAGCTTCTTTTATTCATTTATCCTGATCCACCCCTGCTCCCCGACACTGTATTTTCCTTGTTCCCCCACCAGAATATCGTTTAACACAATGGGTAAAAAAAATTTTCTCGTTATAAAGTGTCACCGGTTGAGCCACTACTTTTATTGCACTGGAGATCTCGAAACTTTTGACTATTCCAAATTTCGTGTACATGAGAATTTCGTTGCGATAAAAAAATTTTCCGCAGCTGTCGTTTTAGTTCTTGGCTTGTGTTTTATTTATTTTTCTTTTTTTTTAACAATTTCTCGCTACCGAAGTTGGATGAAATATTGATGGAAACATTGTCTCCCGGTGGGTTACTCCACTTTTGATCAAACACACTGGTTGCTGGCACCACGAAATACCGACACTTGAATAATCATGAGTCGAGCTAGAGGCGATAAGAATGATCTTGTATATCGACGAACCGGCGAAATTGAGATCGTTTTTTTTGTCGGTTTCAAGAATTTCTTGTTTATTAATATGCATATATAAATATAAATGTGATT
The DNA here is from genome assembly GCA_037576405.1 of Campoplex capitator. Lineage (NCBI taxonomy): Eukaryota > Metazoa > Arthropoda > Insecta > Hymenoptera > Ichneumonidae > Campoplex > Campoplex capitator. Next base: position 12,828,130 of record JARBWI010000322.1, on the reverse strand, counting down.
ATACACATTGATTCGTGTTCCCGTACGTGTTAACACATTGAAGAAAACCCCCCCGAAAACAGAAAAAAAAATGGTCGCGCTACTGTTTATTATTGTTTCTTAGTCGTTTTAGTTATTTATTTACTTTGATAAAAAGAAACCCCGACGATGTTGACGGCGCGGGGCCCTGAGAGGCACTGACTCTCGCGTTAGTGTGTTCCCCGGCACGTCACGGTGCCCCGATACAGCGGGACGAGCGGAAGAGAGAAAGAGCGAGCAGGGAGATAGAAAAAAGCGAGAAACCGATAGATCCGAGTCGGAGCCTCCAGAGGGCGGGACGTGGGGGCTCAGCGGGGTAGAATTATCCCCACTATTTTTATTCGAAGGTTCGATCTTTCTCGCGCCAGTTTCGCGCATCCTTTCTTTGCCCTTCGCGCAGGGCGAGACGGACGAGAGTCCTTCATTTCATCATCTCCTCCTCCCCCCCCTCTCTCTCTCTCTCTCACTCTCTCTTGCTCTCTTCTTCTTTCTCTCGCCTCTCCGGTGCTCCACCTAGTCAACAGAAATGTCCATATCATATTGTATCGTTGGCTCTGATCGTCTCGACTATCCAAGAGCAAGCGAGAACATGAGCTCTCCTCCCTCCAATTTCTATTCTCCCCTTCCTCTCTTTCGCCCCCCAAGCGAGACGTCGATTCGGCTTCCACGCCTCCACGGCTTCCCATTGGATCGGTCCACGAAACCACCAACAAAATGGCCGACAGCCCAATCGATTCCTCTCCCGCTGTATTCCCCTCTGTCTCGCACTATCTCGCTTTCTATATACACGCCAGTCGAGAGTCTCACGTGTATACGTGTTCTGCATGTGATATACCCGAGCAAAATCATCGCGACAGCTTCAACTCGAAAGAAAGACCGCGAATCAACCGATTTTTGTGGTTTCATGTCTCTTTTTTTTTATTTTTTATTTTCTCCATTTTTCCACCTTTTGTTTTCTCTTTCAGTCAGAGTGTAAATATATGCTTCATTTTCCGGAATGACAAATGTGCCTTTGGTTTGTGCGAGATTTTTATTAGACTTTCTCTTCTTTTTTCGCTCATCCGATGGACCCTTTGAGAGGTTTTTTGATTTTATTTTTACGAATACCAACGTAGTATCGATCATATACGCCCCATCGAAATATATTATATGGCTTATCAATTCGAAACATCAAAACTTTTCACCGTTCGAATAATTAGATCCGAAAATTCGGTCACTCTGCTTACACCCGCATTTAAAATTGATTATAAAGCTCCTTTTTATTACCACACATTATATCCTGGCGAGCGAAATGGCTCGCCACAATTTAGGACAAAAATTGCTCTCGGTTAAGCCCTTTCGTTTCATCGTCTATACTCGCAGCGCATGTATCTGTACATGGAACTTCGGTATACCGTGTACATAACCGGTATCGCTACTGTACACATATGTACAGAGAACATCGCTCCCCGAAGTACGTACATATATATATATACCGCCCTGTCTACCGCGCGTTTATTGCGATGGCCCAGACTTTTCTTCATCTCCATTTCGACAGCAAACATTTTTTATCATCCCACCACTCTCTTTGCCAATCTTCAATTTTTTTTCTTTTCTTTCAACTCTTACATTTTCAAAGATAAGAACGAAGCAGAAATCTTTGACCTGAGAGGGGGGGAGTACTTGGCTACTGTATGTTTGTTTCGTTATCTTTCGCGACCTGCTTCTAAGGACTATCAACGCGCAAACGAAGTCACCAATAATTTTTATCCTTTCCAAGTCTCAGCAAATTTGTACAGCTCGACCATTCAAATGTTCAGCAGCACTGGAAATTCGCAATAGAAAAGATCAATAAATATGAGGCTTTTCACGCCCCTTTCACGTTCCAAAATCCCAACGCTTTTATTCGCTCGTACGAATTTTTTATGTCTCTACCTATTTCTACAAAAAAAAAATGAGCGGACTCGTATTCTTTTGCATTTTTTACAACTCAAATGCGCAGGCAGCCGGAAGAACAGATTGGAAATTCTCGTTTTCTAGATTTTTCATTCAATTTAATCCGCGCTTTTTCAAATCCTATGACAACTCGAATAATCGGGACGTCTATCGCGCTGTTCTACTCGTTGCCAAAGTGTCTGTTAAAAAAGAATTTCTATCGAAGAATCATTTTCATTTTTATTCCCATTTTTTAGCATCAAATCCGTGATCGTTAGGAAAACTTTATTTATATTTAAAAAAAAATTTAAATAGCGATGTAACTTCAGCATGAAAAATCGACTCACTCTGAATCCAGAGCTTAAGCGTTTGTTTTGTTTATCCTGAATGGCAGAAAAAAATTGTAACAAGTAATGAGAGTGAGCCACGTTGAAAAATCTCCACTTTTTCACAGAAAACGGGTAAAAAGAAAGGAAATATATTTTTAGAGAATCGATCCATTTTTATTTTCCAGAGTAACACGAAAAACTGCGTAAAATTTGTGCAAGTTGTGTTTGTTTGAGGGCTCAGTTTTCGAGCATTCCCGCTTTGGATCCAGAAGCTGCTTATATACTTGAACTAAAAAATTCAACCGCTATTGTCAAAGTCCAAACATTCAAAAATACGTATGATCGATGCAAAATCATGTAAGAAAAATTCACGCGTTTTCCAGAATGCAAAAGTATGGCATGAAAAAAAAATGTTTTACACACTTTTTGAATGTTTCAAGAATCCAATTTGAATATTCGTTTCACGGTTAATGAAAGGACTCGAACTAAATTGCGACCAATTACAGCGTAATGAAGATTTGAAAAAAAAAGCCAATAAATCCCAACGGACTAAATGCACAATATTTTATTTTTTTATTTTTCGAGCTATAAATGTGACACCAAAAGGTTAGTTCAGTTGGTATGTTGGATATTTCAGTTTTCCGTGAATTTGTCCACATATTTATGCATATAAATGCATACGCAGAGACACACGTATGCACACGTGGACATTTAATGTGATGCATACCGTACATAACATCGTGATTGCAGTGCGAGAGCCACAATGAATTATTGCAGTAGTGAGCAGCTCGACAGACAACTGCACACTGCCTCGGAGCACGCGAGTTACATCCAATAATATATATATATATATATGTATATAGATGCATATACAGAGGCTGCTTCTCGAGTGGCTCCCGATATGTTGCTCCAACAGCCGACTCTCTGGTCGCCAGGAAAGAGAGCAGAGAGCATCTGCCTTCGTGTTCCATCCTCATCGTTCCCTTTTCCACTGCACTGGATATATATATATATATATATGTGTATGTATGTCTGTATAAAATATGTGTTCCAGCAGTAGTAAGCATTCAGCTTGCTGATAGCTTTGTCGGCACGGATTCAACTTAAGAGACTGTTTCTGCTATTTTCCACAACCTCTCCCTGCTCTCCCTTTTTACCATACGTGCATTTCTTTTTGTTTTTTTTTTACTTGGAACACCAACTTCATAGAACGCCCTATTCAAAGTGCCGTGCAGGACTTTTTTTACAATTGTTCATCCGCGGCTGTTAGAGAATGAGAAAAAAAAATTTCACCATTTTTTGCACAAAACAAAAAACGGTTAGGTTTTTTAAATTGGATTTTCTTTCACATCAGTTTTGTTCCATATCATTCTTTTAATCGAGACTAGCTTGATAGGGATTTACAATGAAAATTCCGGAAGTTTAATTATTTGCGAAAGATGAATAGATAACAATTTTTATAATTTTCGTTCCGCATAAAGAATTGTGATGTTTTTATTGGCGAAAGAGCAAAGGTCTTTTTGTAGATCGTCACGAGCAACATATTTTCTCTGGTGCTGCGATTCAGACTTTTTTTTTTATGATCCGGAGTTTTGTTGATGGAAAAAAGTTTAAATAGAGTAACAAGTATGACGAAAAAAAAACGTACATGCGAGATCGTTGAGAATGAAACAAGGCGGAAAAGCTGCGAGAATGGAGAGGAGAGAAAAAAAGCGTGGTCTATGCCGGAGCTGCAAAAAAAAAAAAGCGCAAGTTTTGTCCGTGTGAGAGACGTCGAAAAGTTCTCGGTCGAGTGCCTCGCGACACTGCTCAGGGAAATCCCAGTTTTTGTCATCACGCGCCATCGGACGTCCCGAGTGCCAGAGTTCTCGCAACAGTATTATTCCTTTTTTTTTTTCTTCTTCTTCTTACCTTAGAAGGTCTCTGGATCTAGGATTATCTCGCGCAAGCGCGTTTCTCCATGCTCAATGGATTATCACGCTGCAAAAGTTCCCTACTCGATGAAACGATTCTGATACATTTTATTTATGTACGTTCGTGCACCCATATTCCCTTTTGAGGTCAATGAAAAGTTCGCTATTGAAGCGTTAACGGTATTGAAAGATTTTAGTATATTATTGAGACAAAACTTGAAAAGAGCAGTATTTTTAACGTGACGCTCTTTGACATCAAGCTTTGGCGAAATTTCCTGCGAAGACACGAACGAAAGAACAAATACAGGAAACTGGAGACGGACAATAGATAGAAAAAAGGACCTTTTCGTGTGGAGTCCTTGAAAATGCTTCCGTTTCTCGTTCCCTGATTGCAAAAGTGATACAAATATGCCCTAATCCCTCGTACAGATTTCCGATTGTTTTTTATCATTTTCACTTATTCGAAAAGTTCACTCGAAACATCAAATACGATTCAGTCCGTAGCAGGTAGTCCGGCGATACATGAATTTTCATGAATGCAAAATACGTCAAAACTTGGCTCGTCCATCCTCGAGGAAAAAAAAAAAAATAAGGAATAATACTAGGCCACGTGAAACCCCGAAGGATTAGAAATTAAGTACTCACGGGAGTTGACCAATAACCCCGTGGGAGAGCTCCGGTTAATGATGGGTTTTGGGTTTTTCGAGAAAAGTGGGTTACCGAGCTGAGACGCAGTTACGTATATTTGGAGCAAAAATATAAGGCAGAAAGACAAGAGGAAAACGAAATAATAAGGATTTTGTAGCCTGTGGCTTGTACATGCCTTTGAGAGTCGATTTCTGGACTACATAAGGACGTAGTGAAGTTTAATTTATGGTCCGAAGTATCGAAACTCGAGCCCATTTGCTTGTCAAACTCGAGACTTTATACCTGATGAACGAACGTGGCCCGTAGACACACAAACTTATATATGTACAGAGGTTGAGGCCAGTCTAAGCGGATCACGCCAGAGGCGGGATGGTTGAAGGGAAAGTGGCCCTTTTTGGCTGAACCAAGCTAAATAGCCGAGTGACGATCGCTCCCGTTCCATGCAACATCTTCATTGCACCTGGAATTTTCTTTCCCTCATTTCTCTCTCGTGTTCCCAAGCTACATTTCTCACTGCTTGGCGGTCCTACAGATTCGGCTGTTCCGCTTGAGATAAGACGTCAAAATTTTTGTTCAAACATCTTGAAACTCGCCGTACAAAGTACATTGATAAGTTTATAAAAACATTCTCTGTTAATGAGTGTCTGAACTCTGAAAGGAAGAAACAATATCTGAAAAAGAAGAATCAAAGAATGTTGACTTGGGAACAGTTCATTCGCTGCATCATTCCAATCGACTTTTGCTTCTTTTTTCATGTCCTCATTTCTGTACCATTTCAATAATACTACGTGGTATGACGTTTTCAAGAAACAAACCGTCGCTAAATTTCGTCAATCTCCGGAATGCAGAAATGATTGTAAACACGATGACTAAAGTGCCATCAACGGTGAGTTTCCACATAGCTCACTTGCATTAAACACTTGCTCCATTGTGACGTCCACTGACTCAGGTAGGCCACACAGTTGTAAATTATCTCTGTCGTCACTTGACCATTTCTCGTCGACACAACCCAACTACAATACCCGCAATGTTTTGGTCTGCATTCGGATTTCCTGTGGAGTTTCCTTCGTAACTTTCCTCTCACAAAAGATATATCTTTTCGAATGTTGAATAACAAACGGGGCTATTCTTCGTCCTCCAATTGAGCTGAAAATTATGTTTTACAATTTTGTAATAATCGTTTATTTGATCATGTGCTAATTCATGAATAATTGGTGGTGAATAAAAGCGGTAAGTTGATGAGATCACGGACGAGAATGAGCTCGAAAAAAAAAACAAAAATGGTTGATTAGCACGTGTCTGACTGAGATTTAATAGACGGAAGAAGCGCCTATAAAACACAGGTATTGAGCAATAGGATTCGTGTCCTGGAAATAATCGTTGGAAAATCGGGCTTCGCGTCAGAGATGGATGGCGTTTAGTGGATATACGTTCTTGTCTCTTTCGTTGAAACAGTCCGTGCGCGATCTACTGGCGCCAGGTTTTACGATCACTCGCGGTCATCCGTCGCTTCGGTCGTCAACGACTCTGGGCTCATCGTACACGTGTATATATACATCTATATACGTTGGACAGAATTTCTTTCAGCTCAGTAAAACACTATCACTATAGTATTAAGGTATGTTCCCAGGTATATACGTAGTTATCCGAGTCCATAGGTCCACACGTACATATATAGCGCATGAAAATATGTATTGTTTCTTCAAGGATACGATTACCGCTTGAGCACAGGAACGTTGAACTTTTCATGTTCTCTGTCTTTGTACTGAGAGAATGAAAAACATACGACCGACGAAAATGCTGGATCGCCTATGTGCTACAAATTCTCCGTTAATCCGATCGCAAAGCCCTTAAAAGATAATACAAGTGTATATCCGCTTAATATGGGAAAGCGTGTTTGCTCGGGGATTTAGCGAACCGAAGTCTAACGACAAACTCGCTCCAGTTTTCTCTGCGTCTCTGCATCCCGGTTAACCGGGATGTACGAACTGTCATTTAACTTATTTCTACGATTCGCTTTTTTTCTTCAGCATTGTCGTTTTTTTTTTCTTCACAATTCATCAAATTCGAATCATTGATCCCTGCTACATCGATCATCCGGTAGACATCGAAACAAAATTGACTTTTGTAAAAAAATAAAAAACGTAAGATAAATAAAATTGAAAAGAAAAAACGTCCAGGCGAAGACATTGGCGGAAAGAAAACACGTGGATCGTAATCCAACGAGTACGTACTCACTCGCGATACATAATACACGTATATGATGTACATATACACAAAACTATATTCACGAGCGTACATAACAAACTTATAGGTCTTTGATGTCTCTACCATTCCATATGCATATCATCATCCACATGTACATGTGGCAGAGTATGGAGAATTAGTGTGAAAGAAAAAATATGATAGAGACATGTAGATATCGAAAGGTCCTGAGTCAAAATGGCGTATGGATAGAGTCTGGGCGAGGGACTTGACGACTTTTGTGGCGTCAGATTCTAGGCATGTGCTTCACACAATAGTGGCTCGAATACTATAGAACATAGGGTAACATACATATGTAGACCACTACCGTTGATCGCATATATATAAAACTTGATGTTTATATATGTGTATATATGTACTTTGAGGATATATAAAATGGAATATACATATACACGAAGAGCGCTCGCGCACTCTGCACTTCGGTGCGCGCCGTTATCTCGGCACCATCTAGCTTGGCTAAAAGCTTCTCCCCATCAACCCCCACCGGGATTCCCCCGGCTTGTTCCATACTCAACCTCCTCCTTCTCTCTCCCTTCTTTCTCTCCATATCCCTCCCTTCCTCGCCGCATCATCGCAGCGTCCCGCGAACGCGATGTTTCCCGCGTATATATCTCCGCGTTGCCGCGACGATGCTCCCCCGTCTCGTAGTATCATTCGGAATGAGAGAAAGCGAGAAAGAGAGTACGACGGAGACCTGGCGTAGGCAGTTTCCTACTCGTTTTGCTCAGCATATTACTATACAGGAGTGGTTTTTCTCCGCTGATGCTCTCTTCACTCCCGATATTCCCTCCTTCTTCCCCTATCTTTCTCATTTTCTCTCATCCTGCTCCTCCAATTTCCATCTCTTTCTCTTCTTCTCCTCCTTCATCTCCTTCTTCTTCTTCTTCTTCTTCTTCTTTTTAATCTTTTCCAGACTAGAGATCTCCCTCGATCTAAATCCGGGAAGCCTCTCGCGCTCACCCTTCATCCGTTATTCCCGGGATGTTCGATTGTTTCATAGTTATATTCGTGTGAGTCCGCCGGTAACGCATGTGCCCGCCTATATATATGTCCATTCCCAAGCGTAGGCTGCACGCTCCTCTCGACCAACCGTTTTTCAAGCAAACTGGTTAACACGTTGTTAGGTTGTTAGCCCGCGTGTTCTTTTCTCTCTCGATATTTTTTGTATACCGGTATAAAATACCACGCGGAACGGGGGCTACCGCATCAATTGGGATACATGATGAGAGAACAGACACGTTTATTGCAACAGTCACCTCCGTATACCTCTATATCCATATATACGGAACGAGAATCTATCTATACGAGATCTTGCTACGCTATCGAAACCCAAACTCAAGCCACCCTCCACATTTCTTGTATCATATTCCTCCGTGCTATTATACGGACTCTCCAAATCAGGCGCGACTCTCTGAAAATTCTCTCCGGTTATATGTCCATACTTACGCATATATAAGTTTGTGCGTGTCTGCTTAACATATATTTACTCATGTCTGTCGTTCGTGCACATGTATATATGCGCGTATAAAATACCGATAGAGTACAGTATCTACCTATGCGCGTCTCGGTCCTGGAAACACTTCCGATCGATACGACCCATCCGCGCAGGTCTGCAAAAGTCTCTCTTTTCCCAACTTTATAACCGATGTACACATATATACTGAATTTTGCCTTTACATACATATTCATAAAAATCATTTTGAACTACTTACTGCTCGTAACCTTTTTCATTCGTCTGCATGGATCGTGTTTCTCGTCCTCCAGGACATCGATCTACGGATCGAGATATCTATAGGCCACGGTGAACAGTTTACGGTAAATTATCAGCTTATTTTTCTTTCGTTTTTTTTTTTTTTTTTTCAAAAAAATCCAATTCGAATATTAGATCCTTTCTGCCGAATATAATTTTTTGATATCGTTTCGTAAATCGATGTTGAACTTGTACTCGTGTTTCATGACATCGATGATACCGGAAAATGATAGAATTTTGTAATGACGAATTTCTCCATGTTTTTTTTTTTTTTATTTCTTCAAATTTCTATCCCTCGCAAGAAGGCACATTTTTTATCTCGAATTAATGTATTTATTATTTATAAATATGTTTACAAACAATTTACATTTATTTAGCTTTGCGTATCATTTGTATTTTATGTTAAACGGGAGACACTCGCTAAGCAGAGAATTCGAACGATTGATAAACATGGCATTGATATATATAACGTATATGTTTGTACAAGTATTTAAATATACGAATATATAAATATATATTTGAAGGAAGAGCGAGCGGCGGGTCTTTATCATGTATATTTCTCGATGAAGAGATTTTGTCGAGAAGCAAAAGGGATAAATAAGAGAAAAAACGAACGAAAGAGACCGGATTTTTCTATACCAATGAGACAGGTTGACACCTACAATGAAGCATTATAAGACAAGTCGAGAGGCATTTTCTTCTTTCGTATTTCACTGTCCATATCCTTACTCTCCTCTTGAATATATTAGAAACACAGTCCAACTTTACAGGATTAAAAAGATCGAATCGCAAGTAACCATTCGCGGAGAACCTTACGCTTTTTATTTATCCTCGATCCTTGATCGTCGCGAACGCATACTTATACCTCGTTCTTTTTAACGTAGTGAACGATCACGAAATGATCAAGTCCTCGAAATAAGGCCTACAAAACAAGAGTAAAAAGCATACGTATTCGTTATTGAAAAATGATCCTCCTGGATCTCGATCAAGGGCCAATGCCCTTTATTCATCTCTACCAGGATTCGTCATATAATTTCACTGATTTATCATCTGGAAAAATTTACTGTTCAACAAAAATTAATGAATCAACTATTGTTGGTGTTTGATTTGAGTATTTTGACAATGGAGCTTAACCGACAGCGATGGGTACTCGTTCGCTGTGTGGTTTCCGCGATCGCCCGAGTTAAGCAGCTTTGAGTGGAATTAGAACTTGGATAGGTGACTGTTCAGCCGTACACCGACTTCGCGCATCGATGGTTAACCGGTGGACAGTTTTTTTTTGCGTTTTCGTTACTCTTATCCAGCTTCAACATAACGAAAATATAGCCATTGTATCGGCACGAGTTTTCCGCAGTTTCCCTAGGCCCCAGTCAAAATGGCAGGCAGAGGAAAGCATCAGGAAAGAGTCCGTAAAGCCCGAAAGGGAGCGCGGAGATAAAAGATAATGGAATTTATCCAGGCAAAATAATCCAATGGCGTTTGCACGAATTTCATTATAATTACATGTATTTCCAGACGAATTTATAGAGCCGCAGGTGTGCGTTTTAGAATCCGCGCATTTGTTCGTATGCAGGGCCGAAGAAGATGACAGAAATCCTCATTTCGATATTTAAATAAATTCTACTTGTTCATAGCTTTCTATGTGTATATACGTGTGTGTGTGTATGCATGTATTCCGTATGTTTACACAGTGTAGTAGCCATATATGCGTATCTCTATACAGATTTTGGTGGTCAGATTTTTGGGACGAGCGGCGCGGATCTTTGATCTAGCGAACGTACGCTACCATGCCACTCATCCTCGTCGGCTTTCGTCCACACGATTATACACATGTATATCTATATATATATATATATATATATATATTTCGCTGCGAGACTTATTTTTGCTTCTGCCTACGTTTCGCTGTCATACAGTCGACTCATTCGAGTCTTCTCATCGTCATACCGAGAGCGGCACCTGCATTCACCTCGTGTGGCACAAAGAAAATCCGGATCCTCGACGCGTTTACCTGTCAAAAGTCTGATTCGACGAATGTTCCTTTTCTCCTGTTTGTCTTCTCCTCCCTTCCCCCCACCCCCCCCCCCTCTCGCTCTTTTATTCTTTTTACGAGAGAGAATGTTTAAAGATATCGAGAATTTCGAGTCATTCTGTTTGTAATCAGCGATGGCGGAATGCTGGGAGAAGAAAAAAATTTATGAAATTATTTGAACAATCATAGAGAGTACGGGGTTAGAGTACATTTTATTCTGGAAGAATTGAGTAAGAAGATTGCTTGGAAATATTCAAATCTCAATGATTTCTTACGATAGACTTTTTCAATATTCGATGTTATTAGAATTGAATGATTTTTAATTATTTCTAGTAATTGAAATGAAACACAGATAGATTCAGCCTTGATCAAAAATACCTGTTGATCCTGTTAAATTCTTGTGGCAAGGCGTTACGCGAGATCCGGTAGCCAATTGGCGTTGACTTGGCGATTCAGAGCCGGCCTGTCATTATCAACTGTGAAGGGGCCACTTAAAGTCATTGTTGGAACTTTTAAGGGCGGTGAACAGACACACACACACACACGCGGGCCCGCACCACCATGCATTATAGAACTTGGGTTAATACGTATGTAGAGCGAGACTACGAGTCAGATAAAACTATAAAAAATGTAAAAAGTGAGGAAATATACTCCGCAATGGTGGTAGCCCGCCTCGTCAGCATTTATAAAAGCGTTTCTTTTTTTCTTTTCTTTTTTTCCTTCGTATATAAAGACACGACGAAAAGAGAACTCTCCCAGAAAAATGATGGGATTCGATAACCCAGTGTCTTGGACTGTAACACCACTCACTCGGATATGGTCGGAATGACGGAAAAAGAACGGGGAATAAAGTACGTTTACGTATAGATATAATAGTTGACAAAAAAAAAAAGTCGTTGATTCGAATATCCGGCCGGTGAGTAATTACGCAAGTGCGTTAGAGCCATTGTGTCATTAGAGTATTTGAAAAAGTTGAAATAAAAGGAGAACGCTTGAACGTTTTCAAAGCCCCTCGCACTTATTACGCTTTTAATAGAATTCTCGAGGATTATTAAGCAATTATGAAAACCTTATGAATGTACGTGTGCGACCTTTTTTTTTCGTTTTCTTTCTTCCAGGGATATTTTAAGGTTGACGAAGAGTAAAAAAATATGGCTGAAATGCGCCGTAATTATCGGACGCCATAGAGTTTCAAGCCTTGTTTTAGTGCCTTCGAAATCCTTTCGTTCATCGATTTCTTTCTATTTATCTCCAATCCTTTCGTACTCTCTCGTACAGTCAAAGGTTAACCTCCACGTCATTTCGTTGTTCCTTCATCTCTTAACGGGGATGCAAAATGCTTCCATTCGTTCTTCATCTTTTATCACGTCCTTTGATCCGCTCCCAAGGATTAAGAAAATAATTTGTTTTCAACTTGAATAACGAACATTTCCTCATTGATAATTATTATCGAAATACATGTGTCTCTCATCGAGCTACATGTATCTACATGTAGATCACTCTGCATATATGAACACGCACAAAGCACCTGCTTTTGAGACGGGTTAAAACTCTGCGACGTTTCGTTTCACGAAAAGGTCACGGGCTCTCGCAGCATCCCTCTCGTATACACGCCCCCTACGCAGCAGTCACAATATTGACACGCGACCCTAAACATTTTTCCCATCTTAGTTTTTCTTCGTTCCGCGCCACTTGTTGTCGTAACTTTTCCGCGTGTTTACTTTCATCTCAATCTCTATCTCTGTCTCTCTGCCTTCGGATAACTTTGTCGTTTGCTCGGTAACGCGAATGCTCCTTTGAATTGTACCGAAAAGCATCGAGAAATCTTACGTTGAAAAATAAAATAAAAACGACATAGATTCGGATCTGTCGACTCGAACTCTAATCTTTTTGAATATAAAAATATCCTGTCGATTTGTTCCTTCAGTAATGGCGTCAAATATTCAAAAATCCTGGAAAATAACATTGTGGCTTCGGAAAACAGTAAAAAAAGATAATTTTGACAGTTTGAAATTTAAAAAATGACGAGACGAAGAAGCAACCAGCAAGGAAAATGAATTGAACATCGATATATTCATATTATATACAGTTCGTAATTTCTGAATCGTCGCTTAGAACGCTCGGACGCGCTGGATAATTTCAATAAATGCCCGGAGCACGAAAGAATCGGGATCGCAAGGGTGCCAGGGAAGTCAATGCGTATATCGCGTGCATGACTGACTAATTGACCGCAGGGCCGAGAAGCTTCGGCTCTATGTATCGAGGGGTAGAGATTTTCGGAGTCGATCCCTCGTTGCTCATCGACGAGGGGTCTTTAGGTCTTACGTCAAAACGCATAGAAATATTTTATTTCTTTTTCTTCTTATTTTCCAAACGTTTTTTATGTCTGTAGGGATCGCGATGCATTATTTTTCTTTTAGAATTTTGGAGTTTCTCGATCTTCTCAACTTTTGTCGATTCGACCAGACTTTCCTTTTGCCGAGGATTCGAATGCGAACGAGAAAAATATTGAACGAATGATTTTGTGGCAAATTCACGCAGAGATTCCAACCGTTACATCCGGATGAAAACCTGGTTAATTAACTTCGATCCCCCAGTTTCAGGGCCCACTTTTTTACGGTGCAGCTATAACTACAGATATAAACATATACACGCGAGTGATAAATGATGAAATAATAGTTAGAGCTATCGGAGAATAGAACGAGCGTGTAACACGCGACTCCCCGATATAATCGTGTCGCTCCTTGGCTTTTTAATATATCAAACACGCATATATATACGTGAGAAAAAAATTATGGTGTGCGTGAGCGTATTACTTGACCGGAACTCATCCGATAATAATTATGTTTTCACATTGCGAGAGCACACGGAGGACATATGCATGCAAAATGATTCACGCAACCAATGAATTGGAAACATTTTTCGAGATAAATAATGTTCTCGCCTAAAATGTATTCTGACCAGTGATTATTATCCATTAATTGATGCCGTGTCATTGAGATAATTACTTCAACGACATGAGTATGTTTTATTTTATTTTAGTTGTTTTTTTTTTTAACGATAAAAAACAAATTACTTTATTCGACTGAATAGTTATTGACTCGTTGAATAGTTTATCGTCGAGTTATTTACTCGGAGAAAATAAGTTTTTCGATAAACCTTTTATTCCATGGGAAATTCGATCGAACTCGAACGAATGTTTGTTTAAAAAATTGTGCGTCGATGTTAAAAAGAGTGAACGGAGCTTATAATCAACGTATAAACATCGCGTGACACATGGGCAACTCTCTTCTCGCTATCTAATGCAAGCGAGACGCCTTAACAGCATCTATAATACAGGCATATCTATGTATACGTTCATCGTAGCACACACACACACACACACACACACACACACCGCGTCTTTGCAGCATTTTGTTTTTATCCGGCACGTGCCGGCACACGTCTCTTATCAACGTGTATATATCTCGTTATTCCGCGGTGTACCAACTGCTACGGTTCTTGCCCGTGTCTATCTACGTAACCATTTTATTATTTTTTTTTTTTTACCCATAAAACAGACTTCTCTCGCCGCAGTACGTCGACTCTTGAACGAATTAAACGGGACATATGACACAACACGCCCACGCTATGGTTAAACGAGTTGGAATTGAATTCCGGAAATGTATACAGACTGCAGAATAAACGACTGCGAACGTCGATTGATATATAAAAGAAAAAAAACAATGATATTGCCAAAGATTCCGGAGAGATTTTTATCAGCAGAAAATCTTAATCGATCATGCTTTGATGCAGAATCAATGCAACTCGTCAAATATTTTCAATATCCCGAAGCAAACTCTATATTCTTGGGATGAAGATTCTCGCGTCTCGAATTTATATAATTTTTATCGTTTTTCACGAGAGCCGAGTAAAACCTCGCACGTAGATATTTCAATGAATATACACATTTGTGGATCGATAGTTATAGGTAAAAATAGTATATTCATGGATGATATATACGAAATGTTAGGATCGTATATCACGTGGCAAGTACAGGGTTTCGTCTGGCGTGAGTTGTTTAAATTTCATATATAGCTGTAGACAAGAAATCTCTCGGCATTTACGTTTATACATGTATATATATATATGCGGTGGCTGGCGCACGTGGAAGAAGTTAAGCGCGCGCTCGCGCATAGTCCAGCAGCTGGCCGCATCGCGGCCATATGGCGAGTCGAGTGCTCATGGCTCGATCATACGGTCCCACACACAGACATCAGACAAGATCCCATCGATGTACGTGTCCGAGAGCGTGTGCCTTGAACATAACACGCTCATATGCGCCCTCCAAGTTGAAAAGCCATAAATTTAATAATTACAGTCGCTTCATACGCCCTTTTGAGAGTGCGTCACAATCCCAGCCGAATAAATGACGTGAGCCACGATATATATTCGATGCCTCATCGCTTACCCGTCCGGTCTCGTCCTTCCGTCCCATTCTACCCTCCCAACAAGCCCTCCGACTGTTAAACCACCCCCGCAAGACTCCGAATCCGATAAGCCGAAGATTGTGACGGTGATAAGAACTACGCGCTGTGACCAATCCTCCTCCTCCATACAACTTCTCTCGCATCCATATTATCCAGACACATTATTCGCGTGACATGTGCGGACGGATCGCTATGTATTGTAATAATAACGGTAATAATGGCCGGAGAGATCGACAGGGAGATCAGGCCTATATTAACCAACCGGAATCCAAACTCAACGTTCCCCCAATATTCAACAAAAACATACATCCCCGCGGATACAAATCTTTTTATTTACTGTATACAATCCGGATGCTATCGCGATCATCTTGGATCGTGCATACTACTCTGAGCTTGTATCGCAAATAGACGAATTATTGTGTTTGCGTATAAGTCATTTGAGTTGTTTAATAATTACTCGTAGTCACGGTTAATCTAATTTTCGCTGATAAAAATTTATGGGCTGATATATATGTATATATATATTTTCGGAAATTCTTTGGGTTTGCGATTAAGTGCAACGTTCCTATGATGGGAGACATAAATTTAATGGTCGAAGGAAGAAATCCGGTGGCTTCTTCCGGGTCAACTTTATTCATCCGTATACGTATATATGCGACGTTCGGGCACATAAATATTTTCCAATACAATGCTTGACCCCGCGTTGATCCGCTTTTGCTCACTACACACGCGTGTAAATCCCTTCGTGATAGAATAGTTTTTAGGATTCTATATGGCTCTGAGACTAAACTGCAAAGATCGAATGTGATACCAATGTGAGATCGTGTTATCATTAAATTTTCACCGAACACGTTGACTCCGCTTCCGAAATTGGTTCTCATCTGTGCAAGCTCGTAAGTTGACTTTTCAATCGGCAATAAATTCGGCGAAAAATCCAGGTCCCTTCGTGCGGAAGCTTCACCATTTCGTGTACGATGAAGCTGATCGTCTATCGCGGCTCTGTATAAAAGAACATCGGATTCTTGTCCGACTACGGTTTCCGGAAATCGTCCGCACATTCGACCAACTTCCGGCGGCCACGCGACCCTTTTAGCAATTAATTCCAATACTGGCTTATCGCGTACTGCTAAGGCTCTCCGACACAGTTACCAAATCTCCCTCGATTTCGAAACTATTGTCTTATGTCCAACCCTAAATATCGGGTGCACCATAAATCGTCGTTGCGATCACTGAAATCGTCGGACAACTAAAACTTCAACGTTCTTTTGTATAAAAAAAAAAAAGAAATTTTATTTTTTTCACGAACAATCAAGTTTGTATGTGATTTTTACGTGATTATTTTATTCAATGACCCAAATTCCTCGGTCTTTCACAGTGTTCATCGCGATCCTAGTCTCGATCAAAAACTTTCTTCGTGTGATCCTCCCACTTCTCTATTCGTCTGTTGTTTGCGAAGTGACTTTTAGTTCATCATCGTTGGTTTTATGTCTTTATATCCCATATACCGTTTTCCCCTTAGTGCCTCAGCTTAAATATATATATATATATATAAACGTTCTATGGTCATACATCCGCAGCTTCGTGATGTGCGCCACGTGACGTCACGGTAGTGTCAATTAGGCGTCGCGTGGCACGCGGATCTAAAGCCATACGCGTCATTTGTCAGTGTCCCTCTTCGAAGGGAACTTTATTTTTCGATAAAATATAAAATTTTACAAATTTCATACGAACAAATATGTAGACGAATACTTTTGTAAATGGGTGTGAAAATAATTCGTTTATCGACTATTTTCAATGATCTTCAATCGGTTCGTATAAATTGGGGTAAAAATGCAGCATCGAAATAACCTCGAGAACGTCTCCGATCGCTCTGTTTCGAGCTCGTAACTAAAATCAATGATACCAAAAAACATGAAAATGGTTTCTGTACGACGCGATAGATTTTGATGTATAATTTTGGAACAACACACAGCACGACATACGCGAAGTGTGTCAGCCGAATACGCCACGATATGGTGGTTTACGAACGTAAAACTTGTCCTTATGTGCGAGCTACGAAACCGGACAATGCGTCGCTTGATTGGAAGTCACGTGTCAATGAGAACGAGGGTCTCGACGATTCGGCGACGCCACGAGACTGTGACGTAGTCACGTGTCCTCACAGCGCCTCTACAATCGGGAACGTGTAACACTCCGCGGAGACTAATATACTTACCCTCATTTCACCCCATCCCTTATTCTTTCGCTGTACGAAGAAGAAAAAAGTCAATCGGTTCTCACTGCACCCTCAATATTCTTCGCGAGATTATTCGTTTCAAACTTTTATCATGATCTTTACCCTGGAGGCTTCACACCCACCGACTTTTTTTTTCTTTCGTACCGAATGAAAATATGCTTTCAGGCCAAGTTTAACGTACCAATTTGACATATTGTTAGTGGATTTGTATCACAGCATGATAGGTTACTCGAGTCATTTTTTAAAACATCAATTTACCATTTTTGCAGATATTTTTCATCGATTTTCCAGTCCTGATGTTTTGAACGTTTTGACCCAAACTTCGTACCATTTTTCAACAAATTTTATGAATACCAAGATCAATATTAGACCTTCGGACGAGCTCTGACTCGATACGTAAAAAATATCGTTATTCATTTGTTGCTGAACTTGAAAAATTGATCGAGAATGATGAAGAATTCGTAATATTCGTAACGGTTTTTGAGCGCTACTTCATATTATCGAAAGATATAATCGATCTCATGAATTCGTGAGAAGAAAAACCGAGGAATTAATAACAGCAAAAATATTCGCCGCTATATTTCATCCCCCGATTCCCTTTACTTGTTTTTTTTTTTTTTTTATTCTCAGATTTATTGTGATACCGCATGATATACAATACGCTACCACAACGTGTGGATTTATATACATGTATAGAGAGCAGAACGCTTTTCCGAGGATATCTCATCAATCAGCGGCATCTTTCCGTCGCTTTAGCGATCGTGACCGCCCACTTTATACCCACAATGTTGTTTTTTTTTTCTCCCTTTCTTTCCCTCGATGTGTATAGACATGCGTCCATTACGTAAGGGGATGATGCAAAGAACTGGGTAAAGCGCCCACCCAATGTATCCGGCGTGCGGTCACGTTGAATAATTAGTCAATTGTCCCCGTCGTCCTCGCCGGAACTTGACTATCAATATTTTTATTGCGTGCGCATGCATACCTCGATCGGCGTGTGCTCGGCATAAAAAATGAAAGGGAAAGATTGTAAGATAGAGTGAGAAAACGGATGTGGGGTGCAGAACCTTCTTTTTTCTCCCTTCGTCGCACGTATTTTCTCATGTTCTTTTGCTCTCGTCGTATCCAACCCCTTCTTTCCCCCCCCCCCCCTCCTCTTTTTTTCGTTTCTTGCAATTCTTTACTCAGGACCGAGAGAAACGCGTTCTCACGCAAACTCCGAGTGAATCTTCATCCGCTTATTCGTCTTCGAAATCTCTGCATCACCTCTCTTTCGGTATAAAGATCCACGTGTGAGTGTGCACAACTCCAAGAAATTCTTCGCAGCTTCTCTCTTTTTCTTTGCTTCTCGCGTCGAGATGATGCTTTTCGATTTCGTGATAAATAATATTTCACGCGTTTTTATTATTCACGTTGAAGCATCGTGAGCTGATCAATGGATCGGTTCAAATGTAATGCAAACCCTGCTGCATTTCATTATTATTAAATTTGATTTAAGGAGGGTGGCTACATACGACAATATGATAAAAATTTAATAAAATTTAGTGATAACATTCTTTAGCATCAAATGCAATGACACAAATTTTTTCAAATATTTCGTCTACATAGTTGTCGAATAATTGGAGTTTACAATATGCAAAAGATATACCTATATATATCAGAATCCTATGCTTACGGATGTAAACTCTAGTGTTAAATTACTCGAAAACTATGAAGAAGAAAAATCTTAAAAAATTTGTATATTCATATTTAATCCAAAAGAATATGCTCACCAAATTTCATTAAATTCTAATCATTTCGAATTTTCCTATGCTTTTAACATGGCAACATTGTTGTGTGCAGCCAACCTCCTTAAATACCAGGTCCAGAAGGTTTTAACTTGTAAAAATGTTTTTTTTTTCTCCATAGTGTACAAACAAAAACTTGGTCAATAATTTTTCTCGATATCTCGAGGATCCCGTCAATTGGGCATCGGTGCATTGCAGTTTTATCGTGATTAATGAGTCCGTCTTTTCATCGAGATTCCCTGCATTATTTATCAAGAATTTTGCGAACCTGAAAATCACACCAAATTAAGATTTATCGTTATTACATTATTCGTACGAAAAATCTTCGAGACGAACTAAATTTGTTTTTTTCCACTCGAAAAAAAAATAACAACTTTGCACAGCTTCCATTTTTGAGTCCACCGCTGAAGGTTCCGATGTTTGGGAAGAAAAATCGACGTGCGGAACATGATACTCGTCACAGACACACACACACACACACACACACACACACACAGGACATACTATAATATCGCGTTATTACTCCACCCCTTCGTCTCTTATCCTTCAGGCTTTATACGTCTCGTAATGTACTCCCCCGCGTACGATATATCGAGATATATCGTTCGAGTGTTCACCGGTTTCCCATCGTTTGCTCTTTCTTTCTCTCTGTCTCCCCGTATCTTCATCCGTGCACTCGTCAGTTGGTCCGTCACATGTGAAATTGAGACCATTGTCAATATTACTTCAGCGGTCTTCCGAAAAGCACTATATATATATGAAGTACGGTATAAATAAAAGGAGATACAACATCGAGAGCGTATTTCAGACGTTTTTGGTTCCCACAGACTACGAGTCGTTTACATTGCTCATTATAATCGTGGTTATCGAATGGATCAATTAAGTTATCGATTTATCGAAACTCTTGAACCCGGTTGAATGCACTTTTTTTTTCTTCGGATACTCCAGTCCAGTTTACTAATTGATTCGCCACTGTTCCCGTAGCGAAAGTGTCAAAATTCTGGCTCATGCGATCCCGTTACGCGTTAACTAACGTGCGACCCTTTATTTTTTATTTTTTCAAGCTCTTTTTCAACTCCCTCTCATTTATCTCACATACGTTCTCTCTTACGGGATTAATATTGAATCCATTATGTGCATTATGTATTTCATCGATGTTCACAGCCATGATCGTGTATTACGTAACATAAGTGGCTTGATACAGTTTAATCGACAATAGAGATATTCTCTCTCTCTCTCCCTCCCTCTTTCGTTCTCCCTTTGAGACGAGCAGAGGTGAGAAACTCGACAGGCAGGTACCGAGCAACCGGCATTCACAGCTCGATGAGAGCTGCCGTTCGATTTGTTCCGCTCCCGCCCATTTTTTCGTATATCCCATTACTATTACAAGCGTCAGAAGACGCGAGAGATGTTAAAAGAAAGAAGACCTTTGACAGGGCGAGAGACTCCGGTCTTTATTATACGGCATCGCAAAATATACCGGGATCTGTGTCCATCAAAATCTCGGAGCACTTTCACGCTTCTTGATTAGCACCATCGATGCGTTCGGTCACTTTTTTTCTATAAACTGTGTGTATATGCGTGTGTGAGCAAATCATTACAAGAGTTCAAAAGAAAAAAAATCTCAATATTCTTCATTTCGCGAGAAATGTCGACGGAAAATCTCATATTTGTTATCGTTTTTTATTCAATCGTTTCTTCTTCGTCTTAATTCTTAGGAGTATACTTTTCGACTGGGAGAAAATTCAATCGGAGACGATTTGAAGTTATTTTTTTAAACGCTCAACCCACTACGCAGTGACAGAGGATAAAAAAAAAAAAAAAACGGAAAAATGTAACGTGTAGCATTTTTCATCCCTCGCTTCGCCGCTGACACGATCCCTAAATCCTCGTATTAGTATCTTCGTTCTTTGATCCTGTGCTCAAGATATAAGAACCTCACGGTCGATCCCAGATAAGGTGCGCGGAAAGGGCGTATCTAAGATGTTGGAAAAAGATTAGGAAAGCTTGCAACGAGCTCCGAGGGATGTATTTTACCTTGGCCGAAAGGTGAACGCGGTTTTTGCTGCTAAGGAAAGAGATCGAGAAAGAGAAAAAGGGAGAGAGAGAGAGAAAGAGAAATGGAGCAGTATACAGGGCGTTCAGTTAAAATCGATAGAGAAAGACGAAAAATCTCAACAATTTATTATTTCAAATGCACATAAATTATTATATTATCATGTCAAAACTCCTCGCATCGAATCGATAACTCCCAAAATTCATTTTTGCTAAAAGAAAAAAAAATTGTGAATTGATATTCGGGAATATCGACATGGAACGCCGCATGTGTAGACGTGTGCTTGTACACGAGTGTCCGGGGACGAGGTAAAAGTGTCGGAGGAGGGTTCAGTGACGTGGCAGATACGAATTCACGATATGGGATTAAACACCCTCTGGTTTTGCTCTTTTTTTTCGCTCTCTCTCTCTCTCTCTCCGTTTCTGCTCCCTTTCACTCCTCGCGTTCCTTATTTTTTGACACTCATCCAAGAATCTTTTCAGTTTCCCACCGCGTTCTCGCATCATCACCAAACAACACTTTTACCAATTGAAATTGTTTGCGGCATTCCAATATAGTCGTTACAATCGAAAAGCAGCGGTATACATATATATCTATTCATACGGATTATCATTATTTTAGAAAAAGTATTTACGATATCTATAGAGACGCGGGAGCGTCTCGACGCCGAGTATTGAAAAGATGATTTTCAAATGGCCAAGGCAAGACGAGCTGCAGCGTATCTGTACTCGAGATCGGTGTCTAAAACACTCTGAATCTCTGCATCCTCCTGAAGAAACTTATTGAAAATATCATCCTACTGCGTGAATAATTCGTTGGACAAAACAAAAATTGGATTTAAATTCATCAGTAAAAAGAAAATCTCGTCCGTTAAAAGCACAGCAAAAGACCATTTTTTAACGCAATTAGTCAATTCGAATAAAATTTTACCAAAATTCATCTCGTTGTCCCATCGAAGAGACAGCTCTAGATATATATCTGGCCGTGGGATGGAAGTTGGGTACCTCATATTTAGAGGCTTGGACGCGTATATACTTTCTCGGGGATGTAAGTAAAGCAGGCAGACACCGAACGGGGGTGGTTCCATTATCGTTCATCGAATTCGGTTAGTCACCCCGCACAAAGCAGAGCGAGTCCGGAGACCGGTAAGAAGGTATACGAGTACGTGTATAGTAGAGAAGACTGAAAATGGAGAGTCGAGATGGGGCGACAGGGGGAGTTGAGTTTCCGGATACAGCGCGAAGTGGCGGAGGTTCTCGCGATAATGAATTCGATTTGTCCTCTTCGCAAAAGCGCAACGAGAGAGAATATGCGTCGCGACGTTGTTGCCTCCCCCTCCTCTTTTACCAGCAAGCCACCCTCTCTCTTCTTTACCCTGCTGCACCCCTTTGAGCTTGCGTTTCGTTCGAAAAGCGCGTTTGCTTCGAAGCAGAGAGTCACCGGGAGAGTCCCCTTTCATTATTATTCCTGTGCCTACATACGTAATGTAATAATCGGCGTGTATACAGGCCATATGGCTCGAATCGCGGCGTGTGTCCCTAGAACTTTGGATATATACCCGCTGAATACATGTATATATTGTATACCATTCACTCGAACGAACCATCAAGAAATCCAATACAAAAGCGCATCGGTCAACCGGAAAACAGAAAAGTGTTTTATCTCGAGGCTGCTTTCCGAAAATGATTCTTTTTCTGCGTTTTTTTTTTTTTTCTACCATGTTTTATCTTTAGGAACAAATCCGAATAGACCAGAAGCGAATTTCATGGTAAAATAACAGAAAGCTGTTGATATGAACGAAGGTCAGCGAATCCATTAAATTTTTCTCTATTTTTTCGTGCTAAACTTTTACGATTCATTGGAGAAAATATTCAATCCCTTCGTATCTGAATTCTCATTTTCAATCTTCGTATTACGTCTAGTAATCAGGCCGCTGGGGCAATTGGTTTCGCGTACCTTGAAGGGGACAGTTTTTCGTTCCAAGTTCATGCTGTAAGTGAATTGAACAGTTGATTCACATTTTAGTACAGAGGGGGTGGCAAGTGCATCGTGTATATACGCAAGCTTTGTGTGCTCCCTATAAATTCTGATTAAATCAGCATTAGAAGTGTACTCGACTACACATATAGACATATATATATATTTATATATATATCTTGTGGCGTAGGCCCCAAGGGCTCTCCGGTCTCTCTGTAATCTCTCTTTTTTCTCTTACATCGACACCAGTCGATGTCGATCGACCTCGTATGTCGAACATTTCGCGATTCTTTTTCGATTCGCTGTAACAGTACTTCGGTGTTTCGTGCACATGCTTTTTTCAGCTTGATCCTCTGCCATTTGATTCCAGGAGTTGAATTCAACGTTCAGTTCTTAAAATTTCTGTCGTAATAAATGCACGTCTGATGAGAGATTTCTTTACATTTTATCAGTTTAAAAGTTTTTTCGTCAAGACAATTGATTTTTTTGCATCGGCCAAAACAATTTTTTTAATCAGTCTTTTATTCGAACTATTAGTATACAAGCTGCATTATTTTGTAGTCAATTGTTACTGGACGTTTTACCTATAAAATATCGATAATTATTATAATTAGCATTTTTATAGATAGTCAAAAACATCAAACGAGAATCATAGTAAAAATACGCTTGGCTATAACAGCGCAAGATCTTTATTCTCTACAGAGCTCTCCTTTCCTCTAAAACTTTGCTCGTAAACATTAATACTCCATAATAACATCGCTGTAATTTGACACGATTACTTCTTCGTCATTTAAGAACTTTAATATGAGAGTCAACGCGTTAGAGAATGAAAAGCGTTATGTATTTTAGAGCTGAGATATTAGGATCATCGTGGTTGTTAAGCGGTGTTCGAGTTTCTCCACAGTCCTCAGATGTCGATTGAACATCATTTTCTTAATTTTTCATTTATTTACGTCTTTCGGATATAAATCTTAGCAATCTCGACATACTTTCCGTTTTTTTTTTTACATTTTTGATCATTTTGCACATCGATGTTCACTAAAAAAAAATCTTGAGAATTGAATACATACGAAAAAACGAATTCCAAATTTGGCATATTTTTACTGAATAAATGTGAATTGTTCCTCATTCATTCAGAGGAGAAACATCATTGAAAAATCTGATATTTGAATCCAAACAGTGTAATTTAAATTAAAAAAAAAAAACTTTTTATACGAGTCTGATAGAAAATGAAGCGATTTCTGTCGCATTGATATGAACATTTATTTTATCGCCTCGTTCCACAAGTGCACGAAATCGCTTGATCCATTTTGCCATCAGATCTATTTAGGAGACGTGGGAATAGAGCAATGGTATACGAAGTGACATTATCAAGGATACATCGATCGTGATTTCAGAGGCTATCATCAGACACTACATCCGATAGGTACGAGACGTTACTTCAAGTACATCTATAGATATAGATGCAAATAGATGTAGTTTCGATGTACAAGCCGATGTTTGTACTATTGCCTTTGGCACGTTGGGATTCTCGTGGTTACACAGGTGCAGTTGTAACAAGTGTTGTATCATTGGCTTTGGGACATCGAACAAACAAACAACATTGAAAATAACGATTTCGATTACGAGATATACAAATAATATGAATTAATACAAAATTGTATAAAAAAAATTGTGGAATCTTTTTTCTGTCCACTTTTTTTTTGCATCGATGTCGATATGGATTCTGTTTTGTATTCGAGCAACTCATAGGCATTTGATCCCTCGAATTTTTCATAATAGTCAAACACGATCCGTGACATCTGTATATAATTGTTGTCTCAATGACACAACGTATATAAATATATCCATACATTGGTTATCCATGAACATCTCGTCGAATTATCGGCGACGATGCGATTTCTATTATTCGAGCATTTGAATCGTGCACCGTAGAGATTTAATTGATCAATCAGAAGAGCCCTTCGCCGAAAGAATGGAACTACAAGTGCCAGAAGTATCACGTCCAACCCCTTTGAGCTCGAAGTGTACGATCTCGATATATCCAGTCGTGAATCTACATATAAATATATGAATGAAACTCCACTTATCAAGATTTCAAGAGAACTTAAAAATTTCATCGGATTGTTCCAATCGAAATAACAATCATTGAAACATTGTTATTCATCAGTGAGATAATACGATAAATAAAATTAATATTGATCGATTTATCGATTAAAAAAAAATAAGATTTTGTATTTATAATATCGTGGTACATGTACTTTTGGATAAATATTTTTAAAAAAAGTGTAATTCGATCCACAATTATTTCTAACCGCGGTCATCATGGAAAGCTGCTTTTTGTATATCCATCACTTCGCGCGAAGCTTTTTCTCGAGTGTCCTTCGAGCAAAGTCTTTTCTTACGCTTTCTCCGTTGTCATATTTCCATCATCGCTCGAAAAGTATGCGAGACGCGTGGTTGTGCTTTTATATACTTGCATCTATACAGAGAGAGAGAGAGACTTTTGTTGTAATACATAATGTAAACTTATGTGTGGCTCAGTACATAGCTGCACTATACTTGAATATGTACGTACTTCCATGCTGCACACTCTTACAGTGGTTGTATATATACATATATATATATACGTATACACATGTACTTGTATATATCTATGATCCGAGACGTCGTCTCATGGCCCCTGGAAGCAACCCCTCTTGCGATCGCTAAAAGCATATCTGTGTCGTGACGATCATTGCATGAGGGAAAAGAGGGTGAGCTCTCTTTTTGCTTCTTGGTTACGTTTTCACCCGCGAGTATCCGCACCCTCCTGAATCATTCGTACATACTATATGTGAGTCTATATCTTTATATATATATATATATAACGAGAGAGAGAAAGATATTGTCATTGAGGTTGTACTTTGCTTACAGAGTTATGCTTCGAGGCCAAGAAGCTCTGGCTTTTACGAGAAGCATCTCACTTTGGAGAACATCAAAATTTGTGGGACCAAAATATACCGCGACCGAAATAGGTATAGAAAACTTTTTCGAAAATAAGGCGTTGGTATGAGAAAAAAAAAAATTAACAGTCGATCTCTCCGTTTACGATGTTTTTCCTTTTACTTAAATTTCACTTTTTCATATATATTTTCCTTTCTCCTGTCAAATGAATCACGAGAGGATAGAAGAAAAGAGAAGAATTTTCGAAATTGAACAAACTCGCAAAAATGAATGAACTTATATTCCGATTTTCTTTTCATGGTCTTTCGTGCAACGTGAAAACAAAATTCTCCACGTTTGTTTATCCCCCCCCCCCCCTCCTCCCGCCCCTTCCCAGCTCGTTCGCTCCGTTCAAATAACTCCTCTCACGCGTATAATTAATTTGATCAGAACTCGAAAGAAGGGAACCAGAAAGAAAAGAGAAAGAGAAATGGTGAAGTTAAATGCACGGATTTTTAAGTGGAGAATATTTGTAGTATCTCTTTGCTGTAATGTCTGGCGAGTGGAGCATCAATATTGATCGAGATCCTTGCCTATATCCAGAGATTTATGCATACGAATATTCGTACACCCTCGAAAGAGGGTAATCGGTAGACCGCGAGTCGCCTGGCAATTATGAATTTTATAACCGGCGTTCTAAAAATTTATATCTTCAATTTCTGCCCATTCGAAACAGCAAAAAAAAAAAGCCTTCTTTCTCTTTATTTTCGATTGCACAAAGTTTCATCGTGTCGAAGGTCCAATATTTTTGCATTCAACATTCTCTCGTTCGGCGGGATTATTTCAAGGCTGTTTTCTCTATTGATTGAAACGGTACACTGTATATATAGATATGTATATCAATGTGTACAATCCCATCCCCTGGGATTCTCTGTCCGAAGATCGTTCGTACGGATCTGTGCGCGTGCCCGCAGGCCTCGTGTTTGTCGTCGATGATTGCGGTTAATTATGACGCTCTTCTTCGTTCCGTTTTCCCATTTATTCATCCAGAGCATATATCGCTGTTTATATATATACATATATGATTTACACATTGGTTCAATGATCTAACGATCTCCCGTGGGAGACCAACCGGTTAACCCCGTCAAGTCATATAGGAGAAATGCACATGCTTTAGTACTATAATATTATTGGCACTGTTTATTTAAGACTCGTCTATTATTCAGAATCCTTTATTCAAACGGTTTACACCTTATTCGTATTAATTGCGATTTCCTCTAGTTCAGAAAGTGTTTTATTGTTCTATTATCTATTGATTTTTAGATTTCATTCAAATGGTTTTAACAGTGGTTACACTGAGATTTTATCGGAGAAAAAACGGATAATCGAACAATTTTTGTTCGTTTGTAGAATGGCAATGATTCAGTTAATCAATTAATGATGGAAATCTGTTTTGAATAATCGGCTCGGGACGAATCCTTTTTGGTTGCTATGATGAAATAATTGTTTGAATCTCATTTGTCAAATCGATTGAATCGTGAGCGAGGAATTAAGATGATTTATTTATCGATGAAAAATCGTGAAAAAAAAGTGTCAAAAATATAGAAAGCGAATCGGGATTGGTGTATGTACAAACAGAGATGAATTCAAGAGGAGGGTAAGAAGGGCTCGCAATGTGGACAAAGTCAAGGCCCAATGCTCGTCTGATTGATTGTCTCTCAACGGGGGGGTCACTGTTTAGGGGTATCATCTCGTCGCGAAAGAAGAGTCACGCGAACGAAAACTATATCATCGTAGCTATATGGTATATATGTGTATACAAAAGAAACTAGAAGAGTAATACGAGGAGCCACAGACTGACTGAATGATCACGCAGTACACCGGAACCAAGAAGAACGTTCTCGTTGCTTTATTGGAGTTAGGGAGAAAGCCACAGCGAGGGAAAGAATTGTGATGAGAGTAATAATAAGAGTGCAGCACGAAAGACTTTTTCATTCCGATCATTTTTCGTCCTCGTCGGAGGAGGAACGAAGGGTTGAAGAGTTTTTCCATAATCGCGAAAGAAAATTTTTCTTTCATAAAGCAAAAAATAAACGAAAAATAATAACAAAATATTCACCAAGGAAATCGGCAACGTTCTCTTTCGATATCATCAGGCTACTACTATTATTTTCTAATTAAAAAAAAGAGATGAGAAGATTTTAAATGACATCGACAAAAAAAAAGAGTGTATAAATGCATTCGATGTCTATTGAACGCGCTCCGTTGCACACCGCAGCATCACCGGCACTAAAACTGTTACGGTAGCAAGAAAATAACACGCGCCCACTATTTATGCTTATGACATAAGGGCTCCAAAGGCTCGAGCGTATAAAATAACGTATACCTAAACCCCGAACCAACGAAATCGAGCATCTGTGACTTTTGCCTCTTCCTTTCTGTCTCTCTCTCTCTCTCTCTCTCTCTCGTACGGACGACACTTGCAGCCCCTTGCCATTTTACTGATAGCTTTCTCCGATGCACATAAGCCAGTCGTGTCACTGACACAATGATGATCATGATGATCGACTCACCCTGTCCGTCTTTGTTTATCTCCCTGGAGGATTTTTGTTACACTTTTGCTTAACGGACAGGTTCGTATTCGTGTCAATGAATATACTCGAGCGAAAAGAGTCTGGGGTGGCGATCATTTTTTTTTTCGCCCGCTTCGGCAATAAAAGTCAGGCAGAGCTTAGCTATTTGGCTTCTCAGACTAATTCATTGATTTCGATTGACGAAACATTTTGTTTTTTTAATACCCTGCTCCATGATTGATCGAGTATAGAATGTTAAAATTTCGATAAATTACTCAACGATGTTGCGACGAACGACACAATAATCGACTGTTCTAAACGATTAGCTTCAACAATACTCGAATTCGATTTTTCCTCATAATAATCGAGACGAAGGGGGTGCTGCTCGACGAGCGTCGCATTTGTCCTCGAAGTCCTCTTTGTGTTTAACAATGTTTCGATTCATCCCCAAGCTGAAAATTCCGACATTAACCCCTGGCCGCTATTTCCGTCCCTTTGGAACTTCCGATTTGCCCTGCACGTTTCTCAAGCAGTATATACATCGAGCCAAATCGGCACTGTTAGAATTTTAAAGGATCCCCCTCTTCTACCAAGCTCCGGCCACCGGATATGTATTCGAAGGACTCGATAATGGTTATGTGACGAGAGGGTGGCTACAAAACTCCAAGGGATGCGGTTTAAGAGACGAATATTTTTTAGCTCAACGCAAAATACTCGAGAACGAAATTCCAGGCGGTCTCAAACGAGAGGCCCATATCGACTGCAACGAATTCTTATCGAAAATCATGAATCTCTTCGATCCGTATCTCAAATTTTTGTAATAAACATACAAATCGAGTCATTCGCTCCTGAAATCCTCTTCGATTTAGTCCAATCGAAGATCATTTCCCCACTCCCGCGTAATAAATTTAAAAAAACGGTAATTTTTTGTTACAATTTACACGAATACAAGTTTCTTGCTTGGATCAAAGATTTTACGAGATATTAAAGTCGCATGAAATGGTCCAAATGAAAAGTTGCATTTGACATTCGGATGCTGCCGGTATTTAGTCAACGTTCGAGTATGAATATCGAGAGAGAGAGAAAGAGAGAGAGAGCGGAAGGAGTGATGGTTAATGGAAAGAGTTGAATATAAAAAGTCCAGAAGGGAAAAGAGTGATTGTAGAGTTGGTACAAATTAACGCGGAGTGAGAGGGTGCTTCGCGTGTATTGTCCTCGTTGCCTGTTGAATGTGTCTCGTAAATCCGCACCATTTTTCCTCATTCCAACGCGTCTTTCTTTCGTCGTTATACCTCGCACCCATTCATTGCTCTTCTTATATAGGCGTACATGCATACAGAAATGAAGAAGAAGAAAAAATTTGGATGCGAAATTTTCATTTCGCTTACTTGCCCCCCTCCTCACCCCTTCGCTCGTAGCAAACATGAGCATCGGCTCGGAAGAAATACTTCCGGGAAGGGCGTACGTACTACAGGATGGTTCGTTCTTCTGTCTCTTGTCCCAGGACGTTTAGCCTCTCCTGACATATCCTCTCGCCTCGATCCACTCTTCGATATCCATCTATATCTGTATTTTATTCCGTAAGCATTTTCTATCAGCGACCCCTTTTTTTTTTTATTCATCCCCTATCAAGATCCACCCGCAACCCTCGCTGCGATGTGCTCTCGCGACATTACCGCGCCTGATTTGCGCACTATCGTCTAATACGACGAACGTTTCGTTTTTTTTTTTTTTTTCGTTCAGCACGCCTCGTTTCACGCGACCCTGAAGAAACGTGACGCGATGAAAAATGCCTTTTTTTTCATTTTGCATTATGATGCAGCGACGGGTTTCCGTTTCGCCTTCTGTCATTACCGTTTTTTTTTCTACAGTTTCAAAATGTATTTTGGCAGACGCGAGGTGTCAAAAATGAGGGTATGAAACTAGGAGTCTCAAACATTGCAGTGGCAATCGGCGCTGAGCCGACGATTAAGCTAATTTCGTAGTGTCCACAGAATTCGAATCAATATTCTAACCGCACCACCCGATTCACTCATTTAACTTTCATGTTCAAGTTTATTTTCATTCGAGGCGAATGGTTTTTCTTTTTCTCCTCGTTTCTCCCTTTGGGGTGAAAGCGAGAGAAGAAAAAAAGTAGGAAGTTCGATTTGCCGAGGCGGGGCAAGACGGAACAAGACTTCGAGGCCAACTCGGACGATGTAGCGTATATATATATACCCGGTTTGAAAAGGGAAACTGGCTAGCAGCTCGTCGCGAATGAACGAACGACACGGGCTTCTAACGGAGCCGGAAGCTTTTATTGTTTTACAAGTTTACTGGACGGGAGAGCACTTCGACCGACAGTCATCGTCGTCGTGCGGTCCTCGTAGGTCACGACCGTCTGATTCAATTGCGTCTCTCCGCACCGCACGGCGCCAGGGACACCATTCCGACTACATTTTTTTCTTTCCTCCTTATCTTTCCTAAGGTACCGTCGTCGTGTCCTCGTATTCTACTATCCATTCAGGTTCCACGATCATCCTCTTTTCATCGACTCCAAAGAATCTGGTCATCACCTAAAAACTTTGCAAACGTCATTTTTTCCTTAACTATATTGCTCTGACTTGCGGTAACCTCTTTTTTCGGAGCCTCGTACAACGAGAAAGCCGGCGTGTATACGAAACAAGGAACATCCTCGTTCAGGCGATCATACCTTTCACCGGAAGTCCGCAAATACTTAAACACGATTTTTCCGCAGTGAGACTTCCGTTTACCCCGGGACCAGCCGACATTCCACTATCTATTTGTGCATGTTCGGTCGCTTAGCGAACGGGAAAAAGTCACTCATTTATCTGTTCCCATTCACCTCGGGGCTCTTGTAAAGGAGCATGTTTCCTCTTTCGAACATCCGCTGTTTCTCCTCACATTCGAATAACATTATGTTTGTTTACTCTTTCACCGAGGAAAAACGTAGTTGGAACGGAGGTTTCTTTCAGTGTAAAAAAAAAAAAAGTACAACTGTAAAATATTTAGTATACGAAGATCGACGGGGACAAGTGAAATTTGGCAAATGAATATCGATCGACGGAATAAATATTAACGGAGACATAAGGGTGGGGGCGTGTTTGGTCTCTCCTATGCACAAGGTTCTATGGACGCTTGACCCATTGTCTCTTGGCTTTAATTTTTGTCCCCTGCTGATTTGTCCTCCTCCCTGAATGCCCCTCGTTCCTCTCCGCACATACGAAAACCCCCCATAGATCTCGTTCGGGGACTTCGCGGATCCTCCCACGTTTCATTCGTCTACGGGTACGACTTGACTCGCTTCATTCACGGGATTTCTCGACGACAATGCACGCGCGCGTTGCGTTTATAACGCAACCTGGAGTCTGGAGAAAGAGAGTGAGAGAGAGAGAGGAGCAGGCGCGCTCGGGTGCTTTTCACAATGCGACAGCAATCACGAGCCGCGCCCTTGTCAGCGGGATTTCGCTCGTTTCCATTCTTTTGCCTCGTTTTTATGTATTTCCCTTTGGCTCGATGTACATTAGTGCTATATATATCGTTGCTCAATGGAGAGATAGAGAACCGAGACCGAATGAGAGGCAAGGAAGATCGCAAAATGAATAAAAAAAAATTGAAAAAAAAAAAAAACGAACGAAACGAAGAGACGGATATACGCCGACGATATACGACGGAGTTAAAAGGGAGATAAAAAAAAAAAAAAAAATAGTCTCTACGGGAACGAAACTTGTACACCCTCTACTAACCTTTCCTTGTCCTGATACATAATGAGAGGGTGTCTTGCGAGAATCAATGCGAAAAACGAGAGATTAAAGTCACCGTTGCATAGGACTCGATAGATCGGGGGTTGTTTTATTTGCACGAACTGTATCGTCAGAAATATTTCATTTTTCTATGTGTTCATTGTCCATCGTTCGTACAATTTTTTCCTCAACCTCTCGTTCTTTCTATTATCTTTATAATCTCGTCGGAAATTCGTATAATTCGATTTGTTGTTTGTCTCATTCTCGTCCTGTCACTTTGTCACTTTTTACGAGCTGGCCTCGATCCTTCTTTTCCGTAGCGGACGTTCGGGTTTTTTTTTTTTTGTAAAAAAGAAAAAAAAAAGTATTAAAAAAACTTGGTAGATACGCAGAGGTTGATTGTATTATCGTAATTTTGTCATATTATCGAGTTTCGTTCGAAACAGTTTTGCGCTGGGGAACGACGCTACGATGTGGATGTGGCGCTTATTATTTATCTCGTAAACTCGTGATGCACGCTTCAAAAATTATTCACGTATATTTATATGTATTATGGCTTGAGCATATCTACCCCTGGAACGAACCCCGATACATCGCGAGAGAGAAAGAGAGGGAAGGAGAGAGAAAGGGAGAGAAAAAATAGAAGATAGAGAGCGAGTGTTTGCTTGAGGATGGGGATGCTTCGGTTACGCGGGGGATGAACTGCAAACAGTGATCGAGTTTCGTACGGGCGCCGTGTTCTCTTCACTTTTCGTTTCTTCCCGATGTGTATATATGCCGCCTCCGTGCGCACCACATCCGACTGTCGCTCTTCTCATCTGTAGAGAGAAAGAGAGAGAGAGCGTAATATGCTTGGCTCGCGGAAACTCCAGGGACTCTGAGAGGTAAAGGGTGTCTCAACTTGGGGAAACAGATCCAATTTCGATTTAGTATATATAGAAGTATTGTTCTATCTATAGAACATATGTTGATAGAGTGCGTATTACATTTCGGAAAGTTGACGAGCTTGAGAAGTTTCTATGGCAATATAACGTGAAAACATTTATTATAAATAAACTTTGAAAAAAAAAAATTTTAAGTTCCGGATTAAAATAAAACTAAAATATATGAAAATTTTATTGATATTTTCAATCATTTCATTTTTATTTGCTGCAAAAATTAAGTTTGAGACGAAAAAATCGATGCTGTACATTCTCAATTTGAATATTCCTCCGGTATTTTACTTTATTTCATTTATTTTTCAATTAAAAACAAACATTAAGCTGAAAAATATAACGATGTTGCATTAAAATAAGTAGTTGAGTCAACTACGCAATTTAGTGTAAAATATCAATCACTTGACAGAATAAAAGGTATTGTTTGAATAAATTAAATAAATATTTGAAACAATATCGTCGCATTGCTCGGTTAATTGGCAAAAATATTTTGGTCAATTGTTACGGTCGTATTTGAGTTGAATTGTATTGTTTAATCAAAGCATACAATGATTGAAATTTTTTAATTGATTTTTATTTACATAACATATTTCATTTGATATTTTTATTTATATTGTTTGTGGCATTTAATAATGAATTGGATTGATCGACTTCTCACACCTCAACTTACCTTTTGTAAAATAGCTCATGTCGATATAATTTAGTATGAAAACAACTTTATATCAGCGTACTTTGAGAACTCATTTCTTTTGGCATTACAACAATAAATGGATCGTTCACCTCAACTGCTGTGTGAAGTTGGCTGTTTGCTTGGAAACAATAGAAGTGTCCCGAAACTTCTTAAATATGAAAATTCCTTCGATCGTTCGTATTCTCATCGGTCGTGTGGATTTGTACCGATGTGTTTACACCGATAAGTTAATGATTCTGTTCCTGAAACGGGGGTGAAAAAAAAAAAATAAAATAAAAAAACACGAATAAGAGCATTGACACTGACGTATAGCGCGTATATAAAATGTCTACTGGCACCGAACAACCGGACAGAGTATTCTCGGTTGTCCGGGGTGTCGATCGATGCTCATCCCCGTAAAAGGGTGGGTGGATACGGTACGCGAATAGTTAAGGGGCGCGGTGGCGGCCGTTTCTCTCTGTAATAAGCGTAATGGATATCCGTACACCCGAAGGCATGGCCCTCTCCTCGGGTTCACCGGCTACCGTTCCACATTTGTACGGAATACACAGATCGATCCCAATATATCTATATATGTTAATATATTTTCTATGTGCGTACGTGCGTGTATTTATTTGCGTGTTCGAATCTATGTAAATACGAATGAAAATGTATTGGTTAGACTCGTGTATAAAAAGCGATTGGAAGGGTTGTCCGAGTTCCGAGAACATTTACGTCCCTTGTTTTATTTCATCGATCATTATTCCGCCTATAATAACGCGTAAACATTTTTTTTTAAATTATTTCCAAGACGAAAGGATCGTTCGATGCTTTTTTTCGTTCATTCGCAATGTAACAAGCTTTTTTTTTCTTTACTCTCGAATTTCTTCGAATAAAAAGTTCCATTCGAACGTGAATATTGTCTCGTTATTTACTAATTGCGTCAAATAAAACACACAGGCTTCGTTAGATCGATTACTTGAAAACTTGACGAAGCCTAATATTCACAATAACTGAATAACCAATGAAAATTATACCAATTACAATATTGTTCCCCAAATGATCAAATTTTCTTTATCATTTATCATGATCGTTCATAACGATAGTTACAATCGTGATTAAGATAGTGAAATATGCTGTATGTGTTGAAGTTAAGTTTCGCGAACAAATCCGAGCTCTTAGGAGTGACGAAATTCACGCGGGGATTAAATCCGGACTGCAATGTTTACATTCTTGAAATTCAAGCGTAGCTTCTCATCTGACAAACTGACGTACCACTGTGCATCTGCTGCCCTTTCCCACTTTTCAACACTGCATGTAGATGTAAATATATATATATATATATATACATGTATACATATGTGTATAATCATTGTCTCAACGTTTATGTATTTATATATATAGCGAAGTTCTTACTGTTACTATGGTACGATTGTACATATATTATGCAGTCGGTCTAAGTGGCGTTTCAAGAAAGAAGGGACCAAAAAGGCTACCGCGCGTCTCTCGCGCGCCAACCTCGAGAGAAACGAGCACGACGAGGAGAGTGACTCGTAGAGAGCAGCTGTATTAAGTGCGTCCATAGATTACACCCGCGCCCGCGCTCAGCAACGAGAAAGAGTGAGAGAGAGAGAGAGAGAGAGGATCGAGAGCTCGTACGAAAGAGAAATATAAAAGTACTCTCTTATACACCCGATTGCTATACGCCGTCGTGGCCCTGCTCCGCTAAAACGCTTTTGAGAGAAAAAAAAAAATAATAAAAATAAAAAGCGTCAGGAACAAAAAATAAAACAAAAAAACGAAAATGAGGAGAAAGAATGAAAGAGAGAGAGTGGATAAATGGCTCCGATGCTACTCGTACGTCATCCTACACGCAAAGCTCAAGTACCCGGAGATTTTTAACATTTTTTATACTCGCACGAAAATGGATCGCTCCGCCTGCTCACACGAGCGTCGAACGAAACGATAGCAGAGGAAGAATGTATCGTATGCATTTTTTCTTTTTTTTTTTTAGCAGCACTTTGATTTCGAGTTGGAACTTTATTCTTGTTTGACACTTCGAAGAATGAAATTTCTGAAAAACGTTCGCTAATTACTGTTTCGAAAGCCTTCGAAGAAATACTCTCGAAAAATTTTCCGGACTCGGCATATTTTTTACACGCTATCCATCATCATTACCACCCTTGAATTGCGTGCGTAATTTTCCCACAGATAATTTACGAGACAGGGAAAATCTCTCGTGTTACAAACTGCAAGAATTTTCGGTGGAAAAATTCGTTTGGTGATGCTCCTAAAAACGAAAAAAAAAAATAGCAAATAATTCTCTAGTTTTTCTCAAACTTAGTGACATTATGGTGGAAGAAAATATTTTACTTTCGTAGCAGAATGAACGTAGCTTCGGATGACATTTGGCGCGGAAATGAATGTACAAAACGAAGAAAATACACTTACGCAGAGCGGAAAAGCACATTTATTTGTTGTTGTTTTCCCTGACTAGCTTTCTCTTGCATTCTCTTAAAAATATTTTTACCAGACGCATATAAGATAACGGAGTAAATATAATATTTCTTTCAAGTCTTTGATGCTCGCGCGCAATCTGACTGAATTGTGTATACAAAGTTGAAGTAGCTATTTTGGGAGAAGCCGAGTGAAAATTTTATTTGATATATCGGTGGCTCGATCGGTGAAAGTGGGGAACAATAATTTTACCGTTTTCTAATAAATAATAATGTTAATAAATTCATCTATAACGAAACAACATAAATAATTCGTATGTTACAAGAAAAGCGAACGTTTTTAACGGATCGACGTAAATTGCTGTTTGTTTGTTTGTTTGTTTGTTTGTCTGTTTTTTTTTTCTCTTTTTTCGAGGGAGAATACATTTAAAATTTTTACATGCATACGTGTTTAGAGGACTTATCGATAATTTATGCTCGATCGCCTACGAGCTATGATAGAAAAATACAATTTTATTATTATTATCCTCGCTTAATCTTGCTAACAATAATTATCATTGACGATGTTCAGATTCGATTAATCATCGACGATGAAAAAGAGCTGTTCTCCGATCATTCTTATACGATATTACATTATTTTAGTATTTTTTTTTTTTAAGATTCTTCATCATTTTATAAATTTATTCGTTATTTTCATCGATCGATTATCCAAAACGAGATGATTCTTTGACTACGTCTACTTTTCTACGATTATTGCATTGGCAGGACATTGCACAAAGTGCACTTGGACGCTGCGAACTCTCCGAAACTAAGATTAACGAAAATAGAATGAAAAAATATGCGAAAATCTTTCTGATATTGCTGAGAAACTTTTTCGTACGATTTTATCGTTCGATAGTCACAGAGCCAATTTTTTAATGCACCTACATAAATATAAATATTAAATAAATGCCTATTAAATTCGAAATCCGATAAACTCGTGTTTCTGAAACAACGAAAAAAATATACTTTCCGACGATAAAAACGAACAAACATTTCATGCTACTATTGGAAATGAAGTAGAATATTAAAAACCCGTTGATAACGCGAAATTGAAAGATTTCGGTTTGGGGAATAAACAAATATGATGTTTATTGAAGAAACAAAATGTGGATCGCCCGTTGAAGATTCTGTGGTAAAATTTTTCCCAAGAGTTTACCTCAAAACGGTTAATTCGATGGGTCCTAGGATAATTCTAGAAAATCGATTAGCCTGCGAGCCAACGTGGTTCAAATACTCTGGGATAATCGAAAATCACAATTAAATTAAATCTATTCGGGTGTGAATCGATGAAATCTCGATAATCAGCCTTGCACTGTCGAAGGGTTCCGGACCCTCGACGTCCATTTAGTTTCCACTGAAATAATTCTGTTACTTTCAATCGATCGAAATACTGAAATTTCTATGAAATTGTAAGAATACTATTTTCTCGGATATACAAATAAATTGAAGCTAAGTGTGAGTGTTGATCGAGTTACTGTGATAAAATTACATCCATTTTAAGTGACTGCAAGCTCCTTGGATTGAATTTCCATGATGAGTTGTCGCACGACGTTTTTACTCGTTTTAAGTAATTGCAAGTGGCTTCGATTCAATGTTTACATGACTGTCGATCGTTTCTGAATCAATATAAGTCACATCGAGTGCCTTTAATACGGTGCACGTTGCCAGGAGCGATTAACAATTTGTAACGAGTCATTGTAAACTCGTCCAACTCAACGTAAGCTGCTAAAAGTCTTTTTTTCACTGTAAAATCACTGTAAATATTCTTAAACAGAACTGAATTACTGTGACTATATGAAAATGTGAGTACCTGAAAGCGTTTCATCTCATTTGAGTGTAACTGATGTATCTGTTGCTCGTTCGTTTGCGTATGTGTGTACGGAAAGCAGGAGAACAAGAGAAGAAACGAAAGTGGAAAAAACGAGAGAGAGAGAGAGAGAGAGAGAGAGAGAGAGAGAGAGAGAGACAGAGAGAGAGAGAAGGAGAGTACGATGGGGAAAATGGAGACACAGGGAGATGAAAATAATGAACTAATCGTGTTCGTCCATTGCACGGTGTCCCAGATGTCACGGACTGGGTGCATCCTTCAGTAAGCGGATCAGGGGGTGCTGTTTGCCCTCGTTCGAGACTCGATAGTCCTCTAGCAGCTGTGGAAGATAAAAAAAAATTAAAAAAAAAAAAACGAAGAGAAAAATGTGAAACACTTCAAAGCAACCGAGCGTAAGAGAATCACACACCCGCGCCTTTTTATTTCGCCATTTATTTTTCATCGTACTTTTCATCGCGAGGAGAATAAAAGATGGGGCTAAATGAAAAAGGTTCGCGTGACGCGATGTGTAACAAGTAGCATGATTTACTCGCCTGATAGGACAACTCGCACGAAAGTGCTGCCGTCGCTTCGGGATTTCGATGCGTGGCTACGAGCAGCGTTGGTAGAGTCAACGATGACAAACGAGGATCGACGTAGAACGGAAATGGTAGAGTGCACAGTTGCTGAAGAACACTGGCTCCCACTCCGGCTGACTGGAGAACCGACTGCAATGAAAAAAAAAACAAAAAAAACATACAGTTAAAATTCTCCATTTTGTTTCTGTTTGTCTTTTTTTTCTACTATTGTGCTTGAACTTGATTCATCTTGTTTCCCATTTATTTCGGCTCGGAAACATAACTTTTCCATTTTAATGCTCTCGTTCCGATGGCTCAACTATTTTTTTTTTTTTTTTTTTTTCAACTTTCACATAGTTCTGCCCTAATTTTGGGTTTGCATTTGAGATGGAACACTTAAAGAATATTCTAAGACAGAATTCTATTATTCTTTTTCTAATATTGGTCCAATCATCATTAACGGATTCTTCGAATATCAAATATATTTTTACCATTGAGTTATCGGGATATTTGCTCTTGAAATTAGAGTTTCCAACACGCTTTGCATAGGACAAATATTGTGGTGTGTCATATTATTGTTAATATTTGAAAAAAAATTTGATCAAGTTTTTCAATACCAACATGCCCCTAAAATTCTTTCCAGAAAATGAAAACTTGTTTGAATGGTGGAAAAATTTCAACTAAACACATTTCAAGAGACCTAAACTATGGAAATGAAAAAAAAAATGAATTTCTTGAACGAGGTACGAGAGGTGAATAACTATTTTTCTCAAGAAAGGGTTCGACCAGGTGTCGCGGAAAAAAAAATACGCGTAACGAGCTCCCGAAGTTCCGGATCACCTGCGAAACAACGTTAATACTACAAGTGTTCCTTAACTCGGAATACAGCAATGAAATGCACCTGCGTCCAACGGGCAATCGTTACTAGAGTCATGTCACCCGCATGATTCTGGTATCATTTAAAATGAGTAAATGTAACGTTACACGATGTTTCATACGAGAGAAGAATATTTATTATATTTCTGGCTCGTTAAAAAAAAAGAAAAAGTTTAACAAACTGAATAGTCGCAATTGTACAGTTGACCAATTAAAACAAGGAAGCAAATTTAGACTGTACGAGAAAGAAAGAAAAAAGTTTGTATCCTCTGAACTGTGCAAATTTAAACGCCACAATAAAAAGTGGGTGGTACAAATACGTGGACGAAGGTAAAATGATAAAAAAATGTGTTCGAATACTTTTCGACGAAAAACGGACCATTAAGCGAGGAAACAGTTCTGTCAAACGAGAGAACATAATTTTCTGTAGCCAAGCAAAACTTTGCTTCGAACTGGCATACATCGGATGCAACTTTAAAAGAAAAGATTGAAAAAAAGTGAGAGAAAAAGAGAGAAATGTGTAGAAACAACTTCTAAAGGTTCGGTACACGATTGGCACGACTTTATTGCCCGGCGCTTTCTAAACTCCCATTATAGGTGACGAGTGATGAAAATATAGTGAGTGAATGGTTGGAACACTCGTCGCCTCGTTATTGAAGACTCGAGAGAAATTGGAGTGAGAAAGAGAAAGAAAGAGAGAGAGAGAGATAGAGAGGACAAGGCAACGGAGTAAAAGAGGGTGAAAACCTCGTTGATTTCGTCGTGTGGCAGTCAGCCACACGAGGGTCTTAAAATCCGACGAGAGATGAATGTCCCGAGACGTCGGAGATGTACTCAGCGTGTATTTGGACGTATGGAGAAGAGCGCGTGCCTGCGTTCATAGTGTTACCCGAGTGAAGCGCAGTCAACGGAATATATATAACGAGTGTAGTCGTGTTATACTATGAAAGACGAAAAACGATGTAAGTGGCGTGGCATCAGACATCAGGACCGCCACCGACGTATATGGAATGGAACCAAGTAAATATATCTTAACAGCATTTTGGTCTCTTTCTCTCTTATTCTCTCATCCCATCTCCTTCTCCTCGCATATTGATGGGAGGTCCATGCTGAGTGTGTTGTGTCTAACCAGTTGCTTTACCCAACTTCATCGTTATTTCATCGGCAACTGCAGCTTTTCTTCTTCTGAATAAATGCATCAGTGAATGACACTGTTTCACGGTTAATAACCACGTTCATTTAAAAATACAAAATTCTTTTTTTTTTCTATCTGTGAATTACACCAGCGTGTATATTCTTACGTCAAAATTGGCGTTTCAGTATTCGTTGGATATGAACCAACTGAGTGATCGAATGATATTCGATTTTATGATTACCACACCTGGGATCAAAAACAGTAAAATTTGATGAAAAGTGAAGAATTTATTTCCCCTCTTCAATTTCTCGACGACGAATCTATTCTGGGTTCCAAAGTTTATAAAAATCATTCGGATACACAATAAATATTTCTTTTTCATCTCTCCATACGAATAATTAAAAATTCCTGTTGTTTTATCAAATCCTGTATCCACGTTGTCATTCGACGATGAAAATTCTCGTATTTTCAGCTCTCCTCGAAACCGGGTGTTACGAACTGTTTTTTATTAATCACGAATTACACCAAGACAAAGCCTGACTCGTGTATAGCACGGGAGTTGAATCATTCTGCATACAGAAGAGATTTTTCACGTGGATAAACACAGAGTCTCGGCCGATTTGGTTGAACCCTCTTCCGCGTAACAACGATGTTCGGCTAACAATGTTTTTTTTTTTCTTTCTCTCCAGCACCGTCGAGTTTAATCTCGCCAAAATCCTACGGGAGCCTCTGGTGCGATTCGAGCTTTTGGCAATCGCCTGAATAGGGGTACGAGTCCGAATAACAAGCGACGAGAGTTAGCGCCACCTTTTTTGTATCCTGAAACATGGAGTATTGAAACGGTTTTCTTTGAATTCAAAAATGTTCATATCCCCCGTTGAATTCTTCGTCGATTTCATTCTTTTCGAGCTTTCTCCCACTTCCTTTTCTTTTCCCTCGTCCCTACGTGTTTTTCGACAGGAATGACTCAACTCTTCGAATTTGAAACTTTGACGATAACACCTTGGCGCCTCGTTTTTTTCTTCATTGCTGCGGTCACGAAAGAGCAAGGGAGCCGATGAGATGAGCCGGTGGCGCCAATAGAGGAAAGACTAAATGGAGAGACAGACTTACAACGTGAGTGGTGGCCATTCCATCGTCCATCCATACCGTAACCATTTTTTTCTTCTCTCTCTTGCTCTCTTCGTTTCTCGCTCTCTCTCCCTCTCTTTTCAAGATATCTCGCCACCGTAAAACATCCTCTAGTAGAAATTGGAGAGCCATGAGCGAAGAAATCGCAGTAAGATCGAATAGAATATTCGAGTTATGTGGCGTTATCGCTTTTGAAGAACGTCTCTCTCTCTCTCTCTTTCTCTCTTTCCCCCGTCACTCTCGACGCTCTCACTTTTTCTCCTGTACATTAACAACTGCTGATCAAATATTCGAGGAGGGTAAAACAAAACGGATTTTTTCGTGAGTGTGGCTATGTATAACGATTCTCAAATGGAAAGTGGATTTCTCATCTTCTCGTATAACACACGAGTTTCGTTATAAACGAACCGAGGACAAAAACTCCTCAAATCTCTTATTATCTTTTTCAACTGGTCCGTGGAATTTCGTTGCTGTAACTAACTGCTTTAAGAAACTCCAATCATTTCGAACTTATTCAGGTTCCCATTCTGGATATTCCAGAAGTGGCCTGTCCCGTTTTGATTAAGTATTGAGGCGTTATCTTCCAGTGTGCTCAATCACACCTGAATCGTAATCGTTTGGTGAATGTTTAGGAACCAAGAAAGACTTCAGTTCGTAGTTTCACCAAGATTTATGACTCTCGTACGAGAGCTCGAGATTTTCCGTGTGATTTTTTTTTTGTTTTTGTTTGACGTTGAGATTATTTACGA
Organism: Campoplex capitator; assembly: GCA_037576405.1. NCBI lineage: Eukaryota > Metazoa > Arthropoda > Insecta > Hymenoptera > Ichneumonidae > Campoplex > Campoplex capitator. The sequence continues at coordinate 12,785,116 of JARBWI010000322.1, read as the reverse complement.
CACGAAATAGACTTACCTGATTATCAGGATTATTAGCGGCGAAGTAACCGAGTACGATGAGAAGTTCAGCGAGAATTTGTGTAGAATTGACGGCCTGTTGTCCGGCGTTGTTGGAAATTTCGGTTTTTTCTGCTAACGGATCACGGGAGAATCTGGTTATGAGGTGACTCGCGATGAGTCGCCACTGGAGGCTGGTGCCCTCGGAACCGAGTAAATTCTGCAAAGATAAATGAATCATGAGTCTGAATAAAGATGGATTTCGGATTAAAGACTGGCTTAACAAAAGAATGGAGATAAAAAAAAAAGCAAGAATTTTTGAAGCGCGACAAAAGGAGAATGAAACTGTTAGCCGGGAACAATAAAGTCATAAGGATGAAAGGCGCAATTTGTTGGGAGAGATATTTTGCTAGGTGGACGAACACCGGTCCTTCGTTAACGAGACTCTGCGGTAAGTCGAGCAAGAAAAAAAACAGGAGCAGGATGAAACGGAGTCGTCTTGCCTCGAATCGCAAAGAGAATAGTTAATAAACCTGCACACTTGTGCGTTTGATACTCCAGGTTTTTGTCTCTGGTCTTGGGAGCTAACAAGAGAGTCGGTCACAGAGAAGAGGGAGAGAAAGAGAATGAAATGGGGGTGCGAGGGAGAGAGAGGGAGAAGAAATTTTGATACGTCTGTGGGTTTTCAGTGCAGACCAACGAGGGATAATCGAGTGATCTCCCGCGGGATTCCACAGAGTCCCACGGGATAATGGAGGGGCAAACCCCGCTGGTCTTTCGATCCCTTACGAGGACTAACGCAGCCTTATGGTGGGCGCGAGGTGCCGTTTCGATTCAATTCGTGGTTTGATCGCCGCAGCACTGTGCATCGCTAACCTCTTCCCCTGCCATCAACAGTACACGCATTTATTTTTCTTCCTATCCTTCACATTCTCTTCATATTTTTATTTCTCACTCTGCCACTCTGTCTCTCGTTACCACCCACTGCGTGATATCTCCATCATAAATTCGAGCCACCCTCGTGGCTAATGTTGAAAAGAAAAGAAAAAAAAAACAGAAAATATATATTCGGGAACAACTGATTTACGATTGGTTTGACCGAACGTTCGATTAGCCAATGGAACGGTACATTGAAAACCGGAATTACTCATGTTCCCGGAATCAATTTATCGTTTGCGCTATCAGTACAGAACTCATTTTGTTTCTTATTCACTAATTTATCAAGCAATTTCGAGGAAAAAACGGATGTTGAAAATCGTGTCGAGTCAATTAAATACAGTAACAATGATTGAAAGATCATGGAATAGAGAAGACTCGAGTGGAATGAGAGTTGACGAAAATATCGAAAGGGGTCGTGTCCGTTCCAGGTCAAAAGGGCTTTTATCCCCTGTACAGATCAAGAGCATCGATCCTCCTTCTCGTAAATATTTAATCACATTATTTCTGCACTCAATGACCATTTTCGTTGTTACATCCTTTTCCCCGTGTCCATCAATGTTCCCTGTTCATCCGAAATGATCGTAAAGCTCAAGTATCGACGCAGGTGACCTATAATTACCATGAAAAATCTAGCGTTCGAGATGGATCGTTAAAACTTTATTCAATCGCACAAAAAAATATTTTTATTTCGAATTCAGCCTGAGTTGACGATGAAAATTACCGTGACTCACCGAAACTTGGAATCTAATTAGCAGAATTACTAAACATCGTAGTAAATCTTTCAACTTGAGCTGTAAAATTTATGAGGGTCAAGCTAAACATCTACTGCCATGAGTGCCACGCGTAAAAACAATTTTAGGCAATTTTCACTGTGCTACATGTGACGAAGCAATATCAAAAATTGCGGTTGGTATATTTCAGTGGATTTCGAAATTTACTGGTTCATAAACTACTCGTGTGTTTTTTCCGCGTTGATTCTGTTTTCACGTGGTTTTCAGTGGATAGTAGAAGTTTGGGATGGAAATTAGAAGATGAATCTTTGGAATTTTGAAACGATTACGAAGGGAAAGAGACAGGAAAGATTTGGGAAATTATTGAATACTTGGTCATAAAATGAAGCAATTGGAATTTTACCTGTAACGTTCGAAGATCGAGTTCGCCGATGGTCCGTAGTAATCTGAGAATGATCAGGGCGAGATTCTTTGCGAATAACGAAGAAGCAGATTGATTGGGTGTGGGCGATGTGCATTTTTGATTGTGGTATGTTAGTGCAAAAGTGGCGTAAAGTGCACCGACTGCTCCAGCTGCTTCGGTCGTTTCGAGATTGTGAAGTAGGTGAGATTCTGCCGTTGTGGTTTGTTCGATTACGAAGGAAGCAGTTTCCCCGTTGCAAACGGAACTTGATCCATTTTCATTGGCATGACGTTTTAGATGAGAAAGTATGCGGCCCAAGAGATCGTACGAAGCCAATAAGACTGGAGACTCGCGATCTTGATCGAGGAAAAAATCGGTTTCTATGAGGGCGCGACTGTGACGAGAAATTCTGTCGACTAGGCCACCGGTTACGAGATATCTGGAACAATAAAATAATATCGAGTAACGATTAAGACATGAGGTATCAAAAAAGCTTCACATCTCAAATTTCTATACATAAATTTAAGTTCCGATTGATTTGGAAATCAAAAATCGTTGATATAAATCATTTTAGAATATTCCGAAGGTGAGAGCTCTGTCACTCTTTGCAAGAAAATATTCTCGAAACTATAAAATATAAGTCGAAAAATGCCTAAAACTCGGGTCACAGTGTCAGCACCGGGTGTTCGATAATCGAAAATCGTTCCTTTTGATTTGGGAGTCCAAAATCGTTGGTAAATGTGATTTTTTAATATTCGAAGCGTGCGAGAACTCTGCGTTTTTGGAGGAAAGAGTATTAGGACTATATTCAAGGACTGAAAAACAAGATAGAAAATTGTCAAATTACACCTCATGATTAGTGAGTCAAAAATTCTAACAAGTGTATTCTGGGCCCAGATTTGATTCAAACAATTTTCGATTAACGTTCCCGTTGATAAGATACAAGTTCATGTTCAAAATAAGCCCAACATCCATCAATTTCAAGCTCGTAACTCGGTTATGAAGAAGAAAAAAAAAACTGTTAGCCTGACGATATACCTGGTACATGCCATTGTAACAAAGTTTACTTGGGTTGGCTGACAAAAGTGCATATGGGAGTCTGATGATCGAGGAGCCACGGGGGGAGAGATTGTAGAGGGTACGATAGAAGAAACAAAAAAATGTATTGCTTATAGGAGAGCATGTGTGACGGTGTAACACGAGAGGATTATAACATCAGTGGGTAATTCTGTGTAGAGAGTGTTCCGACCCCTGAATTGAGTACTGGGGGCCATAATACTGTCGTTCTCGCTCACTCTCTAGGTGACCCTCGGTCCAGTGCGATGTTCATTCTATTGGGTTGTTGTATATGTTTTCTTTTTCGAAACTTCTCCCTTTGGCTTTTCTCTTAACGTCTCTGTCTCTCTTTCTCTCTCCCTATCTTTTTCTGTCAGTATCGCGATCTCCCTCGCTCTCTTTGGCTCCCTTGAGCGTTGGTAGCTGAAGGCAGCAGGCATTCTACTCCAGGGCCACGAGACCCCATAACACAGGGTGACCCGGGGAGGGTTGAGCGTGCTGTCAGTGCGTATTATCGCCAACCCCTCACCACGCGCGTATGTCCTATCAGACGATTCCACGAGCGGAGTACACGAGGTAATACACACTCGTCCGGAACGACACTCACACTTGTTCTTTCGTATATAATATCGTAGATGTGAATACACGGATACAACGACGAATAAAACGCACGTACTGCTCTGTTCGGTAATATGTATACTATGTGCCATTTCCTGGATGGATATTGTACATACGAAACGAGCCAACGCCACCCGGGATACAAGTGCAACGACGTGGCCAACTGTCCCATCTAATCATAACTTGGTACAGCCCGAACACAGCTAATCCCACGATCTCCACCCACCATCATTCCCGTCGCCTAGACTTTTACGTATCCACTTTAATATCCGTGTGTTTATATATATATATATGTATTCATTGGATGTGGACTGTGCGTAGATTGAAAAATATATTCTGAACAAGGACACGGTCGATTTGACGCGGTTGTAATTGAAATGAGATATCGTCGGGCTCAGCAAGCAAAGGGCGTATGCGAAACAATGTTGTAGATTAGGTGGCATTGGAAGTAGCACGATGACGAGTGTTGCATTGATGGAGCAAATGAAAAGAGAACGAATGGATTTGGTCAAGTGATGATTAAAAAAATTGATAAAAATTTATGAAGGTTGAACATTTGTTTGAATTTAATGCTGGAAAGTTTGAATTACAGAGCAGCTTTTAGCTGCGTTCGCTGCTCGGTTCGAGTTAGTAGTTTCGAAATATGCGCGAATAATAACAGTAACATAAACAGCATGTTAAAATAGTATCTTTGGAAGAACTCATTTCTGGTATTACTGTAATCTGTTTAAATCCTACAATGCATCTGAGAGTTTACGCACGCCCGTCAACATGAATTTACTCCGTACACGAGTTCTTCTCTCGGTTACCGCTCCCTGGGTAGGGTAATGGAACACAACGATGGATCATACAAATTCTCTAATAAAATGCACCGAGTTGCACGAGCGTCAGGCACTTGGATTAACGCCACTCGATTTTCGTACATCAGCCAACAATCTTGGTTCGCCTCGGGTTGCCCCTGCCTGGATCTGTGTGTCAACGCAACGCTACATGATTAAACCACGTACTCCCCTCCAGTATGAGAGGCAATAGCATCGTATACATATAACTTGGAATAATAACTGGGTGAGAACTTGCTGGGGGAAGAACGTGTCGTACTCCTCGTAATATTCCAGACGAATGAACCGATCCCCGACCCCCTTAGCCTTCTCCAACGTCCGATTCGTTCCGTCTACTAGCTGCCTATGCTGCATCAATGAATTCACCAGATTTCGAGAAATCATTGCTCGTATATTTTCCCTGCTCGACCATAAATTTATGAAATCCCAGAGCCGATAAATAAGGATTAGAATCTGATAAATAGTTTGAGTATGACGAGTTGAGGCAGCTGAATAATAATTCAACGACAGTCATCAATGGGCTATCAAAGTTTTTAATCCCCGGATAAGCATCCACGTGATTCGCTCGTTCAAATGTTGGCTTCATTGAAAAACTAAACATGATTCGGTTGAATCCTAAAGAAGTTGCTAGATGCAACTCCAATTACGTTGAACGTATGTTTTTACGAAGATTCGTTTCGTAAAGTGCAGCGTAAGTATAATTATGCAGTTTTCAAAGGAATCAGCAGAATTTGAGGGAATCACCGAAGCTTCCATAAATTTCCAGATGCATAGTCGCGAAATACTTTCTTTCAACATTTTCTCTTCTCTTACTTTTCTCTGTATCCCCTTAAGCTGCTGAAACATTCTCTCCCCACTACTGTTCATACTACTTCTGTCTCGGTTTCTCCATTTCTCCAAGAAGTTGGGATGAGCGCGCAAGATCCGTTAAGTAACAGAAGGGAGAAAGAGGATAAGGCTCGAGAAACTGGAGGGGAAAAGAGTAGCGGGCGAGAGCTCTGGCGGGAGATTCCCATCTAGGAATACCCCCGACGTCCCGCTCGAGGTAAAGATATGCACCCCTGCCACGGGATCTCCGCAGGGGCTGCTATGAAATAATCATATGGTTAGCTAATGGCAGAACGGGGGTTGTGATTGCCAGACCGGGCGTGCCAATCGCCCTCTTCTTGCGCACACACCATGCGGAATATAAACATTCATATATAAAGAGACACAGGCGCGACTGAGGCGGAATAGAACACCAGAATTAAAAAATGTCGTAGGGCTATGAAAATTTGACGTTTCAATTGGTCGTCATTGAGGATTGAATCACATCCGGGGGGTCCGGATTGCTTCAGAACTTCGTCAATATACAATTGGAATTTTCATAATTTAATCATCGCTGGAAGCTCTGAACTGGAAAAGAAAAAGTTGTTCAAAATGAGAATGAAGGAACAAAAATGTTTTACATAAAAGTCCAAAATATTAAGACCACGAATAAATCGTTAAACGGAGCTCCGAATTAGTGGCAACAATAACGCAAGTATAAACCTGGGATTAAATTCGAGGGGATCGAACTTGGGTCCAGTTGGAATGAAATGCCTCATATGATGGATAAATGTCGATGGATATATGTGGAAGCAGGGGTGAGATACGAGACTGCCACCGTCGGGAATAATAAATATATTCAATGTATTTGCCCAAAGCCCCGCAAACATTCAATGATAGATCGCAATCTCAGACAGAATGATACACCCCTCTGTATTACTACGAATGCTTTGCTGGATACGTTGCCGATGGCGGGGTGCACGTATTCACCGAAAAGTCATCGTTAATTTCGTGCAATTACGTCAAATTTTGTTTTCGGGTTTCGTTCGTGCGTTCAGTGTCTCAATACCGAAGAAACTTCGGTCCGGTAAAGAAAGCTCATGAATGGAGGGCGCGACGAGGATTCGACGAGCAAACAGAATATTACAAGAGCATATCTCTCTCTCTCTCTCGTGTGGACCACCCCATGGAAACTGGACTCTCTGTTTATGAAGCTGCTACGTTTCTCGTCACAACAATAGGGACATAACGTGGTCGAGGCAAAGGGAACACGCAGGATACTCGAGATTTTTGTTTACGAGGCATGAAAGTGACAGCGAGATTCACAGTGAAGCGTACAAGTGGCGCGACACTAGAATAGCAAAAAAAATAAGTTGGGGATTGCGCGGAGGAAGGACAAAAAAAAGGGAGAGATTGTGGAACCGAGAAGAAGTGGCCACTTTGAGCGTCTTACGTTTCTATCTAGTCCCAACATCGATTTTCCTCATGATAAAAATATCGCAAACGCAAGACGAAGAAAAAATGATAATACTTCGCTGTTAATATGAAAGATAATATTTTTCAAGTGGAACTACAGACCTCTTTACGCCACAGATTCATCCCCAGCACTCTATAAAAAGAGCGAAAAGGGGAAAAAAATTAGGACAGTCTCAAACAAACATTTTTCCATCAAAGTTCGACCATCCAGAATTTTTCTTCTCAACTTTTTTCATTTTATTCTTCAAGATTTGAACGAATATATAGTCATTTATATAGTTACTACATCACCGATGATATCGAGCTTTATACGCTGATCCACACAGCTGCCACGGAGTAGCGCCACGTCGACACACTTGTTACAATATTTACAGAATCGGCCCCGGATCCGACACTGGCGCTTCCCTCTTCTCCCTATTCAGAATCCCGAACATCTCCCGCGAAACCTAAAACTTCCCCTTCGCTCCCTTTCCCTTTCGCTGAATGACAAGTGTCATTCTTCTTACTCACACACCACGCGTTCGTTCTCAAGCTAAGTGTACGGATTTCGAAAATTCTTTGTACCACCAAAAGGGTTCTCAAATTCCATAAATTTCTTTATTAAGGTAACAATCGCGTTTCAACTTTGACTCTCCAGTCAATGTTCGAAAACTTATACTACCGTCGGAAAGTTTCCGCACAAAAGTTCAAAAGTTTTCTCACACTTTTTCATGCTATTTTGCCGATTTTATAGATAAGTGAGTTTAATAAACGACATTTTGAAGGAGAGAAATGCCGTTTCATTCTGCTTTTATTGAAAAATGTTTGCGATTTTTTTACGACTAGGACGTCACTTTGAAAACGACCGTTTTTCATCATTTTTTTCACCCTTTTACAGATGGACCGCGTATCCAGAAAGAAATTTTATTTCGAATCTTTCTGATCAGATCTTCAAAGGGAAAAGTCCAAGCTTCAATTTGGTTTTTATTAAAAGTTGGTAGAATTTTTTTTCAAAAAGTTATCTTGTTTTTGACGAAAAAAGACAAAATTTAGAAATTCCTGCGTAACATAAAAACTATCACTTTCAGAAAGAAATCTCAAAAGAGTGAAAAGTTGTGTCAGCGATTGTTCTAGTCACTCGATTTTTTTCAGATTTTTTTTTTTCGAAATTTTTTCTTTTTCATCGGTTTTAATCGAACCTCAGGTATATCAATTTCCGTAATTGAAAAACTATGGGTTTCATGACAAAAGTTCTAGATACAAAAAAGTTTTATTTCATCATTTTAGACATTTTGGAATTTTTCCAGATTTTTTTTCGAATTTTCTTATCCGACGATACTTATTTCGAACTTGCGATTACAAATTCGCAAATAAAACTTGGACTTTTAATGAAATCTAAAATAAACATGATTACCCTCCTAGCATAAACTCTTCGAAAAACAATGGCATTTTTAGAATTTTGATTTTTGATTATCGATCGAAGTGGACTCTGCTTCGAATCTCATAATAATTAAAACCGAAGGGATTGAATCGAGTGAAACAAGGTCAAATGGTTTTGAAGAGATTGGCGATCGACATGAAATGCACATCTGGATATGTATACGTTTAAATATACGTATGTGAGAGTGTTTATGTAGGTGCCTCAGTCGAATTGGTAATGTATTATAATCTCGTACTTGAGCGTAGCATCGAGAAACTCAGGATATTGCTACTCCGGAGTCGTTGACGCGTAATGCATTCGCGCCGGGATTTCGGGGTTCTCCAACCCCCTCGTTGTCGGGAAAGAAGGCGAGGGGAGGAAAGGGAGGGAAGGGAAGAGGGGGGAGGGGTGAGGTGGCCGATTCAGTGAGGTACGCGAACCGAGAGACAACGATAGAGACCGAGCGTTTCGGTTTGCTTGTTTCACCGAAGGGTAAAGGGACAAGCCAACTCTGGACTCGGCTCTTGAAACTTCGTGGCTTCTATAACTGTAGCTGAAAGCTTCGTGAAGCCTTTCACAGTCGGTAAATTGCGATTTCTCTAGACACTAAAGCAAACAGTGACGAAAACAAAAAAAATCGAGGCAAAATCCTTCGCTGCATATGTTGATTGATTTTTCCATTGAATTCGAGTTTTTAAAAAACTTTCTTTATAATATTCTCATGGCGATTTTTTCGTGAATCTCTGAAGAGGCTTGCAATCCTTCGTTTTCAATTCGAGCATAATTAATTCTGAAATTTTTTTCATTGTCATTCGATTTAATTTGACGTTCGCTCGAAAGAAAAACGGAAACGGCACCGACTCACCGTCTGCTTTCATGGAGAGTGCGGATACTCGTGTCTTCTCATGCAGAAAATAACTATTTTATGTGATTTTCGCTAACAACCTGCGCAGCTAAGATCAATGCAGATTAATATTGCAAGGGAATAATTACTCGAGCAAGATTACACTCGTCTATAGGGTGAATTTTTTAATGTCATAAAGCCTGCTCGAAACCGTTGGCCATTTCACTTGACTAAAATTATATTTAATTGTATTTCCCAGAGCAATTACAATTAGTCATATAAATAGTTGATCTTTTTTTTTTCATCTCGTTCGAACAAGGCATTCCAATTTTCATCACTAGCTCTTCTACCCACACTCGCCCTATTGCGGATTCGATGAATTACCAAGTCTACGAGAATCTCCATGTTTAATAGTCTCTCATAGGACACGAGAGAATTCAAACCCGTGTTAGCACTTTGCCACTGTCAATATAATTATCGAGCGATTTTGGATGAACGGTTCGGTGCGAGATTTGATAGATATTTGAACGTCAGCATATACGTCGATTGTTGAAATTTGAGAGATAAATAGAAAAGGAAGAAAAAAAAATAGACACAAACGTACAAATTTTGGCTGTCAAAATTCCTGGCTTCTTATTAACATCGATTTCTTCCTAATATTTATAAGAAAAAGTACTCTTTGTTTATATCCAAACTTACGAATCAGGTTTTTGAATGAAATCAAACGTTTTCGAGTGCCAAAAAGAACGAAAAGAATTCCAAACAAAAAAAAAAAAAGAAAAAAAAACAAAGAATTTCAGGAAACAAGACTGCCCCACACGAAACGATTGCTCATAAATAACTGAAATTTGTAGATTTTGGGTGTTTACCAAAAAGTTTTATGTTCTACAAATGATTTCTCGTCCAGTGACGTAAAAGAGCTCGAGTTATCGAAATGACATGCGAAATAGAACGAGAAAGAGGGAAAGAGAGAGAGAGAGAGTTGCTCGATGGATTGCGAAGCACAGCGAAACATTCTTCATCGGCCAATGGGAACAGGAGCAGCCGGAATCTATTATTATACAGCACGAGTGCAAAATAGTATTGTCGTCCCGCGCTGTGTACCGCCTGTTCAAATACTTGGAAACTCTCGTGATTTTCCCTACAGTTAATATCCATATTGATGTAGCCTGCCAACTCTTGTTTCGTCAGTAGTATTCGCGTCATTGAAACTGTCATTGAAAATTATCGCGGCGTCTCGTTATTTTGACACGATCGTATATTTATTTGTTTATCTATTTTTGCTGAGGTGAAATAACGGTGTTTTAAAAATCATCGTAAAATATTATGGGAGCGATGAGACGAAGCGTAATTCGTGAGATTATTATCGATATTAATTTGAATTTTGACGAATCGCTCGAATCACTGTTTTTTTTTTCGTTGCTTCAAACGACTCTAAAAGCATCATAAATCCAACGAAATATATTATAAACAAAAATGAGCAACGTACGAAAAAAAAAAAAAACTTGCTGCCAAAATGACCAACATCGTGTTGTTGTAACACGAAAAATGAATGAGCCTCGGTCATTCGACTCGCGTTACTCGACGATATACGGTTGTACTTAAAAATCCTGAATCACTGCGCCTGGAACACACCGGTGGCGAGCACAGCTGACCGTCAAAAAAGCATCTGCCTGCCTCGCGATTATCCCGAAACAGCCGTTCACGTCACTCCTCTATTTCGTTGTCTATTATTTCAAAAATTGTGTTAACGCTTCGATGACAAATGATTCGAAATAATTGTACGATCGAAAGCCATCGAAAATGTGTATAATTTTTCGAAAATAGTTTTTTGATAAACACACTTATGAAAACGACGATCTGCGTCGATTTTCAACGTGACTGACTCGGAAGAACACACGTCGAAGCTAGCCACAGCGAGAAGGTAAAGACCAAAGAGAGAAACAATAAAGTACGTTCAACAAAAGCACAAAAGATTCTGACCACTGTCTACTCGTCTGACCAAAAGGGGTGTAAGAGCTTTGTCAAAGCGGAAAATAAAAATCAAAGAATCCCTTTGCACGACCGTTTCTATTTCATGTTTATAATATCTTTCGGGCTTTTTCATTCACGCTCCATCCTTTTTTCGTTACCACTCTATTTTTCTTTGCCACATTTTTTTTCATGATGAACGAGAAAGCAGATTTTTTATTTCGGGGCATGAGAAACTTGAAAAACAAAAAAATGTGCGAATGAGCACAGCTTTTGAAAAGTTACCGAGTCGAGTTGAGTCACGAAATGGACAATAAAACTCTGTAAATTCACTGGAAAAAAAAAAAAAAAAAAAAAAAATGATTTGACGAGAAGAAAAATGAACGAAAAAGAAAAACAAATGCGAAGAAAAGTTAACGAAAGGAAAATTGAAAAAAAGAAAGAAGGAAACAAGCGTGACAAAGAGAAAAAGGAAAATTTGGGTCGATATAGAGAAGAGCCAAAAAGGGATCGTGGATGAGAGCGCGAGGGACAGTCGAAAAAGGGAAGAGGACCGAAATGCGCGAATGACTGGAGCACGCGGAGGGTCTCGAAATATAGGGGACACGGTGCTTTCTCGCACAACCCCAGAGTTTAGGGTGAATTTGGCCAGCGAGAGAAGAGTCCATTAGCAGATTACGTACACTAGCTCACCCGCGCATTCGACTTTCCTCCCTTCGCCACCGAGCGAATCCGCGACGTGGGCCACCCTCCGTACTCTGTTTTTTTTTTTTTTTTTTTTATATTTCCTCCTTTTTCTTTCATACACATCGCACGACGCACTCTCGATCTCGCTCCTTCCACGCAACACCATCTTTTTCCTTTACTCCCACGCACTCGTTTCTTTTCTTCCTTTCTTTTTTTTCACCCTCTTCCACCCTCGGCCAGTCTTATTTTTCAACGTATTTATATGGTACGTGTACGGGCACCGCAAACCTACGCGAAAAATTCTCCGTGTGGCTGTGGGTCGTAAGAAAAGAAACGATTTCCGAACAGCTTCCATTACTCGTTTGTTTTTTTTTTTTCTTCTTTTTTTTCGTTCAAAAATGAAAAAAAAAAAAAAAAAAAACAAAAAAATCTCACAACCTTCTCGCTTTTCGTAGATTTTCACAACTTTCGACGTTTCGTTCAACTGTTCTTTGTTCACGATTTTCAAAGTCGTAAAGTTGATGAGAAAAATTATTCGTGAAAAAAAAGAATTTTATGTTCAATCGACTGGAACACTTGAAATTAGATGGGAAAAAAAAAATTCTAATGAATAATTGAGTATCGAAATGTTGTTGGAAATGAAAAAAAAAAAATAAAAAATAAAAATAAAAAAATGAATCAGAGCTAAGATCCTTTCGTGAAAGTCATGAAATACTTCGACTATTATGTTACTTTTCCATGGGCAGACTGGACTGAACGCGAAAAGAGGAGCTTTCACGTCAAGACGAAATTGTATTACCGGATCAAACAGCATGGCATCAATATTAATAAAATATATTTCGTGTTCCTTAAAAGCGAGCAAGATGATGCGGAGAGGGGGGTGGATGGGGAAAGAAAAAAATACAAGAGGAAATTTCATTTTTATATACGTATTGATATAAAGGAAACCGTTTCTATCCTGCTAACCTCGTTTCTCCCTCGATTCTGATTTAATCACGTACTACGTTACTGACGCGGAGCCCTTTCATTTTCGTAATAAGCTACCCGTAAGCGGACCAGCTCCTATTCGTTTCATGTCCGTAAAGAGTTGAAACAATACGTAAATGTGCATGTTAATGTTGAAAAATTATGAATTTTTTTTAATTACTTTTTGGATAAACGCGTATAATGATAATTGTAAAATTAAAGAAACAAGTTGATCAAAATCAGTTGAATCAAACGAAAAAGTATCGAACGAAAATCATAATTGAATTCTTTGATAAAACGAGATACCATTTCGAGGATTTTCATCCGAAAAAGTTTTTCAAAACTCGAAATTTTCCTTCAAAATACCCAAAGAAATTAAATTCTTTTGCAAACATCTTTAAAACGTTGGTGGAAAAATGAAAAAGAAAAAAATCGTTTTCTTTCATTCGTCCGAATAATTCAATTTTCAAGAAAGTTGCAGTTATTCATTTTTTTAAAAATATTCTCAATTCAAATGTCTGATTTCGATATCTTTTTATGCGAGGAGCACAAAATGTATTTAAAGCGCGAAAATACGTGAGAAATTTAACTTTTTTAACCACTTTAGCGATATCATTGAACCGATCCGCTGAGAAATTCAAATTCTTCAATAAATCTATAAAGTTGATGGAATAAAAAAAAAAAACAAAGAAAAACTGGCCGTGCTTGAAAAGTCGTCAGGAAAAAAATGGATTCGATAGAAATTGGACAAAAAAATGTTTGAAATTCCCTATTTTTTTGAGTACCATTACAGTTTGCTGTAATAAAAGTAAGATATAATGAATAAATAATTGAGAGAAGAGAGACAGAAAGGCGAGACTATTTTTTTCGATTTTTATTTATTTTTTTTTTTTTTCGTTTTTTCGATTTCAATTTCGATCGGAGAGGAAAAAAGAAATCCGCAACGAGGGTTTCTTCCTCAAGAAGGGTCGGTGTTTCGCGTCTGTCAGAGTCTACGAATCCTGTCGTCGGTTCCTTACGCCCAAAGCTCACTTGATCCGATATTAATCGAGATCGCTCCAAGAGGACTTTAAGGATTTTGCGAATGAATTATAACCGCTGGCATAGCAAAATAATAGAGTGAAAAAGGGACGAAATTTTTGTCACTCTTCATCGATTTTGTTTGCTTACTTAATTCATGATAATCGATACGAACGATTAATTCGAAACCTCGATCCACTCTGGTGTTTTCATTAAAAAAAAAAATAATAATATTAAATAGAATTAAATAAAATAAATGAATATTCAATTTTTCAATTTTCCCCTTAAATTATTCTCTGTTGGAACGAATTTTCCTAATATCGTTATTAAAATCTAATATAAAATCGTTGTTGAAAGAAATCTTTGAGATTATTTCGAATCTGTCAATGTAACAGAAGTTTCATTTACAATTCACTGAGTCCTATTCATGTATTCCGTGCCACGGTGTCCGTGACGTGGAATATAAGCGAGTCCCAAGCGAACGTTGGTACTCCGTGTATATAGATATTTGTATTATGGGCTATACATAAATTGACGAAATTAGTTTTATAACGAATGTAAATCTGTTTGAATGACCGGTTGAAAAATCGCGTCGATAAATATTTGTATGCCGTCAGAGAAAAAATATGTTTGAAAATATTTGAATTATGAGATTATTAGAATGATTATTATTTTGGTGGAAAAAACGAGAAGCTTTGATTTTAAGTTGAATATTGGATTACACGCCATTTTTAAAGAGTGCAAAAAAGAAGTAAAATCGAGCGAAGATTCGAAAGAGTTTTGTCGACAATCATTTTTTCAAGTTTATTCGTTGCTTGCCAAGTCTCGATATTAAAATACGTAGAACAAGCAAAGATTAAGATTGCTTGACAATGGCTTTTCTCGTCGACAAACGCTGCAACAATTATTTACCGTGATACTTCTTTGAGCCCTCCGATTATCGCGACTACGAACTAATTTCCGGACCCCCCTGTTTTGTCGTCGAAGAAAACGTGCTCGAAGCACTTAAAAGTGGACCCACATCAAGGAAGAGAAATTTCTATCAGTGAATGCCAAAAATTTTCGGGAAAATTATTGATTTGGTCAAATAAATTTAATCATCGATTTGCGAAAATCGATTCGATTCGATCGGGTAAACGATTTTACAAAATATTTGGAGCTCGAACAGGATTGAATTTTTAATCGATTTCCAGGAATCCTCAAAGCGTTGAAAAAAAGTTTTTGAGAGGGGGGGGGGGAGGGGGAATTTTTTTTGCGCTTTCGAAAGTCATGTATCGTTGAGTAGGGCACAAACAAGCAATCCAAACAAGTTGAAAAGTGCTTCAAAAAATCACGAACGACGAATGGCTCACGATAAGGCTTAATGGTTCTCGATGGGACGTCAAACAAAAAGCTTTGTTATCTTTCGTTATCTCAATTGACAAAAAGTCCATCTGGCTTGTTTGCAAACCTGGCAAAAGGCTCTATCGAATGAACTATAAGGTTTGATCGAGCGTTTAAGTTTTGGGAATTTACGAACTGCTTCAGAGTTTCAGTGAATTTCAGAACGTTTTGTATAACAGTCAAAAAAACGGCTCATTGATAAACAATTTAACAAAAAAGAAAGAAATCCCTAAATTTCTATAGACGATGGAATTAGCCTTAAGGAGGTTGGCTACACACAACAATGTTGCCATGTTAAAAGCATAGGAAAATTCGAAATGATTAGAATATAATGAAATATGGTGAGCATATTCTTTTGAATTAAATATGAATATACAAATGTTTTTAAGATTTTTCTTCTACATAGTTTTCGAGTAATTTAACACTAGAGTTTACATCCGTAAGCATAGGATTCTCATATATATAGATATATCTTTTGCATATATTGTAAACTCCAATTATTCGACAACTATGTAGACGAAAAATTTGAAAAAATTTGTGTCATTGCATTTGATGCTAAAGAATGTTATCACTAAATTTTATTAAAAATTCTTATCATATTGTCGTATGTAGCCACCCTCCTTAAAAAAATCGCATCCAATTTCAAAACGAATCCCGAAAAAAACGCAATCGTCCAAAATATTGAGGAAGAAAAAACGAAATTTCTATTGGAAAATAACTCGATCGTCACGAAAGCGGAAATAAAGAGGAGGAAGCTTTTTTCTACTCACAAACTAAACGAGACTGGAAAAAAAAATAAATAAAATAAAATGGAATGAGTGGAAGAGAGTGAGGAGCGTGAAGGATTTGGAAATCCAGACGCACCGTACAGGATGAAATGATCGATAGAATGGAGGCGTATGAAGAGTTCTTTGGTTTTTTTATTTTTATTTTTTTATATCTCTCACCTTTAGTATATTTTCAACGCTTTTCTGTGCATTGTTCAATATGTTTAAATATATATATATGCTGTACGAGCATAAAGAACCGGTGTAATCGCGCTAAGTAAAAGCGATGACTGGTTACTTTACATCGGCAGGAAATTAATCATAATATCGCGAGCAACCCCGTTTTTCTCCCGGCAATGGGCACACACGAACCCTCAGAGTTCAATAGTTCGATATAACGTAACCGGAGTTTCACGCGCCCTTTCCGCTTCGCGTCTAATGATGGACTCTATACAAATGCCATATCTTCCTAACGTGTATAGAAAAATACGAATGAAAAATCGTAAGGTCGATCTGGCTTCGAATCCTCGAAGTGGGGGGGAGGGGGCTCCGACTAATTCGATCGATTTTCGAAATTACCTCAAAACTTTCATTATTCTTCAATCTTGTGTCTGGCGTTTCTATTCCTCTAGCAGTGTGAACTTTTTTCTTAGCGTATTCACTCGACTCGATTCATAAAACAATGGAATTTTGAAAACCTGCTGGCTTTAATTTAATCGAATTATTTAGTCCTTTGGAGTGGAATCATGAGGTACGATTTCTGGGGCCGTTAATCGGCGATACTATTTACTCGAGGATCAAAGAAAATCTGAAAATTTTCTGGAATAAGTAAGAAAATAAGAGAAATACGAAAATATAAGGAAAAAAAAATTTAGCCCCGGTGTGAAAAACGTCGTTCCAGTGAAGGGTTAAAACGGACTTATCGAGATAAAAAGAAAGAGAGCGAGAAACGAAAAGAATAGCAAAGTTCTGGGAGGTCCATGGCTCAGAGGAAGTTGACCCAGGTGTGTTGCGTCTAGAGATTCTAGCGGTAGAGAGATCGGCGGCTACCGTCAATCCGACGGGCAAGATCTCGCGGATGAGACCTCGTCCCCGGTGTGTGTACCAACGAACAGTTCAAACAGAGACTGTTTCTCGTCAACGCCGACGGAGCGAATACCCAAAGTATTGAGTTACCGAGGGTAACTGTACGAGTTCATACAGTTCCTCGGTGTGGTCTTCCTTTTTTCCGAGCGTATATTTTCGAACTCTATCACGGTGGTCCGTAATCTCATCGTTTAACAAAAATACCTTGTTTTTTTTTCTCCTTTTTCTCTCTTCTTTATAACTTTGACAAGAGATTTTTTCTTCGCTGAAATACGTTGGCAAAAGTTCTGTTAGGTATTGATGAACAATTGAAGAAAAAAAAAAAAAACATTTCCAAATTATTAGATCTTCATGTTTTCAATAAAATTGCTCGAGTGAATATTTGTTTGTTTTCACTTTGATTCGACTTACCCAACGATATCGTGGAGACGAGACTGAAGAGCTTGCTTCTCGAAAGGCACTTCAGGTATGAGGCTGCAAAGCAATTGAATCGTGGCGCTCGTAACAGCTGAATTAACGGTGAGATTTGTAGAGGTTTCCATCGCTTGGGAGTGATCGTCCAATGCGGTTACAGACTGAAAAAATAAAATACGAAAAGATTATTATTGCTTTGGAATCTGTTGAATCGATACGAATGCATCGTTAAAAATCCATCAAATTTTATGAGCCGCTTCATTTTCTGCTGTAATTGGATACTTTGCGATAAAGTCGCTAGATGGCTACCGTTACAATTTTTTTTTGTCCATAAGAAAAACGTTGCAACGGGGTGTTTATGGAGAAAAAAAAAAAAAATCTTTCGAAAAGTTCAAAACTCGTTTCGAATGAGATTTTATTTGGAGGACGATCATCCGTTCGGAAAAAAAAAGGGGACGAAATGCTTCTGTTTCGAGGGATCGGAGCCCTTCCGGAAAGCCCTTTTTTTTCTTCTGTTTCCCGGAAAGCCAATTTTTATTTCAGGCAAAACGAGAATAAAGTATTTACAAATTCGAGTAAACTCGGCTGTTTCTATAACCCTAATTGTTCAATGGGCCAGAAATAACTCTACGATTTCGCGTCGTTCAATAATAAAGTCCCGGATCATTGAGCGTTTCATCGAACTACTTTTATGATGGTACGAAATTGGAAAAAATTTTGACTCTTGGATAGAAAATTAAAATCGTGAAATTTTAGTGCGCAGTCAGCGAAACGGGAGGAGTTAAGCTTAATTTTTGTGATTATTACTCAACGAAGTGAAACCTTTCACGAAGATAAAATGTAATTCGTTGTATCAGACTTTCGTTTTATTTTTTCGTTTCTATGACTTCCCGGTAACTTAATTATCTCCGTAAAGTACGAGAATCGAGTTTTTGAGTCGAACTAAATAATGTAACGAGAGAAAAATAGAAAATTTCAAATTTGTGGATGAAAGAAACAATTTTCTCTTGGAAACGAAAGTGGAACGGTTGAAAATGCGTTGAAAGGATCCTAGCAGTACACCGACGCCTCCGAAAGAGGGCGCTCTCGTTTCTTTGTACACGCATACTCGACATATCCGCGTCTGATGTGCTCGTACGGTACATTTTTTTTTTATTTCGAAATACCAAATGATAATGCACGTTTTCCATCGCGTTACTCGAAAGCTCTTCTCTATTTTGGCACCGCAACCTCACAAAAGAATACTGTCGTGAATAAGTTCGGGTAAACGCAGCTGAAGACAAAAGATCCGATGTAATAAGCAGTAACTTTGAGCTTTGGAGAGTGCTGCCTTTGAAAATATGAAATCGAGAGAAAGAGGAATGAAGGAGAGTCAAAAAAAAAGAGAAAAAGAGCGAGAGAGAGACTCTAAAAGAGAAATATAAAGCAAAGAGCGAGGAGGTCGTTGAAACAGAGGGTTAGAGTGGGTGAGCTCTCTGTCGAAATGGCGATGCGGTACTCGAAGGGTACGTGACAAAAGATTAGGTCGATTCCATCTCGGAACTCGAAACTTTGAGAGAATGAGAGAGAGAGAAAGCAAGGGACAAGGAAGGTGAGGCTCGGAAGGGCGAGGACTAACAACGATAGTTTTGCTTTATCGTCGTAGTTTAGTACCGATACACGTAGCGGTAGTTTCTGCAACCTACATCAAGTGAAAAAGTGCTAGGCTCGAGCAAGTCTCGAAATTTCTTCTTTTATTTTTTCGTCTCTCGATTGTACACACACACACATCGACAAGACACTTGCGCGAGTTTGCAGTAGTGCGCGTGTGCGCTGACGTCACTAAAAGCTCTCTCTCGATCTCGCTAATGCATTTGCGGAACGGGACAAGGAGGGCAAGAGAGGAAGGTAAAAGAGAGAGAAAAAAAAAAGGCAAAAAGGAGAGAAAGAATGAAAATAAAATACGGCAGTTACGAAGCGCGAACGCACACCCGCCGCGCGCCCCGTACACGGAGAGAGCACCCGAGATGGCGCGCGTGTCAATGCGAATGAAAAACAGTACAGTATCTATGAGAGCGTGAATAATTGTCGCCTCTCGTCCTCTACCCTGAAACAACTACCGGGACCGACTGATTTGTGAATCGCTCAATGGAAACAATGGCTCTCCAGAAAATTACGAGACCGCAGAGAAAGTGACGAAGAACTTGAAATATATGAAGTATCGACATAAATATACTATGGATTTTATCTTTCTTACTTTTTTTTTTTTTTTTTTTAGTATACCGAGTTCGTATTTTATTCCCTGACAAAAAGTCTTATCATTATTTATGGGAAATAAGTTATTGGGAAGCGTTCTAAACCACCGGATTCGAATCCACTGACGATAAAATTCTATTCGGAACAAGTTTTTCAAAAATAGTTCATTGCCAACATCGCTGTTCGCTGTATAATTGACAAAACTCCGAATTTGAAAGTTATTACTATGAATTTATGGATTGTTCATTGACCAAAATGCTGAGGCTTCGTATTCGTTCAAAAATTTTGTTCACGTCTTTTGAGAAATTAAGCGTTTTGCCTGTTGTCATCGGTCACTACAAAATCTTTTTTTTGTATCGTTATCCCGATCGATCGACGAACTAGTCAGGTACGAAGAACCATGAACAAGAAGAAAAGTAAATATTTTACACCAGATTCGAATAAAATCAAAATATTTCATCAAGATTATTGTGTTGAAAAGGAAATTTTGACCAATTTTGAAATTGTATGAAAAACAAAATTTACAGGATCAATGGATCAAAGTTGTTTGATTTGTAAATTAAAAACTTTTGAGTTTTTTTTTTTCATTGATAATTCGTTCTTAGCGTCAAAAATGACATAAAAATCTGTTGAGATTCTTAACTCTTTAATGGATCTTTGTAAAATAATTTTAGTGGAATTTGGAAGGAATTGTGTTTATCTTCCTCGAAAACATGTAATTTTCGGAGCCAAACTTTTCTGATCGAAATTGTGAAGAAAGAAAGAAGAAAAAATGAAAAAGGAAAATAATAATCCTCTCGTTCTGCTTATCGCCGAGAATTAACGAACGAGACGCGAACGAAAATCTCGCGTGTTGCTCGCTCTTATAATCCTTCGTTATATGTTTCGTCACGCATATGAGATCGTGCAAACGAGCCCGAAAGCCCGAAAATATGCAAAGGAGTGAAAAGAAAAAAATAAATAAACGGGTTGCTCTCCTCGCGATCCTCTTGCCGGATATTTTCGCCAATGTTAATTAATATCAATCGAATCAGCCATAAATTGCTTCAACTATTTTCTTCTTTTTCGCTTCAGAGAGAATTCCTTTGATGGTTATTGAAAATGTTTTTCTTGCCTTCTACTCGCAATTTGATAACTTAGAGTTCGAAACATTTCGAACTTGAACAAATTGATTCTGAAGGGTCGACGAAGCGAAACTTTCGTATAAAAATCAAAATCATTTATTATATTCTAACCCTTAAACACTGTGAAATCGTTTTTCATCATACAAGTCACTTCTTTCTTTCGACTATTCCAAAAAAAAAAAAAATGAATAGATCGAAACAACATTTTTTTAATTTGAAAAGACATATAGCTGTCTTCGAAATTGGAAAATGTCATAAAAATGAAACAAAAATGGATTAGTCGTGATTTCATTTCTTGTAAAACGTTTTTTTGAAAAAAAAAAAAAGCCAATTACGATGACGATAAAAATAAAACAAAATTTATTTCTCCAAGTTGTTAAAAAAAAAAAAAAAAAAATACTGATCGTTGTCAAGGCTGATTTCTTCAAAACTATTTTTTCCCAAAATGACAGAAGTTTGAATCGTTGAGTCAGGATTATGCTAAATTTTTTTCCCTTCTTTTGTTTATAATGACGAAACAATGTTTAAACAAACAAAAAATCCCTCGACAGAGATCAAATAATTGTGTACAGATATTCTGTACGAATTTTCAGAAAAAATCGATCCTCCAATTCTGGAGATAAAATGATTACCGTTTTCAAAAACATCATTTCAATAAAAAAAAATTCATTAATTTCGAACTGAAATGAAATTTCTATCTCATACTCGGAAGATGTGAGCGATTCTTGAAATATTTGTATACTTTATGTATCAAGAATAACACTACAAAATAAATCTATGATGGAAAAATCGATTTTCAAGACCTTTTGTAGTGTATTTTTAGTGAACATAAATGGAGATTTTTCTCCTTGTATTTGAAAGTATCGGATTGACGTTCTAAGAAATAACCAAACGCAAAAATCTCCCATTTTTACATGATTTTTTCTTCGTTCATCGATCGAAGATAAAAAGTTTGTTTTAAAGAACCGACAGAAAAAAAGGAATTCAGTCGGTACGACAGATTTTCTTAACAATGGATTTTTGTACACCATTCAAGTCACCAGTTTCGCCATCGAACGACAGCTCTCCGTACTACCAAATCTCCAGTACCGACTAAGAATCAATAAAAATGTACGGAAACAAAAAAACTTACTTCGAAACGCTGGAGAAGAAGATCCAAAATACCGACGATTTTGTTGCTCAACAAAGTGTTCTCGATATTAGCTGTGTGAACGTTTATCGCAGCCTTGTACACTCGACAGACTGAAACGAGGCTCCTAAAATTAGACAACAAAACTTCTGATAGTAAAATGAATAAATTCACATGATCTAGATACTACCGATCGAGTTTTTTTGTCGGTTTTTTCAAGTTTTATTGTATTTGTATTAATTATTCCCGGAGTCAAGAAAAATAAATAATTTTCTGAATTTTTGACGATTTTTTTTTTTGTAATTTAGCAAAAATGATTGACGTTTTCTGTATTCAAAAGTATTTCGATTATTTTTTTCATTAAAAATTGTTTTTTATAGTTACTGATCATTTTGAACTAGTTGATGTTTAATAAAAGTGTTATAAAGTTCAATGAACGAAATGAAGGCTCAACTATAAAAAAATCGTTCTTCTCAGGACAAAAGATGTCTGTTTTCGTATCGATGGCTTCTGTCGTAACATTGGAAAGAAAATGTTTGCTTACGTACTTATTTGGTAAGTTTTGAGAAGTATTTTGCACGTTCAGCCCCAAGTTTATTAGATTGAACAACGTGTCGAGCCCGTTCAATGTTCTGAAAGCTTCCTGATCCAAGGGAACCTGAAATGTGAATTGAAAATTCGATCAATCTTCCTTGAAGCTTTGTTTAGTCATTATCATTATTTTTTTTACTCCATTTTTTTTTCATTCTTACATTGCGAAACATTAAAAAACTCACCGCCTTGAGAAAAGTTCTCGACAGTTCGCCTAAACAGCGATCGAGCCTCGCAACAGCGACGCTGGGCCAAACCGTTTTGGCGTGATTAGATATTAATCGTTCGAGTTCTTTTAAATACTGTCGGAATTTGGCTTTGTTTGGTGATTCGATGGAGACTTGATTAGCATTAGAATTTTGTGTTTCCCATTCTTGTCCCCTGGCTGACATTCGTTGTTTCAATTTTCTGCTTCGTCTTTTCAGCGCCTTTTGTTTCTCCCGCGCAGCTTTCGTCTCGTCGTTCGTTCCAACGCCGTTTACATTCAAATTTTGCGGTGAAGCAACGTCCCTGATTTGAGCTATGTTGAAACGCTGAAGCTCGTCACGGGACGGTTCCCGACCGTCGTGCATCTTTTTTACCGCTTCGAGATGAGTTTTCCTCTTCAGATGACTCAGCAAACAAACTTCGTTTGGGATCTGTAAATTATTCATTTTTACATCAAGCGCAAGACGTCCGGTAAAAAAAAAAAAAGTAATTATGTTATGGATTCGAATGTACATTGTTTGAGAAAAATACTTTTTTTGCTTGAGGGGAGACACCTTTAAAATTTTGAAAAAAAAAAAAATTTTCATTTTTACGAACAACCCTTATTGGAAAAAAAACGCTCCGTTTTAAAGATAAAAAAAAATTCTCAAAAATACGTGATTATATGAAAAATATCGTATATTTTTCATGACAAAATGTACGAAAAATTTTATCAAAAATCGCTAATTCTATCTAAAAGTCGTATAATTCTTCGATTTTTTAAAAATTTGTTGCTACTTTTTTAGGTTCAGTGGCGAATTATAAATGTCTTGAATAAAAATCTTCAATCTTATTGGTTTCAGATGAATACGACGAGCACCAGAATGGCCGCCATTTTGAAAGTCCCGAGACGACCTGCTCCAAATCCAGCGGAATATTTCCATCAATTTTTATTTTTTTACAAAATTTAAAATATGCTTTATTTAAAAAACTAAAAAATACTAAAGTCGAAAAAATGTGGAATAATTATTTTCTTTCTGAAAAAATTCCGCAAAATCAGCGATTTTTTCCATTGTAAAGGTATCTGTCCCCTTAAAACTTTTGAACAATCTTCTCTTTTATGTCGATTAACAAATCATTGATTAATCGCTGCAACAATAAATTTTTCATCAGATAAAAAGAAAAATTCAATGAACATGAGAACATTTGCAAAAGTATCTCCGATTTTTTTTTTTGTACTTTGTATTTGTTCTTGGAAGCTTTTCTTTTGTTTCAATATTCTGTTACCTGAGTGCCACAGAGCGTGCATTGTTTTTGCGCGGGGTACGATTTGAGAGTCGGTGGAACTTCCTCGGACCTCAAGATGGAAGATTCAACAGCCCGTTGACGTATATGCTCAATATTTTCACCGTGACGTCGAGCCGATTCTTGCTGTTTTTGGGCTATTTTCTTTTGCAATTCTTCCTGATTCGCGAGCTGCGCTGCATGCAGAGCCGACAATCGTTCTTCCCGATCGCGAGCTTTTTCTCGAGCCAATTCCTGCGAGACAGTATTTCGTTCGTTAGATAAAGTTTCTATAATAAATCAAAGAAATTATTCAAGATTATCGTACCTGACGTTCTTTTTCTCTCTCTAATTGCATCTTGCCGACTCTTTCTTCACGTTCTCGTCTTGCTTGACGCATTTTTTGAATTCTCAATTGTCTATCAGCTTCAATAGCCCGACGACGCTCCTCAGCAGCCGCTTCTTTTGCAGCTTTTTCTTCCTGTCGCCGCTGACGTTCTTCTTGAATTCCCTGCGAACGAATAACAAATAAAAAATGAAAAATCAACAGCAATCATTTGATATCATATCGATTCTCAATCAAATACATTTTCTTTCATCGCGAGAGATGAGTTCGATACTTCTTCGATATTAATAAGCATTGTTTCAGAATTATTACTCTTCTTTTTCGTTTTTTTTTTCTCTACTTTCGGAAAATTAACGAAAAAATGATGAATTTTGCAAATATTTTGAGAAAATATTCAACATCGTATTTGTGAGATTTCGAAAGCGTCGAACGAACGGATAAGAGCCTCAGGGACATTGGATATAAGATAAAGAAGTAAAAATTGAAAAATATTCTAGAAAATGAATTTCTGTGAAACTACAATAATCTCTAATTTTATTCTGGTCTTCTATATGAAGTTATATGTATTCCACCCCATGTTCACTACAATAGCCAAAGAAAACATGATAATTTTATTTCCACGTGTCAAGCGATGTAACAAAAGACCAAGATGTTTATTGTTTCCTTAGAGACTTTGTAGAACGTTTTAAAAATACCCAGTGACTCAACTATACATATAAAAAATAATGGTAACAAAACTTTTGAACGTGTCGTTGAATTAATTATTAGCATATATAAAATGGAATAACATTTAAGGCCGTATTGTTGTCTACATTTGTTTTCAAATGCATAGAAGTTTATTTTTTTACTGGAAGAAATTAGTCATCGACGAGGTTTTGGATTCTTCGAGAAACTTCTCGAAAGCCAGTTTGATCTGGAAGATTTACATTTTACTTATTAAGTAGATGTGAGATGCCGAGAGGAACAAGCAGTAAACGGACAGACCACAAGTAACAACGTTCTTTTCACCGCGTACATCCACATCATAATTCGGATATCAGTGACAGGAATTCAACGAAGTTGAATCCCAATCACTTCGAAAATATTCTCTTCGAGGAATGAACGAATAAAGGGAGGAAAGACTAGGGAAAAAAACGGATTTTGACGGAGAGAAAGGATCCAAAAAATCGTCATCGCTTAGCTACGGATACGAAGGAGGTAATTTGGATTATTCATTTAAAATTTTTGTCCGGTGATTCCATACTTTTGCTTAGAAGTGTATAACTGAGCTGAATAAATATCCGAATTGTTATCTATCATTGACCGCAGGAGCTGATATCCGAAATGAGTTTGACTGCTAATAACTGCGAACTAGGATACTTGCGCATAATACTGACGGGTTTGAAAAGAAGCGACAATATATTGAAAATCGCAGCTAAAGTTGGAGAAAACAGAGTTAGTATCTTGATCAAGCTTACGAAGTCTCTCGCGAAGATACTGTTTTCGGACCTTCGTCAATTACAATTTCAATTCGATACTTCATTTTTTAATGGCGGAAACCTGCCTCCTAAACAACTCGAAAACAGTTTGACGGAGTTTTTGGAATGTCTCAAATCATCACCAAAGCCAGTTCTACTCATTACCCATTCTGCAAAATGCGAGTCCACCGTGTTGATTAAAATGTTGAAACAAATTAAGAAGGTGCCAGAGTTTGTTAATATCATTGCTGGTTTTTCGGATTCTTTTCTGTTTTTAAGAAAAAAGTCTCTTCAAACAATAAGAATACAAAAACTGACGTTGGTGCGTTTAGCAAAAGATTGGCTGGGAAAAAGATCTTTAAAACGATTGTACGAAACGCCATTTGATTTGGATGTTCTGGAAGAGCTTGTAACCAAGTTCATATCAAAATCTGATTTGATATCGAACGGAGAATTTTTTACCAATGCTATTACGACTGGAATGGAGGCCGAATATATTTCTCAGATCCGTCGAGATGCTCAGCTCTTGACAATGGCTACGACTGTTGAATATTTGGAAATAATTCAAGAATCTCAAAATTCTGCTCCAAATAAAGGTATCCATCCAGCGAGTTCCACAAAAACCCCTCAATTATTCCGTGAAATGCCAATGAAAAAACCAGCAGTCACATCCATGGAAGAGCTGAATCCTGTTCGCCCGGTCTCTGTTTACCAGAATCCAAGAAAGCGAGCAAGCACATCCATGCAAGAACAGAATCCTGTTCACCAAGTTTCTCATAACCAGGATCCAAAAAAACGAGCAATCGCATCCATAGAAGAACAGAAGCCTGTTCATCAGGTTTCTCGTTACCAGGATTCAAGAAATCAAGCAAGCACATCCGTGGAAGAACAGAATCCCGTTGACTGGACTTTCTATTACTACCGGGATCCAAGAAGCCAAGCAGGCACATCCGTGCAAGAACAGAATCCCGTTCACCTGGTTTCTCGTTACCAGGACGCAGTTGACCGAGATCCAGTTGGAAATATTGAACCTGACTGGGAATGGATCCAGGACAATTGGGAACAGAATTGGTCTCTAATGCGAGAATAATACATTTTGTTCGAAGATTCAACAGATTGACTGTTGTACTCGGCGGAAAAGGCATCGCTTTGTTCAGGAATAAATTAAATTTATCAAAGAATGTCAAAAGAATGCAAGCACCAATTGCAAAAAAAGCATAGCATTTCTCAAAACTTTCACTTTTTCTTCACTTGAATTCTTAACAGTTTTCCATATGGATAGGAAAAATTAATGCACGAGAAAACGATATTTCGTTTCGCCTTCGCATGTTATTTTCAGGCCAGACTAGAACTTAGTAATATGTGAAAATATATAGAAATCGCAAATTTTGAATGTCAGCATAGTAAACTCAATAGTGAATATATGAATATATATCGAATACGTGTGAGGTTTTACCACACACATAGTTTTGTTTTCATGGCTGCCGTACCATACTTTACAATATAAAAATTCAATCCGGTTCAAAACATTTTTTACTATACTTTACTTATAGTGAAAGATACTTGCGAGTCCTGTGAATCAAAGGCATGGGTATTAATATTTTTACTATGTCGACTAGAACCATTCTTAGTACTGCTGTTCGAATTAATATTCTAATTCACTGAGTATACTATTCTCAAGATACCATATTTTCCCGTGTATTAAGTTGTTTTAACATTCAAAAAATTACATTCGACTTTGCCATGTGTCAACTTCTCCTGTATTCTCATTCTCAACTCCGAGGTCAATATCGCTAAGAAAGAAGAGGAATACAAAACGAACGTGTAAGTAAATTTTGGACGTTTTGAAGGGAAAAGTAGAGAAGTTGTCACATATACTGGTTAATGACAATCAAAAGCGATGTCAAACATGATCTATTAAAAATTCAAATGAAATTATATTGTTCACGATTTTAGCTTTTTGGATAGTCGCGTTGTATGAACGGAGAGCGATGGGTGCGCGAGCGGTATGCAGCTTCAGCAATTTTAAAAGTTAAAGGCCTCGATCGAAGCCATTAATGTTAGATATTAGGTTTTGATTTTTTAAACAATTCTATAATAATGTTATTACTATATATCATGTTCACACCTCGCTGTGATGCCTGAGCGGTCGGTGTACGACTTTGGGTGCCTCCCGTGGACGGTCCTCCATGGTGCGGATGGTGGCCCCCTAGCCGTGTACTGACTGGCTCAATGCATCACAGCTGAGGAGGTACTCTTTCTAAGAGCCCCTGGTGGCCGTGCTCGAGCGTATTCGCATTGTTACCCGGGGAAATTAGATAGGGTACCGGCTGTATCGGCAAGGTTTTTCTGCAGTTTTCCTTCGCTCTCGGCAAATGCGATACAGTTGGGGATAAGTCGGCTGCAGCCGCAAAGGGGAGGTATTCATTAGAAAAAGGTGTAGGGTAAGCTAAAAAGGGTAGAACCCTGGGAATTAGTAGCGAAGTTAAACAAAAAAAAATATTACTATCTATGGATATTCAGAGCTTTTTAATGGTGGCGGAAATTATATCTAATTTTGGCGAAACGTTAAGTGCCAGAAATGTCATAAAATGAAATAATTGACATCGATTTATGTGTAATTCATGTAGAATTAGTAATTAATATTGTGAATAAAAATATTGTTCAAATATTGAAAATAAAATACCTGAAGACGTTCTTCTTGTTCTTGGCAAAGTGCCATAAAATCGTGCCTCTTGTTTTGCGCTTCGAGTTCATTTATAAAAGCAATTTCCTTCAATTTCGAATCTTCGTCATGAGCTTTTCTAACGATTTCCAACAAGTGCTGAGTGCGATTCTCCTCGGCTCTCTTCAACTTCAGCTCCATCCGTACGCGCTTGTCTTCGATCAATTGATTCTTGGCGCTTTTAACGTCTTCGACTTTGTTCAGCAATTCTCGAAGCCGTTGCGATTTTTTGGATAATAAAGTTTGACGCTTGTGCTGAGCACAAGCCTGTTTAGCTTGATAACGACGTAAAGTTTCAGCCAGCGATCGCTTCCGCGAAGGCGACGATAACTTTTGATGGAGCTCCAATGCACGACCCGGATGCCGAGCCACCAGATCTTGCAACTGAGCAAGTGTGTCCATTCTTTCGGATGAGGACATCCCTTCCAGCATATTTTCGTACCTGATGATTAAGAAATATTAGAAAATTACAGAAAATTTTGAACGAAAAATTCTCAAAATAATAGCGCTGACAGCTGATGAACTCAACTGCTTCCACCTATGAACGCGTTTAAAAAAAAAAACATTTTTTTTAGTTGGTGGACAGGAATACGCTACTGCATGGATCCTTAAGTGATTGATCGCATACTCTCAAGAAAAGTTGTTTGGAAGCAGTTGTTTAAAAATTTGAAATATTATTTTATATGAGAAAAGATGGATGTTCTCTTACCGGTCTTCAAGACTGATATCATCGTTATCAGGAAGTTGTTGAACAGATTCGGAATCATCGATCTCAATGACGGTTTCACCATCCGTTTCATCGGTTTCAGTGTCAATATCAATTTCCGTTGATTCCAATTCTAATATTTGTCTCTGTAAGAAAGCTTCCTCGTCGGACAATTGTTGTGATCTCTGTGAATCGGCTTCTTCAGTTTTTCTCTCTTCTTCCAAAATAATTCGTTCCCTTTCCGCTTGTGCGGCCATAAACTGTTGGATCCTTTTTTCCAGCAATTCAGCCTCGTTTTTAAAAACAGCGGCAATAACGGAAGTCGAGTTGGTATCATTGAGGGAATTTGGCACAGAATTTCTAGATTTTCTTTTAGCCTCGTTCTTTGGGGATTTTCTCAATTGTCTCTCGCCCTGTACTTTCTCGACTTCATTGTTACGATTTTTGCCAGCTTTTTGAGTGGTGCATTGTTCGCTCGTACGGTCGCAAAGCTCCGGCGTAAACGACGTTGTATTTTTTATTTTTTCACAAGGGCTTTCGATCGAAAGTGCTGGCAAAGACGTAGCAGTGCTCGGTTTGTTGAAACGCGTTGACATATTTAAATTATGAGTGCTGCCGCGTCTCCAACGACTGCGAACAGTTTGCCAACCGTCCTCGGAAGTGCTGATTTTTGGTACTTTTTTATCCATCGTTTCCGTACTACTTTTCGTCTCGTTCGTTGTCTCCTCGGTGCTCTTAATTTTCTTTGCATTCGTGCTTGAAAAAGGATCCAACCGACGTCTTATGCTCGAAAAAGTACCCGAACGCATAAGTTTCCCGGTCGAATGAGTTTCTTGAAGACCAAGAGTAGTTTTGCTTCTCAATATTTTCGGTGTTTCCTGCGATAACGATCCGGTCGAATAACAAACTCTGGATACCGTCGAATATGCGGGACGACTTGATTTTGCACTCGTTCTCTTGTCCGTGCAATTGATTATTTTGTTCGTCGTCACTTTCGTTATCCCAGAATTCGTTGTGCCGTTCTCGATCAATTTTTTATCATTCAAGACACGATTGTTCGTTTCTCTGCGACTCGACTCCTTGTCGTTTATTTTGTTTTTCAGAGTTTCCAAATCCGACGCGGTTCTAGCGGTTTTGCCAATTATTCTTGAGCCTGCATCTTCTTTCTTCGAGTTGACATTCTCTCGGTCGTTGTTCACAGACTCCACAGCTGTTCCTGATGAAGCAACACCTTTTGAAGTCTTATTGTACCTCGAAAACGTCGAAGAATTCTTCGCCTCTCTTATTTGATTCTTCGCAATTGGTTTAACGATCGGTTTTTGTTGAACAGCTGTTTTGTCCCTGCCTCCGCGATCGCTTTCCGTTTCCTTGGTGTTATTGTCACGTTTCACTTTGAAATTATCGCGAGTCGTTCTCACGCTGTTTGCTCGATTGTCAGCTGTTTTCTCGTGATCACATTCTTGCGACACGCTAGAATTTCGCTCGTTGTTCACTCGTGGATTTTCGATTATCGGCGATTCCAAAGGACATGAACCAGAAATACCCGTCGGACTGGAACGTTGCCCAGGACTCGTACATTTCGGTATCACCGAAGAATTCCAAGCTCTGCAGGGCGAAGTCTTACGAACTTCCCAGGCGAGCGGCGTACGTCGCAATGGCGGTGGTGAACTCTCGTACGCCCATTTGACCTTGAACCACTCTATCAGATTGTGAAAATCTCGAGTGTAATTCTCGAGGACCAAAATCACTTCCTTGCACTCTGATATGTTTTCATCCTCCTCGCAAGTCTGGTAAATACCGTCGACCGCACGCTCCAAATTCCCGAACAGAAAAGCCCAATAACGAGCTTGCAGTTCTGTTAATAACCAATTTTGTTCGTTGAAAAAATATTCTTGTGACGAGTTAAATTAATCAGATCGATTGACTCCTTTGAGCGTTGAATATGAGTAAGCGATGAAAAAATTTATTTTAACGCTATCGGAGTAATCAAAAGGAAATTTCAGTGGTTAGAAGCACAATTCCAGGAATGTTTACGAATCTCTTTATCTTTTATCTTCGTTGTCAAAAATCAACGGAGATAGGATTGAAATTGGACTTGTGACGTCTACTAACATTATGATTGAAATTTAATTTAAAAAAGAATTTTTCTTTAGTCTTTGAATTTTCATACCAGATTTTTTGTCGCGTCCCGTAGAGGCTGATCTCACTCTGGATGAATTTTTCATTGACCTCTTGATAGAGGCGATTCTTGCTACTCTCGGTATGCTCGGCGGTTTTCGTGTTATTCGCTCCACATTGTTAGTACCGACTGGTACATTAAAAACCACTAAATTGCGAGCGGTTCGTCCTTCCTCCTGTATCAAAAGTCTGACGTCGCTCATTTTTTTTGTTTATCTGAAATAGAGATTAATGCTTGTCATAACCGATATTTAAATCAGAAGATTTATTGATGCATTGAAAATATTATCAGGGCTTATTCCTTTGTAATGGAAAAGTTTTTTTCAATTGAAATTTGATGATTTTTTTTCAGTCGCTTCCACAAAGGCATTTATTAGTTCAATTACACAGCCAACTTGATTTTCTCAAGAACATTAATTACGATTGATTCTGAGTCCAGAACTCGACGAAAGGATTTTCCATCAAAACTATAAAATGATAATAAAATATTGAGGTTATAAAAAAAAATTGATGGTTATACACGAGTGTAAAAAAAAAAAAACATCGAGACAGAAAAGTTTATTAACCTTGAGTTTGGCAATGAGAAATTTCTGTGATAATCCTGATAAATCACGAAGATATTTCGAAAACTCGGTGGAATTGAAGGTCGGGCAAATATGGTAATATATTATGCAAAATACAAACGAATCGATTTGTATATGTGTATATATATATATATAAATATAGATGTAAACACGAAGAGACCGTTGATGGAACAGAATAATTACGATGAAGCGATGGAAGCCACATTATTATTGTTAATTCGTATGATGTGAAAACATCACCGCGAAGCTTCATTTTTGATAGAAGTCAGATGGGAAAAAAAAGAGGAAAAAAAAGAGAAAAGTGAGAAAAACCGCATTGCGTCTCAACAATCACGATTGTTGTTGCAATGCGTCACTTACCTCTTTTAAAACTATAATGAATAATATACCTCACGTTTCTGTAATTGTACAATTATCTTAATCACGTGACGAACTCTCGTGTTTACACAAAACAACAACAAAATAATCAATTTTTTCGCCGGTAGACGATCGATCGACTGACATTTTCGCGACTACCCAAGTAGACAGATGGCATTTGTGCTTGGTCTCTTGAAAGCTCAAAAAACTCAAAACACACATACTCATACAAAACGCCTTGTATAGGATTAGTTACTAGTGTCATAATAAAATTTTGCCACCACAAAATTGGCAGCTCTGTGTAAATAGCGGCGGGAAGAATTGAAATTAAATTATTTTTTTACATCAATTTAGCAGCCTTGATTTATTCAGATCGAATAAAATATTTGTAAGCCCAAAGAATGAATGTTTTTTTTTTTTTAATATTTTTTCGAACTTTCATTTCAAATACTAACGAAGAAGCTAAGCAAGTGGGAAATTTCCCTTCGTAGTGTTATTCCACTAGAAGTCTAACGACAATGTTTTAATTGGTCAAGCGAACTACTACGCGAGCGCCATAGGTAAATAGTAGATTTCACAACAAATTATGAGCATTCTTGTCTGCCGCTGATACGGAGCAGTGAAAAATACAACTCCATTAATTTGCATTTGTAACGCTCTATTTACTCGAAAATAATAATACAGTGCTCCGAATATCGTAGTTGGAACCATCTTTACGGAGAACAGAGATATAATTCTCTTGATTTTCTTCAAAAACGCAACGAATGTAAGAAAAATAGGCAGGTGACTCATGTTGACTGCGCCCGAGCGTATTCCAGATTGTGACAAGTCTTTGAGTCGTGTATAACCTAGAAGAGTAGTTGGCGAAAAAAAAAATGAGTGACCAACGAGTGAATAGTTTGATAAAGTGGTTAGATACTTTCGAGCTGGAAGCGCGACACACAACAATCGAGGATATAAGCGATGGTGCAGCGATCGCAGAGGCTTTGGCTCAAATTGCTCCAGAATGGTTCACTGCAGCCTGGCGTTCAAAGATTAAAATCGATGTTGGCACGAATTGGCGTTTGAAGATGAGTAATTTAAAAAAAATCATCGAGGCTGTTATGGAATATTACGTGGAATGTTTGAATCAGCCTTTGTCCGGTTATGCCAAACCGGATGCCGCGAAAATTGGAGAAAACTGTGACAGCGACGAATTGCGTCGTCTGTTGCAGCTTGTTTTGGGATGCGCTATCAATTGCGACAGAAAACAGCATTACATAACGTTGATAATGAGCATGGAAGAATCTGTTCAACGTGCTATAATGCAAAGCATACAAGAATTGGAGGACAGCATGCACGGGCCAAAATTGAGCCTCGGCGGGAGCCTGAATCTGGATGGAACCGATGGAACTGACGGAGCTCAGCAGAGATTACTCGCAGAGTTACAAAGTGCGGTAGACTTGAAAGATCAGTTAGGTCAACGTTGTCACGAGTTGGATCAACAATTGTCTCTTCTGCAGGAGGAGAAAGCGGCGCTGTTGGTGGAAAACAAAAAACTGCAACAGCGTCTTGACGAATTGGACTGTAATGATGAAAGTGGCTCAAGCGTTGTGTATTCGGCGTTGAGAAAACAAGTGGAGGACCTCAAAGACGAGATTTTTAAAATCGAAACTTCGCGTGACGATTATAGGCTCAAGGTAGAACTCATGGAGAAAGAAATCCTAGAACTGCGCTCTAAACATGAGGAATTGCAGAAAAATGCTGATGAAGCTAATAATCTCAAGGACGAAATAGATGCTTTGAGGGAGACAGCTGATCGAGCTGTCAAATATGAAGCTACGATAGAATCTTATAAAAAGAAAATGGAGGACTTGAGCGACCTTCGGAGACAAGTTAAGATTCTGGAGGAAAAAAATATGGAATATATGGAATCGCGCATCACTTCGGAAGAAGAGTCCAAGAGAGCGGCTCTCGTGAGAAATCATTTGGAAGTGTGCAAGCAACAATTGGCAGAATGCCATCGCAGACTCGACGAGTCAAACAACAACCGCGACAAACTAGAGTTCGAAGCTAAGAAAATGGAAGCAAAGTTGAGTTCACTCCAACGCGAAAGAGACAGACTAGTTATGGAGAGAGATGCTCTGCGCGAGACTAACGAAGAATTGAGATGTACGCAAGCTAGAGATATTGAAACTTTGGCAATCCCAGGCAGTTCCGATGATCCCAGCGCAGTTGATTTCATACCGCATCAATTGAAGGAAAAAATGTTGTTGCTTCAGCACGAAATCAAAATGTTGAAGCTTAATCAAAGCGGAAGTGATGATAAATTGCCCACTGTCCAAGCGCTTCTCGAAGATTCGGAAGAGCGTCTGAACACTTTGAGAGAACAAAATCGTAATGCAAACCAACGTATTCTTGAGCTTGAGAACAAATTGGAAGAAGTTGCTCAGAATACCACGAGGAATGAAACTAGAAACGATAATACGATTTCTCTGCAGCAAAAGATCGACGGTCTTCAAGAGGAATTGAAGAAATCTAACGTCGAACGAGAACAATTAACAGCGCAGATTGAGGAACGCGAAAATTCTTTACAGACGCACAAACAAAAAGTATTTAGTCTGCAGGAGAATTTAAGTCGCAAAGAACTCGAGTGCAACGCGCTCGACGAACGCTACAGAAAATACATTGACAAAGCAAAAAGCGTCATCAGAAGTTTGGATCCTAAACAGAGCAACTCTTCGCCATCCGAAATCGCCCAACTGCGCAGTCAACTGATGGAGAAACGTAAAATCATCGAAGACATGGAACGATCCATAAAGGAAGCAAAACTGTTGCGAGAGATGGAAGAAAAAATGATGACTTCCGCATTTTACAACTTGGGATTCACTTGCCATCGCGAAGCTGTTGATCAACATCTCTCCACTCTGAGCTCTAGCCAAGGTCACTCCTTTTTAGCTAGACAACGACAACCTGCAGCCAGAAGAACGATTAATCAGTCGTATAATCTCGAATATGTACAATGACGTTAGATCGAGTAACAATTTATCTTGACAGTCTCGATATTTTCAGGAAAACTTTTTTTTGTACAGCTTTTATCGCAATTATTGCAAAAAAAATTTAAGTTTGCAGAAATTTTCCATCCGAAACTAAAATTAACAGATACAATCATGACTACAGCAATTTACTTTTACCAACTGACAATTAATACATTTGAATAAGCCAGAACTGTTTTTTGTTTTTTTTTCGTTTATATTCTGAGCATATTTCCGCGTTCACTATTTTTATGTATAACTGGATTATGAATCGAGCACTGTCCATCCGAGTCGTCTACTGTAGAGAATTGTTATTCTTTGTTTCTGTTTTTATAAATACTGAAAAAGCTTTCTTATATGTAAAATAGCGTAGAAAATGAAATCCGAATTTTAATATATATAAACTATCGATTTATTTATATTGAAAAAATGGGTGAAATCGTAGATATATCGATTCATCCGGATTGCATAATTTTGGCTTTGAAAGTATATATCGCATAATTGTAATATATACACACAAACGTGCCTGGACCGGAGGCGAGTTGCCGAAAATAAAAAATCATGTGTGCCCGATATGAATAAATATACCTCGCAATAAAGCGAATAATATTGACATTTCAATGAGAACAGAATTTCAGAATATGTGAAATGGCAATGTTAATGAAAATCGGTGAATAATATTCTTCCGAAAAATGATAAGTTTCAGGATCGCGTGATTCTTTTTTTTATACCCAAATCTTCGTAATCATTTTATCTTCGTATACAATAAATTAATCATTCAATCACTTTTGTGGTAATAAAATGATTGATTTGGGGAAAAAGCATTTGAATATAGAATTAAGTGACGTTATAATATACAAAAATGTAAATTCTACTGTTTTGGTGATTGTTTATTAAATATTTTAAAAGTTGTAAATACATATATTGCTCTGAAACAATAAATTAATTGTCTGAAGCGTATTTCAGGGATATTTATACACGCACAAAAGCTGAAAGATGAAAAAAACTTTAATCGAATTAGCTCGATTGCATTTTTTCTCAGTCATTTTTCGTGCTTTTTCATCGTTATCAGCTGCCCTCGTTCAAATCAGTCGGAAGATAATAACGGAAGAATATACAAAGTACACACCTTGAGACCGATAAGAAAAAAGCAACTTTATCGGAAAGATATATATTTTTCTCTTTCGTTTATCAATTTTCAGTTGTTTTCGTTTTCCTATTTTGGCTTTTTTCCTATTTATTATTTTACACATAATGTTGAATCCATTACGATTGCACTCGAGGAGAACATATACTGCCCAACAATTCATGTCTCTCCCGTTGCAATTTGTTGACGTAAGAAGCCACTCGATTATCGTACAACATCGGTTTCGAACTTCTCGCCTTTTTAGCTGTCGTTTGCAAACTCGAATATTTCCTTTGATAGTAAAATATTGCTCCTAGCAAATCCCATATACTGAATTCAGGCCACAAAGCATCCGCGAAGTATACACAAGAGTGGCTTATCTGAAAATCATGATCATTGTCATTTCATGAATCCATAAACTGGAATAATCAATTGTCAAACCGGAAAACTGACTTTAATAAAAAATTTTTGTTTTAAATCAGTCTCTAAAAACACAAAAAATGATAACCATTTCGAAATTTCTGTCAGTAGCGTTAATTTCTCGATTTGACAATAAAAAAAGTTGCCAACAAATATTCTGGTCGCGCACTCACTTGCCACAGTAGAAAATCGCTAAATCTGACTTCTCCCGAGCTACGAATCAAAAGATCAGGTTCAGGTGAGTCGTACGTATAGAGACTTTTGGAGATCAAATCTTCGCTAATATCCTCTGCTGTGATTTCATTGTTTCTAACCCCTTTCACCACAGCTTTTATCGCTTCCGTCACTTCGTCACTGGCTGAATGTTAAAAAAGGAATAATAAGGTAGAAAACTATTGATATTTCAATAAATATTTGAACGACGAATGCTTACAAGTGTACGCAAAGGCTATGTTGAGCAGTGCTTTGTCGTTATCTTTTGTTATGAGCATAGCTTCGGCCATCACTTTTCTAACATCTTCCGGGATCATTGATATATTTCCTATAATACGTATACGAACTCCTCGCTCCATAAGCTTGTCCCTGGAAAATCAAGAGACTTTGAAATCGCTATAAATACTAGCAAAATTAATCCGTAGGGGAATTTACCTCTCGTCGAGAAGCCTCTGGAATTTCTCTTTCGCAAGATCCATGAGACCATCAACTTCTTCTTGGCTACGTTTAAAATTTTCTATACTAAACGCATACACCGTCACTTCCCTTATACCAAGGTCTAAACACCATTGTAGGGTTTCTGCAAGTTTGTCAAATCTGAAAAAAAAAAAAAAATTTAATAATATTGAAATTTATTTTTTTGTATTTTTTTCATCAATCCTCACCCTTTGTTGTGACCTTCGAGGCCTTGAACCTGCAACTTGTTAGCATAACGCCTGTTTCCATCCATAATAAATGCTACGTGCTTCGGAACTTTGCCGCTTCTCACTATTTTTACAGCCAATTGCTGCAAAATACTCAACGTATTTTCTCGTATCCAAGACATTTTTTATTCCTGTTGAGAGAATTTCCATATTCATTATGTTTTCGAGAACTCACTACATTAAAATTGAAAAATTCAATATTTCGAAAACAGATTGTTGCAAGTTGTTATAAATTTCACTAAAAATGTGAATATTATATTCGTTAAAATTGAAACGAAATTTTGCTATCAACTTTTCCGTTGATTTGTAATGTTTCGAGTATTTTTGTTTCATGTTTTTTATATAAAAACCGGTGTTAGAACGACATAACCTCCAATCGTAAATTTTACAAAAGTCATAATTATTCAAAACTCTTGACAGTAATATCTTCAAAAAAATAGTGATAAGTTTGAATTTTTTGATTATATGTTGAGTCACGTTCACACCTGAGTCAGTCATTAAATTTGCGAAAACGTTCAAACAAATATGTCTACGTATTTAAACAATGATGCAACAATGTTCGTATGAAATCATAAAATATCGCAATTGAAATAAATATTAGGGTAATTCGGTGAAAATATGATCTCATTATTCATCCAAATATTTCCACTGCTCTATTACTGGACAAGTTTATGGTAAAGAAAAATAACGAAATTTTGTAAAAGGTTATTAATCATCATAATTTATTCTTATTAATAGGTATTTACTTATTCGACATACTTAAGAGTGTTAACATAAACCGTTATATACTGGCAGGTAGAGGCACGATCATATTCACAATCGCGGATTCAAAAATATAAATGAAAAATTAATCACAGGCCACAAAAGTAGAAATGAATCCGAGATAAAAAAAACATTCGAAGATGATAATTAATATTTGCTCGAAGATTATGATGAAATATTTGTCCAATTCCGGCCATATTGAAAAATTAAGTGCATTTACAGAATAATAAAATTCACGGTGTTGCACGTTTTACTGGGTGTTGTCGAGGTAGAGAGGGAGAAAGAAAGAGAGAGATAAAGAGATAGAAAAAGCGTATGTTCCGTGGTTCGTACACGTGACGATAGATCGACGCGCTACCAATTTTTGCGGCTGCTGTATTGTTTACGAGATTAAAAAAAAAGTATGCGAGTGAATGAAACGTTGAATTTTTTTGCTGTTAACTGTGTGAAGCAGAGAGACCTAATGATATACTTACGGTAAAAAAAATAATCTTCGAAAACGGGAGGGGGACTGACGAATAGTCCTTCCGTGTCTTACGGAATGGAGACGACTCGAAGCGCGAGAGAGAAAGACGCGGGTTAAAACGTTACGTTACAATCGTCGATTGTCGATAGTTCGATAGTAAAACATATTATTGTGGGTGCACGCGGCGTTAGGCTTATCATATTGCGAGCATATACATATATATGTGTAAACGTCAAAATTACATCACGATGAATCAACATTCGTAACGAGGAAATACGCGAGAAAAAACTTTCAAAAGATCCAAGTGCATAAGAAAATGCTTGAGTAAAAATGAAAAGCATGCGTTCAAACGATCTTTGATTTAAAAATAAATACGTCAAAGCGCGAATTTTAAATTGGCAGGAAAAAGACCAACGGCGAAAGAAAAAAAAAAAAAAAAGTTCAAAGAACGGGGCGACAGAATTGAGTACTACGGGTCTGGCATTGAGAAAAAGGCCTCAACGCGCGTTGAATGGTCGTCGGGAACCGTGGCGTTAGCGTCGCGTCGCGCGTGGTAGAGTGCAAGGATGTTGGTTGTGTATTGGTTGGAAAGACGAGGGGAGAGCGGAGAAAATAAAGCGATGCTTGTGACGAGAGTGGGGGGAAAGAGAAGAAAGAACTACTTTTGATCGCGTAGTCGAGCATGGGTGTGCGCAACACGGCTCGAGACTGCCCTCCCCGTGTGAGAAAACTGCAAAATCCCCCGTGAAATGTTAATGCCCCGCGCGCTATGGATCCGAAGAAAGTAGAAAAAAAGAAATATATATATACATACACACAACGTCGTTAACACGTGAGTAAAGTGATAGAAAAAAAACAAAAATTGCTCACGGATTACGAAATAAAAATAATGGAGGCCGGCACGTCGAGGACCGAGATCGCCACAGAGCCAGGTGAGTGACGAGATTTTGTGTGTAAAATTGCGATGCGGGGGGGGGGGGGAGGGTTTCAATTTCCTTAAATTCGAAGTGCGTGTAACATGCATATATACATGTATTTACAAAAACAACGGACCTTTGCGCTCGGGCAATCCGCGAGCGTCTGACAAAAAATCCCATCTGACCGTTCGTTATAAAGACTTCTATTTTTTCTTCTCTTCTCTCGACAGAACTGTACTTTCTCATAGCGAAGTTTCTCGAGGCTGGACCCTGTCGCGAAGTTTCTATTGTGAGTTACATTTGTCACATGCATTATTCTATCAATGGATATTTTAATGTTATTATCATCGAACCGATAAATACAATAGTACGCTTGTGTTTTCAGTCGCTGAAGCGGGAATTGGAACGAGCTAAGGTAAGAGCGTTATATATATATATGTATATACTCGATGTGTACGTTCTATATGTGTATACATAGGTATATAACATGGGTTACTTGACGTTTTGCCGGGGCTCAAACTCCGTACTACATAACTGGTGGCTCCACATGGCTTACACGTGGTTTCTGCTTGTCAAAACATTTTAGATTTGCAAGGGTCGTCGAACTTGAATCAATTTTTCAAGAAGTGTCGAAAAAAAAAAGTTTTTTTTTCGCCATTTTTTTTTTCTCACGATCTTGATGATATTTTTTTGCAGATTTTACCACAGAGAATCGATTGGGAGGGAAATTCGCATAATCAGAGTTTCGAAGAGTTGGTGAGTAAAGTATTGTTCATAAATTTCTGTTTTTTTTATCTCGCTGCTTTTCTTTTCGGGACAATGGCCGATGACTTCCGGTTTAGGAGAGAATGCCACAAGGCGCAAACTTTTCATGGCGATCGCGGTCGTTCTTTCTCTTTTTTTCGATTTTCGTTTGCAGAAACTCGAGTTCCGTTGCATAGCTAAATTGTTACACGAGATATCGAAATCTACAAGACCAGCTTCTCCCTCCCCCTCAATGCTGCTGTTCTCTATTCCACTCTCCCCTCTTCCCCGATAACCGTTTCTCTAACATACATGTATTCGACGACTTGTGTTGCACAAGAGAATACTCATGGCCCAAGCTTCCTTCTCTCTTTCTCTCGGAAACCTCCCTCCACTATACTCATGTTCCTCTTTTAACCAATAAGCGCCCATCCCCGGTCATTTTCCACGAGCTGATCAATGAACATATATACTCATGGCTTATTTATAGAATCGCGCATACTGCGCGACGAGTGGTGCCCTCTCATTCGTCCAACTTTTTCTCCGATCCTTCTCATTGGTTCCTCGACAGGGAACTACTTTCACGATCATTTGA
This sequence comes from Campoplex capitator, assembly GCA_037576405.1. Classification (NCBI taxonomy): domain Eukaryota; kingdom Metazoa; phylum Arthropoda; class Insecta; order Hymenoptera; family Ichneumonidae; genus Campoplex; species Campoplex capitator. The sequence continues at coordinate 12,743,850 of JARBWI010000322.1, read as the reverse complement.
ATTGTCCCGGGAAAGCTTCTTTTTCACTCTCAATCTTATTTTTTTCGAATAAAAATTTTCTGTCAAACTCTATGCATGTAAATTCGACACTGAAGCATGAATCATCGGCTACGAATGCAATTTTATCGAAAACTTTGTAAAATCTTCTCATTTGAAAATTTTTTTCTGTCATCACTTTTTTTTATTATTATATTCTTTAATAATTGCGTTTCCAATACTCGAATGTCACATGAAGATAATGGTTCCTGGTCTTTCCTGTGACTTTTCTTAAAAAAAAAAAAAAAACAATCATTCGATATAAATTTTGGATTTTTTTGATCGAATAAGAGAATAACAATATTAACTGTCTAAATAAAAACTTTTTATTATTGCAATAGGAAAAAAAGTATCCTCACATTGGTCCAAATCATTTGTTGCAAATATGTGCAAGAATCGGTCCTGTACTGGAGAAAGAAGTGCCGCCGTGTGTACCTGGGGCAATCTCTCTTCTCGGAGCTGGCAAACAGTCGATGCTCCGCACAAGAGAAGGTAACGTTTGATGACTTGAAACAAAGAGAGGATATCGAGAAATTTTTTATTGTTGGGATTATACTGAATTTATGATTTTAGATGTCTTACGACAAATTCGAGGAATCGTTGCTTATTCAGGAAGATTCGGAGGGAAGCCGTTCATGGACCAGCATTTAAGTTCAACGACGCACAATGTTGGTGAGTCCCAGCATATAATTGGTTCATTTATTATATAAATAACTAGATTGACTCGTTCAATAAATTTAATCGAATGAACTACTCACAGTTCGTGCGATCCAAGGACGAGAAAATTCAGGACCGCTCAGCCGTCGTCAAGTCGTACCGACGAAATTTTATTCGAAACTGCAAATGTATCGTCACACTCTCGGACATTTGTCGGCTGTTTACTGCGTCCTGTACGATCGTACAGGCAGATACGTTATAACAGGAGCTGACGATTTACTCGTCAAAGTATGGAGTGTACTCGACGGTCGTTTGTTAGCCACTTTTCGCGGTGCATCCGCGGAAATAATGGACATTACAGTGAATTTCGACAATACTCTACTGGCTGCCGGAAGCTTAGATCGTATACTTAGAGTTTGGTGTTTTCAAACTATGTCACCTGTGAGTTTAAGTTTTTTAAACAAACACGGATATATACAAAATTCAGAATATGATTTTGAAAAACTAATTTACTTCGCAGGTTGCTGTTTTATCCGGGCACTCCGGTATGATAACATCGGTGAATTTTTGTCCAATTTTATGCAACGGAATTAATTATTTGGTGTCGACAAGCACCGATGGATCGGTTGCATTTTGGTCTCACACTAAGAAGTACAACGAACGTGCAGTTTTCCAGTAAGTTTAATTTTCAACAATTTTCTAGCTACTTCGTTATCATAATGATAAATTATTTATTTTTGTTATTTTTTTCTAGAACAAAACCTATCCAGTATCACGAAAAAATGCGGCCCGGACAAGCACAAATGATTTGTGCGTCGTTCAGTCCAGGTGGTGCATTCATGGCAGCCGGTTCAGCCGATCATCACGTTCGCGTTTACGCGATGCTCGGTGACGAAGGTCCGCGCAGAGTTCTCGAAGTCGAAGCTCATTCGGACACCGTCGATAGCATTCAATGGGCGCACAGTGGCTTAAAATTTATTTCCGGCTCTAAAGATGGTACCGCTAACGTTTGGCATTTTGAGCAACAGCAGTGGATGCATAAGCGTCTCGCAATGACAACGAAACTCCCTGGGTACGAGTAAAAATTGAATAAAATCATTTTCGATGTAAAAAAAAAAAGCCGGAAATTCAATTGGTTTTGAAAATTTTTACGAATATTATCTGACCAACAATCATTTCGCAGTGAACCCGAGCCTGACGACGAATCAAGCAAAAAGACCAAAGTAACGATGGTTAGTTGGGACGTTAGCGACGAGTGGGTAATAACGGCGGTAAGCGACAGTTCGTTAAAAGTCTGGAACGCAAGGACAGGCGAATTGACTAAAGTTTTGAGAGGACACAAGGACGAAGTTTTCGTTCTTGAATCCCATCCGATCGATCCTCGAGTGATATTGAGCGCTGGACACGACGGACAATTAATTATTTGGGACGTATTGAACACCGAGCCAATAGTTTCTTTTCAAAATTTCATCGAGGGACAAGGCAAAGGAGCTGTTTTCGATGCTAAATGGTCGCCTGATGGTACCATGCTCGCGGCTACTGATTCTCATGGTCATTTATTGATGTACGGATTTGGTTCTGGACCTGAGAAATTGAAAATTGTGAGTTTCCAAAATTTTTCTTATCATACTCTGTTTCTATTACTATTAGCAAATAAAAATTTTATTTCCATTCAATTCACAGGTACCAAAAGAATTGTTCTTTCATACGGACTATCGGCCGTTGATTCGCGACACGAATAATTATGTTTTGGACGAGCAAACCCAAACAGCACCACATCTCATGCCACCACCGTTTCTCGTTGACGTCGATGGCAATCCTTATCCTCCGGCGTTACAGCGTTTAGTACCAGGCCGTGAAAACTGTCGTGGGGAACAGCTCGTACCAAATATTGCCGTTGGTGCGAGTGGTAAGTTGCACGGGGAAAATAAGTCAAAACTAAACATTCATTAATTCCACTATTTTGTATTTTGACAAAAAAAAAATCCTCTTCTACAGGAATGCAAGAAGTGATAGAAGGTCTGCCAATGCACGAGCCTCGCTCGAACATCGACAGGCTTATTGAAGCTTTGGCTCAGCGACAAAATATTCTGGGTCAAGACGGAGAAATAATTGATGAACGCGATGAAAATGGCGAACCTCAAGTCCGCCAAATAGCTAGTCCGCGTGGCCATCGACCTGGTTTAAGACGAGCTGGCGATGTCGAGGGAATTCGACAGACCAGCGGAAATTGGCAAAGGGACAACACGACGCCCTGGAACAAACCGATTCTTGCTCGTCCCGTACATCCCGCGATACGCGAAACGCAATCGAGATTGCTGTGAGTATTGTTCACTCATTTTTTCCGAATGAAAAATAATTATTGTCATTCTTCGACTGAATTATCGAATGGAACTAAAAAAAAGCTTTGTAAAATGTAAATTTTCCTGCTGATTATGACCACAAATCGTGTGTAATCACCGAAATCATTCCGCAATAAGTAAAATAACGTTCCAACGTTATTGTTTGACTCCAGAAAAGCGACAGCTGAAATGGAATTAGAAAACTGGCGGCGCGAGATGAAACGCAGACCTCAACCAGCAGCGACGACTCTAGCGACTCAAGGAAACATTGGGACTCGAGCAGCCAATCGGAAACGCAATCGAGGTATAAGACACGGTTATAGAACGCGAGCTGCGCGAGGAGAGGAGCAGGACGAAGACGACATCGACGTAAGTGATGAAAAAAATCTAATTTCTTTAAACTTCATAAAAAAATTCGTTTTTTTCGAAAGTAATCTTAAAATATACCGATTGATTAGAATATCGACGAAGGCGGATCTGGTAGTTCGGTCAGCAACAATAGCAACGATTCTTCCGCCGAAGAATTGAGCTCGGACACAACGACTTCCGAATCTAGTAGCGAATATTCGGACTGGATCGCCGATCACGGTCTTAATCTCGAGCCACCGAAACGTAGCAAACGAAAACGTGTCAACAAAGTTTCTACCCCACCTTCCGGCGATGCAGATCGAAAAAGAAACGAGCCTCGAAAAAAGAAGGTAAATTTTTTATTTCACTCTCGATAAGCCGGTGATAAATTCAATTGGCAAATTTACGTGGATTCTAATTTCAATGATATTTTCCATATTAATATCAGTTACCAGTCGCACCCGCCGAGGTGACGGAAGTTCCGGATATTTTCCGTCCATCGGAATGGCTCACCGAAGCTGTGCCTCATAAAACGCCTTATTATCCTCAAATGGGCGACGAAGTAGTTTATTTCCGTCAAGGTCATCAAGCGTACATCGATGCTATTAGACGGAAGAAAGTCTACGATCTTGGACCTCGATCCGAACCGTGGGCGAAAATTAATCTGAGGGTAAATACTCCATTGATTTATAGATTTTAACTTTCGGCTGTTTTATGATCTCAAGAAATGCAAGTTCCAACCTAAATGTAATGAAAAAACACTCGGTTTGAAGGAATGTTTCATTATTTTCAATTTTTTAACAATTCGTTTGTTTTTTTTTTCAACAGGCGCACGAGTTCGTTAAAGTCGTAGGAATAAAATACGAAATTCGTCCCCCACGTTTATGCTGCCTAAAATTAGCGCTCATGGACGAGGATGGCCATTTAACGGGTGAAAATTTTACAATCAAGTATCACGATATGCAAGACGTCGTTGACTTTTTGGTTTTACGACAAACGTTCGATACCGCCCTCGGTCGTAATTGGTCGGAGGGCGATCGTTTTCGGTGTATCATCGACGATAGCTGGTGGATGGGCACTATCGAAACCATTGGACCTTACGACGAAGCTTTCCCCGAATCTTATTTCTTGTGTTTTGGAGTCCGATGGGACAATGGCGAAGATGAAAAAGTTAGTGCGTGGGATCTTGAAGCAGTTGATTATGACAGTACGTACTTTTTTTTTTAATCAAAATTATTCCACTGTGAAAGCTCAAACTTTCAACTTCTGATTGGATCATGATTGAACCAAAATGCAGCCACCGTTGAAGCTTCCCAAAAAATGTTTTCCTAAAATAATAACTCTGAAAAGTTATGAAATTCTTTATGCAAAATTCTCTGTGATAGATAATCAGAAAAAATTTTCCACCTGCCTAAAGGAAATTTACCGATTGTTTCAAGAGATTAATAACAAATTACGGATTTTTAAGATGTTTTTCCTAAACGGTTAACATACGTTCTTGATTTCTGAGGCATTGATAAAAAAATTAAAAATATGCTGTTTTTAGCAACAATTGAAAAAAAGTAAAAAAATAATAAAATAAAAAGATAATTTTCAACTTTCGTTGGATTCCAAAGGTAGCTAAACCTTTTCGTTTGTTTTTTTTTTCAATTGATTATTCAAAGCAAACAAAATTATTACTGAAATAAAATGTAATTCGTTCTTCATTTTTGAAAAGAATAGAGAAATTGTATAAATTTTTGCAATTGAAAAACAATTGACGATGGGACTTTTGAAACAATGACAACAATTGACGAATATTAAAATGAAATTTGTCTACAGGACTTCCTTCCGTGGTCGGTGGTGCCGTTCCCGTTTTACCAGAGGAATTGCAAACGATATTGTACCAACCACAACCAGAAGAATGGCCGATGGGAGATCGCGAAGCAGCTTGTCGAAGAATATCACGTGGTTTGGACCAAGTGATGGGTTTGGCGATCGCCGAGCCTTTCACAGCACCGGTTGATCTTAATCTCTATCCTATTTATTCTTACATTGTCGAATATCCTATGGATCTTTCGACTATCAAAGCGAGACTGGAAAATCACTTTTACCGGCGCATTACATCGGCACAGTTTGACGTTAGATATCTAGCCACTAACGCCGAACAATTCAACGAGCCACATAGCCAAATAGTCAAACGTGCTAGAATCATCACCGACTTGTGCCTGAAAATAATTAAGTAAGATTCTCATGCATATCTTTTTTATGTTCTAATTTGTTCTAACATACCTCAAATTTCAGTGATCCACGATCCCCTGAACAGGGACCGAAAAAAGCGATACTTTAATCGGGTTAATTTGATTTTTTTTTTTCACTCGATAGAGAAAATGTTGAGTTGGACATCCCAGCAGTTTATCACCAGCTGGTTGACACTTACCACTCATCAGACTCCGAAATAGACGTCGAAGCAACGAGAGAACGACCCTCGACGAGCCGTCAAAGACCAACGACCTCTCGAAATCTACGGTCTCAGGAAGTTTCCAAAGATTGGAGAATAGCGTGTCGGCAATTATTAGAAACTCTATGGCAATGCGAGGATTCTATACCTTTCAGGTTTGTGATGAGTTTCTTTCAACATTCATTGTGTGGCTTCGTCGAAGCTTCAATTTTCCCAACTCAATGGAATTGATTTAACAGTTTTGTTTTTCCTTACAGAGAACCTGTCGATAGATTAGAAAATCCGGATTATCATCACATAGTTGATACGCCGATGGATCTACGGACCGTTAAAGAAGACTTGATAGGCGGAAATTACGAAAGTCCTTTAGAATTTGCCAAAGACATGAAATTGATTTTTACGAATAGCAGAAATTACAATACGAACAAAAGATCACAGGTTTGTGAAGAAAATTCAACCGCGACTCTAGTTTTGAAGCTGTCACGTCTATTTTCATTACAAACGTATGCAAACTACAATGTTTGCGCTAAAACATTGAACAGCCTCCATCCGGAAGTCTTGAACTTTTGTATTTAACTATCCCATTCAAAACATTCCAGTTTTCATGTATTTATAGCAATCGTCTTATGTTGAACAGATTTACTTGATGACGATAAGACTGTCAGCGATGTTCGAGGAACATATGCGAAGAATAATATCGACCTGGAAAACGGCAAGACGACGAACCGAAAATGCTAAGGCAAAAGCGAAAGCGAATCAAAGGAAAAAGGTTAAAACGCGACTAACGAACGGAGCCGGTAAGTTTTGTAATTTTTGTAATTTAATCTCAGTTTTTTTATTACTTAGAAAAATCAGCTTAATTTTATTCTGAAACAAATATATTTTCGCTTTTCCGTCGTTTTTAAACAAAATTTGTGTCCGTGTTCCAGGACCATCGAGAGCTAAAAGCGAAGATTCTTCGGACGAAGACGACGATAACATCAACGGAGAGAACGACGACGAAGAGCCTGAAGAAGCGGAAAAGGATGAAATCGAACCAACGAGGCAGAAGAGAAGGCCACAAAACCCTGATGCACCGGGTTAGTAGCGATTTTGGGATTCCGAAAATTTTTTCAAAAGTCATTATTATCGGGTCGCATTGACCCTAATCAGAACCGTCATTTTCATTTAATTGAGATGCTCTTTTTTTTCTTATAAACTTTGACTTCATTAAAAGAATAATATTTTTCCGATATTGAACTTTATAAAATTGGCTTAGGCAGAAATTAAATATAAAATGGGTTATTTTAATGTTGTGTTATCATTCTTAACAGGACCGTCGACATCGCGAATGACAAACGGTCACAGCAAGTCAGCGGGGAATTCGTCTCGTCAGTTGAGAAATTCGCGTGTAACGGCATCGAAAAAAGCGAAAAACAGTGACAGTGAGGCAAGCGAGAGTGAGATGTCGATGGAGAGTGACAGTAGTTTTGAGGACACGAGGCGTCGTACTCGAACACGAAAGCCGGTTAGTAGCGTGGTGGACAGTGATTCGGGTGATAGTTATAAGCCGGGAGGTCGTGGAAAGCAGACTCGTAAGAATCGTGCGAAAAACAGTAAGAAACCGCGTCAAAAAGTGCAGCCGAGACGATTGGTGGTACACGAGGATGAGGAAGAAGAACAAGAGGAGGAGGAGCAGGAGGAAAACGAGGACGAAGAACAGGAAAACGATGGCAAAAGTTCAGAAGAAGAGAGTGAGGAAGAGGAGGAAGAAAATGAAATTGTGACGCGGAATACGACGCGATCACGAACAACAGTCGTCAAGCAAACGCAGCAACGAGTACCACAGGCGAGTAACGGGAGTGAAGAGGGTGAAGAGAGCGAAGATTCCGATAGCGAGGAAAGCGACGAGAACGAAGACGAAGAGGAGGGAGGAGAGCAACGGAGTGAAAACGGGCAAAACGCGATTGCGGAAAACTCGGACAGCAACGAAAATGATTCCGAGACTAACGTCGAATCAACTAGATCACAGAGAACCGTTCGTTCCGCGAGAACTTCCGAAAACGACGACGAAGAGTGCGAAACTACACGGAGAATCGGTAAAAGACCTCGTTACAACGTCGATAGCGATGATGACGACGACAGCAGCGGTAACACACCCGTCAGAAATCGTCGCAGCGTTAAAAGACGATATTACGCGGAAGAAAGCGACGACGAAAGTGTAGCTGAACCAGGCATCAGCATCAGCAGCCGCGGACGCGTCAGAAAAATGACTGCCCGAGCTCGCGCTTACCTACGCGAAGCACCCTAACGCCCTTTCCCATGCTATTAGAAAATAATGTGTACATATATATAATATTTCGAAAACCGCGCCACCGAAGATTTTTCGAATCGAGTGGCCCGCGAACTTTCATTTAAGAATCTTCGTTTCTTTTTTTCTTCGTTTTATTTCAATATCTTAAATACTACGAGAACCGTACGAACTTGGTTTCGAAAATACAAAATTGTCTCGCGACCTCTCGGACCTTCGTACAATCTTCATTTAACGCTAGTGAAAAAAAAAAAGTGATGAAAACAAAATACTTGCAATAGCAAATAAACTTATTCAATGCCTGAAGAAAATTGGACACGTCTCATTAAATATGTACGTTGAGGCAAATTATTGTTCGGTCAAACGTGTAGTGAAGAATTTCATCCATTATTCAATCATTTTTTTTCGTCCTTTTCTTCCGAGGACACAAATAACGAGAATCATGTTTCAACATGAATACCATTTTCGGCGCAATCATAGAAATGTGAATACATAAAATGTTGAACCGTGTTTTTTTTTTTTTTCTCTATTTGCCATTGTTTTCGTAGACTATAAAAATTGAATAATTCAAGAAACAGAAAGCCACGAGCAAAAACAATCCCACACTGCCAATGTCGGAGCAAGTTTGTAAAAAAAAAAAAGAGAAAAAATAGGTTTTGCTTGTGCTAGAACGTCGAATTGGTGGCAAAAAAAAAAACAAGAATTGATTGTATTGAAATTAAATGTTAGAAGTACCTGGATTTGTCGTTAATTACATTTTCGTTAAGAATTATGAGATTGCAACGAAAAAAAAAACTTGTACGACGAAATTTTTTGCCTTCATTTCATCATTTTGTGGCACTGTGAATTACTGAGAAGACATTGCAGGCATGAAACCTCCAATTATTGAAAAAAAAAAACCTTTTTTTCTTAATTCAACGTCGTAGGTCCACGAATTATGCTAAAAAAATTGTTAAGACGATCAATTCTCGTCTCAGGTTTATCTTATCTTTTGATATTTAAATATCAAAGGGAACACCACAATCGATTAATCGATTGATTGATCGATTATTATTCACCAGTACGATTTTTAGTACAATTTATTATAATTTCGTACGTATAAATACCTCATGATTAATTCTCTTTCGTTTGCTGGCTCGTTTTTAATCCCGCCAAGTCATTATGTATTTTTTTTTTTTTTATTTTGTTTTATTTTTCTTTATTCGTTCGCGATGTTCTAACCGGAGAAATGGGCTATTTGAGTTTTTCAGAGGCACAAGTAAATCGTGAGTGCAAAACAATACATTATAATGAGGCAGTGCCTTCGAAAGCCCGCGCAGTGTTAACGATTTATTTGTTGGCTGATTGCTGACGTATTTTAAAAAAGACAAGGTGTAACCTTAAGTTTGAGTTTACCCAAAATATTCTCGTCTCGTTCATTCATTTGAAAAAGTGTTTCTATATTGCACTGAAGAAACATTTAAAAAAAACATTTTTATTATTATTTTTGTTTTATTTTTTCGTTCGAACGAAAAATAAAACGGGAAAAACGCATGTTGAATAACGCCTTGTAATATTTCTCTAAATGTTCAGATTGTCTGTGAGCGAGCACGTGATTCCGAATACCACAGTGTTTCCTTTTTTTTTTTTTTTTTTCTTTTTCTTATTTCTTTCTCTTCGTTTGTTTGTGCAACAATTGGTATGTCCACGACTATTCGAAGTCTTGAATCTGTCATCAAGACATTGTGATACTAGTTTTAATAAGAATATTTCAAATATACGCTAATTAATAATGAATAATTGTTAGGTAATCGATAATTATTTTTTTAAACAATTTGGGATCATATCAACGTGGGCTATGCATAGCTGATTCCTTTTCTTCTTTTTTGAATTTGTTGCAGAAACGTGCACATAAAAAAGCAAACAATGAAAAAAAAAAAAAAAAAAATACCCTGTGTCTTCTCCACTTATGATTATAACGGTTCTGCTGTAGCCTGCTTAATTTTTTTTTTTTTTTTTGTATCGATTGTATCCTGTAAGTTTATAACGTCTCGATTCGCGGTATGCGACCGGATCTTCGTTAAGACGCGTTACTGATTTATTCGCTAAGTTCATTTCAATGATGATTTAATAATGATAAATTTATACTTGTGTAAATGTTTTTGAAAAGTATTAAAAACATATGAAAACAAATTTTCGTTTTGACATTATATTTTCCCTGATGTACGGTTTTATCATTATTGCGTTCGATTTATTTAAGTTTTTTGTATTTCTTTCGACTCAAGAATCATGTTTTACCGTAGTGAGCTTCGAATGTTGGAATGGAGCAAAATCGTTGAATGATGAGGGTAAAATTCTACATAAAAAATTGGAAGAGTGTAAGAATATCAAAAAACTGTTAATAATTTTCATAATTATACATTTTTAATTAACAAACCCTTCACTCGAGCGTCGTTGACACAATGTATTTGAAAATGGCCGTTGCAATTAGTTTGCGCTTGGTGCGTCGGATCACCGTGGCGCTGACAGATGGCCGATACGACAGAATTCTGGAACATCGACCGATATAAACTTCATTAAAGCTTCGAGATGTCGCCAGTAGCGCCTCTAAATTCCTGAACTTTATCTTCGTCAATCTCCGGTTCCCGGTTCTGGCGGAAGGGAGAGAGAAAAGAGATGGAGGGTTTTCAAGTCACGGAGTGCGATGACAGGTGCAGTGAGAGCAGATGTCCTGTGGTGGGGAGAGCCACGCGCCGCACGCGCTTCTCCCTCATTGATCCGACCAAAATATATATGTATATACGGTGGTGTGTAGGGTAAGTTTATATGTCGGTGTATAGTGCAGGCCGATGCTTTGTTTATATACATATATATAAATATATGGATGTAAAACCTGCGCACTAAAGGAGAATCTTACAAGCAAAAAAAGCAGCGTTTTCGATTGTCGGCGTAGCCGGATATGCGCGTGCATAAAAAAAGATACATTTTTTTTTTACTCCGAGAGACTCAAAGTACCTTTTTGAGGGTATATATAAAGTGCGTAGCAATAAGATTGAGACAATGACGGGGGTGGTTGTACGCGTATGGATAGGGGAAGATAATTCCATTGACAATACTGCGGCAGTCGAGTTTCGGGGAGGTTGCGGACTCGTTCTTCGTTCCCGCTTGTGTATAAAAACCACCAATTTATATCGTCCATAAAACTGCTCAATTTATTATCGAATTATAAGATTAAAAAGAAAAATTTATCCTTCTTCACGCAAACAAATAAACGTCCGAGCTATATCTAATAAAACGCGTATCGCAATTCGACACGCGATCTTCCGCGTGTGCACGTATTTTCACGATATATATCAAAATAACACCATGAAAATCAACACAACTTTACCGTCCAATATAATATATATAGCTGCCCTCTAATATGCTGAGGACATTTTTTCATTCCGTGCCTTTGACTTTTCGCGATTCAGCCTAATAACAATAATAATGTCTCGATAATAGTGTGGACGACGATTATGCAGCCGGGATTTACCGAGTGCTTCCATATGTGTTCGAAACATTTTTTACTACCGTCCTTTGTCTTTCGTCGTCGAAATACTCGGATTCATGTACAGTAAGTACTTCGATTATGACATTACAATATTCGTGATTTCGCGATAATCTGCAATAATTGATGTTCGTTTCTGTATTGCTGTTTAGAAATTTCGATGTATATTGTTTCCAAAACATTTCCTCGTTTGTTTACATATTTTTGGCGGAACATAGTCGCATTGGTAGTCGCGCCACGATCGTCATCGCGAGTGTTACGACCGCTCGAAAGTATCGTTTGTTTGTATACAAAGAACTTGTAAAACACAAATTATTTTCAGTTTTACGTTACGTTCGATTCGTTTTAGAAAATATTTTAGCGTTCCAAAAATCATTTTTGGCATGAATTGTTGGACAAGTCAGTTTAGAGCGGCCATTTTGTTTAGTTCAACATACCGACGCACGAAGTGTACGATAATAATAAAAAAAAAAAAAAAAAGCTAGTTATTGGTATAGCCGGCAGGGCATAAAACGTTGATGTCGTGTGTACGTGTAGTATCACGATGATCGTTGTGCCACCCTCGCTCGCACCGAGAGTTCGTCACGCGAAGCGTTTTCTTCTCTCTCCCACTTTTCTGATGCGCGCTTCGCCCTCGTGGTATTGCCATGGTAACAAAGCGAGCCGCAGCCATACAGTGTTTTGTATGTGCGCTATGCGAAACTATAGACTCTGTTAGCAAGCCAGAACGAAAGACGCTTGTTTTTATTCTTTTTATTGTTGATTGTTTGTTGTTCGCTGTGTGTTTTGTTTTTTTTTTTTAATTTTTTTTTTCTTTTTCGTAAACTCTGTCGTGGGTTTTGTGCGAGTTGAAGAGAGAGGTCGCTTCTCACACTTCGTGATATGAAATGGACACGGGATTTTATTGCAGGATAACAAAGAGGAGAACGGTGAAATCGTTTGAAATTGCGGTCCGGTGACGATTCGTGTGTAACGATTCGTACGTACCAACGACCAACTACAATAATGCCTGTATAACAGGCCGTGATGCTTCTGGCCAGTGGAATATCGATAGCGACGATCGCTGGCGCGATCGAAGAAGAGGAATACGCTGCTGCTGGCGTTGCCAACAGCGAGGCTAACAGTAGCGAACAACTCAATTATTACGACGGCTATATCACCGATCATACCGATCTTGGCTCGGAAATTGATATCGACGAGTCGGAATATCGGCGCGAACTTCTCAACGACGTGAGTTACATGTTTATACACTTTAATATTTTTATTTTCGAACAGTACCAATAAATCTCCGCGACTATTTTTCAACATCCCTCTTGATTGTACAAATATTTCCATTCCTAAATCCGTGTACGAGTTCCAATTGGTCAATTTTCGGTTTTTTTTTTTTTTTTTTCACTTCGTATTCAAACTGTCATCGTACACGATCGTATTGAGGTCAACATTTTTTTACGGTTTCCCTCGGTTGATGCTCTAATCGCCAACAATGACACCTTGAAAACACAAAACGATCGTTTTTTCCGATATTTATGAGAAAAAAAAAAACGAACAATATCTTTTCTTCTGTCCAATTGTAGAACATGACAGATGAATTCTGAATGATACATAAATTAGACTACTGTTGATAAAAAAAATGTTTTTTTCTTATTTTTGCAGAGATGGAGAGTGCTCTTCGATAGGGTGAGTCTTAACTTGGCTATGAATTCACAAAAATATCACAACATCAATTCATATCATTTATAATTTTTTTCATTTTCTTCGAGCATAAAATTAATCATGAAACTTTGAATGACTCATCATTTTGAGTTAAAAATCAATAAAATTTCATCGAATGCGATAAATTGAGAAGAAATTCTACAAAATTATAAAAATATAAATGAAAATCGATTGAATTCTGTTCCCAATATTTTCCAAATTGCAACAATGACGAGGAGAGAAAAAAAAAAGAAACAAATATCAGGATAATTCGGCCTCAAAAAGAACAAAGTAAATCGTAAATTCGAAAATTTTTCCGTCAATTGACGTAAACAGTTCGATCCTGAAGGATTCGGTGAAATTCCACTGGAGGATTTTTTAGAAGCCCTTAAAAGTGCCGAGTGGAAAGCTGAAATTCCGCCAAACAAGAGGGATATTCTTCTCATTAGGGTGAAGGAATCGCGGATGCAAGCAGTTACTTTTCAGGATTTTGTCAATGTGGTGAGTTCCTTGATTGGTAATTTATCTTTTTTTTTTTTTTTTACTGCATTTTTTTTTAGGGTTTCGTATAGATGAAACAGCCCTCTAGTGCCCGCCGGTTGATATTCAGCACGTTCACTCCAAACGGTACCCAAATATTGATGATCGATGATGTGTCCCAATTCGCGAGTTCCTCTAATGCACTGTAAATAGATTTGTCAAATTGGAAGAATTCTGTCACCCGACATTCCCCACTGAGAAAAGAGTCGAGTTGAATTTACCAGAAGCTTCGTAGAACACGTCGAATGAAATATTTCGTTGGTTCGCAAAACCGTTCAGTTGCACGAATTAATTATTTTATTATATTGAACAAAGATATGTATTGAATCAACTGGATGAATTTTTTTGTCTTGGATTCCGTTGAATCAACCGAACATATATTTCGTTTCGGTGGGAGTAAATGTACTTGTCTTTGAATTGAATCTTTTGCGAGAATTGAATTATCATGTTTTTGTGGGTTTGACTTTATCTGTCAATTGCATTCAACATTATTTTTTATTTATTTTTAGGAGGATCTACTTTTTTGTTGAGAAAGATTTTCATAGGCATGAATTATTACAGGGTTTCGGTTTTTACAGGAAGTTTTTTGTGAAGAGGATTTATTCGTAAGAAATGATTTCTGAAGTCATTGCATGAATACGTTTTCAAGTGATTTTAACCGATATGAGAAACCGTTCACTTTGAACGATTCCGAAATCTCGAAAAAACGATAACGACAGTTATTGAGTAATTGAAGACTAAAGTTCACGTGTATAAGCATAGCGTTTCCATATATATAGGTATACACTTCGGGCATAAGAAATCTGCTTTAATGCATAATTACTCGATAACTAAGTAGAAGAAAATATTGAAAAAATTTGTCTTTTCGTACTTGATGTTGAAGAACATTATCACCAAATTTCATTAATTTCTTAACATTTTGCCTTTTTTTACCGAAACTCCTTAAATGAGCACATGGCTTTTTAGAGGATTCTGCGAGTTTCCGTACTTTTTATTTTATAGTGATACTCGCGTTTACTTTCAATTCCAAATTCTCCTGACGATCGGCGACGAAACTGTTGAGTTTTCCGTTCGATTCTCATGTCCGTGTGAGAAACAAGAATGATTCGCTCGGTTTCGTCGAGTAGAAAAATCTCATTCATTGATAGAAAAAAAAGCTGCTCCACCTCGTACATATTTTCTGGAACAAATATTTCTCATTCGTGTTCCTGGCAAAAAAGAAATCGGAAGAATTCCGATAGGTTAAAACGTATTTTAAAATGGGGAAAGAAAAAGCGGAAAGTAGGGTGAAGACCAGAAGAAAATTCGAGAGAGAGAAAGCGAAAGCAAGTACGAGATTTGAGATAAATATCGTGAGAGGACAATAATAATCCAAAGAGCATACGGTGGAATGAATGGGTCGAAGCATTCGAACAGGTACGCAGAGAGTAGTGCGCTTTCGAGACGTGACCCTCCTTTTTGTACTCCAAATGTACATATATAGTTGGCATTCCTGTGTGTACGAGTCGATAAGCGGGTTTGACGTTGAGTAGCGGAAAATATTGTTGGGTTTTTACCAAAGGACATCCAAACACACGCTCTATGCAGCATTGAACTCGGCTATTGTGGCTTATTCGTTTAAGGACTCGGACAAATCTTATGCGCTTCTGTACCCATCGATTCATCGATTCTGCATTTAAATTTCGACTATGGGAACCACTTCTTCGTTCTTCCAAATCGCTATCCATTCCCGTCGTCATCGTATTCTCTAGTTTTCGTTTCTTTCACCGGACACCAAAAATGAATAAATAATTTTTGACATTCAAAATGAATTTCTCAAGTTTCAAATGATTTCTTATCCAATTAGACGTTCGTTCGTTTAAAATATGAGCATTTCAGTTCGCACATCCCTCGCGTGCTTATCGTCGCTGTTTACACCAGAATTTTTAGGGTTCAACGAACATTTTGAGGGTCGACTTTCGTTTTTATCGATAAAATGTCATTCATCGACTCGGAAAAATGATTAATTTACGACAAAAAGATTTCAGTTTTTGCCGGATATCGTTATTCGAAGAAATACTGGGGTCAGATTCACCCCCGCGAGTGAATAGACTTTACGGGATAGAATTTGCGGTCATAGGCTCAAATATCAAGGTCAAAAAACATTTATTCTAATTCGAATCCTCACACACGATGCGAAAGAAACAAATGAAACGAAAAAAAAAAAAAACGAGAACCCAATTACCGAATTCATTGGATCAATCGTAATTCATCTAATTTTCTCTTCACTCTACTCTTACCAGAAAGAGTATACGCTCGTAGATCTATTTTCCGTGGCTGATAGAGCACGAAATTGTTCGAGAGTTCGTTAGGAGTCTCTTTTGCTGATACGAGGATTCTTGGTCACCAGAGGCGAACAACAAGAGAAATCAAATAGCCGAATAGTATTTTCTGCGGACAGGGACAGGAATTTGCGGTAGGAAAGGACGAGGAAACAAGAAAAGAGAGAGAGAAGGGCGAGGAGGGAGGGAGGGGGGGGGGGGTCAGGGAGAGCGAGAGAGATCGAAAGATGAAAAAGGAAAAATAAAAGAAATGAAAAAAGGTCAAATAAGGGATGGGGGTGGTCGTTGAAACGACACGGTCTGCCTATTAGTGCGTCGCACGCGAGAGTAAGGATTGAAGTCGTTGGAGATCCTGTTAAAAGCTTTCTTAAATAGCGCTGGGCTCTTATCTCGTAGGTGGATCGATAGGCGCTCGAAACGATATCTCGTGCCGAGTCTCGTCGTTGTCGTAGTTGTCGTCGTTCTCGTCGTCTTCTCGCATACCTCCGAGAACGGTCAACGAGCCGTACACGTACGCGTGAGACAAGGTCGACGCCGGTCTCGCTCGCGGTAATAATGTCGACACACACTTACAAATATACACTAACACAAGCACAAAGTTTATCGTAGAGAGTCAAAAAGTCGAGATCCTATGAGACAGAACAACTTGTCTCGTCCCGAAATATTTCTGTTTTTTTTTTTCGCTCTTTTCCCAAGACCGTGACTCTTTCTTTATCTTATCACATTTTGTGGCCCTCGCCCCCTCCCCCCCCCCCCCTCCGTGTCCTAAAAACTACTACGGCGATACTAAAGATTCTCATAGATGTGACCATTACGCGCTTTTCCAATATATCTCGATAGACAAAACGCACGAGTCTGTATCGTTAAGAATCTTTAGTAATTTTTCACTTTCTTTTATCGTAGATTATACTCTTTTAAGAAATATTTTCTCCGGAGCTCTCTCATCACTGAGATGAAATGAGAAGTAATAAATAAATGACACAAAATATTGATGAAAATTTATCAATATGAATTATAGAAAGAACAATTAGATTCATTAAAAACTCGTACGAATTGGTGAACGTGAAATAAAATATTTGGATAATTTAGTCGGTTTGTTATAATAAGATTGGCCGCCGCGAGTATTTTGGGTGTCGACGACCACCCTCGAGGTTTTCGACCACCCATCAACGGTGCGGTGTTCGCCCCGGTGATGACTCAAACGTCACCCCAACGGGACCGAGGCGCGGCGGCGAGAGCGTGTGAGAGCCGCTGAAGAAAAAAAAATATATAGGCATTGGGTCTGTTCTCTGTGCTGGACGAGCAGAGAAGAGCCACCCTCTGGCCCGTTTTTCTCAAAGGAGGCGAAAAAAAAAAAAGAAAAAAAAAAAGGACCGGGATAATAACAGCCTCCGTTATAATCGGCTAACCTGGTCAGAGAGTTTCATCTCTCTTTTCTTTTTCTCGCTTGCTCTCTTCTACGAGATCTCTCCTACCTTTGGATCTCTGTGGCTCTGGACTGTGGCATAAGCAGGGCAGGTAAAATCGTCGTCTATATATCTGACAAAAGTAAAAGAGACTGGGGAGATTGTGAGCGTCCGGCAAAACGCGATGGGGTTCCAGAAATTTTCCTAATACAGCCGTATACTGGGATTATGATGAGAGAATGAGAGAAAGAGTAAAAGAACAAAAGAAAAAGAAAGAACAATAAGAAGCAAATGAGAAAGAATGAAAAAAAAAAACAAGAGAGAATCATTTAAACGACTTCTCGTTACTCGTTACAAATTGGACGAGACCGAAATAGAAAGGTGGGTAATTAACGTAACCGAAAAGTAGGGAATGGCGCCCACCCGAATGTCCGTAATTGCGTGTAGTTCGGTTAGATCGACCTGTGCGCCATCTGTTCGCTCCGCAAACCGTGCGACATCGGTCGCTTTCATCTTTTCTTTTTTTTTTTTCCTGACAGAGACCGGCGAACGCACACACCTCGACAAAACAAACATCTCCGACCTCGCCAATTATGAATTCCTCAACCTTACCTGCCTGCCTGCCCCCTTGCTTTCTTCCCCTGCCCCCTGGCCCAACGAATTGCCTTTTTTCATCCATCCATCCCTCATCACTTTGCCAAGCGTTAATATCGTTGCTCAAATCGGCACAAGGCTCGCGCGTTATTTCTTCTTCGAGGTGCAGAAGCATCAGAAGCCACCTCTATTATTTGGACCACCCGTTATTTTTTTACCCCTCCCTCCCACCATCTCTCTCTCTCTCTCTCTCTTTCTTTGCCTTCCTCCTCCTCTTTCATTCGGATTCTCGGAGAGAGGTTTTTGTGCACCCGAAATCTTCGGACAAGCCGTGACCGCCTCTCCTACGTTTGTGTACCATGATACACATGTACACAATGTACGTTTCGCTTGTTTGTTCCAATTGTTCAGCATCCAAGGAATCCTTCTCATTCCAAAGAGTCACAAACTTCCACCAATTTTCAATATAAAACGGACCGAAAAATACTTATAAATTATTTTCTTTTCCAAGACCTCTATACCGTTCTCCCTAAATTTAGACACTTTTTTTTTTTTTTTTTTTTTTTCATCTCCCCTCACAGATGGCTCTCTTTATTTGTCAACTTCGGGGTGGTAAAACTATTTCATTTCTTAACATATTTCAGTCCTGATAGGGTAACGACTCTGACGAATTTAATGACCACGAATTTAAGATTCACAGCTTGAAAAAATTCAGCATATTATCAACCTTCTTTTCTCACACCACTTCGTGCTAAAATGATTCATTCTCATTCTTTGCCTGTTTCCACATTTTACAGAAACAGAAAAACCTTTTATATCGTAAAACGAATGCTTTATATCTAATTGGAATCTCGGAAAGATTCTCACCAATCTTAAAAATCACTCGAAAATTCAAAATACTTTTTATTTTTATTTTACCTTCAAATTTCGTTGCAGATTACTCTGGAATCGACGAAGAAAATCTGTCAAAAAGTTGTTTATTTCCTCCCACCTTGAAGTGAAGATTTTCTCATAGCAAATGCCTCGAAACTATCATAGCAAATTTGTTGAGAAATTTGGCAAGTAATTTCGCGGTTGAATTTCTCTTCGAGATCGAAAAAAAAACTGTAGAAACACCCATTGCGGTGAGACTTTGAATTCGAACAACTATTCGAATCACACCAGTTTCATAGCTCATACAACGCGACTCCGTAATGCGATAGGAAAAGGATTTTTTTTAATCAGATGCAACGGTTATCGAAGTTTTTTTTTCCGCCAAAATAAAAAACCCTTTTGAACTATGATTTCGAATCTTACTTTGGAGAATAAAATAGAAATATCCGAATCCTCAAAAAATTGGTGCTTGATCGATTCTTGATTTTTGGCACCGTGACAATGTTGACTGGCATCCAGCGATTTTTGAGTCTGTTCAAAGTCTAAAAGGAGGCGAAAAAAAAAAAAAAAGAAAACGTTGGAAAGAGAATTGGCATTGATTTTGTCTGAAATGGTCCGTGTATAGGCGTGAGAGTCGAAAAATCGTCAAGTACGTAGTGTCGCAGTATTTTTGGACAGGTTGACCCTGGTTGGTGTACGCAGTCGTTGTTTAGCAAAGCAACGGAGGCAGCGGCAGCAGCAGCAGCAGCAGCAGCAGCGACTCCTCGATCCTAAATTATCGTTGAGCAGGGCCGCGGTGGTGGTTATATAGAAGCACGTAGTAGGTCGTAAAAGTACCAGTTCGAACAGGCCAAATCAGTTAAACTTATTCCAAATCACGAATTAGCCATTGTGTGAAAATTTTTGGGCGTTATGCCTGGTGCTCCGTAGCCCCTTGGCGTAGTTATATATATAAAAACTCGGACCATAATTCCCATGCTGTATAAAAGGACAATCGTATTTGCTCCCGGGGGTTGGTTTGTAAATTCGTGTTTTTAATGGCCCGGCGGGCGGGTGAATGCTTCTTCCTTGTTGTATACGTACTGACAAAAATAATAATAATAATAATAGTAATAATAGTAATAACAACAGCAATACCTACCGAGAGAGAAGAAACTTTTCTCCGGTGTATACGATCGACGGGGCCAGAAACTTTCCGCCAAACAACAACATATAGACAGAGTTTCTTCTGGACACAATGCACCTGATCCCCCTTCCTTGTGCCATTCCTCCCTTGGCCGTCAACGTGAGAGAGAGAGGGTGCGTGCCGATCTCGTATACTCGGGGATTACCGAAGCTTCCAGCAGAATGTGCACCGGCACAAGTAACCCTCGTTTCACGCTGTGTACAAATACGTGTATTATTTCCACTCGAAATAAAAAAAGAGGAGCAATTGATTCGACGGGATTTCGTGCGTGATTAGAAGATATTTAGTTCGGTTCAAGTTGACGTTTCTCGTTTACAGAGTCAAAAGTTTGATTGAAGAATTGCAAAAGCAAAAAAAAACACCCGAAGGTAGCAGCGAAAGGGAAGAAATTGATGAAACTCATGAATTTGATTAATTGCGTAAAAGTAACGAGAAAAACATGAGAGTAAATTGAAAATTTCTGACAGAAAATATTCGCAGCCAACTTTAAACGTTTCAAATAAAAAAATCCAATTAGCCAATGGTTCCCCATTCTCTCGGTACAAAAAAAAATAAAAACCTTGCTGCCTTCCTTGATCATGGTATTACAATTTCACCACCATCCTCGCTCGCTCGGTATAGCTATTTGTCCCGGGATTCGTGGTTTCGAGGAAGGAGTGAAATAAAAAATAATAAAAAAAAAAAGTTATAACGACGAATTTGGGGAAGAAAGAGAGTTTTCGTTACATCTGCTACGTGATCGACATACACACGTATGGACATATGTATATTGTAATATTAGAGTGCTGCGTACAACAGTAGGTACATTAAAATGAACATATACGCTTGTATATATGTATATATATATATATATATATATATTCGTACGTATAACAAGATCCGATGCGCCGCATGGCTCGCTCTCGTTTCGCATTCTTGGTGCAAGCCATCAGCGAGAAAGAGCTCGTATATATCTAGCGAGAAAAATAACCGCAGCAACTCGTTCGTGTGCCTCCAGAGAGCAACAACTCTTGGACGTCCAGACTCTTTCTTTCTCTCTTTCTCGCTCGTTCGATACGTGTGTATGCATGTAGAGTATTATACATAGACATATATATATGTATATATATAAATGTCGGAACCGCTCTTTCCGCAGCCAAAATTACGGTGCTCGACGAATATCCTTTGTGCATGGCCACGACCCGGCTAACCGAGCTACACGTTTCTCCTCGTTTTTCGATTCTTTCTTCTTTCTTTCCTTCATTTTCTCTCTCTCTCTCTCTCTTCCCTTCTTTTTTTTCTTCCTTTTTGCCTCCCCGCTCTTACACAGCTGCCACCGTTGGTCGTTACTTCGCGAATACATATATATGTATATAGTCACGTACACGTATATAGTGCATTACAAAACGTATCCGAGCGTGACTCGATTCGGTTTCCGTCGATGATCGCGTCGGGGGGTCGGTACGAAATTTTCTATCTCACTCTCTTTCCCTTTTTCTCCCTCTCAACGATCTCAATACTCTTGAATTCCCTTCTCTGTATAAACTATAATGTTATAATAGGCATAGAGGAACCAAGCCTCGAATTCAACCTCCTATTTCTCTATGTGTTCTACTAACTTGCCGCAACAAAACCCCAACAAAATCGAACCCAAAAATAGCCTTCTTCTTGCTGGTACTATACGTCTCTATTAATAATGCCTATTATTGTATAAATGGGCATATATATTGGGATGAATAGATGACGTCGTAAATCAAGAATCTACGCGTTTTCATCGTCTCCTTGCTCACTCTCTCTCTTTCTCTCTTTCTTTCGATGACATTTTCGAGATTTCAAGGACTTCTAGTTTCTTCTTTTTTTGTTCGCTCAGGGGGCTTTTTTTTTCTTTCTTTTTTTTTTTTTTTTCTTATTATGTGATTTCACAGGGATTGTTATGGGAACATGCTGCAGAGACGGTGTTTGTGATTTCTGGTATTTTTGTCGTTTGAATCGCTCTCGATTTTGGAGCCTCTCGTTGCTCGGGGGTAATTTCTGTCGGACGATACAATGAAATTCGGCTCGGATTTCATCAGTAATTATTTGGTTCTGACTTGAATTCGTTTCGATTACATCGAGAAGTTGGATCGTAAGGACGAGAAAGAAAAAAAAAAATATTTAGCCGGAATAATCAAGAAAAAATCACAGCCCGAAGGAGGAAACAGATTGCACGTCTCATAACTACCGATGAATATAATCTCTCTCCCTCTCTCTCCCTCCCCCCCTTTTGACACGGAACACGCGCGATAAACAATATGCCTCGCCTGTATAGGTTTCCCCACAGATGTTTCCGGTTTCTGATTTCGCGTACGATAGTCGCACTTGTGGTCCCGCCCTCTATCGATTCTAACCTCTGTACTCGTAGCAAACGAGTTTTCCTTCTTTATTTTCAATGATTATTTATGGGCAACGTCAATTTTAGGCACAAAGAAAGGTCAACGGTACCGTTTCAAACGTTCCGAGGGGATCATTAATTACGGGAATAAAGGGGCAACGTTCATTTCTCTATTAAGTCGATAATTGTATTTATTTTGGTAAGAAAAATCAATGAGAACTTTGATTATACTTCATGAGTTTTCATTTGAAAGAGTCAACGTGTTCGTGAGGTACATAAATCTTGAAGAGAGTAAAACTCATCAGTCCTATCAAAAGCCGGCGCTCACCAGTGAATTTTTGGAATGTTCGTAAGTGAAGATAAAGAGAGATGGTGAAAAAAAAGGAGTATGCGAGCCACGTATGAAAGAGAGGCGAGAGACGAGAGACGACCGAGAGCCGGCAGTGTGTTATTGAGAAGATGATGAGCAGGAGAAAGAGGTGGAAAGGAGGAGAGGAGAGGAAGGAAGCAGCTGATGAGCTCGTGTCGAGTTTGTGGCGGCGGGGGCGCGTGGCAAACTCCGAGTGAGAGAAACCGGCGCTCTCTTCCTCTTTCTCTCTTTCTCTCATGTACTCTTGTACCCTCTCGTCGCTCCTGAACCCTCCTATCTTCGATATTATATGCACATATATACCCCCCCGAAGAAGGGAACGAAAGGAACGAAAGTTTTGTCCCATCTTTGAGTGCCCTGCAATCGTTTGCCCCGTGCTGCACTACCGCGAGGGCTTTCTTTTTCAGGATTCAACACACGCCCCCGCAGAGCATCACGCGCGTGCACGCTTTATTTACACTTCCGTTTCGCTCGGGCTAAAGGGAATTCGGGGGAAGCTGCTGCAAGAAAAAGGAGCTCACTGTGAAAACGGGGCATATGCTTTGCCACCGGGATTGGACATCCTCCAGGTGCGACTCGAAACCCTCCAGCAGCTCTCCCGGGGGGGACCCGATCCCTCTCGAACCTCATCCAACAACAACACGTGCGCGACTCTCTTACCAATCTCGTCCAACTAATATATGACCACTCAAGATTCAATTTAAATTCAACTACTCGTCAAACTCAACTCCGCTCTTTATCACTCTCTCGAATCATTGAAATTACAGAATAATTAACAATCGATTCATTGAAATTTTTACTCGAAAAAAACAACGAAAAGGATCCAGATTCATCTGGTTCGTTGAATTTTTCAAAGGATAACGGCACTTCGAGAGTTGGCAAAATATCGACTTCATGTAAAATCAAAAAAATTAACAATTCTTTTTAATATCTTATCAATAAAGGAGGGTGGCTACATACGACAATATGATAAGAATTTAATAAAATTTAGTGATAATATTCTTTAGCATCAAATGCAATTACACAAATTTTTTCAAATTTTTCCTCTACATAGTTGTCGAATAATTGGAGTTTACAATATGCAAAAGATATACCTATATATATCAGAATCCTATGCTTACGAATGTAAACTCTAGTGTTAAATTACTCGAAAACTATGTAGAAGAAAAATCTTAAAAACATTTGTATATTCATATTTAATCGAAAAGAATATGGTCACCAAATTTCATTAAATTCTAATCATTTCGAATTTTCCTATGCTTTTAACATGGCAACATTGTTGTGTGTAGCCAATCTCCTTAATACACTTTTGTTGGTAAACCTCGGACGAATCATTTTCTACAAACAATTTCGATATTATCAACGTGGTCGGTGGCGATAGAGAACTTCTTTTCTTTACGTCTGAAGAGCTCATGAAAATATGGCGGAAATAAGATTTTCCTTCGATATCTACATTTTTTTTGGAAAACTGTACCGTTTCGCATCTCAATTCCGTCCTCGAGACCGCTCTTGACCCGTTCGAGTATATACTAACAGATAATTCATAATCAACGAGATTATTCATCATTGAAATTCAAATTGAATATATATTTTTTTTTTCAATAATTTTTCGAGAAGCGAATAAAACGAAGTTGCTCTATTTTCGAGTCACAGCGGTAAATTTTGAAAGTTTCGAACAAAAGTTCGTATCATCAGGGATCTCGAGAAGCAGATTCACGAGTTATTTCGTTGAGCCATAAACGCAGAATATCGAATAGAATTGCCGAATTAGCGAAGCCACGAGTTCACATTCAGATTCAAACTATTTGAACGGAATTCTCCGTCAAGTTGAAGACAATTTAGAAATAAACAAACGAAGAATTCCATTGTTACGAGAAAGGTTGAATCTCGGTATAAATCTTGGTTAGGATATTATATACTTTTCTCAGGTTATACATTATTTTCGTTGGAGCGTCGCGCGAGCGGGCGCGCGTCCGCGAGAATAAGATGATTATAATGCGGAGTCGGTTATTCGTAGGTTTATTCAGTCAGGCTGGGCGAGTAGGTGGTCGGCCGTGGCGAAGAGGAGAGAAGTCTCGTTTCTCGCCACGGTGTGCCTAGGTGTGGTCACGACGGGCAAGCAGAGCCCAGGACCACCCTCAGATCAACCGACGAGCACCACTTTTATCTCTTATACATACATATTCTTTTATTCATCTATACACACATTTTGTATATCTATATGTTAACTAAATTTGGATGCGTTGTCCAAATCTCACGTTGCTTCCCACAAAGAAACAGCGTCATTTATAACGCACGAGAGTTTGGATATATCCCAGCAGCACACCTACGGATACATATGTATATCCTCATAGCTAAATTTTAGGGCTGACGCTTCGTCGAACGTCTAGGAAAAAGAAGAAAAAAAAAAAAAAAAATTGATTTTTCGCTCTTACGAGTATAAAAACCGTCGAATAAAACCGTTGAAAAATGTTGACAACCTTAGAGTTATTCGATCGAGTTGCAGACACTCGGTGAATGGTCCCTGGCATTGGGATCAAATTCCGACTGGGAGGCACGTTCCGATAAATCGGTGGGCATCAAAAGACCGAAACTGCTGTGCATAGATTTGGTTCAAACTTCGTACACGGAGAGAAATTT
The DNA here is from genome assembly GCA_037576405.1 of Campoplex capitator. Classification (NCBI taxonomy): domain Eukaryota; kingdom Metazoa; phylum Arthropoda; class Insecta; order Hymenoptera; family Ichneumonidae; genus Campoplex; species Campoplex capitator. Next base: position 12,718,239 of record JARBWI010000322.1, on the reverse strand, counting down.
TGTCATTCGCGAAGTATCGTTATTATTGTCGCAGTTTCATATAAACAATAATTTTATGGTGATAATTTTTGTACTCGAACAGCAGGACCTAATTTTCCAACTGTTGGCCAATGAACAAAAATTCTATCGAGATTACTGAAATAAAAATCGTTCTAAAAAGGGAATCTCCGCGAAAATGTTGAATACAATAAATGAGAATGAAAAAAATAATTCATCGAGTATTTGAACCAAAAATCGTTGGAGTATCCATACAGTAATTATGGGACGATGATAATTGTTCGGATGATTTTGTCTCCGCGTAGAATTGTGACATTAGAAATGAAGCAGTTACGTGTTTTGTTAGGTTGGATTATTCGAGTGTGAGCTACAGCACCTGCATGGATTTAGGCTCCTGTTGGAGCGATCAATCTATAGGAGAATGTAGCTGCGAAGGTATGAGATAAAAGGTGGTGACTTAAGGAGAATTTGAAAAATGCCTGAGCACAAGAACTCTGTTGAAATTGATGAAATTTGGGGGTGCGTGAGCTCAGGAGTAATTTACCCATCTGTATTGACACGTGGTTAAAAGGCATTTGGGTATATATGCGTGTGGTGAGTGAGAAAAGTGTACGAAAAGGGAAAAAAAAAATGAAAAAAATGATGAAATTTATACTGTGGACAGACGCATAATTGAGAGAGTGAGAATCGATATGAGGAGCAGCTCGTGTTCGTGATGATCTTTTGTATATAATAATTTAAGTCTGGCGCACATGTCGACGGACTTATGGGGAGTTCGTGTATCGGCTCTCGGTTGTATTATAGAAAGAGAGAGAGAGAGAGAGAGAGAGAGAGAGAGAGAGAGAGAGAGAGAGAGAGGGAGAAAGAGAGAGACTACGGGTGTGCACAGGTGGCGTGCGCGCTCGGGCGCGCGTCAAACTATCCAAAGACGCGCGAGAGGCGCACGTGCTGTGCGCACACGTCTCGAGACAGCAGCAGGTGGTACACAACCCGACGCCGATACGCCTGTACAACACAGACGACCGTCTGTCTCCTCATTTCTTTTTATTTTTTTTCTTTCACCTCTCATTTCGTCAAAATCGACGATCTATATAAGCAGCAGGAGGAGAATGGATATACAATAACATTGATAACGGATAATTGACCTTTTAGCTCGATTCTTCGAAAAAAAAAAACCTTGTATAGACCGAGAACACAAATTTTTTTCATCGAACTCAATCCAATTTGGTTGGACGAAAAATCCTGGATCCAATCATTTGTTACCGTTGAATGGCAAACGATTTGGTTGATGCTGGACCGATTTGTCTCAATTATGAAATCGACTGAAAGGGTAATCGTTAGGGATTAATATGGATCGAATTGCTTCATTTGAATGATATTTTGCTATCTCGTTGGTTCGACCAACAACTTGTTTCGGATTCACACATTATTTGGTCTTGTATCAAAAATATTTTATTGCCTGCGTATTGAGCTCAATATTTCGATGGAATTTGAGTGAAAATTCTTTCGATCAACAAAATATAATTTTCCAACGGACGTAAAACACACCGAGCTTCGTTCGAAATCATTTGATCTTGATACGATTTTTTCTATGTCTTTGACAAGCAGATTCGATTTTTAATAAGAGCATCGTCGTTCGACTCTTTATTGAGAGATAAGAAGTTTTTTGTTCTTCATTTAATCAGATTTCTATGCAAATGCATACTACACAAATTGGGTCTCGATCCTCCATGAAGAATGCTGTCCGAGCTTTGTATTACCTTGACAATGAAACATTAATGAATGGTTTTCGTTGTTCGATATGTTTCGTTTATTTTTTTTTGTTGTTGTCAAAGGAATTGAATGAACGTAAAAGTTTACGCATGTACAACGTGGCTCGTATGATTCAACGTATTATATCTGTATCTTATATTCGGTTGAGAGAAGAAAGAGATTGACCGGATATTTGTCGGAACTCACGTGCGGAGGCGCTTCGACGCCGGAAATCCGGCAAGCGCGTTACACGAATCATAATTTGTTCTCTACTTTCTCTCTCTCTCTCTCTCTCTCTTTCTCCCCTTCTCTCTGCTACGCCCCGCTACTTCCTTACTATACCGATTCTCTTGATTCACGAATCCTTATGATAACCGTCATTACAAATCGTACACGAGATCCAATGCTCTTTATCCTTCGATTCTCTTTTTCAATGTTTCACTCCTTCGGTTCCTGTCGTCACGATACGACTTTCACCGCACGAAAACTTATCTTTTGTCATCGTTTCTACCGTTTCGTTGTAGCATTACAAATGATATCATTCGATCCAGACTCGAAACAATCCTCGGATGAACGAAGAGTCTAAGAGCCTCAAACTTAAAAAAAAAAACGTCAATTACAAAAGCTTATTCTCAGAGGATAATCATTTGACAGGTTCGACAAAGACTCCCGTAATTGAAATCAGAATGCTGATTCGTTCGAAGAAAATGTTTTCCTGGATATATCGAATCGATAAATCGTTTACGACGAAATTTGCTGGTACGAATTTTAAGGAGCACCTTCCATACGTAATAGATTCGGTCTCCTCGCGATGCCTGCGTTCCCTGTAACTGTTATTCGGCATTCATATGCGTGTACGATTTATACATTTATTATATATATATATATATATATATATATATATATATATATATATATGTGCGTGTGTACGAATACTACAGGCAGGAAAGATGGGAACGCGAGTAGACTCTATGCTCGCTGGTCTCTCGCGTGGGTAGGACCGGAACCGCGGTATGATTCACCGCGGCGTCGCGAGCCGTGGTACCACTCGGTCCTCCTCGGAGTCGCCCTATCAGAGAGAATATATACTCTCATCAACATACGCGTGTACTCATACCAAAGAAGATATACGCGCTTGCTGAGAGAGACTGGTGGAGAAAAAAAAAGGTTGGAGTATGAGAGAGAAAAGTTGGTTGCAATCTTATTGTCAGATCTCGATATCGAATACTTGAAAAAAGTATTTTTAACGAGAGATTCATTGACGGATTCATCCGAGAGGCAACTGCAGCCGGAACTTGTGTCGTTAGATCATTTCCTTTTCCTCTACGTCATCGCAGAAACGTTGGACTGTGATGATCTCAGATTTCTTGCAAGCGATGATGATGCGGTTGACTCTACAATTGTCCAGGCAAATCATCGTCAAGGTAAAACTCTCAGAAAGTGCTTTTACGTTGGTATAATATTTTAAGAATGACGCACGAGTCGCATCTTAACACCAGTGTATTTGAACGCGAAATAATCGAAATTATAATTACCCAGTTACTGGCCAGGTTCGAAGGGAATGACCATTGAGTTTCTGAAATCAATGAAAAGAGGATAAAAACGAAGAGAACGTGGGAAGTTGAAAATCCACGGCGCCGGTAGTCTGGCACGCTGCCCACTGGGTAACTCATGATCCATGAGAAATGTCCTTGTCGTAGTATCTCGTTTTAACCTCCTGGAACAAAAGAGAATCAACCTATTTACCCTAAATAGATTGGAGCGAATGTTGAAGTTGTTGAATGATATATATATACGTAATCGATATTACGCATTGCCAGTAATATGAATAATAATAAGAGGGCAGAACGAGGTTGGACTTGTGATCCAAGCCCACATGCGAATCGTAGGGAAAAAGAGGCTGCTTCGTTTAATGGGATAAACCGTTGAGTGTTGTAACGTGTGTGTGTGTGTGTATGATGGACGAAACGCGAATTGGTGGCAGCAGCGTGACAGGAACGGAGGGCAGGGGGGGACTCGATTTGATCGTATGTAGGAGGCAGACCGGAAACGATCGGTTAAACGTGCTGGCGCTCTCCTGTACCATTGCGCGCTGCGCCAACACGCATCTGAATGCGCGCACGGATATATGTGTGTGATCATTAAAAGTTGGAGGTGGAGTACTACGAACGTACCGAGAGACAGTAATCTATATACATATATATTAAGAGGAGAGGAGATAGCGCACACGAGGATCGGTAAATAGATAGAACTAGCGAGACCGAATGATCTTAAGAGTTGAATAAGTGTGCGAGAGAGGAAGAGGAGGACGCAGGAGGAGAAGACTCCAACACTGTATTATTTGCAGCGTGTGTGCGCACCGCCAACGGCTTTTCTACTCTACCCACGCCTGCCATTGTCTCTCATTCTGGCTCTCTGCTACGGATATATGTATGTGTGTTTGTTATACATCGGAGCCAGTCTCTCGCGTGTGGAGGCTTCGCGTATATAAAAAAAAAAAAAACACTGAGAAGATGAAAATATCGGCTGAGAATCAAAACGATCGATGTTGAATGTTCTTAATATCGGAATTTTGGAGAAAATCACTGATCCTTTGTAAGATTGGATCAAAAGTATTCGTAGATCTGCTGATTGGTTGCCGGACAATCCGGTGGCGTTGTCAGGGTCGAATGTGACAACTGGATCGGTCCTGATTCGATTGCATCTTCGTTTTCAATTGCAGAATCCTTTGGTCAGACTCTTTCGATAGGTTGATTACTAGGGTGAGAACAAAACGGATGAGATGCCTTGTTTAAACTTTCTAGAATGTCTTAGTTAACGGTTTTCAGAGCGATTCAAAGTTTCGCCCTGCTCGTCACGCAAGAGGTTCTGTACTTTTTCTTTACGCTTTTTCCAACCGTGTTTGTTTCGATTCTGAAACCAGAGATGTCGAATCTTCGCAAAGTTCAGTGATTCGAAGATAGGGGCGCAATGAAAATCCTTTGAGAAAGCCCCCATGAAAACATTGTCGAGGTATAATAAATTATAATTCGTACACCGATCGTTCCGCCATAAAGGTATTCCGCTAACAACGTTACAGGGAGAGAGTGACGTGTCTCGGGGTCCAGGAACTATGCTAAACACACTTTAGACTGCTGCCATTCCGCGTCGACCTACATACGGGAAATTGCGATTACGACGAGGCTAGATAAACATTTATGCGGGCATTGTTTGTCCCATCCGTTGCTCGGGGTCATAGCAGCTAGCTGCAACGCCATTATATATATCCTCCGAGGCACAGCACTCTCGTAATTTTTCCCATTACTTTGATGCTCGGCCTATTTATCTACTCATCATACAAAAGTGATTTCTTCAATTCTTCAATTTACCGCTGTCCCCTTTCTTTTTAACGCGGCAGTCGCGTCCGCTCTCCCCTGCTCGTAAAGTCATCGCAACCGACACTAAATTCCAATAATCCTCGCAACTCTGACTGAGGCTAATGCTTTTATTTGACATTGCGTGTTCTCGAGGGTTGAAAAAAAAATAATACTCCATAACTACCTGGACATCATCGGGCACGAGGTGTATCATCGTCGTCCCGTCTGCATGTCTTCTCTTATAGCAAACGACACGCGCCCAGTCTGCATACCTACCCTCTCTGCGATCACGACTCAAGGCCCACGCCTGATATATACAACGCCTACGCCCACGCACTCCTCTTTGCCGCCCTCACGCTCGCATACCTCTTTCTTTCTTGCCTCGCACGCTTCATCCCGTAACCTTTTTTTCTCTTCTACTTCTTCTCAGGCTCTCTCTCTCTCCCTCTCTTTCTTTCATACTTTCTCGTTCGTCTTTCTCCTTAACACACGCTGCGTTGCGTGTATCACGTGCCACCGGCACCTCTTCCTCGATCCATCATTCTCTTCGAATTATCAAAAGCTCGCGGCTGGCTTCATAAATACGCGCTCATTGTTTTTTTGCACGGTCATCGTAGCTCTCGCGCTCATCGTTTCTCGTTCGTAGCCGGTATGAAGGAGGAGGAGGAGGAAGAGCAGCAGCAGCAGCAGCAGCAGAAAGAATCGAGCAAGTGAGAAAAGGTACAGAAAGGATGCAGAGTGAAAAAAAAAGTGGGGGAATCGGAGGATTGGAGAAGAAAAATTATCGTGTTTTCTTCATCGGGATCTTATTGAGGATTAATAAGACTAAAACTAATGATTCCTTTTCATCGGATATAGTCAAGCGAGAAAGCACCGTTCTCAAAAAGACATTTTTCCCCAACTATTTCATTTTCTGCACGAAAGAACATTCGAATACCTGTGGATTGCTTGGAAGTGATTGAACGCTGCCCTTAGGTGGTCGCTCTCGAGTCCACCCTTTTCTCCTTCAACACTTATTTTTCCAACCTCGTATAGATTCGGCAGCGCGGGAGCAGAGCTCTCTCATCTCTTCCTCACTTCTCTCCTCTTCTTTCACTCTCGGCCATTTGGTCCTGCACACAGAAGAGCACCGCTGAACCGTTCCCTCTCGCCGTAATTACGAAATTGCTCCTTTGAAGATCCGCCCGCGCGCGGTCGCTTACTCGCCCCTTTTTTTTTCTTCTTTCTCTACCTCTCTCTCGCTCGCTCGTTCGCTCTTTGCCTCGGTCTCGCTACCCTTTCGATAATAACAAGGAGGACCCACGTTTCCGCTGGTATTACACACAGAACGACTGTCCGGATTAGCTCCGGTGAAGCGATGATGCTCCTGATGATCCAAAAAGCCTTTTCGCTCACGAGTCCTCCTCTGCGCCCCGCCGCGCATCAATAAAACTCAAACATCAACTACAAACTTAAACTTTTCATGATCTACTTGTCGTATTTACTTTGAACATTTTTCATTGGTCATTCGGATCTGAAACGCTCTCGTCAATGTTTTATTGCTCTTCCGGTCTCTCTTTCTCTCCCTCCCTCCCTCGTTTCTTCTTTCAAGAATCATGAGCGTGACGATAGCGTTGATCTGCATCCGTTTCTTTCGAAGCTGAATTTGTATCAATCTGACAAAATGGTGTCGGGATGCTCGTCCTTTGCATCCACCGATCAAAAACCGACATTTTTCAGGTTTTCCATACGAGTTAGTAACGAAATTGTCAAAAATTCGCGCACAAATGCCCAGAGCTAGTAGTCTGTCCTGGTTAATTGGTACATTAACTCGAGCCGAGCGTTATCCTGTAGGTTGACATGATAATCAACAAAAATGCGTACAATTTCAACTCATCTTTTGTTCAAGAGGCTCTTCATCGAAATCCTTTGGCGGTCCTTCCCTCTCTCTCTCTCTTTATCTCCGTCTCTGTCATCCACCATGCTCTTTTCCGTGGGTCGCGCTCCACTTAGCCTTCCCACGCTTCGCTCGCTTCCAGCACTCTCGATTAACCAGCGTTCGCGCGAGCGATAGTCTGAGAAAAAGAGTGAGAGAGAGAAGAGCATATACGTGTGTGTGTGTGTGTATGTGTATGCGTCTGAACGTGTGGGACAGAGAGTGGGAGAGTGCAATCCTCGCGGCACCGGCAAAAACGTGATTCGACAGAAAAAAAAGAGAAAAAAAAAAAAAGAAACAATATTGAAGAGCATCGGCGTGTAAAAACTAATGATTGACTGCAATAGATCTATCCGCACCGTTCTGCGGTACTTTTTTTTTTTTCTCGCTGTACAGGCTGTCCCAAAAAATGTAGGGTATTGAGCTTGGCTAGGGGTGGCACGAGTCGACTAAAAAATTTTGACCTTGAGAAGCGGTCCGCGATCATTTATCTTTCCGATGCCCCGTTAATTAGATGTTCATTGATTACTCTGAGAGAATCTGCCGTTTTGCCGATAAGAAGTGGGAGTGGCGGCGAGAGCATATAGGCAGTGATAACGGTCGAAAGAGCGTTTGTGCCCCGCGACTGAAAGGACCGGAGCAGGCGCAACTTTCCCGCGCTCCCCCCGTTTCTTTTCAAACATACCGGATTCGATGATTAATCGATGAATATATCAACTGAGTTTCGAAGAGATAAATCGACAAGAATTTAGCTCTTTGGGAATCTCATGATTTTACGTATTCCATCGGTTGTCTCATGTCGTCTCTACTACCTTTTATCAGACTCGCACTTTTGACACGTTCTGTATATAGCTGGAAAAATTGGCGAATGAAAAAGTGGCTCATTTTGACCCCTTTGTCCCATTCTACCCCAGCCCCTCTCTCTCTCTCTCTCTCTCTCTCTCTCTCTCTAGCACGTATGCTTTGAAAATAAAAGCGTCGAGATATTGATAGAATTGAACGGGCTAAAAGTTGGCGCACCTGATACACATGCCCTCGTATTTTTATTTTTTTCTCCATTCTCTTCAGTTTTGCTCCCGTAACCTCTCTTTCTCTCTTTCTCTTTTGTCCATATGTATATAGATATAATACAGGTACGCGGCTGGTTATAGTACCGTGGAGTTCGATACGGAGAGCTGGTCGCGGCATTCAGTGGAAAAGAGGTAATTGCCTTTATTAAAATGTTACGCGTTCTGGTTCTCCGTTCCCGCACGATGGATCCGTATAGAAAAAAAAACGTGTATGGCCAGTCTACCGTTTTTACATAAGTGCTACATATACACGACGCCCCACGTATGGAACATTTCAGGCCAAAATGACACTCTCGGTAAAAATAAGAAATCCTTTTTTTAATCATTTCGCCTGTAAGAGTGAAATGACTGAAAACAGAGATAACGAATCGATCGAAATCGAATGATTTATCAAATATTTTTTACCCGAATTATTTTTATGTTGATCGAACAGTTTCATTGAAAAAAAAAAAAAGATCTTTCCACGTCGCTCTCCATGAGAATTGCGAATCGGGCTGAGAAAAAAAATCATTCGAATTGGGATTAGTGCCGGAGGTTTCGAGTATCGAGTGTCAATGGGGGAAAGGATTTGTTCAGTTTTCTTTCTATAGAGATACAGGGACAGAGAGAGAGGAGAATATAGAGAGAGAGAGAGAGAAAATGTGTGTAAACGTTGTAGTCTCTTCGATATGGTCGAGCGAGGGATCGTCTATATACGAAAATAAGTATTGCTCTCTCTCTCTCTTTCTCTCCTTCTAACTCCACATATGTAGTCGCGATGAGCCTTGGGTACACCTACACGAATGTGCTCGGACGTTAACCCTCGCGCGCCTTCTCTCCATATTTTCTTTCCCACACGACTGAGCCGGTATATTCTCTCCTTTTTCTCTCTTTCTCTATTTATCTCTCTCTCTCTCGCTCGCTCCAATAGAGCATTTGCATCATTCCCCGTGTGTCTGGATCCGTAGCACGCGTACATATGACGGAAGATACATCGTGAAAAGAAATAAAAATGAAGAAAAAAAAAAAAGAATTGAAAAATAAAAAAAACGCACTGTACGTTGCCCGCGTTGTTTGTTTTGCCGACAAATTGATAATCGCTCGGGGCATTGAATAAAACGCCACGCGCCCTCTCGATGCACTCTGTCATAAGATCTTTCTCTGGTTGTTGGTGTCCGGAAAAAAAAAAAAAAAAACATTTCTTGACCAAAAATCGACTAATATCTCAACGAATATTCACGCTTTTGAGAGGCAAAAAACAAAAAAGCAGATGTAAGCTTTATTCGAAGACAAATTTACATAGAATTGTGGTACGTGTCGGAATTATTGTTGCCGCGATGCTTTTTCAAGCCACAGATCTTTTCGTTCCTCGTTTCGTATAACTCGCGAAGAGAGAAAGCTCATCGACGTTGCCTCTTGGTCCGACGTGACGAGGGAACAAAATGTTTTTTTCTCAAACCCACAGAGAGCTACAAAAATTTTATATGTATATTTATATGTACATATATAAATATACATTTATGGGCATATATATCGCCGGATATAGCAGGAGATGAGCCTACAGCTGACGCGCACCACGGAGAGAGAAAGAGAAAGAGAGAGAGAGAGAGAGAACCCAACGGAAGGAAACGACACGACACACATTCCGGAAAAATAAAACTCATTGCCGAACGTGTTCGTTCCTGCCTCTAACAATGTACCAGTCACATTATAAACACGTATTTGTCCGATCTCCTTCATCTATGTTCAGCCAACCCAAGAGAACACGCCTAGAAATTTTTATAAAGCTGTTAAAATAGGAATAATGGATGAAAAATTTCAGTGACACGTCTCATTTTACGGTTCACTAAAGATTCCCGGATATACACCAGAGGGTGAAATGGCGCAGAGGAAAAAAAAATATATATATATATATCTATATATAAACGAGAGAAAAGATGAAAGATAAGTTACGTTCGACGATACGATCTGAGCTGTAAATGCAACTCCCTGTACTCTTTAATCCCCGTGCCAAACAAACAAATAAAAGAAATATCAATGAAAATATTCAATTACTGTACCAGCGAATACATTTAAAAAAAATTTCTACATTACACTCGTATACACGTTCCTATACGTGTATGCTTTGTATCTATATACATTTGCATTCGAGCCAGAGGCTTCACCGCGCATTGGGGAGCCGGACAAGAGCTTGATTGAGGGGTTTCTCACTGACACCGGATTATGTACGAGAGCAACTCGTGCCATATCACCTCCCTCCCTCTTTCTACTCTCTCTCTCTCTCTCCTTTTCGCATCTTCCCTCATAATTGACAAGAGATTGCTTCATTGAAATTTCGTTGCAGAGTCTCTCGCTTAGAAGAAGGTGATACGCTGCAGAGCAGCAGCGAGGGTGTCAGGAGAGAGGCGTGAAAGAGAAGGAGAAAGATGTAGACTGAGGGAGAAGAGAGAGAAGAAGCCCCTGTACACGAGAATGCACGTAAGCGTCTCGTCTCTCCACAGTCTGCTGCTCAGACGCCCGACTCGTGTCTGACTCATTGCGACGACACGACTACCGGGACTCTATTCCTGGATGCTCGCGACTGACGAGACTCTTCTCTACACACACACATCTTCGTACTCACATATCTAAACATACGAAGATATAAATATACACGTTCGTGTATAGATGGTCAATGTCGAGCGATTTTTTCTCTCATTTTATCCCTCGATCACTTACTCACCGTGTTCCATCTAATTACGATATTTAATGGAGACTGATAGTAAAAAAAAGTTTTGTGATGCGCCCCTGATACGTCAGCAATCGGATCTTTGGATCGGTTTTCAGGATTTTGGGTCTCTGGAAACTAGGGAGAAACAAAAAACGTTTTTTTTTTTCAATTGTACGATGATCACGTTGATTTTTCTGAATTTTTTTGTTGTTTTTTTTTTGTCCCACTCGACACGACTAATTACCGAATCTCACGCTCTCCTCGCTATACCTTTCCAAAGGAATATAATAGATCATCCAATTTTGGAAGTTTCGAGGCAGGAGGTTTCGAGAATAATCGCAAATAAATAGCTTTTGCTTGGAGGATCGATGTAGAGGATGAGCTACGAGAGCTAATGGGATTGCTTACAACTCTGTTGGCTTGTGAGAAAAAAGAGAGAAGAAAAAAAAAGTCGTCATCGATCCTACAACAGAGATGAGGCGCCACCACTGCCCCTCGCGTACATAATGTATATACAACGATGTGTATATATAGGTAAAAGCTAATTTTTACTCCCGCACATTTCCACGGAAGGTACTCTTCCGTAAAGGCATAACGGTGTCCGCATCTTGACCCCGGTCACGCATTAAGAAGGCGTCGTTTCGAGAGATGGAATCTTTCGATGTTTCGTGAGGCGTAAACCAACTCTATTTCTCTCGCTCTATATATATATATATATATATATATATATATATATATATATATACATATATTTATTATGTACGTATATATGAAAATACTCGTCGGTGTCGTTGTGCGTTGTGATCGTAGTGCATGGGGACGTTGGCCAGAGCGGAACGGCAACGCCGATCCTAATTAGCTCACTGTAAACCATCAAAACCCTGGAAAGCTCCCTTTATCTCTCTCTCTCTCTCTCTCTCTCCTCAACCGCATACGTACGTTTATATGCAGTACTAATTGCTCCGACTGTAGATGTAGAGAAGGCATAATTCATTTATACAGGATAAACGTACATTTTGTCCGTAGTTCGAAGCTTATTATTCGTCGGTATACACCATCCAACGAAATGAAACTGAATTAAACTCGAAAGTTTCGTATATGAAAAACAACGAGTGAAGAGGTAGATTGAAAAGAGCATTTATCAAGGGGGATTTAACTCGGCAGGGAAAAAAGGATTCAATTTAGATTAAAGGGCGGCTCGAAGCTGGATCGAAACAAGAGTGAAATAGAGGCTACGTAGGGAGGCTTTAATTTAGAGATTGTTAGGAGAATTTAATTAGCCTGTAAATAATAGAGAAATTCGGTTTTACTTGGTAGAACAGAAATTTTCAACAAGGGTGCGGAGTCTTGTGTTTAAAAAAAATAAAAGTTTTGAAAGAAGAAGGAAAAAAAAAAACATTTTTCAGAGACCATATTAATTCAACGTTATTTAAACAAATGACGCACTCTCTTCTCGACATTTGTACAAACTGTAAACAACGTCAGTTTTCGAAATCAACACCATTATTATTTGAAATTCATAAACTTCATTACATAAACATTTTTATACTCTCGAAGCACGAAGCACCATCAATATCACAAAAAAAAAGAAAACAAAAACAAAAAAAGAATTTTATCGAGGAATAATCTCGTAATTGAAATGTTACAGATGAGCGGCAAGCGCACTCGTAGTTTCAAATGCGCGGTGCATCATCGAGATCGGGAGGTTTGCTCGGAAAACGATTTCCACATACTCGTGAATGAGCCACCGCTCTTTCAAAGGTAATGTACACAGTTTAAAATATACACGTGTAAATGGACAAGAGTTATATATATATATATCTATCCAAAAAGAGAAGAAACTTTGAAGCAAATTTGCGTGTATTTTCTTGTTTCGTACGTGCTCTCTCTCTCTCTCTTTCTCTCACTTTCCTACAATAACAACTCCCTTTTACGCACACCTTATTACCATTGTTATCATTATAATATGTCCATATATGTGTGCTCTAAATATATATATATATATATATTTATGTATACGAAGGAGGAAAGTGCAGGTATAAACGCGTGTATCACGGTTATATAGAGTTGCTCGTTGTCTCGATTGGCAGATGTGAGTTCCCCACTTGAAAACTATTTTACGATATTCGACCAATCCTGCCCCACGATTCTCCTTTCTCCCTTATTTTTCTCTCTCTCTCTCTCTTTCTCAACACATCGACACTTAATCCTGTACGTGTAAGGATGCAAAGACACAAATATACACGAAGGATATACGCGGGAGAGCGAATGTATACGCGTATGTTGAAAATATACACGGACCAAGTTTGTCTCTCGTTTTTACAACACACACACACACACACACGCACACACCCACGCCTCTTACAAGAGAAGAAGAGAGAAGAGAGCTGCCGGCTGCGTCTCTCGTCGGTAGCGACGGTGGCGGCGGCGGCTCGGGGCCGCAAGAGTTAGTCAGTCAGTCAGGTTCATCGTGTTCGGACTTCAGTAAGGCCCGTGGCGCCCTCGAATAAAGAAGGGATCGGCGGTTGCGACATATTTTCGCAAAACGTGTCTCGCTTATCGGTGTTCGTCGTATCAGTGTATTTCTCTCGTCCTCTCTGTCTCTCTTTTAAATTATTTATATTCGTTTCGTTTTATTTTATTTATTTATATCGAATATTATTATTTGTTTACCAATATATTATTTTCTACCTGTTTACGCACAATTAAACTTCAACTGTTATCGTTTCGAGGAAGAGCACAACGTGACAGTTTTCGTTTGTTTGTTTGTTTTTTTTTTCTTCTTCCTATCATTTTCATCGACGTGCCAACAATGAAATCAGAATTATACCGACACAATACGCCTCGCCAAACGTTCAACGCTGTCAGTACAAAAATCACGAATCCACGATGATCGAATCGTTGTTACTACGAAAAATATAATAAATATAAGTTATTTATTGTTTATCGTTGAACGAGAGAGCTCTCGAAGCTTGAAAAAAAAAAAATTCTCGTCAAAATGTGCATCAACGCGATGAATATTAAACGGGATAAAATAAAAATGGATAATAATGGAAACGAAGTGACAAGTGCATCGTCCAATACCGAAACGCCGGCTCCAGCTGTTGCGCCTACGCTCGTCACCATCGATAATTCAATTCCAACCGATTCCTCCAGGCCTCGGCACACCTCGATCATGTAAATATCTTTACGCACCTCGAATTCGTCATTCTTCCTAAATTTTTTCGTCATTTCTCTCTCTCGAACTCTTCCTCTTTTCTCTCTATTGTATAACTACGATAATAACGAGCTCTCAAATACTTTGCCACATTTTTGTCTCACGAATTTTCGCACGCGTCTCAACCTCTTCGCTTCCAAGCTTCGTCGAATTACACCAATAACAATGAACCTGTTGCCATTGTCTTATCTTTGTTTTTTACTTACCGAAAAATCAGCCATTGCCTCGGAACGAGATCACCGTTGCTAACTCTGTACATTTCAATTTTCAAACTTCAAAATCCGACACATTTCTATCAGCTTCCAGAATTAATAACAATAATAATAATCTACAAATTATTTTCGCTATTATCGATCATTGTTTTTTATTATTTTAACAGAAAAGTCATTCGCGCGTCTAAAGACTTTGTTTACGTCGATACAAAGTCTTTCCAAACCGAAACTTTGTATTACATGGTCGATTCGAGAAGACCACACACAAATAAGATCCATTTTCATCCGACGGTTAAGCCATTCTCGGCTCTGATGAATTATTAATTGAACGCTTTTACGATTAAAATGTTTTCTTTTTTTTTTTTTTCTCGTATTATCATTTCATTTTTATTTTTCTCCCTAATTACTTAATAAAAACTAACGTACGCTGCTTCGAAGCGTTTCCGTACTACATTAAATGTACGTGATTATTTTTTCGGTGTATCGCGTGAGAAAAGATCACAAAAACAGATACATGCGTATACATTAAGCGCGTAGGAGAAAGTAACGATGCTTGATTTTACTTGTTACACTTATTTTTCAACATTTTTTTCATATTCTTAGCAAACGAAAATGAATCTTTGATTCCGATCGAGAATGAAAAAAAAAAAAAACAAAAATTAACTATGAAAATGTCGAATAATGAAACTGTTTTATTGAAGGATATTTGACGAAATTAATTCTCTCGAAAATCAATACCGAAACTGGAGCAGTCGAACATCGAGAACTGAATATTTAAAGATGAAATTAAAACGCTCAATCTCCCCTAATTAAATTGGTATCGAATCATCCGTTATTGAATGTTTCAAAATTGGCCGAATCAATATCGAAATCGGTTCGTCGGGCTGAATAATTAACACAAACGTATTATCCTCGAGTCCGTAAAAAAAAAAAAAAAAAAAAAAAAAAAAAAAAAAATTGAACTTTCCGATATCCGAATGGAGTCGATATCGAGTTGTCTATTTTTGAATATTCTATAATTGGCAACGAAGCACTTTTGGAGCACCCGGAAATGTTATGCCTCGGGTTATAAAATCGTTCAGGATAAAAAAGCTCAATGTTTCACAATTGTTATTATTATTATTTTTCATTTATCTGTCGAAATAAAAGAATCATCGATTCAGGAATGTAACAAATATCCCAGTTGGACTGGTACGAAGATTATTTAATCACCTGTCGAAAAATGTAGAAATTAAAAAAAAAAATAGAACAGGCGAATCGAAGAAAAAAGATATGACTCCGGTCAACCTGCATATCCGAGAATTTTCAAGGTCCGTGATAAACCTACAGCGAAAATATGAACGTCGCGCGTGTTGAATTGATGTCTGGCGGAAGGAAGGCATCGAAGAGCTTTTTTCGATGGTGAAAAAGAGTTTTTGTGGATAGTCACCGCGCGACACACGTTTTAATGTGAGAAAACTCGGCCGACCTCCGCGCCAGTTTATTTCAAGATTCTATAAGAAGCACCAACGTGCTTGCCGTATATATATTTCTCGGGGTAGCAGAAATCCGAACACCACACTTTTACCGTCGCTATATATATTTTTTTTTAATCATCCATAGTAAGATATTTAAAAATAACAATGGAAGATCGATGATTGAGAATGAAAATCGGATTATAGATTCGTTGATTTACATATGGATATAAAAATATAATAAATGTAAAATTGAAACGAAGTTCAAATTTTGCTTCGATAGGAAGAAAGAAAGGGTCAACGTTAAGCGAAATCGAGAGGCTATCGATTTTTTAAAAATTATTATATCAAAAGAGAAGCAATTGAATGAAATTCGTTGCACGTTTTATGAATAATATAAAAATGTTCTTATTTGTCTCACTACAATTAACGTTTTTTTTTTCCGATGTTTCAGGATGGTTCGCATGATTGGTGACGAGTTCCTGACGGAGGAACGGGACAGAAAATTTTACGCGGATCACTACACGTGTTGTCCTCCTCCACTCTTCATAATTCTCATAACTCTCGTTGAGGTTGGTTTCATTTACATTATCAGCCGAATCGTTTAATCGATAACCGTTATGAGCATTGTGAAAAAAAAAAGTTATTATTATTAAAAAAATATAAAAGAAAAAAAAAAACAAAACCCTCTATTTTGTTTACAGTTGGCTTTCTTTACGTATTATACAGTTGCGAAAGGTGAGGTGAATCCTTCGGGTCCTGTGCCGACCGACAGCGTATTCATTTATCGCCCGGATAAACGCCTCGAATTGTGGAGATTCGCTTTCTACATGTTTCTTCATGCAGGGTAAGTACGTAGTTTCTTTGCAAAAGACTAGCACAGGAATAAACACACACAGAGAAAAGTACATGTCTCAACATCCCGATAAAATATCGATGGTTTATGAATTTTTCATTTTTTTTTTTCAACGTTATTATAATTTTTTTTACACAAATTTATTTGCTGTGCACATTTTTACGATCTAAACATTTTGCCGAAAGTTTAAAACCACATATTTGTTCGGTGCGAAAGATTATGTAATTGTTACCAGCATTCTTTAATGTCATTATTATCATTCGTATTTTTCTTATTTACAGATGGCTCCATCTACTGTTCAATCTGGGAGTGCAATTAGTGGTAGGACTTCCCTTAGAAATGGTGCACGGAAGTTTGAGGATAGGCGCCGTTTACATGGCCGGAGTTCTCGCTGGTGAGTCGATTTTCGTTGTGATTCTTTCCCCAACAACTCACTCGCCTGACACGCCCCCCTCGATCCCTCGACCAACTCCATGAAATTTAAGGAACAATAACAAAACACCCGCGCACGGAGGGCATTGTCACCGGGAAATAACACGAACGAATATTCCTGTTTTCTTTTTTTTTTCTTTTTTGAAATTTTTTTCTCCTTTTTTACTTTCTTATTCTCTCAACTATCATCATTAACTCGATCATTATGCTGTCCTCAAGGTTCTCTGGGAACATCCGTCTTTGATACAGACGTGTATCTCGTTGGAGCTAGCGGAGGCGTTTACGCTCTTCTCGCTGCTCATCTTGCCAATGTTCTTCTCAATTACAACAATATGGAATTTGGCATTGTTCGCCTCGTTGGAATCTTCATAATAGGTGAGTTGTGAGAAGCTCGACTGATTTAAGTGTAGAGGGGGCGACGGCGGTTCGTACGCAACGGAAAATTAACGGAATTACAGTCACGTTGTTCACCGCTATATAATTCTGTTTCTGTAAAAAGAAATGAGAAAAAAAAAATAGAGCATGGAGAAGAATTACACGGGAAGAAGTTAACATATGAATTACCGAAATTAGCATTGAGAACAAATTTCTACTGTTCTCGACGTGCAATTTTTATATTCATTTTATTAAGTTTGAAAAAAAAAAAAATGTATCGAAAAAACAAACGTTATTCGCATTTTTTTTTCTCAACATGTGCTTTTGTTCGTTCAACAGCCAGTGCAGACGTCGGTTTTGCGATCTACGACAGATACGCTGCGGAGCAGATGGGTCCACCGGTGTCTTACGTGGCCCATTTGACGGGAGCATTGGCCGGCTTGACGATAGGACTTCTCGTGTTGAAAAATTTCGAGCAACGTCTTCACGAGCAGCTGTTATGGTGGGTCGCACTTGGCGTGTACGCAGCCTGTACAATTTTTGCGATAATGTACAATATCATGCATCCGGATTATCCATGACGCGAGATGAGCTTCGCGTACGATATTTCACGGACTACGTAACGCGCGGAGCTGTTTAAAAACCACCAATTTTCTTCCTTCATCCTTCAACTGCGTGTGAAATGAAAAAAAAAAAAAAAAAAAAACAAAACAAAACAAAATTCACACGAACAAACGATGAAATCGTAGAAGATAAACAAAAAGATAAAAAATGTCGTTGCGCCGATAATGAGTCAATAAATCCGTACCAAAGAGTAGAAGAAGGGGGAGGGGGGCGTTGTTCAAACGGCAGAAAAGATTTGAAAAAAAAAAAAAAAAAAAAAAAAAAAAAAAAAAAAAAAAACGAAAAAACAAAACCGAGACATCACCGACAAGTTTCACGGACTGCGGGCTAGTCCGAGATCCATGAATTTGCTTCGCTCTCCTACTGTTCACTTGTAAACGGCAAATTAGCTTTGCTCGCCTTATTTTTCTACGCGTTAAGCGTGTCCAAGACTAATAAAATAGAATACACGATAGTTACGGTAAAAAACAAGAGATAAATGGAAGATAAAGTAAACGAACAAACAAACAAAAACGCCGACGAAGCTCGTCGTTCAAAGACTGATGAAACTTGTGTGTAGATTTTCCTTTTTTTTTTTTTTTCTTAAGTTTTTGTTTATATTTTTCGTTTATTTTCCTCTTTTTTTATACACCGTAGCGGTAGAGAGACACGTCGTGTGTGTGTTTTTCGGGGAGCGTGTCCCTCTATCCAGCACAATCTTTTGATGAAATTATTCGATTCAAAAAATGGCCTTTTCTATAAAAGAAAGAGAAATAAGAGTGTTTGTGTAAAAAAAACGTATAAAATGAGAGTGTGTAAATGACGGGCGATTCAACTATGATACTCGCATTTGTTGCAATTACAATCGACTGATTGTTGTAATAATTTACCTATAGAGATGTATTACCTATAGAAATGTTCACTGGGCGAATGGTTTGAAGCGAGAAAAATTGCATAGATTAATCGTATATTTTCTTGTAACGTCGAGATACGAGAGTCAAGAAAAGAAGGAGGAGAGAAAAAGAAAGAATGAGTGTGAATATGAGTGAAAGAAAGAGCGAGTAAATGAGAGTGATGAACGATGCTAGTCAATTAGCAGCCACGGAGTAGTTTATTCTACCCGCAATATACGATCGACATCACGTATCGTGATGCAATATATACATGTATTATATGTATATGCATAAAAATGTATATACGTGTTTACATTTATATATATATATATATAAATACAAAGTTGACACTGCGCAAACACACCGATGGCTAAAGACGCGTACAGTACAATTAGACAGTAATAAACCGCCGAACGAAAAGCGAGTATAGATGAGAAAAAAAAACCGTAAGAAAAGGAGTGAGAAAATATGTCCCATGATCATAAATAAGCGTCCACGCCTTGTGCCTGGGTAGTAAAAGAGAACGAAAAAAGTGAAAGGGAGAAGAAATGTTTAGATAGATGACACTAGTTTTACTATTGGTGTTTCGAGAACGCTGATATCTTGTATTATTACGAGAGTTTACCATTTATAGGCACTCGCTATACATGAAAAAAAAATATATAATAATGAAAAAGACACACACACACACACACACACACATACATACGTGCGAAAAAGATCGTTTCAACGAGAAATCTATCATCGCCTTCCTCATGCAAAAAACAAACAAAAAAGAAGATATTTATTATTAATTAATCGATATTAAATTTTGGATCAATCGCTTATTTATTTATGTTTTGTCGCTCGCGTCCGCGATCCCAAGTTTTTATGCTGCGTGTAATTAAAAGTGGGAGAATTAATATATATGTGCACATGTGTATCTATGATTTATGTCACACACGCAAAGATGAATGCAAACACACACATACATACACACACACACGGTCAGTCAAATATCCACAAACCAAAGACGTGGAGCTAGTAATGCTAAAAATAAATATTGACAATTCTTTTTTTTCAAATTCTCACGGTTTATTCTACTTTATTTCCTTAAAAAATGAAAACGAATTCCTGACATTTTTCTCCTACATAGTTTACTTGTTTATTGATGGATTTACGTTTATTTGCTGTTTCGAAAGTTTTAGATATCAAACATTTGACCTGAACAGTGCAGGTTCTTGAAGATTAACTTTTCGGGCGTGCTTCGAACTGTCATTTTTGAATTTACAATCTTCGCGCATGCGTAATTTGAGCAGAATTAAAAAAAAAATTAATACAACTGGTATTTTGCAGTCACGAGGAGGAAAATAGACATCAAATAACGAAAATTCTTGTTTTTTATTTTCTTATCGAAGACTGAATATCTTTTATAAACACGGCGAAGCAGTCTCTATCAGTTGTTCGGTTGGTAAAAATCCTTTTACACGATTTATTCCAAGTGGCTTGATATTTGAAAGAAAATATGTTTTTTTTTTTTTCAGAGAACAAGGTGTAACTTTTATTTTTCTCGAAAAATCAAGGATGTCGAGTGAACCGTGTACCGACTTTGCAGCTATCTCTCTCGCACTCATGCAACTCTTAGAATTATAGATCATTAACCGCTAGCTCTGTAGACTTCTTTTTCTCGAAATTTTCGTTTTCGTCTATGGCGCTGCACACTGTCTTTTGCTTGCGGGTTTGTCCCTGCCGGTAATGTCGCCGGTATAGTAATGATGGTGAGTCCGCCACATCACGTTCGCGATTAATTTTTTTCGATTTTTTATTTTCTTTTTTACTTATGCTCACTCGAGACTGAAAATATTTCGAATTATCAAAAAGTATTCGGAGAATATGGTCACCTTTTCCATTAAGCTGTCAAACTCGAATCACCGTTTAGTTATCTCCGAATTGGATAAGAAATCTCTCTTTTTAATTAATAGGGTTCCTACCACGGTCGTACATACAGGTCTGGAAACGACAGTAGCATTGCATAGGCAGCATGTGGGCCTCTTAATGTCCAAGCTTTTTTTTCTCACCGCTGCCACGGCATGGCGCTGTGATAGGGGGATGTTACAAGCTATATACAGGCCTAATTTAAACCGTAATGTTCTCTCTTCACGTGTTCTCGATATTTATTTCGTCAAAAATTATATGGACGTGAACTTGGCCGTCCGACATGAACTTTTCAAAAGTTTTCTGATTTCAATCGTTTGTAGAGTATTGTGAGAACAAAATAAACGCTTGTGAGATGAGTTTATCGCGAAAAAATCAAAAATAAAAAGTAGCGTGAAGTTAGCCCGCCCATTCTACTTTTTTAAACCAAATGAGTCTAATTGTACGTAAATCAATGCGAAATCGTTTGTAGAACACGAATATTACAATAAAAATGTTTGTAAGACGCATATTTTTATGAAAAAGTAAAAACAAAATTTGCACAAGTTTTTCCGAACCAGTCAAGGAAACTGTGTGTGTACCATACGGGTCGCAACTGATTTTTGAAATGCTAAAAACGATAAAACTGATTCATAAATGCAAAAGTATATGGATGGTCTGTTGAACTGATTCAGATTTTACCCCTGCTGGTCTATTCCTAAATTTTATTTTAT
Source organism: Campoplex capitator (assembly GCA_037576405.1). Lineage (NCBI taxonomy): Eukaryota > Metazoa > Arthropoda > Insecta > Hymenoptera > Ichneumonidae > Campoplex > Campoplex capitator. The sequence goes on along the minus strand of JARBWI010000322.1, from coordinate 12,696,791 downwards.
GAGGGATTATATAAGAATATTTTGGAATGTTAAAATGGAAAAATTCTACAGACCAAAAAAAATACATTCCTCATTTCATCAATCAATCCACGGTCAGTAAGAGAAAAAACATTTTATCCTTTAAAGATTAACGATTGAAATGGAAATCGAATTCTTTCAAAAATAATAGTTCAAATCAAAGAAAGCCCAACAGTTTGATACTGAAAATTGCTATGCACAGAAATGAAACCAATAAAAATGATGGAATTATGTACTCACTCGTCGATGTCTTGTTCCCCTCCTCAATAACGAACCTACCTTTGGCAAAACCGAAAAGTCCGCAATTCCGAAATAGTCCGCACAGTTAATATCCACTTCCGTTGCAGGACACTCATTGCAGTTGATTAATCTCCACTCGATTTTTCCCAAATCCTGCATGATTCTGAATTCAGACGAGCAGCAGCAGCGTCGTTTTGCCAACGTTGAAAACGATAGTTCATCATAGTTCAAAATTCAAATGCACTAATTCACACAACACCAATATTAACTTTTTACACTTCCGAGATAGTAAACGCGTGATTAAGACGACAAAATTTTTTTTAATTTCCACGTCAACGAACTCATGCACGGAATAAAAAAATCCATTCAATATTTCTTTGTTCCGCTAACTCAAAAAATGTATTTTTCTTGTGGCAATAAACTTTCTTTTCGCAATTGAATACGGTCGGTGACGAGTGACAGAAAGTGTTATGGCAACTGGTGCCACAGTTTCGTGGAAAATCGTGCATGCTCACGTGGGTGCACGCGTGCACGGGCGCTTGCGTTCTATTGTACTATAGCAATTGCGATAGTAAAAACTATTCGCAATGCTGTACAATAGCTGCGGTTATACAAGCCTTGCGTGCATTGCGTTGCGTTGCACCGTTTGCAGCATCCGGGTTATATGCATGGACCTTGCCTGCGCGACTTCGATATGCGATACAGAAACTGTATCGCGTTCGGAAACAGCAAACTACAGAGTAGATTTATAGCTTTCGTTCCGTCATTCTTGCCGACAATCCCATGGCTTTACGGCTTGCGTGCGTTTGGTGCTTTGCGTTGCGTTGCGCGACTCGCATGTATGGTTGCATCTTAGCTCCGCTTGCGAACACGCGTGCGTGCGAGCATACACACGATTTCCGAAACTGTAACACAGCCGTCACTAGACTGTCTGTCACTCAAAGCCCTTACTCACGATGTCATTAATCGTGATTCGCTCAAATATTCAAAATAATTCATCCTATAATTTAGCACGAAAAATAATATCGTGGGCAAGAGGCTTTCCTATCGACTTGTCGAATATCGCTTGCGAGAAGAAAACTCATTGACAAAAGAAAAAAAAAATTGAAAATTCGTTACGATTGACAAACGAGCGAATTGTGTTTAACGACCCTAATATTCTTTTCATAGCGTTTTCGTGCATGGTTCGTTTTCGAGAAATCGCGCATATTTTTAAGCTCTTATTTTCGTGCATTTTTTATTTTCAAAAATCGCGCACATTTTCAAGCTCTAATTAACGGAAATTGCGATAAAAAATTATGTAAAAATTATAGATTTGGATGGTTTTAATAATAAAAAATTTTATCACGATTTTCCGTTTTTTTATTATCCATCGGTGTATTTTTATTTGGTTTAACGACAATTCAGACCGTTTAAAGTATTTTATATAAAGATTTTCGTCATTAACCGACTCATATTCCGCACTCTGTTTTATCAATTTCGTTGCAATCAACGAACGATAATGCGCGGTATTGCACTAGCCGACCGATGCTAATGCAACTCTCTCCGCGCGCGCTACTTGCCGCCCCGCCCCGCGTCCCGCGGGCGACTGAATGAACGCGAGATGCGAGTCCCTCGCTCGCTCCCTCTACTCGTTGCCCCGCGCATGATCCAGTTCTCACGCCTGCCCCTTCCAGTCGCCCCTTCTAGTCGCCCCGGCGTGAGCTCTCCCCACCATCCCCGCTACGGAACGGCTTAGCAGGCCAAGCGCGAGAGCGCGTAAACGTAAACACAGAGTCGAGTCTCCACGAATATAAACAAACCAAATAACAAGCTAGGGACATTCATTCGCCAATATTTAGCGATCACATTTTTGTGCACCGTATGAATATTCGTTCAGCAATATTTTATAACAATTCAACAACGTTTTATTCTCTCGTTTTCGCAACGCATAAAAATGCCGGTAACAAAAAAAAAGACCGTCAATCGAATTTCATTCGGTTTTTTTGAATCTAGGAAGATTTGTTCCCAGAAAAGTCCGCACCGAAACTTTTATTTTTTTATTTTTATTTTTTATTTTTTCGTGACAAACTCATTTCACAAACGTTTATTTTGTTCTCACAATACTCTACAAACGACACACAAACGATTGAAATCAGAAACCTTTCGAAAAATTCATGGCGGGGAGCCAAATTTACACTTCTAAAAATTATTCGTGTAACAATTTAAAAATCTTTAATAAATTGATTGTATTAAAATAACGAAATCCTGTGCGGTACCTCACTACAAAACAGGGTATAAATCGAATCAAGAAAAGAGCTCTGTTTTTTAAGTGCCAAAAAACCCAGAACGTTTTAAAAAGTGGCAGGCAAAAAAAAACACTGTCAAGCGACTGGCTAAAAATTAAAAGTAGTTTCAAAACATCTACAAGAGTTTGTTTTTGGTTTTTCCCGAACACGTTCTCCTGCTTGATCCCGGTCCTATGTCTATCATAAAACTCCACTTGTGCTTTTTTATTTTTATTTCCCTGAATTAACGATTTCAACGAAAAACAATAATGATTTTCATACGAAAAAATTATAATGGAGAGTGCATGTACTGTGCCCAAGAGACATATGGCTGTCTCTTTCGCACACAACATCCCTTTTCCAATGCGCACCATGCGGCCAAACATGGAAGCTACAAACACTGGACGTTAAGCGACCCATCCCCCACCACCGTCGTTTTCAGACCTGTATGTACGACCGTGGTTCCTACTGTACGTTTCTCTAACCGGTCCGACATCCGACATCAGCGCTACTACCGTTGTCGCTTGTACTACTCAGCAGACGATTCCGTGGCTTGTGTGAAAGCCTCGGCTTCTCGGCTAACCTCACTTGCTCACTTCGTGTTTACCTGTTTTTTCTTTTCATTTAAACAAAAACGTTAATCTCACGAGCAACTATGAGGCCAACTATTTTCCTAATGAGAGGCAGAGCTCCTCAACAAGAACATAAAGTACCATTCAAAGTTCAAATGCCTCTTGCATTGCGGGACAGAGTCACTGGAAAAGGCAGCAGAGCTGCAGGTACCATTTGGATCATTTTGTTTCTTAGTATATTTATGTTATTTAAATATTTTTATCAGCTTTGTTTTTTTTGTTACAATATTCAATTAAAATTCATTTTTTCTGGAATATTTTACAAATGATTCTGTAAATATTTGAAACAATTTATGAACCTTATTTTTATGACATTCGTTATCCTTCAATAAATTTAATTAATGATTTAATGTCCAAATGCATGAAGAGAACAAATATTTTATAACTTTGTTTTCAAATTCTAATTGGAACATTAATTTTCTGACCAATCTTCAAACATAACCTGAAAAATTAATAGTACTTTTCTTATATAATCTACCCACTGGCTCTGGAATATTGAAAAAATTATAAATTTTTTTTAACCGGATTGTCGTTTTTGTCATTATATTTGATACTCTTGCTGCTATTTTCGTTGCACTTCTATGAAAATCTTTGAGCCAGACATAAATTCCTGTTTGTTAATGTTGTGAATATTTCTGTGTATTTTGGAGTAAGATCAATGATTCATTGTCATTTTCGTTCGTTAAATAATTGATATCTTAATGAATTTCAGAACGTGGATGTTTGTTCGAAATATCGTTGGTTCTTTCGTGCCTCGCACAGAACAATTTCGAGAACCATCAATGTAGCAAGGAAGTTGACACGTTCCACAACTGTTACAAGAAGTACTTGTTCAATTTGGAAACATCTAAGGAGCAAGCTCGCAAAGGAATCCTCACACCGAACAGCAAAAACCTCAAACACAATCAGTTGAATGTATTGCTTAAAAAGTACCCGCAAGTTTAGATTTCAACAGAAATACCATAGACATTTATCGCGAAGTTTATTTCTATAAATAATGTACAAAGTCATGGAATGCATTTTGGGGATTGAATTGTAATTGTTGAATGAACAAACTAGGCACTTTGATTCTCTAAAGTGCCATACTTGAAATTCTTTAGAAGAAATCTTTCAGTATTCCTGTAAAAATAAAAAAAAAAATGAATCAATGAACTCTCGGTTTTTCGTTGATTTTTTGGATACTCGAAATACTTACTCAAATTATATTATACAAAGATGTTGTTTGGGATTGTTCAACACATGAATTATGGACACTGATGATCCAGAGTACTATCTTTGGATCGTTTGAGAGCCAATCTTTTGGAAAACCCTGTAAAACATAAAGAGAAAATGCATTAATAAAATCTTTATGAATTTTAAAGTTTCAAGAAAAACTTACTCAAAGGCTGTGTCGTTTCTGTTTGAATATGATTTAGTCGATCGTCTATCCTTCTCAGGATTTTGTAATTTTCAAAATTGTCATCGTTGTAAGAATAGTATGTGTAAACGAGTGTGAAGACGCAAAGTCCCAAACCAATTTTTCGAAAGTACCAACTCATGTTTACTAGTTCGATCTGCAAAGATTTATCTTAGCAAGTATTTATACTGAAAATTTATAGTATTCGAGATTACACTGCAGTTTCAACGAACCTTGTCATCCGGCGAATAATTCACAATGTAACGAACAAGCATTCTCTCCGCTATAACGTTCAAGCTTAAAATCGTAAATAAACTGATTCTGGCTTCGGCGGTTCGCTTTGAGGAACTCAAAAGCGCACAAATGATACACGCTACCGTGTAATAGGCTATGGACTGAAACCATGACACTTCCGAGAGTATCCAATCTTGAAAAGTTCTCATGTACGAAAATATTTCGTAGAGAAGTTCCCTCTGATCTTTAGCAGATTCCCTGTCAAGAAAACATACTTCTCATTTTTGATTCTCCGACGTTGCTCTTTTTTTTTTAACTTCTGAATGGTAAAACACGTTTTTTCTTCTGGAAACATACTTAAAATCCACAACCATGCCGCTCACTGTTTCAGCGGAAGATCTTATAACATTTCCCAGCTCTTTTCCATTATTGAGAAGCTCATTTTGTATCCTCAGTCCTTCTCTCTGACTTTCCAAAACAATGCTCTGCATTTCTGTGGCTTCGAGCAATTGTTCTCTCATGATCATAGACGCTTTGTACAAACTGTAATCAAAAATAAGTTTAAAGAGATTATAATATGTGGATTTATCATCGTAAAGTGAAAATTCTTTGTAATCTTGAATCTATCAAATTTCTTAATATTTAAAAATGGCAGTAGTACGAAGAATTTTTTTTAATCTCACCGTTCTATGTTGTTTTCTGTTTCTGCTTGCCACATCTCATGGTTCAAGAAGAAACAAATATGTGTAGAATGCGTGTAAAATTCGTTGTATACTCCAAAAGCTCGATCGGACATGGAATTAATGCATTCCCTATGATTTTCAAATTTTTTGTTACAAACATTACAAGAAATTACGAAAGGGAAACAATTATTTTTTGTAATCTTCTCAGTGAATTATGGAACGATGTTTGGATTACCTTTTGGAGTTTGCTGATTCGGTAAGGTGGCAATTGTAAACGGCATGTCCAGAATCTTCCAAAAAACAGTTAGCTAGCCTCAGCGCCAGCAGGGAATGTTCGTGGTCATTTAGTCGGTCGCATCTGGATTCCAGTATTTTGAGAGCATCGTGCCAGCAAGTTCCGTGTACAGGAAAATTGGATTTAGTTGCTTTTTCTGTATGAAAAATACCATGATTTTAACAAACACTCAGTTTTGCTTCGGTCGAATACAGTGGAAATGTAGTAAATTAAATTTAAAGAAATTCGACAGTTTTAACAGAATTGAAATCGGAATGAAAACTTCTTGCACCGCAATTTCATGAAAATTTTCTTTGCGATGTATATCATCTGGAAATTTTGAAACACGAAATTCGAATAAGAATTGCGGCAAAAATTTTGAATTCCACGAATTAAAATGAAAATTATTATTATTCGAAAGTGACAGTTACCTTTTATCGCTCGATATTCCTTTTCACCCAATTCTCTCAACACAACGTCGCCATTGGGTAAAATAGCTGGAACTAAACCAATAGCAATAAACAGATGAAGGAATAAGCACGTTTTTTTCATTTTAACGTTTCACGTTTTTGAAAAAAAAAAAACAAAAGTAGAATCCGGAGCAACATGTAGGAACGCGCGGCGCCCGCGCGGTTCTATTCATGCGCACACACACGTTCATACTCGTAACCGTGCTCCGAACGACGAACTATCCGCGAGCTCCCGTTTAGTTTCTCCCAGCAGCTGCAACGGACTTGCTATCTCACTCTTCGCTTTTTTCTTTCTTTCTCTTTCTTCAAAGTAACACGTGTTTTTCTTCTTTCTTCCTCCCACCATCGTCATAGCAAGCTATATATTTTCCGTTCGCGAAACAACAAAAAAAGGAAGAGTAAATAAATGAACTTTCGTTTCCTCCTTGTACCGTAGGTATGTATAATATACACGTACGAAATTTTTAATACCGCTTTAATCACGACTCTTTTGAGAACTGAGATATGTGCGCAATACGGCAAGAATAAAGCTTCTCTCACAACGTCGAAAATGGTCGAAACAAAAAAAAGCCAACGAAACGTTTGAGATCGAGGCTACAAAAGAAAATATTCGCTGATTGGTTGAACACGTCTCAATTCCACGTTATCAATATTTTGAATCGTCACCGTTGTGAAAAATACCATAAAAATCGTGTTTGCGGCAAGAAGGGAGGGGGGGGGGTCAGTGTTTTTTAGAGCACGCACGTTCCGACGAGAGTGTACGAGACTGAACGAGTATAAAAAAGAGACGATTTGAGGGAATAATGAGCTGGCAAAAAAATAGCGAAATTCCATATTGCTAGTCGTAACGTAGTGAATTAACGTATAAATGTGAACAACAGTGTGTTTTTAGAGCACGAAAATAATCGAGACTAGAAAACGTATGAGAATCGTAATAGTACCGTCATTTACGTATATAATACGAGTTTCATAACCTCTCGAGCTACTTTGGTTCAGGGTGTAAAGTCCTGAACATATTGTTGCTCATTGAACGTAAAAAGTCGTTTGGTTGATTCGTTTCCTTACTTTCAGATTTCGTCAATTTTCATACGAAACTTGAAATTCTCTCGCAACGTACGAGAGCAACGGAAGGAGGAAAGATCGGATTTGAGCTCTATGTCAGCCACGTCGGCTCGATTCGGCCGATCTTTAATTTCGTACAACAAAATCGAGTCTCATTGCGATTTTTTAATCCGAAAAACGACAACATCGAAAGGACGAGAGATACAGAATGCTCAACGAAATTACAGCTGCTGCGCTGTTCTTAGTACAGCTGATAGAAAAAAACGAAAAATTTAGTCAAGATCAGATCGAATGCTTCGGACGTAGATTGGTCGAATTGCTAACCGAACGCTTTGAAAATCACTGGTTCCCGGACAAACCGTTCAAAGGTCAAGGCTACAGATGTATCAGAGTTAATGGACATAGCAGACGAGATTCGACCTTGGAGAGCGCAGCTTATGCAGCTGGCGTCAAATACGAAGATTTGTCCCTACCCGTTGAATTGACGCTATGGGTCGACCCGCACGAAGTTTGTTGCCGTTTCGGAGAAAGCAAAGGTTCTTACTGCACTTTGGCCTCTTTCGAGAGAGAGACCAGCACCCCGCAAATCGAAAATAAAGAAAATTTACCCACTAACGGGGGATCGAAACAATCACAGGTTCGTCACGTTTTATATCTATTTGTTTTTTATTTTAATTTTTTACAAAAAATTAGTTAAAATCATAACTAAGAAGTACGGATCACCAATTTTGGTTAAAGATCATTTTTTTTTTTGTACAAAGAACATGAAAAATATTTTAAGACAAAAGTATTGAGTTCGAATCTCTCTGAGCTGAAATTTATTATTTGAACGAACAATGTGTTATTGAGATTTTGTATTAGAACTTTTTTTCTGGAAATTTACCAACAGTCTAAAAACTGAAGGAGCAAATAATATGAAAACGTTTTTTGTATCGTGTTTCGATTAAAACAGAAGAATCCCGCTACCAACTCCGTCAATACTGAGCCAAAACCATTGGGCTCGTCCGCTCAAAATCAACAGCCGCAACAACAGCATGCCACTAACAACACTACCGCACCACCGGCAGGAAGAAGACGTAATTCGAATAGTCCGAGATCACATCCGAGCCGAAATCGTTCGTGGTTCAATCATTCATTCGGTATGGGTTTCGGTGCTCATCCGATGAGTCAAGCTTGGTACGGCGTGATGCCTCCTCATTTTCTGGGTGGTCCATCGCCGCCGCCCTTCATCGGACACCGAGGAAGCAAATGGATCCATCCTTCGTCTTATCCGGGCACAGGATTCACGACACGTTTTCAGCACCACTGGTCAACCCCAAGAGCGACTCTCAAAGTATGAACCAAAACACGAGCTCACATTTGAATCGTCACGTTGGGTTTGATGAGATCGAGCTTTAACGCGGCCCCTGCACCTTGAATGCAAAATTCCTCGTCTCAAACTGAAACTGAATATATATATTATTTATTTATAAAGCAGCTCGTTTAACGCTGTCGAAACGTAAAGAAACAAAAATTATGACTTTATTAGTAGGGTAACAAGGACAAAGCAAGGTTGCATTCGGATGTATATCGACAAATATTATTATATATACAGTTATTTCTTTTTTCCTCTTTCTCTCTCTCTCTCTCTCTCTCTCTATCTCTCTTTTATCCACGTTTGATAAAAAGTCTTTTCGTTCTTTGCCTTTTTTTTTTTCTTCAAGTTGATTAAATTGAAAAAATTTTAATGGAAACGTTGTAAATGGGATTATTTTAAGGACACGACAAGACGATACGAAATGAAAAAAATCATTCTCGCCAGATCAAGGAACAAGATTGTCTGTTATTGATGATTTTTTTTTTAAATATGAAATTAAATATATATATATAAACATATATATATATATGTATATGTACACATCTATATATATATATACACGATATATCAATGTTAGTCATATTAAAAATGTTTTATTATGTCACACCACTGTGCGCATATAGAATGCGATAGGGTTCATCAATAAATAGTTTTGCAAATTGAAATTTTGTCTCAATAATTACTATATCCTCATTTCATGAAGTTAATCGACGATAGAACTAACTATAAAAAAATTCAACATTTTTATAATTGATAAGAGACTTTCTATTTTTAGTGGAAAAAGTTTAATAAACGTAAATATTTATACTGAAAAGAATTTTTGAATTTTTTGAAAAGAAAAATGATTTTACAAAGCCTTATAAAATGATGTCATAAATCTTGAATTAGTTTGAGCAAATTTTTTTAGTTGAATAATGTTTTTTGATAGGACTTGTTAGTGTTTTCGGCGGCGAGAAAAACTGATAGATATATGATGCAACAATACGTGCATGATGAAAGAGCGCGCGCGGTCATCTCTCCATCTCTGGTACGATGTACTTTCTGTGTTGAAGCGAAAATTCCGTGGCTGGTAAGATTACTATAATTATCATTCGAAGAAGAAAATAACGATCAAAGAAAAAATGAAGATGATAACTGTTCGCTTCGTTCGGACACGGATGGAATAACAGTTTTCTGAAGTTAGATCATACTCGGTTTTCTATTTTCTCACCCTGATTTTCTCCACTTATAACCTCAATTTTTGTTGCTCATAACCTCACTGTTTTCGTTCTTTTTTGAAACTCTGGTTTGCGATTAGAAAATATATTTAAATATACACATTTCCAATGTTGGACTGTCTCGAGGAAGAAAAAATCGTTACGATTCATGGGATTGTCACCTTTATTTCGTAACATCCTCCTCGGTGTTCCAATAGGAGTTACTTTCCTCGATACGGTTGGATATGTAGCAAGAGTCGAAGGAATTTCTATGCAACCGGCTCTCAATCCTGATGACAAACAGACTGATTGGGTATTCCTTAATCGCTGGGCTGTCAGAAGTTATGACGTACAATACGGCGATGTTGTTATTTTTGTCTCGCCCAAATTTCCTAGCCAAAAATTAATTAAACGCATCATCGGACTCTCCGGTGATATCGTTGCCACAATTGGGTACAAATCACCACTAGTCGAGGTAATTCATTATTCACGTGACTTTTTATTTCACGAATAACATCATTTCAAAAATTTCTCCTCTATATTTGTAAATTTTTTCGAACATCTGAATATTTTTTAAATTAATTTTATCAAGACTTTTACCTCGGATTTAATCCCAAAACATTATTGCTTAATGAATCGTAAAATATACTTTGTCCCTAGATTATTTGACTACTACTTCAACTTTTTTTTTGACAACCGAGATTCAGCCGAGGGGATTATGAACAAAAACGAAAAACTCGAATTTTCAGGTACCAGAAGGTCACTGTTGGGTAGAAGGAGATCACACAGGTCATTCTATGGATTCAAACTGTTTTGGTCCGGTGTCCCTGGGTCTTGTGACAGCGAAAGCTACGTGTATTGTTTGGCCTCCTAGTCGCTGGCAGTATCTCAAATCGACAATACCAGAGAACCGTAAACCTATAAATCTCGCGAATTCTACGCTAGTGTAAATGCGAGCAATACGATTCGTTAAGCGGCTCGAATGGGAGCTGCCTGGTACAGTTTTTCGGCATGGCTTGACGATCGGTGATGTGGACAATGATGGCGACAACGAGCTCGTTGTTGGCACAGCTGAGGGTGACGTCTACATATTCAAAGTAATTATATCATTTCAAGTTCCAATTCGCATGCTTTGTTCTGAAATTAAAGAAGAAAAAAAAAAACCATTGAATTGTCAGATTTCATAGGTTTTTATGAAATTCTATTCAGATTTTTCAATCATGGTTTCAACTTAACCGACAATATGACGTTATTGATTAAAAACAAAAATTTATTTTTTCAATCATCCAGGGCTTGGAAGTATGGCAAAAAATTTCGGGATTGGGTCTGATAAGTTGTCTGGCGGTTGGCGACATCTTCAATTACGGATGTAACGCATTGGTGGTGATATGCGGTGATGGTTGGGCACACATATTCTACAGTCCGCGATCGGTCAATCCGAGTACAATGGCACCGATAAATTTATTACCAGCATCCTCGTCTTCGGAGAACAACGAAGCTTATGGTAAAATGGAATGCGTTCATTTGCAACGAATTCCGACGAACACGAAAGTCGTAATAGTGGCGGATGTAGATCGTGACGGTGCGAATGAAATGATAATAGGATTGACGGATCGAGTTGTCAGGTCGTACAGATGGTCGACGAACACGGAGCTCGGAACGGGTAAATTGGTCGGATTGAACAAATGGGAATGTGCGAATCAGATTGGAACAGTGACGTTGCAGCATACTAACGATGGAATCCCAACTTTGCTCGTTGCGCAGCCCGGCGGTACTTTTATGCGAATAAAATGTAATCCCGACGACTGTCGTGACAACAACGAGGACGAAGAAGATTACGACGAGGACGGCTTTGCCGCAGCTAGCTGCGTCGATTACCAGACATTAGGAATATCAAGAATGCGTAATCCCAACATATCAACCGAAATAATCGGCGATTTGGAGCCAGGAGCAATATACTGTGGTTCTTCCTCCTCCTCATCCATTTCCGATCACGATAAACACCCGAAATTCGTTCCGAAAGCCGAGTTTCGAAGAAATTTTTCTCAACCCGATATCTCGCGTGAACACAACGATAAAACCAAGAGCCAAGCGAGATTTTACAGCAGGGTCAATTCTCCAGAAATTCATGATAACTCTTGTATTGAAAAAATCGAAGAAACATTGGCCAAAAGCAAAAACGCGAATGAATTGACAAAAGGAAAACCGTACGCCCTTGCAACTTTGGATGGAACTATAATGTTGGTCAAGGATGAAACTATTTTATGGTAAGTTTTATAAACTCAAACTCTATAGCTTCGATATTTTTTTGTATGATTATTTTATCTTTAAATTTATCATTGAAACAGGGCTATGCAAGTTGACCATCAAATATTTGCACTTTGCCGATTAGACGTGACTGGCGACGGCGCTGATGAAATAGTCGCATGTACCTGGGATGGACACACATACATATTAGATCAGCAGAGAAGAAGTGTACGTTTTGAATTTGAAGAACCCGTCAGAGCTTTCACCACGGGCAATTATAGCGTAAAACCAGGCACTTTGACTCCTTGCCTTATTTACAATACTTTTAGGAACAAATTGTTTCTCTATTACGATGTTGTACTCCCAAGCATGGTAATAACTCCTCTCAATCCACTTCAAGATATTGAACCTGATATTAAAGAAATTGTTGAAGATTCTATCGCTGCTTCCGGTGATGATGAATGTTCGCGGGACGAAAAAGTACAAAGTCTCACCGAATATTTGCTTTACGGATTGTACATGGAATAATAAAATGCATATATTCTTTCTTCTAGCATTTTTTTCTTGATACGTGGATTCAACTGCTTTATCGCTCGTTCATAAAAGTCTGAGCGACAAAATAATTATATATATTTTTAAGGATTTCAAATCAAAGTGTTTCGCGTATGAAATCGATTTTTTTTTCATCCCCTTAAAAAAAAAATTTTGGTAGTTAAAACGCCCTCTATGAGACTATTATATTTCCGAAACTATTTCGCATTTTGCAATGCTCCTCTTCCTTGCGAGCGACGACGGACGCGTTGGCGAAAATAATCTCTAGGGAATTTGACGGCAAGCGCAATTTTTTGTCGGAAAATGATTACCAGAGGTCGGTAGTGTCGAGCGAAAGTGGCGCCATCGAACACGGCGAGAGAGTGAGTGGGGAGGCTTGCAGAGCCCGCAGAGGGACAAGGAACGCCATGTTTATCCCAAATGTGCGGTTCAAGCCTATACGTGATGTGATGTACACCGTTTCGAACTTGCACTTTATTATTTATTAGTGAACAATAAAACAATAACTTCCGAGTGCGTGAGTGCGTGTGTGTGAGTGTGTGAGTGCCTGTGTGGGTGGGTATGTCGATAATTTAAAAAAACGGGTAATAATATCAAAACAAAAACACGCGAGGAACAATAAACCGGACAATTGGGACGATTGTGACCTTTGTGGCAACACACAAAACAGAAGCGCTTTCTTATTTCTCGAAAGGACTACGCGGTCAACCTTGTGAGAGCCTGAATATTATCCATTCTTAAAAAAAAAAAATAACCTTTTGTTTTCTCTTTTTTTTCCTATACACTTGGCACTTGGAGGCCCGGCTTTGTTGTACTTCGGACGTTTTTTTTCTTGTTTTTTTTTTTCACCATTCTCAACTTGGTCGAAACTCGAATTATTTTTTTTTTCGGTGAAACTATTTACATTTTCGAGGAAAAGTCAGTGGGACGCTTTTTCGCGAACGTTGAAGCGCTCTCACCTGCTTATACGAGATAATTTTGATTACGTGTTGTTTACTTGTTCACGCATTTTCTTAGACTGGTTCTTTGAATCAAAAGAAAAACATTGAAAATCTCTACCAACGTGTATATATATATCATACTTTATCTGTATTTTCATTGCATCAACGATATTTGTTAACTTTTGTATGTGAAATACAAGCATCGGGACAATATTCTTTACAATGCTACTTGGACAGTCTATCCAGTAATTTCCATCGGTAAGTAAATTGCCAAACGTTTAATTGGATTTTTATGTCAGTTTTCAAGATTTTGGAATCTCAATCTCAAGTTGCACTTGCCAAAATTTGTAAACAGCCATGTATACTTGTCTTTTCTTTCATTGCATATTGGTAAATTATGAACAAATAATACAGACAAAACAAGAAAAAAAAAAAAAACACTGATATTCATTAAACTAAGGCTACGGGATAAATCGAAAAATTCTTTTTTGTTATCTGTTCTTTATCGGACAATGAATGACTGAGGCATGTCAGATTTGTCGAAAGTGGTAGCCAAAATGAGAGAACCAAGTCTTTGTGTTATCAAAGAATTTGAATTCTCTAATCAAAAGACGCGGTAGCTCCGAGTTTACTTAACTTCTTTATGTCATTATTCATCGAGTCCATCCTTTCAAACATGGACAAAAATAGATATGTTTTTTTATTTTCCTCTTCCAAGGTCATTCGTGCATGATATTTATGTGCTATGCTATCAATTGGATAAATTCATGATAATATGTAGAAATACTGGAATATTCTAGCGCTAATTAGAAAAAAGAAAAAAATATTTGAATCCATGACCAAAGTTTTATCTCCAGATACATGGAAGTGTTTATCAGAAAGGAAGTAATACCATAATATCTCAAGATGTGGTCGTCTCAAAGTAACAATTTGACAACAAACTCTCCGGTGAATGCCCTTCGCACACTAGGAATGACCTCGGCAATTAGCGTGGCCGAGCCAAAACCAAGCGATCACACTAGAACAAACGAATTGAGGGAAGCCCTCAAGCCGTATAATGTTTTCGAATCGGAGGAAGAATTAAATCACAGAATGGAGATTTTGAGGTATAAAAAATTGGCAAACAAGTGCCAAAAAAGTTCTCTGTCATTTTTTATCAATATTTCCAAATTGTTTGTTTTTTTTTTTTTCTCTTTTCAGCAAACTTAATACTCTAGTAAAACAATGGATTAAGGATACAAGTATCGCAAGAAATATGCCCCCCAATGTGGCAGATCAGGTTGGCGGTAAAATTTATACATTCGGTTCATACAGACTAGGTGTACATCACAAAGGCGCTGATATTGATGCTCTATGCGTCGTTCCCCGACACATTAAAAGATCCGATTATTTTTCAACCTTTTTCGAGATGTTGAAAAAACAGCCGGAAGTGACAGATTTGAGGGTACGTTCCTATCGGCCAATTATGCAGAAAAAACAATATCATTGATCATGCGATAATTACTAATAACTTTTCATCGTTATGCATTTTTCAGGCAGTCGAAGAAGCTTTCGTACCTGTGATTAAAATGAACTTTGACGGTATAGAGATAGATATGCTTTTTGCCAAACTCACGCTCAAAGAAATACCAGACTCCATGGTGAGTGAGGAACTGTAATCCTCAAAGTTCAATCAGGGTCTAAAAGATCTCTGGGAAAGTTCGAGACTAGAATAGAACATCTTTCCTTTCGAAAATTCATGAATTTTCTCGATATTTCATTGAATAAATAAACCGTTATGTTTTATTAATGAATATTTGAAAATTATATATTAAAAACACGAGATTTCTCTAGACCCAGTGCAGTTTTTATGTTTCTTCGAAAAAAATTATTCCACAATAGCTAAAAAACATGGGAATGATGATTTTTCAAATTTCTCTCGAATTCATTGTTGATTCTTACCTTTTTAAATATTATAATTAATATTTGGAAATTTATTTAAGGATTTGCGAGACGATATGCTGCTCAAAAACTTGGATCAAAAGTGCGTGAGGAGTTTAAACGGTTGTAGGGTGACTGATGAAATTTTACGTCTAGTACCGAATATCGAGAATTTCCGATTGGCACTAAGAGCTATAAAATTGTGGGCGAAACGTGAGTGTCAAGAATGAAAGAAATTGCCTCTTAAAAATATCCAGAGTTTCGAAATGACTTTAGTGCGTTTATTTGAAATAATAAAAATAAAATTAATATTACAGGACATGGAATATACAGTAACGTACTCGGTTATCTTGGTGGAGTCTCGTGGGCTATGCTGGTCGCGCGAACTTGTCAACTTTACCCCAACGCCGTGGCTGCGACTTTAATTGAAAAATTTTTTCTCGTTTTTTCACAATGGAAATGGCCACAACCCGTTCTGCTTAAACAACCGGACAACGTTAATTTAGGATTTCCCGTTTGGGATCCAAGAGTACGTAGTCTTATTACTCTTATTCTTTGACATTTTTAGGAGTTGCAAAACTTTGCTTAAAAACCGAAAAATAAAGATTTTTCCGGTCAAAAACGAACATTTCAAGATGCACTTCCCTTTTTTTTTTCATCAAAGAGAAGTTTACACCCGCGCATATAAAATTAGCAGAGTTACCCAAGGGCTCCACTTTTTTCATGGTCATCCAACACACAAAATTATCCATTGTGTATCAGAGATTTAAAAGAAAAAGAAAAAACTTATTTTTGGCAAAAAAACTAACGAGTTTAAAGTTCAATTTTATATTTTTTGTCATTCGATTCTGAACGAACTAGACGTACTCCTTTTGTTAAATAAAAACCTAGAATCAATACAAGGATTTGTTTTTTTTTTTATTTATATTGTTATCAGGTAAATATATCAGATAGATATCACTTGATGCCAATAATAACACCGGCATATCCACAACAAAATTCGACGTTTAACGTATCGGTGTCGACGAGAACGATAATGCAAGAGGCATTCGAGTCTGGTTTGTCAATAACCGAAGAGATTATAATGGGAAAAGCGACGTGGGACAAACTGTTCGAGCCACCAAACTTTTTCTGCAAATACAAGCACTACATTGTATTATTGGCGAGTAGTTCGACCGCTGAAGATCAGCTCGAATGGTGTGGACTTGTCGAATCTAAAATACGGCATCTGATAGGTAACAAAAAAATTGAGCATGTTTCAAACGCGAAATATACATTTTTATATCATCGACTACAATTATCCGTACGAAGACAGATGGAGAAACAAAGAAAACTAAAGACAAATGTTTTTATTGTACAATTGGACGATTATTTGTACGAAGAAAAAAGAAGGAAAAGAAAGAAAAAGAAAAAAATAACTACGAATTTTTTTGTTGTTGACGCACGTATTGTTTTATTCTAAAATCATTCATGCGCCTTTTTCATCGATTTCGACGGATTGAGATGAAACGCAGCGTACAAGATCGATTTTTTATGTTAACTGCTGTGTATTTTTTTAATTCAATCGATCAAGCAATCGAGCGTTTGGAAGTTCAATGCTTTAAGGTAGTTATGCTCTGATTTAATGAGAGATGTATTTGGTAAATGTTTTTCTCGATTATTCTCATCGATCGCGACTATTCATGACGGAATCCAGTTCTTGATTTAATTTTGTAACTTTGAATTTTGCTGGAAATAATTTCACAGTCGATCGACCCAAATTCGTACCAATAAAACTCATTCCAAAACATCATCCTCATTCGATCAGTTCTACCTTCGTTCCACCTCAATATTGATAACAAATGAAATACGAGAGTTTCGTTATGGTCGTTCGTAAATGTTGTTAAAATAGTGCTTCTAACGAGATTCTAATGACTCGCGGAATGCCGATATGGCGATATCCCTAACGTATCTTAAACAGGTACTTTGGAAAGGAATCCTCACATAACGCTGGCCCACGTTAATCCCGAGGGTTTCGCGCCAATGAATCCAGCACACGGGAACAATTGTTCAATGTGGTTCATCGGATTACTCTTCGCGAAAAGTGAAAATCTCAATGTCGATCTGACGTACGACATAAGATCTTTCAATGAAACCAGTAAGCATGAAAAATAAAATAACAATTTGCTCCAGAATAATAGAAAAATCAAATTATCGAATGAATTTTTATAAATAAATTTTTTTTAAACTAATAATGCACAATAATATACTCGCTGGAAATTGCAATTTGTTCAAAAGTTATGTCGGTAAAGACCGGAGCTGAAAAATAGTCGCAATTTGTCGTGACAGAGATTGTTTTTCACCGAATTGGAACGAAATAACCTTTTTTTTTTCATTACAGTTGAGAGATTAGCGGAACAACTCAAAGTTTTGAAGGAAGGAATGCTCATCGAGGCGAAACATGTAAAACGGAAGGATCTTCACACTTACGTATCGCCCAGTTTGTTGAAACGGGAAAGAAAGGTACAGGTAAACAAGAAACAAGATTTATTCGTTGGTAATCAAGTGAAAAAAATTGATTCAATCGCTGAAACATTGAAAATAAGTGATTTTATTAATAAAAATGATGGTTTTCCAGATTTCCGGAGGTAATCATAGAAATGGAACCGTTGGAGGGAATGGAAACACTGAAAATCCATCGCCGAATCGCCAAGTTGATTCTACCAGTAGGAAGAGACTCTCCGATCAGGCGATTGACACATCAGGCAAAAAACGACGTGTTCACGACAACGAACAACAAATAACACAGGTGCTTTCGTCACTAGTATAGAATAAGAATTACGGATAGGGAATTGAAAGAGAAAAAAAAAAAAAAACAGAAAAATGAAAGAGATTGAATGAGTGAGATTGCAGGTGTCCGGTGCACGATGGTTCCTGAATGAGAATCCAGGTGGAATTAAATAAAATGTTATTATATACGTATATAATTTAATTATTGTACAGGGAGAAGACAGCGCGTTGGTCGTTCAATCCTGTGGCGATGACAGCAATTCGGGATACAGCTTGGACGAGTACAAACAAAATTTGACAACTGCTAAGGACGTAAGAGATTCCTCATCTATCGAATAACGAGTTCACGCAGAAAAATATATTTAAAAAAAGCTAAAATAAAGTACAATAGAAGCAATAAAAAAGAGCATTTCAACACGAAGGAAAATGAAAGTTCGAAAGTTCATAATGCGCGTAAATAGAATATTAGTCAGTTAATTTCAGACCTTCTTTGGGAAAAAAATGTTTTATCTGAATAATCGAAGTGCGATGAAGGTAAGATTCCCGAAATGTCCTCACCATTTTTTTTTAAATTTATCATTCGAGTAGCACAATTGCGATATCTTGGCAAATCGGTCTTTTGCGATATCGAATTGATAATTTAATTTCATTTGAATTTGAAATTTAATCCTTTTTAGCAGTTCAAATGATATTTGAAAACCGAAGATATCGTAATTCTCTTGCTTTTGGAGACATCACGTAACTATAAAATTCTCCGTAGGCTTAATCGCAATTGTCTTTTTTTTCTCGTTTTTACTTTGCAGGAAGGGCCTGCTGGAGGTTCAACGGTAGTGCAGGAAGGGTTCGTTTGCACCTGACCGATGCCAGACGTTCTACCTCAAAACGATCAGCAAAAGATGCTCGTCCAGGTTATCTAAAGTATAATACAAACACAATTTTCTGACACCTACAAACACAGACAAAAACATACGCATCCCTATCGACATCCACGTTGTCCACTGCCCGTTTCGTAAGTCCCTCTACTTTTTCCCCTTTTCTCTCTCTTTCTCTTTCGCTTTTTTTTTTTTTTCGTTTTTTTTTCCTCACAAAAAACTTACGAAAGATCGAAGAAAGTTGCCGATTTAGCTTCAATAATCCACGAAACGACGAGGGTATGAAAAATTGTAATAATCGAAATTAAATGAACACAAAATCATACCCGTGTTCAAAAAGAAATCAGGTTTTTTCGAATGGGGGAAAAAAACACGATCGTCGCGATCCAGAAATGCTTACGAAAATGGCATTTTACTTTTTATATGACGAACGAGACACATCTGCATATATTTATACAAATATTTGCAAATATGTCTTTTTTAGCTTACGATATTGTCAGGGCAAACGAGCTCATTATTGGAACTTCGATATCTAGAGATTTCAATATCCACTTGCAGTTGTTTGTACGATGCTGTTTTCTTCTTCTCTTTTTTTCTCGCTTATCCAATCGCGATTTTTCGACCGAGACTCAATTATAGTGCTCTCCGTTATTACTTTGTGACTCGAAGAAATTCAAATCTAAAAAAATCTATATATTTACCGAAAAAAAAAGAGGAAAAATACAGTTACACAAAGCTGTCGATCATCTCCAGTTTCTCTGATGTGTATATATTTAAACAAAAAAAAAAAAAAATGATAATTAATAACCCTCGTCCAATGAATAGAAGAAAAAGAAAAAAAAAAAACGAAATAAAACGACGATCACTTTTCGAAATTGACTAAATCCATCCAGTGTTTCGCTTCTTTCTAGTTTTCTAATTTTCTGACGGCTCCATCATCCTCGCCGATGAATCCTTTCCATCGTCACGTTAGGGACCATTTTTATCTTTGTATATATTGACGCGCGAACATTGTAGAACTTTGACACTTTTTTTCGTTTTTTCCTCTCTATCTTTATCTTTTTCTCTCGTTTATTTTCGCACGTCTCACGTCCCTCAAAAAATCGTATTTACCATCATTATAAACATGACTTTAGAATCGTTGCCGAAAGTAAATTATTCTAGATACAATCATAGCGTACTTAAAACACATGAATTCCGGTTCAACACATTATTTGTGTTGTGTGAAGGAAAGAAAGACGGTGGGATGTCAATTCGACTCGCGTAACTCATTCGAATTTTTCAACCGCGATACAAATGTTTATTTCTTTTTTATATTAAGATACCGTCGTTTATTTCGAAAAAAAAAAAAAACAATAAAAGTTTTATATGTTTGAAATAAAACAGAGAATTTTTTGTAATTTCTAACAGAATGTATTTTCGTTTGAAATTTATCGTTCGACAACGCTATATCATCGTGAAAAAAATCTTGTTACGTGCGATACGTATTTCGTTTATTATTATTTGATTTTATTTATTTTATTTTATTTTATTTTATTTTTTCATTGTATCACGACCAAAATTATGATTTGACGAATGGTGTATGGAAATACATATATAGAAAAATCGTCATTTCTGTTTCGTGTATATCATTTGAAAAATAAAAAAAATGAAAATGATAGTTGAACGTTATCACGAAAATTATATACATTAATTATAGACCTTGTAATACGCTGTATGGAAAAAAATTATTTTAAGGGCATTTTGTGTTTATAACTCTCGTCGAAACGGTGTAATGTAACATTGGCACTTCGTGTATCATTTCTTTTTTCTTGTCTCGGATTTATCAATGACAAAAGTATCGATGATTGTGCAATAAAAATAATTCATTTACTTTTTCACTCGGTACAAAATATTTGCTCTTGTTCGCGAGGTGACGTGTACGAAGTTGGCTCGAGTCATTGAAAAACATTTGTAAACACACACACACACACAGACAGACACATAACATACTTTTTCGTGGATAATTGTATGAAATTCGGCAATTTTGGTAATTGACGAAAAACAGGCTACAAATCGAAGTTTAATCGATCAAAGTTATTTAAAAACAGAAAAATGAAACTTTTCAAAGAAAATAATTCTTTCGGACCCCGCAATTTGGAGGATTCTTCGATTACAAATTTCTCACGTATGCTCGACTAACGAAAAAAACAAAGCAAAAATATACGATGGATTCGAGTCTCATCGCTTATGAGACTTTTCTCTCGAAACATCCAAAATCACATTAATTATTAGATTTTTTTTTTCCACCAATCAATCTCGAGACTTTTATCATCAATATACATATATATGGAAAAAACGTGGTTCAGTTAATAAACCGGATCTGTTAATTCTAGTACAATGTGTCAAAAACACCGAAATCGGTCGTTGTGAATTGATATGGGAAAGAAATAACAAAAAAAAAAAAAACAATTAAAAAAAAAATGAAAAAACTTATCGTTAATCCACGTAATCATTGAGGATGAGAATATTAGGGAAATTTGTACTCTCTCCTCTACGACTGTACACTAACTCTGTATCCTTCTTCAATAAAACGAAAATACATTTTTTTTTTTCAAATTTCCATCGACAAAATCTCGATTTTTCATCGCATTATGAACCCTTTCACCAGTTTAATTAATTAAGAATAAGGAATAGAAAAAATAAGCTCTTGACTCAACGTAATTTACTTCTCTGTTTTTAATTCTATTTTTATAACGTACTGAAAACATAATCTACAAAGACGTGTCCAGAAATTGATAAATGTTCGATAACCGATTGAAGAATTTTACGTTTTGGTACGATGAATCGTTAGACGATCGATGCTTCGTGACATTGTAGTTAAATTATTTTATGCACTAAGTATGTGCATGCACGTGGCAAATTCTTCGATGCATTTACGACTCGATCATCGTTATTATTTACATCCTACGCTTCGTATTTGCTCAGACCACGGACGAGAAGTCCGAAGTGAAATAGTTCGTGAAAATAATGAAAATTGTCCTTACTTTTTTATTTTGTTTTGTTTTTTTTTTTCAAATAATTATTGAAAATAGCTGTTTGGAGAAAATGTTGTTCTCGTTAATACAAACGGTCAGCAACTCTTTGAGAGAATTTCGACGTCATCGTTGCTTGAAAATCGTAAAGAGCGCGTGTGCACGAGAGGCAATACCTCCTTGGGGTTGCAACGAGCACCGTTTCGAAGCTTTCAATACAGTATCAAGAATGCAACAAGTAGTCGTATCACGGTTCGGATGCACCGCGACGCGATAGAGACTCTTCGAGTCTCGATATTAATATAAATCGCTGATTAATTCGTCGAAATATTGAAAAAAAAAAAAAAAAAAAATTCAAGTGATTACAACGAGAAGAAGAAATGAGGTACAAGAACATTATTATCGTTGGAGGTTCCTTTATTTCGTCACTTTGTGTACTTGCAGGTCTCATGTATTACTTCAATCAAGGTGAGACATTTATCGTCGATTATTGATTATAAATAATTAACATGAAAATTCAAAATCATTCATTATCATTGTATTTTTATTTTTATTATCGATATTCAATCAAATTATTGCAGTAATCTATTGAAAAATTAATGCTAAAAGACATTTTTGCATAATCATACTTTTTTTTTATTCTGCGATTTCAAAAAATTGTGATCCATCTAAGGTGGATAGAACAGTGATTTTAGTGAAATTTGGAATACTTTTCTGTGCGTTAAAACGATTGGTCAAATTTCTTCAAAAATTATAATTCGTTTATTTATTTTTTTGAACGTTTTATTTGATATTTCTGAGACCAACATTTTGGACTTGGTCTGAAATCCGATGGATTTTCATTACACATGCGATCGGACATTATTTGCATAACTGCATGCTTCATCATTTATAATCAAAACACATGCTACCGAGTGTTACCACAATACCGAATTGTTCTATCAAATTTTGTACACATGTTTGTTGATCTAAGAACCCTTATAAGTACTTTCGACAATAATTTTAAAAAATGATGAACAACTCGAGTAAACATCTGTTAAAAATATTTATTTATTCGGCGATCAGGATAACTCGAGTTGGCCGATTGAGTTCACATTCGGTACTCACATCTCAGAATTTTTTAGCTCCGCTATTCAATTCCAGTCGAAATGTCTGTCATTTTTTTAGGGCGCGATTAAGGGGAAAAAAGTATAGGAGAAAACGGTTATCGAGATTTGACATGTTGAGATTTCGGCAACTTGCCAAATAATTGAACAATTGTTTTGCCAAAAATGATGAATAAATAAAAATAAATAAATAAATAAATAAATGAATAAATAAATAAATAAATCAATATAAATAAAATTGAGTAGAATTGGTTAACTTTTTATCAGTAATTTTAACATTTTTGTAAACCAGCGATGAAAAATAAACAAAATGACGCGCATGACGAAAAATCGAGTAAAAAAAAAAAGGTTTTAGGATAAAGGAAATGTTACAATTTTTTCACTCATCAATTGAGGATGGAAAAAAAATATATAGATAACACCATATTACTGGGCATGAGGAGACAAATTGTTGAGACGCGGAATAAGGAGACAAGTGCGATGGTTCGAAGAGCCATGTGCTAAGCATCTCTTACAGTTATAAAAGTCGAAACGTTTTGGGGACGATTTTATTTGGTAAACCGCAAGCATGATATCCATTTTTTTTAAATCCTTTACATATATAATTATTTGAAAACCGGGAATAAATACGAATAATAAAAAGTCTGGTAAAATAGCTGTCGGAGAAGAAAAAAACGTAGACGCGTGTTAAATTCCGAGAAATATAATGCATTCGCGATGCATTTCAATGAGATTACTAATATTAGCA
Source organism: Campoplex capitator (assembly GCA_037576405.1). Classification (NCBI taxonomy): domain Eukaryota; kingdom Metazoa; phylum Arthropoda; class Insecta; order Hymenoptera; family Ichneumonidae; genus Campoplex; species Campoplex capitator. The sequence continues at coordinate 12,672,793 of JARBWI010000322.1, read as the reverse complement.
TAGCGGTGAAGTAATTATGAGTGGAATGATTCTCGGTCCACTAAATCGCATACACACAGAAGTAGATGGCGTAAAATCACGTAATATACACACACTCTGTTTGCAGACAAGTGTCCCGTGGGAACGTTTCTCTGTGAGAACAGCACGATCTGTATGCCTCAGAGAAGCTGGTGTAACGGATATCCAGATTGTCCATGGGGCGATGACGAAGCCCAAATTTCTTGCTGTAAGTTCAAACGAAAAAAAAAAACAAAAAAAAAAATCTATTTTAATTCACAGTATCTATATAACAATAAAATTTCTAAAATCTCGCAATTACTACTCATTTTTGGTATTTATTATGCCGATTATATTCCAGTAACAGAGCAACAGAATAATGCAATTCAATAAAAAACTTTTCATGATAAATTCATCGGTCGAAATTTAACGAAAACTTTGTTTTATTCAGTCGATCATCACGGTTTTTGGGGCTGGTTCTACAAGGAGAGGAACACTCAGAAAAATTGTGGTAAAACAAAATAGTTAGGAATGTGAAATAATGCATATAGATACCGTGTGACCGAACGTGTCACGCGGTGAATCAATGAAAAGAATGTTGATAAGCGAGAGATGACGATAAAAAATTACTTTGTTCCTGTCAACCGATAAAATGATCGAAATGGAGGAACAAAGAACTTCGAGGTCTGAAAATTCTGATAAAGCACGATTCTATACGAAACGTTTGAGCTCTTTAGATCGAGGCGCTTTTTTGCAGAAAATTCTCAAATCTTTTCGAATTCTTTTATATTTTGTCAAATGTAAATACGATTCATTCATTTTTGTCGTTAAATAATCATCATTTTTTTTCAAATATCGATGTAACGAGAGACATTCAATCGTTAGTTAAATCAACATTTACTGTCAGGTTCATTAGAAATGTGCTTGAAGGATTGCTCCTGCACGAACTGCATCGTCGATTGCTCGGGCTATAAAGAAATTCCACAAACATTTAATCCCAACGTTACCACCATGTAAGTCTCTCATCCCTAATTCCCAGCGAATCAATAAAGCATGCAAAATTATATACACGATAAAATGTAATTAATTTGCTGAGAGATGATATTCATCGTGGAATCTTAATTCGAAGAAATCGATCATGAAATTTCAGAACATTCACGGAATCCACCTTCAATGTTATATCGAAAAATGCTTTGGCAAGATATACTCAAATTCGTTCTCTGTAAGTACAAGTACGAACAAAATTAAGGCAACTACTGGACCGCATACCGGTCAAATGGGTGCTAAATTTTCAAAACGCTTTCAGATCAAGTTTAACGTACCGATTAAACGTATTGTTAGTGGATTTGTATTATGGAGCATGTCTCATTAAAGTGGAAAAAAAATTATGAAAAACGATAGTTTTGCAAAACCATCAACCGACAAATGCAAAATTTTCACTAGAATTTTTCAAAAAATAATCTGTATTTTTTAACCGATTTTAATACATCACGTCTCATTCAATTCCTCAATTGATCCTCTACGAATCTACCACCCAGATTTTTTCTAAAGCTCAATCATTTCACTGTTGCAGCCAATAGTGTATCAAGCGAAAAAACTTTTTCATAAATAATTTCTGAACGAAAGAACTTAAAAAACATCTACTTGGTGAATTCGTAGAGGATCAGTTGAGGAACAAAATGAGACGAGATGAATTAATATCGGTTAAAAAATACAGGTTATTCTTTGAAAAATCCCAGTGAAAATGTGTCATCATGGAAATTTATATTTATCGGTTGATAGTTTCGAAAAGCTATCGATTTTAATATTTTTCCACGTTAATAAGACATGATGTAATACAAATCTTGGCCTAAAAGATTTGTGAAAATTTAGCACTCGTTTGACTATAGCACGCGGTACAGTAGTTAGCTTAAACAAAAAACAAAAAATATGTCAATAAATATCAATATTGTTTGGTTGAAATAAAAAATTTAATTCACGAAATTGATACATTTTTTTTCAGTTTTTTGGAAGGCAACTGTATCGAGAATATTGAAGAGGGTTCATTTATCAATCAAGCTGTCTTGTATTGGCTGTAAGTAATAATAATAATGTTGGAAAAATCAATAGTAGAACACATGCAGTGATGTTTAAAATTTGTTTGTGGAAATGCATCAGTTGATGCAAAATAAAATTTATTTGAAGACTCCATCGTCCATACTTTCGAGAGTATTTACAAATTTTTCGAACATTTTTTGTTTTTTTTTTTTTTTTTTCGAAGAGTTGAGCTCAGGTGCGACCATTTTTTGAGAAAAATTGTTTGAAAATTTATGAATGATCCTCGAAGGATAACACAATGAAAGTTTTCATTCAGATTTTGTACTACATTGACTGAATTTCCACAAAAAAATATTGAAATTATTACGTTATTCATAAAAATGATTCATCAATTTTTTTTTTCGCAGGGTATTAACGGACAATAGGTTGAAAGAAATTCGAAAAGGTCAAATGGCAGGACTTTCGTCTCTCGAGATACTTGTGGTGGATAACAACAGTCTTAGCCAGGCAGATTTATCGGATTTTGAAAATAGCACATTTCTTGAATTGATGTGAGAAATTAATGGGTCGTTTTTAATTCTAAAATTCAACAATTGATTAATCTTATTTATTGAAATAAATAATAATATCATATTGGAATAATGCATTGAAAAAGACTTGATTTGATTTGAAATAAATATGAAAAACTTCGGCGTCACAATATTTGTCCCCAGAGAAAACTGTCATGAATTTCATTCACTTGATTAGTGTAAGTTTATAAATTAACATAGCAATCTCGAAAGTGAAATTTCCATCGGAGTAGTTGAATGAATTTGCTATTTCTGTTATTCTCGCTGCCCATCTTTTTCCAAACTGATTCGCATACAAATTTTGTGTTTTGCAGCGATCTGTCCACGAATTTACTCACAACCGATGGATTAAAATTTCCATATTTGCCTGCATTGAAAGACCTGTGAGTCTCGATGATAATCTTTTCATTATTAGAAAAAAAAAAAAAAAAAAAAACAATAAAACATTGATGAAACGAATAAATGAAAAATTATCCATTTTCAGGATGCTGAACGATAACAAGATGGAAAAATTGACAGATCTTACGTTTTCTAAATTACCCACGCTCCGATCTCTGTACGTAAATTGAAGCAAATTTTATCAATTTTAGGCATTTTTCTTTATTCTGTAATGCTTATTCGATTTTTTTTCCCATTGATTAAATTATCAGAAATCTCGAAGGCAATTTCATCAAATTTATCGATCCGAACGCTCTTAGACCGTTGGTAATGCTCGTGGAACTGTGAGTTTATCTTTCTGAAATATTTTATATCTCGAAACAAGAACGACAAATTTATTTTTCGCAAATTTCTTTTCAGCAATATCCAAGACAACAACATCATTGACATACCAGAAAATTTGTTTCAACACGTTCTAAATATTTCTAAATTGTGAGTACTGCAATATTATTAATAATAAAAATAATAATAATAATAATAATAGTGCATTGAGGGAGGGAGGCTGAAACGTTTCGAGCTTCAAATACGTGCTTCGGATGCACGAACCAGAGTTATTTGCCTCGTGTATGAGATTAAGTAATGAGAATGATTTCTCCCTCATTTTCTTGATTACCGTCTGAAATTTTGTACTGCGACAAATCGCAGAGAACAATTTCCGATCTACGGTTTTTTTTTTGAACCTCCTCGATTAACTCCCCTGGAATCTTACAATTTTTTTTTTTTTTTTCCAGAATGATTGGCTACAATCCTATAGAAAATTTGCCAATGTCAGTGTTCGAGCCTCTCAAAAATTTGGAGTCATTGTAAGTTCATAAATGAATCATTCACCGGTTTCATTAGGTCAAATATGAAAAAAGTGTTCATTTAAAAAGTAATTTTTTTTTTTCAACTTTTTTTTTTCAAGAGGGGTCGAAGAAATCGATATGGATAATATGGAAAACAACGTATTCGATTTGTTTACCAAACTGGATTTCGTGTGAGTCGCGACATTTCACATTTTTTTTTTCGAAATAATAACAATAATAATTCTGAATATCGTATATCTTCATTTCATGTATTTGATCTTTTTTTGCTTTAGATATTTTAAAAAATTTTATTACTGCGCGACTTATGCGCCAAAAGTTAAAAGATGTCGACCCCAGAGCGATGGTGAGAATTTTTGTTATTTTTTAAGTCTCTTTTATGCTTATCTCAATAATTATCAGCGAATGACAGCGAATGACAGCAAAACGATGAACCAAGTAATACTCGATGTAAAACGTAGGGGTATCGACGTTATCTCACTTGCTGGGAAAACCTTTATTGAGAGCAGCGGTTTGGGGCATATCGACTGTAACTTGTTTGGGAAATGCGCTCGTTCTCTGGGGACGTTTTACAGCGAAAGATGAAAATCGTGTTCTGAGTATAATCATCAGAAATCTAGCAGGTTCGTGTACTCGAAATTCGCATAAATTAATAATTTACATTGAGGAAGTTTGGGTGCGATGCTAATTGGAATTGATGTTTATGGACGAAGATCGTTCATTTCGCAACAATTTTAATATATTTTGAATCTGATTTATGAATGTCATAAATCTTCGTCAATAAAAATCAATGAAAACAAAAAAACTACGATAGAGTAAAATCGACTCGAGAATCCTATAGCACCGTCCAATAAATCACACGATTCATTTTATTGTACGTCTATATAAAGCATATTAATTTTCCAGTGTCCGATATGCTCATGGGATTTTATCTGCTCATAATCGGACTGGAGGACGTACGTTTTCGTGATAATTACAATCAGGAAGCGAGCTCGTGGATGTCTTCATGGTCTTGCACGATTGTTGGTATTTTGGCGATGACTTCATCGGAGGTGAATTTGTTGAAAAAAAAAAAATGTTTTTCTCGAAAGAGATAAATTCCTGAATTCATTCTATTGCCAGTCATAAAATTTTGAATAAATAGAAAATTTTTCGATCAATGTGAAATTCATATGGTTCAATAAATTCTTTCGAATTCGAAGGTTTCGGTGATGATACTTTCGTTCATGTCGGTCGAACGATTCATGCTGATAGCAGCCCCATTAAAACGTCATCGTTCACTCACTCCTCAAGCTGCTTTTTCGTCGATGATCGTAATATGGATTTTCGGTATAAGTCTCGCTCTCATCCCAGTGATACATTGGCGAAGTAGCACACGTTATTACGGCGTCAATGGGATGTGTTTTCCACTTCACATCGATGACCCTTTCCTCATTGGCTGGGAATACTCCGCTTTCATCTTTCTTGGGCTCAATCTCTTTGGGTGAGTTCTACGAAAAACAAAATAAACTTTATAACGAATGTTCGAATGAATAATATTTTTGATTAAAATAAAAAATAGCATAAAATGATTTTAAAAAATAATTGGAAAATCATTGTTTCTATTAAAAATAGAGGGGATTAAAAACATTTTTGTCGTTTATATTGAAAAATATTGAAAAAAAATATATTTTAGACTGGTGACGATTGGGTACGTGTACTCGGGCATGTTCGCAAGCATTTGGCGAACTCGTCACAACACACCTCTCTCCGTAGGAGATTCGGAATTCGCGTTTAGATTTTTTCTCATAGTTTTGACCGACGCAGCTTGTTGGGTACCGATAATCGGATTGAAGATTCTCGCATTCCTGAAATATCCAGTTCCTCGTGAGTATCGAACATTTTTACAAATAAAAAATGATGTCTCGTAAAATCCTTCGGTATTAGAATCGATCACGTCGAAAACGAAGGAATAATTATTTTGTTAAATCGGATTTCGAAACTTCTGTCACGTTTTTTTTTTCCAACTCATTTTCATTGTATTCTCAACAGCTGATCTTCACGCTTGGGTGGTTGTTTTCATTCTTCCTGTAAACAGCGCCATTAATCCTCTGTTGTACACTTTTACGACACCGAAATTTCGGGAACGACTGAACGAAGGTTGGCTCCTAAAAATGCGAAATTATCTTACCAGAAGACCTTCGACTCAGGGTAAGTCACGTCCGAATTTCAATTCCGAAATATATTTAAACTTTTTTTCTCCACGATTTTCAAATAACATCGAGTAAAATCGTTTTGCTTTAATTTTTTTTCTCATTTTTAATTAGCAAGGAAGAAAAATCAATTGTTCAATTCGTCAAAATTCGAATCATTTACAGATTCGCAATCATCGAGTTCGTCGGCTATTAAAAACATTGCTCTTCACGAACCGAATACGTTTCCCATTGACGAGACTCTACCGATCGCTTACAACAAAGATGCTCATTTGATCGAGCTACGTCAACACCCGCTGTGAGAGTTTTTTCAACATTTATCCTTTTCAGCGTCGAATACGAAAAATTTTGAATTTTTTTTTTTTTTTTATTAAAAAAAAATCGTTCAGGATACGATTCGCACGATGATTTTTTTTTAATTTCATTTCTGTTCAACTTCCCCGCGACGTCGTTTTTTTTATACGAAACTGTAGAAAATTGTCGATTATAATTTTGTACATTTTTTTTTTTTGTAATCTCTACGAGCAGTCGGGAGTTAATTATTCAAATTACGATAAAACAAAGAAGTGTCGAAGAAAAAAAAACCATCGTAAAGAAAATATTGTAAGAAATAAAGAAAAAAAAAAACTTTCTTCTCAATTTCTGGTACATTTTTTTGGAAAGGATCGTTGTCGAATCATATCCGTGAGTGACCCAGAAATTTTGCACGTGTAACACGCACCCCAAAACAGCAAACAAACAGCAGCGAGCTCGGAACTTTGTTTCTTCGACTAAAAAATGTCCTTAGAGAGGGTGTTACAGCATCGTGACATTTTTTTGTTTTTTTTTTTTCTAGTTATTCTAAACTGAGGCAGATGACGAGGTACATGTTTGCCATTAAGGTTTTTTTTCTCGTTCGATTATTTGCTCCCACGGGCTGCTCGCATCAAAATATATACTCGCAAAATTATTGTATACATATATATGTATTTATGGAAGTCCGAGGGCTTGATAGTCCCATCGCAGATGCCTCTCGTCGACGTCGCAGAACCGCAAAAAGGGCGATATATACGTATACTTTGCTCCGTCTGCGCTTCTCCGTTCTCTTTCACTCCTCACTCCTCGGATCTAACATTTTTCATTTCTTTTTTTTTTCTTTTTTACACAATGGAAGGCTGTTTTCGTTAACGCGGTATGGTCGCTAATAAGGAATCTCTCGAGGTCTTTTCGGACGCTCGAAAATATCAATGACAAGCAAACATTATATTTGTCGAATATACACTTGCAAGGAAGTTTATGGGATAAGAAATGGCCTCGTGGCCCAGTAACGCAGAGCACGTGGCCCTCATAAGTTGCGTACTTGTGAAAAAAAAAAAAACTCGTGTATCTCCCCTGGGATTATGATGTCAGACTGGAGAATTTCGTCAATTTTTTTTAGCTTACGAAACTGGAGAGAATCATTATGCAAATTTGGTATGTGCGTATTGCTTTGGGCTTTTCTCACATTCGTTCGAGAGTGAAAATATATAAAGATGAGAAAATAATCTTGGTCTATTATATTATCAAACTCGATTCATAAATTCTTTGAAAAATATATACGAAAATTGTTTTCCTGGAATATTGTTGAAAAAAAAAAAAACAAAAAAACTGGAAAATTAGACTTCGAAATAATGTTGAAACTTCAGTATTATCGAAACTTCGTTGAACCGATTAAAAGGAGTAAAAGTAGTTTGTTTGTTCGTCACGAATGACTCGAACAATGTAAAGCTCGGATTGAAAATGTGATTGACGAAATGTTTGCATTATTTAAGTGCACGTATATACGTTCGTTGATGCGTTTCGTATGCATTTTCTCTCCTTTTTTCATGATGTTTATGGGCGATGAGATGCACGGGAGACAGAAAAATATATACTTCGTAGCGTCTTATAGATGGAGATTGGAGGAGAGAGAAAGAGATTAAATACGCTTTACGAAGTACGCTAACGGAACGAAAAGGAAGAAAGAATGAGAGGGAGATACCGGGCTCCCCTATCGTCGATGAGCCCCCGTCTAAGCTGTTAGCAAGAAACACGTGTTGTTCCCCTTCAGCATCGTTTTTCTCGATTCTTCGCTACGGGGATATCGTTCCGCCACACACGATCAGTCTGCCGAGGATCGACTACGTTGCCGGCTGCTTTTATAAAATAGCGATTTAATTTCGTACCCCCCTTTTTTTTTTTCTTTTTTTTTTTTTTTTACTCATTTCGATTATCATAAACTTTTGAAACAATCGTCAATGTACAGATTTTCTATTTATTTTTCTTTCTTTTTTTTTCCCCCTAACGACGCATGATTAATCATTAAATCTCGAAATAAACCTGTGCCGGTCCGCGGTTTCCGCAAGAAGATGGGAAAACGCCGGGGACGCTCGTGCTCCGCGATCTCTCAATCAACTACGACTATTTTTATTCTTCTGCTCCATTTAACGATTTGGATACCTCAAGGCAATTATACATTTTATACTATTCTTATCATTTCTTTTAGTAGATATGTTTCGGCTCAGTATCGTTTCGTTAAATTCGTATTTACCGCTCGATCAATTTTTTTTTTTTTTTTCCATTCAAGACTTTTTTCATCGATAAATTAATGATTTTTCAATTCGACGTGTACCGGCTTCGATTTCATCTCAAATTTAATCGTTTGATTCGAGATTTGATCTTCCATTTGCATATCCAACGCATCTCTGCATGAATTCTCATAGCGCTATGAGTAAGAGTCTTCCTCTCGATTCAGAGGTCTCAATTAATCGAATTTGCAATGACTCTGACCCAGTGCGCTCGAGTAATATGCTGATCACGTTTTTTTTTCTCATCATTTTCAACGAGTTGATACGCGCGCTGCTTTTAAAGTCTTCCAAGTTTTGAAGTTCAGAATTTTTTGTTAATTTGATCGAAAATTTTCTCTCGTTCTGTGTTATCAAAAATCAATCACTTACTTCAGAAGAAATTAACTTCAGTTTTTAGCTTTTGTGGCCCTCCCAAGTTTCAAACAGCTTTCGCTATATACTTACTTTTTTTTTGTGCATCTGAACAAAAAGGCTGAGAAATTACTCGACGTTTGTCTCGCGAAATGAAACTGATATCAAGAACAAATAGAGCTTTGTTCGTGATTTTGCTTATCAGAAATGCACGTGTCGAGAGTGACATTTTGAGGGAAAAATTATGTGTGCACTGCGCATTATTTTCATCGCAATTTGTCACGAAACGTCATCAATGTCAGTCACAATAAAAAAAAAAGTTTTTGCCAATTATTCAACGTCGAAGATTCATTCAAATTTAATTTTCATCTTTCATTCAATTTATGTTTTACTATTTCTTACATGTAGTTCGAGAGCTATTGTTTTTTTTAGAGGAAATAAAAAATACGTCCGTATCGAAGACAATTACGGAATTGTGTTCGGACACTCGGTCGTGGCCTTGTCCCACTTTTTCTCCTGATACATCATCTTGTTGTAAATTATCTCGGTGTGATCTCACGGTATCGTAAATGATAGAGTCTATCGCGTAGATCGTGATTGTTGCGGTAGATATAAGTGTTAGAACGTAAAGGAGGCTTTCATTGAGAAAAACAAAAAAAAAAACAAAAAAACGTTCGTGATATAAAAATGTGGATTTTAATTAGATTTGAAAATTGAATATCAGCCTGTTTACGAATAATTTCAAATAATTTAATAATTCAGGCGTTTCGGGAGTCGAAGCGAGGATGGAGAGTCAATTTGAGAGATGCTGCAGCCTCGGCACATCATGGGCGAGTGAGGGTTTGAGATGCGAAAAATTTACTGGACCGGTAAATGGTGTGCCTCGAGTCGAACAGGGATTGTGCCTCGAAGCCGTTGACATCTGTTGCGTACGTGCCCATCGCGAGAAAAGCTGCGAGAAAGGAAAAGCAGACGCTAGAGCTGGACTCGCTTGCGTTCAAGGCGAAAGTTCTAACGGATCGCCATGTCCTGGCGATCAACATAGAGATTGCTGCGAGGGGTGTAAACTGGGTAAAAAGAAGAAAAAAAACTTGAAAAAAATTTTTAATTCATTTTAGTCTGTCATTCTTATTCGAAATGTTAGATTCAAGGTATAATCCAGAGTCTAAAAGTCTCGAGATGTTATTCGACGCGACTCGAAGAACGATTAATTATTGAATTTGAAAAATCCGTTGAAAAATCGGGCATACCGTCGCAACGGTTAGAGATGGAGCAAAAATGCATGGAACCGATTTTGTAGAGGACAAAATTTCCTACAAAAAAGCCTTCGACGATATTTCTGTGTCTCCAGTAGTTTAGTCCTGAGAGTACATCAAAACAATGAAAACTGGCATCTCGACTCTCGAAATTAGTTCGATACGTTCCAGGGACTAAACTACTGGAGATGCAAAAAAATGTGCCGATAACTTTTTTCAAAGAAATTTCATGCTCTACAAAATCGCTTCACATGTTTTTTCTCTATTCTCAACCGTTCGGGCCGTACGTCCGTTTAACGGAGCATATATTTCGCAACTTTAGTATGTAATTGAGAAAAATATTTTGTTTACTTGATAATTTCCAAGGTCACGCGTTGAAAACGGCTAATAGATAAAAGATGTGAAAAACAAAACGATTTCAAACAGTATTCTTATCATCGTGAACGCTCACAGGTATATTGACTGGCTCAATGGGCCAGGGTTGCGGTTTCAAATCGTTTGCCTTTGGTAAACCGTGGGATCCTGCATTTATGGAATGTTGTAAAGAGGCATCCCCGACAACGACCGACGACGATACGTCATCAACGCCAATATTTTCTACCGATACAACGAGTAGTTTCAATATGACGACAATCGCATCTTCTTTATCGTCAGACCTTACGTCGGATTCTACGTCACTAGAATATCCAACACCAGGTCAGACTGAGCGGTTTATTTTTGGTTTTTTTGCTCATTAATGATTGACCGAACGATCGATCGCTTTCCCTCACAGCCGAGTGAGATAGCACCAGTCATATCGCTATATGTCCTACGTGCACTTACGTACGATATTCGATTTCTGTGTTGCTCAGCTCTCGACGACATCTGTAAGTTGATGAAAGGTCTCCTGTGCTCTGACATTTGTGTACCAACGCCTGGATCTTTTTACTGCAAATGTCCTGACGATTCGATACTGCTTGAAGACGAAAAAACTTGCAGAAAAAATATTCCCGAAGACAGGTAATTGCGCTCGACATCGAAGACGAAAAAAAAAAAACGTTCAATTCGGTGTTATCGTACGTTCATTGTGAATTATTTTTACGTGACAAGCTTCGATGAGAATCAGGTGTGAATGTTACGATTCTTTTCTGTGTGTTTATTTCGATCAAATTCGACGTGAATTATGTTTCGTTCTCGATGTTAATGAAAATTGATAAAAATCGTTAACTCGTTGATTTTATTCGTATCAACTCAGATGCAAAAGTAACAGTCCGTGCTCGCAACGTTGTACCGATACCGGCACCGAAATAAAGTGCAGCTGTAATCCAGGCTTCATTCTCGGCTCGGACAACCGTACTTGCTCACCAATAACGGAACGATTCGCAGCTCCAACGGAAAACAATGAACTCGATCCGAGATGTCCCGCTGGATATGAATACAACAAAACTGCTCAAGTCTGCGATGGTACGTATCAATAGAATCTGGAATAAAAAATAATAAAAAAAATAGCAAATTAAATCACAACACGGTGACTGATGGGACATAATTTTTGCCTGCGAATGTCATCTGCACAGCATCGTTAAAAATCGGACTTCATTTTCTCTCTCTCTGTCTCTCACTCATCATTTGCATTTCGTGTCTTTCGTGTTGCTTTTTTTTCATCTCATCCACACTCGCCACAAAATTTTCATCGTTTCGCCGAAAAAAAAAATCATCTCTCACAAGACATCGACGAGTGTGCCAAAAATCCTTGTCCCGGAGACTGCAAAAATCTCGTTGGATCGTACGTCTGCCTCAAGATGATGAACCCGGAAAAGGAATACGAATCTCGTCAGGAAAGCTGTCCTCCGGGTTATCAATGGGATTCGGTCACACAATTATGTTCAGGTGAGTTTTGAATACGTAGAAAATTGAAAGAGTAAAAAAGCTAAATTTTCTTTCGACAAATATTCAATTAATATTTTTTTTTTTTTCTCAAACTCAAGACATCGACGAGTGCCTCGAATTGAGCGGAGCTTGCAACGAAGAATCTCATTTGTGCGTTAACACTCAGGGAAGCTTTACTTGCCACGAATTGAGCGGCCCGAAAGGTTGTCCGGCAGGTTTCAAATTTGATGTCGCAACGAAGGTGTGCAAAGGTAAAAAAATATAAATTTTAAAAAAGCTTGAAAAATGTCAAATTCTATTATTTTATTGATAAAATTGAGAAATTCTCGAATTTTATTTGTTTTTCGGTAAATTCGTTTGAATTGAAAAATAAACAGACGTGGACGAGTGCGCCGAAGGAATACACGGATGTTTAGCGGAAGCCGAAGAATGCAGAAACATCGAAGGCGGATACGAATGCGATATCAAGTGTCGTAAGGGTTTTGCTTTCAGTCACAGCATCGGTGTATGTTTGGGTGAGTCCAATAATGAATATTGAAAAAAAATGTTTATTTTTAAATGTAGACTAGAAACAGAAAAAATTGATAATTTTTTGTTGCTTCGATAGACGTCGACGAGTGTACGGAATCGTTGCACCCTTGTCCGGATCCGGAGACGCGTTGCGTCAACAAAGTGGGAAGTTACGAGTGCAGAAAATTAGAAAAAATGTTGACGAATGTTTCTAAAGTGATGGCGACAGAAAGCAGTCAAAGTTCGGCCGACTGTAAGAACGAAAAAGGTGAAAACATTTGTTTGAACAAAAAGGAGAATAATTTGATAGATGTGAGCCGTGAGAACACTGGGGTAAAGATCCAGCGGGAAGAAAATTGGGAAAAAGAGCCGGAAGCAGCGGGCAGCGATTACGAGAGAATCGTGATAGAAAATCGTAAATATACGGAGGCGAGCTCAAGGATCAGGAACGTTTTGGAGGACGAAACATTCCCAAGCAATTGTCCTCCTGGAGCATTTTACAACAGAGAAAGAAAGACTTGCGAGTGTCTCACAGGCTTCGAAATTGATCCTGTTAACGGAGAATGCCGAGGTACTTTTTTCCTCACAAATATTTTTGCATCCACAATAAAGAACTGATTTTTATTTACAATAAAGCAAAAGTGCATGAGAATGGACTGAAAAAAAATTATGGCTGGGGCAGCCTCGAGTCTGTACCTACCTAGGCCTTATGATTCCATTTAATCGTATGTTCATGGATCAGCGATTAAAATGGATATTTGTATAGGAGAGCCGAATAGAAATATGAAAACTCGAATAAAGGAGCTAAATTTTGAGTGCAAGCAGAAAGAAAAAAAAAAGCATATTCCCATATGATTTTTATTTTAGATCCTTCAAGAAACTCGACGAAGCAAAGAATGTCAACGTACTCGAAAGTGACGGAGGAAAATCCGTGTGCTTTGGGTTACAAGCGAGAGAATATCGGCTGCGTGGATATCGATGAGTGTTTCGAAGGTCCGGGTTGTCAGGATAAGGAAAAATGTACGAATTTACCGGGGGGTTATAACTGCTCGCCATTGTGTAGCGAAGGTTGGCGTTGGGAAGCGAGAAGAAGAAGTTGCATCGATATCGACGAGTGTCTGGAAGCTCTTGACGATTGTCCCCCGGAGTCTCATCGATGCATCAACAAAAATGGGACTTACGTTTGCGACCAGTTGGAATCGTGCGAAACCGGTTATCGTCGAATATACAACGGTAGTTGTATCGACGTTGACGAATGTGTCGAAGGTCCCGGTTGTCGAGAGCATGAGCGTTGTAAAAATTTGCCGGGACGTTACGACTGTGAGCTCTTGTGCGTCAAAGGCTGGCGCTTCGATCCGTCGAGCAAAGGTTGTTTGGACATTGACGAGTGTCTTCTGGGCCTTCACGATTGTCCCCAAAGTACTCATCGTTGCGTCAATACCAATGGAACTTACAACTGTCAATTGATACCACCGTGCACTTCCGGTTTTCGTAAAATGTTCAACGGAAGCTGCGTCGATATCGACGAATGCATTGAAAATCTTCACGATTGTCCACTCAACTATCATCGCTATTGCGTCAATCGCGAAGGCACCTACGAATGCGTAACTCGTTATCCCGAATGCTCCAAGGGATACGAATATTCTTTAAGGTCACGCAGCTGCCAAGACGTCGACGAATGCTCCAGAGGTGAATATAACTGCGACACCAGATTCAACGAGAAATGCGTCAATTTACCTGGCTCTTACAAATGCGAAAGACCGACCTCTAGCTCCCATGGACAAAGACAAAAACCTGCTTGTCCCAGTGGATACCGTTACGATAGCACCAGAAGGGAATGCATAGGTGAGATTTTCTCAAATATTCTTCTAACGATGAACATTTTTTTCCATTCAAGGCTTAGACGCACGTTGAAAGGTCGTCAAAACATCGATTCTTTTTTTAATATTTTTATCAGACTTATTTCTCTTCGCAGAGGCCAGAAAAATGTGGCCAAATTTCGAACTTGTTTCGAGGCAAAATGATGATAAAAACATGGCCCTCAGCAGATGAAAATTTGTATGAAAATTGCTTTTTTAATTTTTCTTTCTTTCAGAATTGTGTCTGGTGGCTTGATCTCGATTCCTAGTTCGTTCATATACTGTCGTGCTTAAATGTTCCTCTAACTGCAAAAATTCGTGCTTTTGCTTTACGAATCCGTTAATTTATATTTACAATTGAATAACGAAAAACGAAATTTTTTTTTTCATATTTCCTGCATTGGGAAAAGGAGACTGACTTTTTTGTGTGTTTTTTTTTTTCAAATTCATTTTTATAACAGACGTCGATGAGTGTGCCGAAGGATTGGACAGTTGCGGAAACGAGGTGTGTTACAATCAGCCAGGCGGTTACAGCTGCGCCCGAGCTCCAGTCCCGATCCCAATAAAGCCGATTCGCCAGCCAGCGAATCAAGAGAAACCTTCGGCCGACGAGAACTGCCAACCAGGGATGAGATACGTGAGAAATCGTGGTTGCCTGGACGTCAACGAGTGCGAAGAGGACGAAGAGGCTTGCTCGAGTAACGAGCAGTGCGTTAACACCCCCGGAAGTTTCACGTGCGAATGTAAGCTCGGCTTTCGTCGAGACAATTTGACGCAGGCCTGTGTAGATATAAACGAGTGTCAATTGTTGGAAAACGATTGTTTACCGACTCAGAGATGCGACAACACTCTCGGAAGCTATAACTGCGTCAGATATTTACCCTGCGGAACAGGATACACGCTTAACGCAGCAACTGAAATATGCGAAGACGACGACGAATGTGTCCTCGGCACACATGACTGCAGCGGCGGTTATCACTGTCGTAACACTTTGGGCTCCTATCGATGCGACAAAAATCCACGATCTTCGGGGCCTGTCATTCCTCCCCCAAGGACCGCACCTGTTACTTCGAGGATCTTTGCCACCACTCCTTTGTCTATTTTGACGACAGGACCGCGGGGCATCTGCCCACGTGGCTTCGTCGATGGCCCCAATGGCCGATGCATCGACGTCGATGAATGTTCCAGATCCGTTAATCCATGCGCTAGATCTTTGCAAAAATGTGTCAACACTCTTGGATCGTACAAGTAAATTGAAATCTTACGAATACACGATCTTTTTGGAAATACGTCGAATTTCATTTCAGTATTATTCGAAATCGACCAATCTCGAGTACAGATACGCTGCTGCACGTATTGCCTTGCCTGTTCAAACATTTTCTTTTTAATACTTGGCGTCAAGACGCTGCCGCGTCTCTGGATAAAATTAAATAAATGCAGAGGCAATGAAAAAATAATCGGTTTTTCTTGAAGAGAACATTTTCTTTTTTCTAGGTGTGTTTCTAGAGTGCTTTGTGGCAACGGTTACACGTTGGATCCCGAGAGCAATTCGCATTGCGTCGACGTAGACGAATGCGCGGATGGAACACACGAGTGTCGGATAGGTCAAACGTGTCAAAATCGACAAGGCGGATACATTTGTGAATGCCCACCCGGTCACGTGACAGGTCCGAACAAAGACTGCGTCGATATCGACGAGTGCAGTATTTACGGGGGTCAAAGTTATGGCGGCGTTTGCGGTACGAACGCTCGTTGCGAAAACACACTCGGCTCGTTTCGTTGCTTGTGCGAATCCGGCTTCGAAAACGTTGGACAGGGCTCCGGTGTCTGTCAGGACATCGATGAGTGTGCCAGGAATCCTGGATTGTGTCAGCACGAATGCATCAACGTTTGGGGAAGCTACAAATGCGCTTGCAAACCAGGCTTTCGCCTCAGTCACGACAACCGATCGTGCACCGACATCGACGAATGCGTCGAATTCAAGAAAAATATTCCTTGCATCGGAATCTGTGAGAATACACCTGGAAGCTACGTTTGCAGCTGTCCCAACGGCTACAAGCTCAGCTCCGATGAAAGAACTTGTCAAGGTAATATTCTCGTTACTTTTTTTCTCGCTTCCTTTTTAACCGCTTTCAAGATTCTTAAATTAAGCTCGGCACGCGTCGTTCATCTTGGGGATCATCTACTGTCACTTCGCGGTCAAAAAAGACCTCAAATTCATTTCGCACACAGCTATTCTGATTTACGTTTACTTATGTTGAGTATTCGTATAGGCAAAATGTTAAGAAATTGATCAAGTTTGGTGATAATGTTCCTCAACATCAAGTACGAAAACACAAATTTTGTTCAAAATTTTCTTCTACTTAGCTATCGAGTAATTACGCATTAAAGAAGATTTCTTATGCCCAAAGTGTATACCTATATATATGGAAACGCTATGCTTATACACGTCAACTTTAGTCTTCAATTACTCGATAACTGTGTAGAAGAAAAATCTGAAAAAATTTGTATTGTCAAATTTGGCACTAAACGAATATGTTCACCAAATTTTATAAAGTTCTTAACTTTTTGAAATTTTGTTGTGTTTTTAACATGGTTTAGCACGGCAACATTGTATCGCCTGTACCGAAACTCCTTAATAAACGTAATTACTGATACATGAGTATTTTATAGCAGAATCATTCGGGAAAACTTGAAGAATTAGATCGTCAACGACTCTGTAGTATTCTCCATATTGGTATCGTAAGCAATCGAGCTTGCCAACGTCGCGTTTCTTTCCATGTTCAACCGGAAATTGAAACTTTTTTGTAATATTACTGTGTTAACAAACCGATTTTCCCATTTTTTAACCAATTTTTATAGTCCAATTTATCAGAAGGTTTTTTAACGACTAATATTGGATTTTGAGGGAGGAAAACCGTGCTTAAGGCACTTCCGGTCGATTTTTTTTCGAATAAACGACGTGTATTCGGTGCCTCAAAATGCTTGACTATTTAATTTTATTGCGAAATAACTAGATGGTTGATCTAGTCCAAATTTTGACAATAGCCGCGTAAAATTTTCATTTACATCATATAAAAATTTTCCATCTCCTTGTCGCTAAGATTTTATGATTTATTCCGTCGAGAAAATGTCAGTCAACGAAATTTCAAGAATAAAAAAAATTGATATTTCGATTATTTTATGAGTTATCGCGATTTTTATGTTAATGATGATTTTTTTTTTCCATTTCGCAATTTCATGATTGTTCATTGCGAAGATACCAATTCTGATGTGTAGTCTTCATATTTAATCCAAAAATAAGAAGAAATATCGTAATATGCCCTTGAACTTAGGAAAAAAATGAACTCGCCAAAACTCGAATACTTTGGCTGAAAATTACAAAAAAAAAATGATTAGCAAAAAATGTGTTTTCTTTGAACGACACAAGATGCAAGATTTTACTGGAAATAAGTAAAAATTTGGTGCAAATGTTTCGCAGACATCGACGAGTGTGCTTCCGGGCGGGCTTGCAGAGATCCTAGCGAAATGTGTCAAAACATACGTGGCAGCTTTCGTTGCAACAGGATAGACTGTCCGACCGGATATTACAGGGATCGTGAGAGAAAAAAGTGAGTGGAAATAGATTCATTACAGATTCAGAGATTCACAACAACAAAAAAATCAGAGAGGTTAGAAAGTATAGTTTACTTGGAATAATTGATTTTTTTATTTATTTCTTGCAGTCGATGTGTGCGAACTTCTCGTTACTGCCCGAGCGGCGATCTCGCGTGCTTCCGTGCCCCGTCACACTATTCTTACAATTTCATTACTTTTGTAAGTATGTTCCCGATTCCATCGACGGGAATACTCGAATTATTTACGATGAGAGGAACGCACTTACCCGGATCAACGGTACGATTTTCACTGGCATTGGTCGACGCGCGCGCTCCTCCCGGCGTCACGAGAGCAACTGAATCTTGTTTCGCGCTTAGGCGACCCACGCCATCTCAGGCGGTTCTTGTACTAACGCAGAGCATCCCCGGACCCCAAGAAATCGAGCTCGATCTTAGTATGGAAATTTACCACAATGCCGCATTCGCCGGAAGTGCTGTCGCTAAAGTCTTTATATTCGTCAATGAGTATGAATTTTGAGAGTACTTTCAACAAAAAAAAAAACAAAAGCAGAGAGAGAAAGAGTGCGTGAATGGGAAAAAAACACTTTTTGATATTCGCATGAAAAGTGGACACGAAAGTTTCAATAATCACGAAATTCGGGTGAAATATATCGTTAAAACGATATTTAAAATTCGCCATTTTATCGAAACGACAAAAACGATTAGCTTCCAAAGAAAATCATCTCGTTTTTGCCACTTTTTTTTGCAAAGTTCGTATATCTTAGGAATTCAGATCGATGTTTTCGTTGCGAAAAATAGGCATTTGAAATTTTGAAGTGACATCTATTTTCGGCGACGTTTATGTGCTTCCGGAAAAAGCGTAAGCTTCGGTGTTCATCAAAAGTGCGAAAGAATGAACGAATGTTGCGTTTTCGTTGATACAATGTGCTTGAAATTGTAAAGAAAAAGTAAAACGAAATGTAGGTTAAAATAATAATGTACTTTATTGTGTAAACTCAGTGAATGTGAAACCTCGGAACATAATAAATGTGTAAAATAAATAATTGACACGTGTTCGTTGAGATCTGAATTGCGTACGTTTTATTGCTTCAATCAACTCGCAGGTGGCACATTGTTTTTCATCACACTCAACGAGACAAAATCTTGGTAAAACAGAAAAAAAAAAAGAAAAAAAGAAATTCGAATGAAATAAATAACGTAATATTCCCTGCACGGCTCAAAGATTTGAGAAAATTCGCTCAATTTTTTAACCTATAAATTCATGATAACCTAGTAAATATAACAATAATTATAATAATTAACTGAAAAACATTAGCGGGCGTTCAGCTCGTTTCAACAAAATTTTCCATTCGTTTTT
Organism: Campoplex capitator; assembly: GCA_037576405.1. NCBI lineage: Eukaryota > Metazoa > Arthropoda > Insecta > Hymenoptera > Ichneumonidae > Campoplex > Campoplex capitator. The sequence continues at coordinate 12,653,356 of JARBWI010000322.1, read as the reverse complement.
TCTTTCTTATCTATTCTCATTTTTTTTTCAATCACTCACTTCTGCCAGAAGCTATTGAAATATATTTGAATAATGATAATAATTATATCGTAATTATGATCAGAACGATACATATCAACAATCGATAATCATACGACAGTAATTATTTGATAATAATTATTAAATGTGCGACGATAATGTACACGAGAAAATATTGAATGGAGTTTCGTTTTTTTTTTCGTTAATCGATGGAAAAATTCTTCTATTGTCGCTCTGCTGCGTGATACGCATATATATATATATTTTTTTTTATGTCCTTTTGCAGACAACGCGAAGCTACAAATTGTACAACAATGATCAACTAGCAAAAAAGCTCCTCGTGTGTTCGTCCTGACTCTTGGAACAATTGTGAGTTCCGCTTGCTATTTTTCTTCCTTTCATTTTGTTCTCGCTCCCAATATTCCTTAATAGATAAAGCTTTCATAGCCTGACTAGGATCACCGAGGATACAAATGCTATATATTCAACTAAATCATATTTTTACTCTCACGATTCAAAATACGGCTCTTATTCGTACAAATAATCCGTTTACGCAATCACAATTGCTTCGAGATGAGATCGTCGTTTCGCAGAAACGAGAAAAATCGATTTCCTTTTCTTTCCCTTTAGAATCTTCGTAATCGCTAAGTTTTGACAAATCGTTTGAAATTTTTTTTCACCGATTCGCATCACCTTTCCTTCTTTTCACATGTTTCAGGAAAATTTTTTTGAAGAATCTCTGAAGATTCGTGCTCCCGATTCTAACGTTGTCAAAAAATACTGTTGCGATACGCTAAAAATATAACGATTTGTTGTTAGAAAAGCTGAATTTTTACCGTCGAATAGAATTTTTTTTCTCTCCGCAACGATGAGTTTTTATCGTTTCTACCTTTCTTTTATTTTGATGAATACAATTCTGAAATGCGTAACATTATTTCACCGATTTTGCAGCAAACAGTCGAAAAGAAATATTCGATTTTTCAGATCGTTGCTTCGATAGTACCTGCAGCAGGCATACTGCGATTTCTAAATGCATATAGTTCACTAAATAACTGACTCATACTCGTCTTTTTCTAATTGTAAATCGAGTTCGTAACGTGAATTTTCGTTTGTTCACAGATTATGAAAAATATATGTATATTCAAATCTATATATATATACTACGATCATTCATTTCTACGTTTTATCATGAAAATTTGACACCGAGTACCCTCTGTTTAGCTACCGAATAAATATTTTAAAAATTTCGGCAAATAAGTAACTGCGATTAATTGATAAATGTCTAAACGTAACAAGAACAATTTCAATGTGTTTGATGCTGCAAACATTGAAATTATTATCAAACTAAATAAATTAAATTAACAAGGCTAAGTTCCAATTCGAATAGACATTCGTACATTTTTCTTGAGGATATTTCATGCCAAATTTTGTTTCTATCAAGGACTAGCCCTACTAATTTTATTACTTTTTTTCCCTACAATTCGTAAGCCCTTGAACTCTAACGGCAGATATTGAACATATTGTGAAAGAACACTTTGATGCTGACGAGAATAAACGATCGACGTTTTTTTCAGAGTATGAAAAATCACGATTGTTTTTTTTTTTTTTTTTTTTTCATGTTTTCAGAGTTTTGTTGCGATTTTGGAGTAAGTTTGTCGCGGTTTCGAAAATCGCGTCGTTCTCCAATTCGGCGATGACCTTTGAGACATAAATCAAACGCTCGTGAAGATCAGTCGTGCAACCGATGTCCCGCAAATCATTCAACCAGTACGACGAGGCTTGCCTACTCGCGTCTATATAAGTAACTAAATAACCACGTCCTCGCGTACCTTCCGAAACAACGATTTTCGAATGATCCACGAAAAAATTCACTTGCAGCAATGGCACAGTCAGCTCCATTACTATTGCTTTGTCCGTTCTTAACCAACGTCTCATTCTTGGTACACTGCTCGAATTGGTCCTTGAGAATTTCGTTGTTCTCTGCTCTCGTACCTCACCACCGTTCGTTAGAAAATTATCCATGTAATGCGTGAAGTGACGCAGTAACTCGAGCTTTTCTTCCATCGACGATGGCACGTCGTTCTCGTTTCGATATCGCGTTACCTCGTCCTCTGTCGTTGCGTACTCCACTCGTCTGTTGAAAATTTTAAGAAAAACAATAAAAAAACAACAACATTAAAAATAATATTTACTCAACTATTAACCGAAAAGTCTCGACCGTTAAAACGTGGAGATACAATTTTTTTTTTCATTCATCAATTCCATTTATTTTGGGTGTTATTATCAACATTTTTTTTTGTCCAACTTCGTCACTTTTTGGTTGGTCCAAATTTATTAAGATTTGGAAAAATATGAAAAATATATTGAGCCGAAAGAAGCAAATGAATTTTCCTATTTATTGAAAAAAGGAAGAAAATCGTTAAGGAATTTCGGTACAGGCGATACAATGTTGCCATGCTAAACCATGTTAAGAACACAAAAAATTTCAAAAAGTTAAGAATTTTATAAAATTTGTTGAACATATTCGTTTAGTGCCAAATTTGACAATACAAATTTTTTCAGATTTTTCTTCTACACAGTTATCGAGTAATTGAAGACTAAAGTTCACGTGTATAAGCATAGCGTCTCCATATATATAGGTATACACTTAGGGCATAAGAGATCTGCTTTAATGCATAATTACTCGATAACTAAGTAGAAAAAAATTTTGAAATAATTTGTCTTTTCGTACTCGATGTTGAAGAACATTATCACCAAATTTCATTAATTTCTTAACATTTTGCCTTTTGTACCGAAACTCTTTAATTTTTTTGTTTTATTTAAATGGAGTCGAGATTTTTATGAAACAAATGGAATTTTACAAGTGCGAAGGAAAAAGAAAATTTTTTGATAAAAACAAAAGAAAAAAAGGATCAAAACGCGAAGTAGCTCAACGTAACTCTGATTACATAGAAAATGGAATGCTCGTTGAAGGATTGAACTAACGAACCTTCTGTCATGAGTGTAGCTCATTTTGGTGCTATCATTGAAGAGTACGCCAACGGAGCGATCGGATAGTTGAAATCCAAGCCCATATTTGTTGGAATAATCGATCCATTTGGTGACGAACAAAGGAGTAATGCGATCGACGAGAATAGGATTGTGTTGTGCGCGTGTGCATTGAATTTCGGCGAGGCAAGATTCGATAGCGCGATGCATCATTATACTGTCAGGTTTTTTATGCTCAGGACAAAGAAATTTGGTCAATCGTTGTCGGAATCTTGGCAATTTGGGTAATTTTTTAAAAAGCCAATTGCTGACTTTTGGCTTTTTGGTTAAAGCGACAGTTTTACTGTGATCCAAATTAGCTTGGCTGGCATTAACGTTGACGGTTTGATTTTGATTTTTCGTCGATAAATTTGGAGCAGGTTGCTCGCACTTACGATCGATATTATCGTTCGACGAAACACCCCGAGAAATAGCAGAGTTTCCGGAAATGCCAATTTGCTGCTGACCCATCGTCGAACTTTGCTCCGCCATGAGAGTATTCGTTATTGGAATTCTGTAGCAACATGTGTGCGACAATTTTGACGGCACGTATTCCATCGTCAGATAAGCGTGCTCCTTCACTCTCTCAAGACTCGGTCGCAGCTCCGGTATTGGCTGCAATAACCAACGTATCAAATCCTGACCGCTACGACTTACTACGCTATCGTCCAATTTCTTGTAACGATTGTTACAAATCCGAGCATAAGTCTCTTTCAATGTTGACGTGTCGAAAGGCGGTTGTCCTGCCAATAACGCATAAAGTATGCATCCCAGAGCCCAAACGTCTGCTTCGTAACTGTATGCTTGTTTGTACAGCACCTCCGGAGCAATGTAATTCGGTGTACCGCAAATTGTCCTGAAAAATTCCAAATTTCGTACATTTTTAATTAAAAATTGTTTTAAATCGAAACGATTGATGAAAATTATGTAAAAAATTATGAATTCGAGCTAACATTTACAAATTTTACGAAAATTCTTTTACCGTTGCATATTTTATGGAGAAAAAAAAATTGATTAATGTTTCTTCGTCAACGTGTTGGGTGGAGGCTAATTTTTAAAGAAAAGTGGACTTGTTCAGACATCTGTCAAACTCTACAAAAATTGTCAGCGATAATAATACTCGAAGGAAGAAAGAAGAGATAAAAAAAACCGAAAGATTCAAAAGTATTTGAGAAAACGAATTTCTCCCACGACCATAAAGAGCGTTTTGTTATTCGTTGAACGATTTTTGTTGCTCAATTTTTTTCAAACAATAAACGGAGTTAGACGAGAAAAGATAATTTACCGAAAAATTCAAAAGTATTTAAAAAAATGAAAACTTTTCGATATTTTTTGAACTTTTTAAAAGAATCTGTCGACGAGTGATCAATAAAATTCGATAAATAAGTTGAAGCCCGTGAAAATTGACTACAAAAGTGTTATTTTTCCCTGTGATATTAAGGAGTTTCGGTACAAAAGGCAAAATGTTAAGAAATTAATGAAATTTGGTGATAATGTTGTTCAACATAAAGTACGAAAAGACAAATTTTTTCAAAATTTTCTTCTACTTAGTTATCGAGTAATTATGCATTAAAGCAGATTTCTTATGCCCAAAGTGTATACCTATATATATGGTAATGCTATGCTTATACACGTGAACTTTATTCTTCAATTACTCGATAACCGTGTAGAAGAAAAATCTGAAAAAATTTGTATTGTCAAATTTGGCACTAAACGAATATGTTGACCAAATTTTATAAAATTCTCAACTTTTTGAAATTTTTTGTGTTCTTAACATGGTTTAGCATAGCAACATTGTATCGCTTGTACCAAAACTCCTTAATGCGTGTATCAATGTTTGCTTACACTCGTCGACGCTGTCCATCCGGTCGTGTTGCCAGGCCAAAGTCCCCGATCTTGACAATCATCCCGTCCGACAGAAACATGTTTCCCGGCTTGAGATCACGGTGCACAACTTTTTGCGAGTGTATGTAAGCGACACCGGTTACCATTTGCCTCATGTAATAGCGAGCTTCCGGTTCCGTGACTTTGCCACGATACTTGAGCACGTGCATGAGGCTCTGTCAAAGGGTTGAATAAATAAATAAATATTAACAATAAAGTGGTGTTATGAAGTGTTTGGACAAAAATATGACGACGAAACTAATAAAACAGTATTTCATCGATGATTTAATCGAGCCAACAATTTTCGTTTTATCGAATTCGAATATTTTTTTCTCAAGGCAGCCAGAAAAGCTTTTGCCAACGGTTTATTTATTTTCGGAAATTATATTTATAATTCTGTAGAGCAATGCAATATATTTTTGGTTCCCGGTATTTATCGATCGTTTCATCGTAGTAGGATAAGAGAGAGAGGAGCGAGGAACACCCCGCGAACACGCGTCTTCGAACGTACGAGAGAAGAAAGGAAAAAAAAAAATAAAAATAATGAAAACAGAGAGAAACAGTCTCACGTGGTGGTGAATCTGGGACACTCTGTTCTGTGTATTGGAAAAAAAAAACCGTGTGACCCGTTTTATCTCGAGTGTCTCGGGAAGAGAATCAAAAGCTTCTATAGACACTTCGCTATTCGTAATATCATAGCTGCGCGCCCGATATCTGTCAGAATTTATCGATTTTCTCGCTTTTACAGTTATTACAATAGCCACGAATTCTATCCAAGTATATATCGTATACGCTGGTAAAGAAAAAAAAGAAAAACTTTTTTCTAAAAGTTTATTTCGAGCCTCGTTGACTCTCGGACCGACGAGTGTGGAATAGCCGCCCCGTTCGTGTGGTGTACGGATTCGAAGGTTAAAGAAATCACACAAAGGAGCTTTGTCCAAGGTCAACCACGATTTATTCAGGTAGAATGAATAGAACCGGAAGGACCCTTCTCTCTTTCTCTTCTACTCTCGCGCTCCCAACCCTCGCTCGAACCACTACGCGCATCTCGAAGACACGAATTATTCAATTAATTCAGTAACCTAATCCAGTATCTTCGCGACCTTTCAATTATTTCAAGAAATTGCACGTTTGTGATACGAAACTTTAACGAAATATCGATTTGTCCAATTTATTTTCGTATTCCCTCAAATCCATCGAAATTACTTTAAAATTCGTGTATTTTCTCTAAAAAAAACAAGATAAATCCTTTCGTTTTGCAATTCAAATAATTCTCGTGATTTCTAACGTTTACGATTTGTAAATATTGATTTTTTTTTTATGTATTCAATTCTGCCTCTATTTTAATTTTTTTTTTTTAATTTTAATTTTAATTAATAAATACAAAATCTCACCTTTCTGGGACAAGGCTCGAGGAGCATATAAACATTAATATTGTCCTCGAAGTAGTGATGCATCTGAACAACGTTGACGTGATTCAGCTCTTTGTGGATCATGATCTCACGAGCAATCTATAGAAAGAACAGAAAAATATACGTGACACATGAACGACATGAGGTTGAGGCACAGATCGTAGAGTTCGTTGCGAAATTCCATAAAGTTCGTTCCTTCTTCTCGTTATTCATTCGAATCATGATTTATTGTTCGAAGAATTTCTCCATTTTTTCGAACGATTGTATTAAAAATTAAAAAAAAATATTAAAAATTGTTTAAGGAGGTTGGCTACATACGACAATATGATAAGAATTTTTAATAAAATTTAGTGATAACATTCTTTAGCATCAAATGCAATGACACAAATTTTTTCAAATTTTTCGTTCACATAGTTGTCGAATAATTGGAGTTCACAATATGCAAAATATATACCTATATATATCAGAATCCTATGCTCACGGATGTAAACTCTAGTGTTAAATTACTCGAAAACTATGTAGAAGAAAAATCTTAAAAACATTTGTATATTCATATTTAATCGAAAAGAATATGCTCACCAAATTTCATTAAATTCTAATCATTTCGAATTTTCCTATGCTTTTAACATGGCAACATTGTTGTGTGTAGCCAACCTCCTTAAATCCGAATTATTTCCTAAATTTTACTTGTTTCATCAGGATAATTTATCGTTATTTTTCTGTCTTTGATTAATTGACGAAAACAAACGAATTTTATTATTCCAGAGGACAACAAATTACTTACCTTTTGTATGTGTATTTTCTGCATACGATTCTTCGGTATGATTTTACAAGCGTATTGGTTACCGTTCGCCACATCGGTCATCAAATAAACTCTCGCGAATCCACCCTGAGAAACAACGAAAAAAAAAAATGAGAGATTGATTAAAATTTTGAAAACGTCTTATCGACGAGAAGCTTGAATGAAAAACGATCGACGTAAACCGTTTCTCGTACACGCCAATGAGATTCAATGGTACCCGATTCTTTTCGTTTTTCGATAGCGAAGAGAACGGTGCATGATAAAGTAGCATCCGATGAATATTTCACAACGAAATTCTCACGAAACGATAAAAAGTTTCGAAAAAAAAAAAAGAAACGAAAAACAAAAAGTTTTGTGCTAAAAAAAATAAATCGCTAAGAATTCGTCGATCCGGTCGAATACCGTTGTTCATAGAAGAACAGATGTATACGCGAGAGCGACGTCGATGCACGTGATACGTAACGGTCTCGTTAACATCGCGTTTGACACCGGCGTTTCGCGAAGCCATTGAAAAGACGGAAATTCCACGTGAACGATGAGCTGAAATTCATCCCTGAAATTCAAGATTCAAGCACAACTTTCGTAGGATTTCGGTTCGAGCCTCTTCCCACGAGATTGTTTGTGATTCGTTATTAAAAAAAAAAAAGTAAAAATAAAAAAAAACTCCGTCAAGTTGCGTGCCAGAGTATGTCAGGATTTTTTTCTCATTCCCAAAAATCTAGTCGATTTTAACGTTTCTCGACAGTCTTTTAAAAGCTTGAGCGTTTCATTTTTTTTTTTAGATTTTCTCGCTCAGTTTTTTTTGGCCTCCCGCTGTCTGGATTGTCAGATAAAAAGTGTAAAAAGAAAATAATTTTTTCATCCCGTTCAGAAAACTCCATAAGTGTCCTATAAAAAAAAAAAAAAATATTACTCGGAGAGTCCTTAAAAAATGGTGTCTTCACTATTTTTTACAGGCGTGTCACGAGCTCGTAAAAAAAAAAGTATATAGATTAAAATCGTGAATTGCAGCGGGAGCGTTTCACGAGTTATTTCTATCGGGATAAGTATGAAATGCAAGAAACGCCTTGACACAAGCGAGATCAATAAAATATCTTGCTCGTGGACCGGCGACCCTAAAAAAAGAAGCATCAAACGATTAACAGCCGAGATATGACGATGCTCCACTTTATCGCTCAATTTCAGGCATTTTTTCTGAACGGACTAGAGTCTCCCTCGAGATTTGTCATCAAATATATATTTTTGCCTCAGCGATAATCTGATTGAAAAAAAAAGAAAAAAACTATTACGATTGAATTATTGGACAGATTTTGACTTTTTTTTTTCTTGGATCCTTTTATCAATAATAGTGTCATAATAATATCTCGTTTTTCCGGTATTAGATCGAAGGGTGTGTCGCGTATATTTCGTCTCGGAACGTATAAAAGTGCGAGTGTCTTTGTTCCAATATAAAAAAATCCCCAACGTAACCTTCGTCCGAATTTTCTCCATTTTTATCTCCCTCTCTCTATTAGTTTTTATCCCCATTCAACAGATTGCTCGAACGCAAAATTCTATCAAGTGGAAAATCATTCGAGTCCCCTTATTTGAATGATACACTCTATTAGCCCGAGAACAATGGATCGTGTTACGAAATTCCTAACTTTGCTATATCATATGCAAACTTTCACGTGTATAGAAAAAAAAAAAAAAAAAAAAAAAAACAAGATTCTTCGTTGCATTTGCAAAGAAAAATAGAAAAATGGGTAAAAATTGAGAATAAATCGACTCTGATTAGCCATAACTTTGCAGTTTTTTTTACACCCAAGTTCTCAGTCGATCTGCTTAGACGAAAGTTCACTTTTCAATATTTAAAAAAATTAAGAAAAAAAAAAACGTTAACACGACGAAGTAAAATTATTCTCGCAACAAGTGACAACTCCTTGAATAAATAACGTTAAAATTCATTCGCGCATACAATTCATATATGCAGGCTTTTTCGCCCACACATAATACTTATTTTCCTCGAGGCCGTTATAGAATTCTCCGTAACTCTTTCTCTCTCTCGTTTTACGATCTAATCGCCTTTCCCTTCTTCTGTGTGTACCATGAGACTCTCGCTCGATTCATTCTCAATCAACCATTCACCGATACCTTAATATTTGCCTTCCGAACCCCGATGCAGCTTCTCACGCGATAAGAACAACAATAATATCCGACTTTTTGTCTTCTCGCATTTTTCGGCCGAGCCTTTGTTCCCGGCCTCGTAAATTGATTCCCGAAAAAAAGTAGCAAGTTTTTGCAAAAAAAAAAATTCGATTTCGAGCCATTAATTTTGCTGCTTTACTTCAAACGATTTATTTCTTATTTATTCTCATAATCGTGAGAGTAATTGCAGTTTTTAGAGCTAACCCTAAAGAAGACCGTGTGACCTTCGCGTTATAAATATTCTGTAGCAAAGACAGTGAAAAAAAAAAAAGAAAAAAATAAAGCTTCGTCATCGCTCTTAGATACACGAACGTAAAAGTAAACTTCGGAGGATTTATGATTCATCTCTTGTCTCACGTTTCCCGGCCTCATTTCGAACAACGATTTTCGTTGGAATATGAAGATTCGGTAGAAACGAAAGTTCCTATGATTCGAAGAATCGAATAATTGTTCAACAGGCGATAAACAGTCGGTAATTCGAAAAAAAAAAAAAAACATAGAATCGATCAACGATTGAAATAGAGAATTTGAAGGAATACGAGATGAAAGCCTCCAAAGTAACGTTTAATCAGGTCAGTTGTACATAGGACGTTTCAGGCAGTGTTTCGTCTCTCGCAGAAACTTTGACAAGCTCCTACTAATTAGTGTCTTTCTATCGATGTAATCAACTTCGAGTATAACAAAGTTCTTTGTACGAATGACCCAGTTTATCAAATGCAAATGAAACTTGAATATCATATTATTCGAAATTCAATATTGAGAATACTTCTGAATAACATGAGTTTCGAATCTATAGAAAATTTATTGAAACAAAAAAATGACAAATCATGACACGACAAGGAATCACAATGAAATTATTTTATTCGCCTCTTTTTTGTTTTGTTTTGTTTTATTATTTTTGTCAATATATCACTTTATAATATTTCACTACAGCGATATACGTTATTGCGAATGAACCCAACCCCGAAAAAACAGATCACAGGTCCCAAACAAGCGAATAAACAAACACGCGAACAAACGACCCAAACCGAAATCAAAAGAACAAGGAGTCAAGCGAACCAAATCCCAAAAGCGAATAAAAAACCCGAACCCTCGAACAAGCAAAAAAAAAAGAACCCAATTGCAAAAAAATTAATGAAAAACCTCAAACCCAAACCCAAACAAGCAAACAAACGAACAAGACTCACAACATACGCACACGGAACATTGAGCATCAATAAATCCCTGATACGGTATTTCGTCTGCGTGATTTTTCGTTGTGTGATTTTTTTATCGCGTTTATATATACACGTGTGATTTGTTGTCATGTTATATTTTGTCTGTGATATTTTGTCACATATTACGCGACGATTAACCGTCCAAAATGTTCGAGCCAATTATCAACGCAGGAATCTTGAATAAAAAAAAATCAATATTATTGTTATTATTGTGAGAGTAACCGGAGAGGCTAAAGACCGGTTGAGTGAACGCGAACGATACGAGTTTACAAATATTGCTCCTCGAGTATTATAAAACGAGTGTCAGCTGTTATTCCCGAGCCCGAGAGAGTCCATAGTCTCAAATTCTCGTTACAATATATTTCTATATATATACACGAATAAAACCGTGCGATGCTGTTTCGTTATAATTTGTCTTTTTATTCTCGCAAAACCCGTTGTCCCGATTACGTTGAACGTAGCCTGAAAAAAAATGCTCAGAGAAGAAGTCGTTCGCTGACTAATCGCTGTGAAATTTCAAAAAAAAGTCTCCAGCTTCGAAGCTTTTTTTTTTCTAAATACACTCCCGCTCAAAAGTATGGGTTCACCCATCGAAATTTTCAGCCTCGGTATAAGTTCCATATCTCAGTGGAAAAAGGTCGTAAGAGGATTTAATAAGCGCCGTTTTAAAGGGGACAGTTTTAGCTTCACTTTGCCTATTTTGGATAATTTTTTACAATTTTTTTTATAGTCTCCACACACTTTTGAACAGGGCAGTTTTTCGACGATTTTTTGAGCTTCGGAGATGGGCTGCCCATCCACTAGAAATTTTTGCTTACAATTTTATTTATAATAGTTTCAAAGGGGATATCAAACGCTGCATTTTCGTTTTTGAAAAAGTATCGTGCGATTTTTTTTCGCAAAAATATTTTCATTTTTGATGAAAATTGAGAGTTTTATTAAATTCGGCGTATCTTGAAAACGGCAGGAGATTGAAGAAAATATCAGGAGGGTGGAAAGTTGTATGACATTATGATGGACCTGGTAGAATTATTTCAGAATTTTTTTTCAACATTTTTTTTTCTCCTACTTTTGGAGTAAAAATTATTTTAATTTTCTCATGAAAATTTTTTTTTAGAGGGGCGAGGCATTTTTTTTATTGGTTTTATCACCATCTTCACGACATTTTAATTGAAAATTAAATCCCTTACCTTTTTTTATACGTTTTTTTTCGTAAAAAAAAAAAAAAAACCGTCTTTGGCTCTGAGGACCGCGTCACAACAGGACATTGTCGCAACAGGACATTGATGCAACAGGACAACGATCCGAAACACAGCTCTGGTCTTTGTCGAGGTTATTTGGAGACGAAGGAAAAAAAGGGCATCCTCGTTAATATGATTTGGCCACCACAATCTCCCGATCTGAATCGGATCGAGCTTTTAGGGAAGAAACTTGATCGAAAAGTCAGAGAGGTCTGCCCTTCGTCTGCTGGCGATTTGTGGCACAAACTGCAACATGCATGGGCGAGTCTGGAGGCAGCCCAAATCAATAAATTGATTGCGAGAATGCCACGAATCGTCAAGGCGGTCCTCAGAGCCAAAGACGGTTTTTTTTTTTTTTTTTTACGAAAAAAAACGTATAAAAAAAGGTAAGGGATTTAATTTTCAATTAAAATGTCGTGAAGATGGTGATAAAACCAATAAAAAAAATGCCTCGCCCCTCTAAAAAAAAATTTTCATGAGAAAATTAAAATAATTTTTACTCCAAAAGTAGGAGAAAAAAAAATGTCGGAAAAAAATTCTGAAATAATTCTACCAGGTCCATCATAATGTCATGCAACTTTCCACCCTCATTATATTTTCTCCAATCTCCCGCCGTTTTCAAGATACGCCGAATTTAATAAAACTCTCAATTTTCATCAAAAATGAAAATATTTTTGCGAAAAAAAATCGCACGATACTTTTTTAAAAACGAAAATGCAGCGTTTGATATCCCCTTTGAAACTATGATGAATAAAATTGTACGCAAAAATTTCTAGTGGATGGGCAGCCCATCTCCGAAGCTCAAAAAATCGTCGAAAAACTGCCCTGTTCGAAAGCGTGTGGAGACTATAAAAAAAATTGTAAAAAATTATCCAAAATAGGCAAAGTGAAGGTTAAACTGTCCCCTTTAAAACGGCGCTTATTAAATCCTCTTACGACCTTTTTCCACTGAGATATGGAACTTATACCGAGGCTCAAAATTTCGATGGGTGAACCCATACTTTTGAGTGGGAGTGTATATTTTTATCTGTCATTTCGAAAGTTCATATAAAATATGCATCGTTTCACCAGCTTTCCCTCAATCTAATAGCATTTATGATCGAATTACACTTCATTAGCTGGGCATATATAAATATTCTCAAAAGTTTCATCATTATTTCGATATTCTGTCAATCGTTGCAAAAATAAGATCGAAAAAAGATTCGTCTCTGTCTATCGATATGACGATGAAAAAATAATAATTTTAATCATTTTTCTCCACACCTACGCGATTCGAAAAATATTCCCGCGAAACAGCCGCACCTAAGCAAGTGCGGCCTTTCGTATGACGAAATACGCACAGTTAGCAACACGTTATTCCCCACATTTCGTATGCAATTACATTTTCTATTTTTCACTGTAAAAAAAAAATAAAAATAAAAATAAAAGAAGAAAAAGAAGATAAAAAAAAAAAAAGTACATTTCCGCTCGAGTCGTACCTGTATTTCATATCGTGTTTATATAAATACGTGTATATTTATATGGAGCTAGCGCATATACACGTGTGAAATCCTGTTATGCCCAGGGAGAATCTGCGAACTGGCTCCTCGAGTGAAAGAACGATAAACGTATAGAGAAGGAAAGAGAGAAAGAGAGAAACCTTGACGCGCCGGTTTGTTCAGCTACCTTCATGAAATCTGTTCGTTTTTTTTTCTCTCTTTTTTTTTTTTTATCGTTCTCTTCGCCTGTTGCCTCCACGCCTCTTAACCGTGAGAGCGAGGTGCATTTTCCCTGCCACTATATCTACATAGAGTCACGTTACATATATGTGCTCGTACGTATATGAATATATATACGATTTTAAAAACCCGATTTACAGTTTAAAACGACTATCGGACAAATTCCAACTTCGAAAGACACGAGCTTTTTCTCTCTTCGCGAAAACTATTCGAGTTTTGACGCAATTTTAAATATTCCTATTTGAAAGAAAAAAAAATTGCTTAAAATACATGGTCAATTGTATCATACGTTGAAACATATTTTTTAAAGTTTTTGTGTGCAAATTATACGTTTTCGCATTTATATGCGTGCACTGGGAATTCATAAATTTACGTAGGACCGTGCAACCGGAGCGTAACACTCGCCACGATGTTTTTCTTTTCGAAGCTAGCGAAGAACGACGACGACGACGATGACTTTTTTCCCCTTGGTCGAGTAGAAGCATTTGCGTGTATAAATCGTTCTTTCGACCAATTAAACATTCTTCGGAAGCCTTTTGTCACCGCAAAAGTGCAAATTACGATAAGACACGTGTGGGAAAAAAAAAAAACAAAGAAGACCGCGTCATCCGGGAATTCAGGGCTATCGGAATATCTCGTTGGTAAAACTTTTTATTTTATCGAAGCGAGAATCAATCGGTTAATGAAAAAAAGCTTTGAAATTAGTGCCGAACATGGCGAAAGATTTTTTTGTATATTTACAAAAATAAAACAAACGATGACAATTGAGGGGTACAAACGTTCTAGGATTTTGAAAAAAATCGATATTTTTTTTTTCTACTGCTCGAACAATACTTTGGGCGGGTCATAAAAACAATATCCATCGGTCCCATCGTCGAAATACTATAATACTATAATTATATGTATACAAGAACTTGAAAAAAAAACTTTAAACGCGTTTTCGTTGAACTAACAGTTTTTCAAACTGGGCGAAAACGCTGCTCGAAAACAGTTCGATGAATTGCTATGAATTTTTGACTGTCGCATCACGATCACATTATCCAAAGAAGTACATAGCCGTTTTTTGATTCAATTTTAACTTTTCATTTTTTAATAAACAATTTACTGCAATTTTTTTTTAAACTTGTGCCATTTTCGCAAAATTTGATGTAAAAAAAAAAAATCCTCATGCACTTCTCTAGCCAAAGACGTATAGATTGAGAAAAAGTATTTTTTTTTCAATCCAAGCTCTTATATCTTTGGAGTTACACGTCCGCCCGTGGAGGCATCGAAAATGCAATAAAATTTTTTTTTTACCTACTTCAATTCGTGTCTAAGGAGGTTGGCTACACACAACAATGTTGCCATGTTAAAAGCATAGGAAAATTCGAAATGATTAGAATTTAATGAAATTTTTTGAGCATATTCTTTTGGATTAAATATGAATATACAAATGTTTTTAAGATTTTTCTTCTACATAGTTTTCGAGTAATTTAACACTAGAGTTTACATCCGTAAGCATAGGATTCTGATATATATAGGTATATCTTTTGCATATTGTAAACTCCAATTATTCGACAACTATGTAGAGGAAAAATTTGAAAAAATTTGTGTCATTGCATTTGATGCTAAAGAATGTTATCACTAAATTTTATTAAATTCTTATCATATTCTCGTATGTAGCCATCCTCCTTAATAAACCCTAAAAAAAAACAATCCGATCCCTTTTTCAATATTCTAAAAAAATAAAAATGATGAAATTTAGGCTTTTTCGCTGACTCCAGAGTGGTGTTACAGCTTTAATCGATTCGATTGATCAAGTGCGTGATTAATTTGAGCAAAAATTACGATAATTTTGTAATTATCGTTAGAAATGATCATTTATCGTTTTTTTTTCTTTTTTAACTGCGACTGACGTTTTTCCATTGTTTCGAAATAGCAAAGTTATGGAATATTCGTTAGGGGCTAACTTTCGTTAAAGAATGTACGGGAAATACAGTCGGAGAGATAATGATGGCTCGTGGCCTCGTAGTTTTCGTCTGGATCGAGGAATGGATATGTAAATATCTATATCCATAAGTGGAAGTTAAATGTACGGTAAACCCGTTGGTTTCCGTGGTATTCCGGTGTATAAAGAAGCGAGGTGAATTGACAAAAGCGGAAACGTTTGGTAAGACACGTGATATGTGTGTTTATGCGTCAATAATAGAGTGTGTAAAACGAGAATTGTGTTTATAAATCGACGTTCAACACAACCGTTGACACCTGTATGTTCCGTACGAAAGGAGAGAATGAAAATAGTAAGCTGAAAAGGAGAGAGCGAGAGAGCTACCGACCGGGAAGAAAACAATGATGGAGCGAGAATATCGACGAGGGAAAGAAGAAAAAAGAGAGGGGAGAAACGAAACATACAAGGGAATGGGGAGGAAACAGCCAGACGTCGGGCGCCGGTCAACATTCACGAATATAATACAAGAGGCAGCTTTTGCCACGTATCATTGCTCGATGAAGTAACGGAATTTAATATTTAAAGCGTCGACAAAATCACAAGGAAATTTCAATGAGATTGTTTTTTTTATTTATTTTCATTCGTTTATCGATCAAAATATTCGTAAATTCGTTTCAAATTTCTGTGAGCTTGTTCAATTCTGTATTTATAAATATTTTATTCTCGCGTTTCGTGTTTTAAGGAGTTTCGGTACAGGCGATACAATGTTGCCATGCTAAACCATGTTAAAAACACAAAAAATTTCAAAAAGTTGAGAATTTTATAAAATTTGTTGAATATATTCTTTAGTGACAAATTTGAGAATACAAATTTTTTCAGATTTTTCTTCTACGCAGTTATCGAGTAATTGAAGACTAAAGTTCACGTGTATAAGCATAGCGTTTCCATATATATAGGTATACACTTCGGGCACAAGAAATCTGCTTTAATGCATAATTACTCGATAACTAAGTAGAAGAAAATTTTGAAAAAAATTGTGTTTTCGTACTTGATGTTGAAGAACATTATCACCAAATTTCATTAATTTTTTAACATTTTGCCTTTTGTACCGAAACTCCTTAAAATCTTTTTTTTCTCTATGAATACATTTCTATGAAAAATGGAGAGATTTTTGCTCAGGTGCAGATGGCTCCTGACGTAAAACGTACGCGAACAGTACACCAGTCTCTCTGGAATGTTTTGACCTGCACGCCAATGTACACTGTGTCAAGAGCCTGCATGCGTTCCAGAATACTGCACTCTATGAGTCTCTCTCTCTCTCTCTATCTCTCTTTCTTTCATTCCCTTTTCGCTGAATAGAAAAATCCACCGGATCTCCCTCTGGCTGAACCAACAGAGCGAGGTCGCCTCTTTTCTTTGTGCATTGCGCAAACGCCATTTTTCCCTCGTTCCGCGGTATTTGATTTTTCATCGGTTTTTTTTTTATACATAAACTCGTGATTATTTCGAGAATACGAAATTACCGTCGAAACCAAGAATTTCGAGTGCAGTTCAATAATCTCTATCGAATTCAATCCCCAAAACACTTTTATCCGCTCAAAAAACAATAACGTATTTTTTTTTGCTTGCGATAAGAAATCAATGATTTTTCATTAAATCCATTTTCGAAGGATTTTTTTTTCATCGCGACTTTGACTCATCTCTACGCCTTTTTATTCTTTCATCACTCTTCTCATATCGTGGGAACGCTCCGAGAAGCCCCCGACTGCTTTTTTTTTTCTTCTTTCTTTCTTCCTTTTTTTCTTCAAGACACCGAGATTTCCGTCCCGAATATACATGTATATATGTATCGCTATGCTACCTGCAAGATCTGAAGGGACAGATGTGTGACTTTCTCTCCTTCTACAAACGCTATATGGATCCCTTCACCTACAAAAAAAAAATCCTTGTGACTCGTAATCCTCGATTCCTTTGGCTTTTTCTTCTCTCGAGTCTTTCAGCGTCCTGACAGCCAAAATATGCCTAGCTCATCGTTCGAAAAAAAAAATAATCATAATAATTCTGCTTTCCTTTAGATTTCTCGATTTAAATTAGAATTTTAATATTTGATTTTCATTAAAGTTTACTGTTTTACAGGACCAGGATTACGATGTTGAGAGAGAATATCATTTTATGGTTATAACCTGATAGAAAAAAATGCTGCTGAACTCTTATTGAATCGTGACGTAATTAAAACGAGGGGATTTAAAATTCGTAATTTTTTTTTTAAATCAATTTAATTTATGATTTAATTTTTTATTGGGAACATCGAGCACAGTTGTGTCGAGTCTCTGTAATGTGAGTAAGAATGTTTCTCGTCTATGTAGAAGTATTATTTAACCGATGCTCATATATCGTTGACCCTCCGCTTGTCTAGTGACGCGAGGTTCGACCTTCGCATGGCCGGAGTGAGCCAAGATTTGTAAATTTTCTGAAATTAGTCTGTCTGGCTCTTTGGGTCTCTTCAATTACGAGGAACGTTTAGAAGAGATGTTTCTTGGCGTTTGTATGATAGAAAGAAGAAAAAAAAATGGATTCTATTAATTCTATTAGTTTCATAAATTTGTATTATTCATTGATGAATCGTTCAGATTTTTACTTGAGATTTCAATAAAATGGATGAGGCATTTGTGGCGAAAAAATATTATTTTATAAATTCTTTTTCTTCATTTAAAAAAATTTGTAAAAAAAAATGAAGAAAGCTACTTTCCTTCAGCACGAATAACAAAATAATATAGAAAAAACCGAGCGAAAAGTCACAGAGAAAATAAGCTCGTTGCCGACCACGACTTTATATACGTATTTAAGAATAAATTATAGCGAGATCGAAGCAAATGGCACATAAACGAGGCGAATATTTTCAATTTGCTGACTCGTTAGGTCGCGTACACTTGTCTCATGGCGAAAGTAGCACGCATAGCACACGACGAAGAAAATATAAAATAAGCAGATCGAAATGGAGAACGCGTAGGAAGATTTTCCTGGCTCGAAGTACGAGAGCGGCAAAAGTTCTAAAAATAAATGCTCGCGAGATGTTGAGAAGGAGAAGACCGAAAAAGAAATAATCTCAATGGATGTGTATACTTTTGGTCGACAAAAACATACGCTATTGCGGGTGGTCTGAATCCATATTAGAGAAAATGTTTTCGTAGTACACGAATGCGTGAAGCAAAGTGTGTTTATCAATATGCGAGGCTTCAGGCATTTTACGTTCATTCATGAAGCGTTCGAGCATCTCCGGTTTAAAGGTTAAAAACGTACGAAACGTCGTGCTACCAATTCCCGTAACCTTTGATTCAGGAGGGAATTTCGAGACGGAAAGTGTAGGAATGTTTTTCAATCAGGATCTCCGTTGATGAATTATTGACTGAGCGAAGTTGGAGACACTAATGCTCTCTTTGACCCCGTATACCGCGGCAACCGTTGCAGATACGACAAAAGTGCAAGAGACCAATTGTGTAGAGCATCGAATTGCCTACAAAAAAAGTCCTGACCGGCATTTTCGTATCTACAACAGTTCATTCTCGAGAGCGCATCGAAGGATCAATGACCGAGTTGGAGAACGCACGATCTTCTATCGCGCACAGCGTCGAAACCAATGAAGATAGAGTAAAAATGCATGAAACCAATCTAGTAGAGAACAAAATTTCCTATAGAAAAGTCTCCATCGGCATTTCTGTATCTCCGGTAGTTTATTCTTAAAAGCGTATCAAAGTTCGAACGACGAAATTGAATAACGCCCATTCTGCTACCTTCCGTAGCATCAAAACCGTTGGAGTTAGAGCAAAAATGTATAGGACCAATTGTGTAGAGCACAAAATTTCCTGCAAAAAAGGTCCCGACCTTCGGTAGTTTGGTACCGAGAGCGCATCAAAACACAAACGTCAGATTCACGCGCGGAAACGAGAAAACCAATATGTCCAGAGTCTGCATCCATATCGTTTGCTACAAAAGTCAGCCACTTGAATCTCAATTTCAGTCACGCATAGAAAGAAAAAAAAAACAATAAAGTAACGCACCTTTCCAAGGAATTGTCCTTTGTGATAAGCGTTGCCTTGCACCGGATCAACAACGTAATCAGTTTCCTGTTCAACGGAGTTATTGGTCCAGGACGACGAGGTGGCAATACCGTTGACGAGATTGGAAGTTCTCGTTAGTGTCGATGATGTTTGGGAGGTTGTCGTTGTCGCGGAACAGGCGCAGGTACCAAGTAAATGATTGCATCTAGCGTTGGCATTATTGCTGTTGTTGTTATTATTATTAATATTAATATTATTGTAACCGGAAGCGATGAGATTGTTTCTAAAGGCATTGGCGACATTGTTCGGTGAATTTTCAACTTCCGGTAGAGCGACGATTCTCAAGGGAGTCTTTGAGAAGGAGGAAGAGCTCGTGGAACCGCCGCCGTTAGCATGACAGATTCGTTCCAAGCTGTTTTTCGTTTGAATCGAACAATTTTTTGTTTCACCGGGTGACGAATTGGTAGAATAAAGTGTAATCGGTACAAAAGTTGTTTCTTCGTTGTTTTCATTGGGCGTTGAAAAATCTTTGAAATTTTCGAGACTGGCAGCATCGCCAACGGTCGTTGTTGCGGCGCTGGTAGCGCACGATGATCCAGTCAGTGGCAACTGGCCAAGGGAGGCGTGCAAAGACTTAATAACGCGAGAACTACGATTTTTTCGTATAGCTTTTGGGGCTGTAAAGCTCGACGATGATTTCAACGAATTAGCGAAACCAACGGTTGTTAAACCTCTTGATAAATCATGACCCGACGAGAGAACGTAAGAGGGCGAGGATTTAACGGTACTCCGTAGCTGCGTCTCAGACATCTTTGGATTCTCCGATGATTTTTTATTCTTTTTCGATACAATCGATGCTCCTATGTGCTGCTGCGAGGGCGAGGAGGACAGTCGACCCGTGGAAACAACGGCCAATGGTAAAACGGTGGAGGAACGCGTACTCGTGTAATGCGACGAGAATTCTCGATTCGTACGGGCATTTTGTGTTTTATGATTATCGTGATGAATGTTGTTGTTGAGAGAGGGCGCTGACGCGTATGCGTTACCGTATCGTGGCACTGACGTTAAATGTTTTTCCTTTCGTGAACAATTATCATTATTTTTATAACGCGATTCCATTGGAACCACGTTAGTACCACGAATCGCCGCAACGGATATCGTGGATTGTTGTGACTTTAGAGTTCCCTGAGAATCTATATTTTCTCGTCTCAATTTATCGAAATTTCGTTCCTCATTGTTGTTGACGTTGTTCCTCGACAGGGACGAATCTACGCAGGAAGATTGAAGCTTCAATTTCGCTGCTGAACGTGACGCATTTTTCGATATCAAGAGGGCGCTGCAATCGCTGTTCTTCGTCAACGTCGAGGTTGCCACGAAACCTGTAGCTTGGTGCTGCTGGTGCGCTAATGTTTTAGATTCGAAAGATGTATTTCTCAATATTGATTTTGTATTATCGTCGATTATTATCGAACTGTTGCGATTAGTAGTTCTCGGACTCGCCGTGCTTCTTCTCCTTCGACATCTCGTCGTCGGCGTAACAGCTTTCTTTTTCGCCAAATTTTCTATCGACGAGCTCGTTACTTTGCTGGTAAAACCACCGGATCCAGCGATCTTCCTCGCGAGACCTAAATTTTTATCAGAATCTTCGAACTCGTCCTCATTTTCTTCGTTGCTCGACGCCGTTTTATGCTTTTCTACCATTTTTTCATATTTCCTCGTCTCGTCGTGAGTCTCCGGTCTCTCGAGTATCAGTATCAGAGACGATGACGAATTCGTCGAGTCGTTTTGTCGAGGACGATCGTAACAAAACGAGGATGTTGAACTCGAGGAAGACGACGATGACGATGTGCAAGAAGCTGACAGATTTGTCGCCGCGTCGATCGGTCGAGACGCCATTTTATAATGATTTATCTGTTTCGATGAATTTTCCGAATGCAAATTTCGTTTTTTTTTACGTCCAATGATTCTGTCGGTTTCGGTACGCGGCTCCTCCCCGTCCCCAATCGCTATCGACGAATCAACGATCTCGATACCGCACGTGGTTGTCGCGTCGCAGGGCATTTTCGGTATATTTTTTTTATTTATTTTTTTAAATTATTTTTGTAAACGAGAATCACACGAACGTTGGTGAAAATATTGATTTTTAGAAATTTCTTATCAGCGTGATTTTCATTAAATCCTCTCGTTGTTTATGTACAATTCTCGTGATCGAATCGTTCCTCGTTAATTTACTTGTAAACAGAAAAACGGCGATGTTTTTTCCTCGCCCCTGAGTGCGTGCGCGCGTGTATATATAAATATGGCGGCGAAGAGAAGGGGCAGAGGGCTCCGTCAACAATGTACGTCACGAGTCAGAGAGTGACTAGACTGGTGAGATTCGAAAATACACACCTCGAGTACATAATGAGTTACGAGGATAGAGGATCGAGACACGAGGCAATGATTTTCCTGTGGCTCTCCCCATCTTGACAGTCGTTGGAAAATTCTATTTTTCTTTGTCTCGTTATTGTTCGTTTTTTTTTCTTCTTCTTTTTCCTCGTATTCTCTCAACGATTCTCACGTTATCATCGTATGTTTTTGCTCTCTCGATTCTCTTTTTTTTTTCACTGTTCTACCCCGCTCGCACGAGAGTTATCGTGGCTCGAGACGTTGAGAGAACACGTTGCCCTTGGCAACCAGAGATTCTCGTTCAATTCCGTCTCACATTTAACGTCAATCGTATTTTTTGTTTCGTTTGTGTTTTTATTCACGTGATCAATGATACAATTCGAAGTACAAGAAAAAATTGATAAGGCAACAGATCCGATGACGAATTTTTTGCTACTAAATTCATAGGTCTTGGAAGATTCTGTCCGAACGCACACAATTTCGCTGAATGCTCTTTGACATTTGATTTTTGTTGTTTCGAATCTTGCACCTGCGACATCTGTCGACTATTCTTCCTCCTCTCCGAGCGTGCTACCTTTTTCGTAAAAAAGGCAAAAAAAAAAAAAAAATTCTGCACTCTCGATCAACCACGATTGGCAATGCACAACCAACGGTTTCCTTATTTACGTCCTTGTAGGAGTTTTTTCACAGGGAGAGGGGAGAAGGGGGAGTTATTCGTTGAAATTACGGCGACTGTTGCAATCCTGTCTTTCCGAGAGAACATCGAACCACGTGGGGGCGTGAGAACTCGATATGTATTTACACATATATATTTTCACAAACGTAATAAAGAAAAATTCTTATTTTTTCGTATTTCCTTATCCCGAGAATATGAGTCTCCTAAAGAGTATCAACAATCGTTGCACCTGTAGTAACTTTTACATTCGAAATAAACTGTAAACTCAATATTCTTGTGCCGCGGGAGACTTATTTTTTGTCTCATCTTTCAATCGAGCGTCCAAATTTTGAGCTTCTAATCGCGACACTCTCACTAAAGCTTTTGCGAAATAAACATTCGTGTATCACTAGAATATTCGAAACTTTGCAAGTCTCGAAAGGAATTAAGAGGATTCGTAAAAAAAAAAGGGGGAACAAAGGGGCAGAGATACTGGAAAAGAAGAAAAAAAAATGTAAAAATTGTCTGTTAAATGAAGAACACGAAATATTAGTTTTACGCTCCTGCCTGGTGCACCAGCAGCGAGTGTACTACTGATCAAGAGACAAACTCTCGGTCTCTCTTGGGCTACTCCCTCTCTCGGTCCTCTCGTAGCTTTGCCCCTCACATATAAAAGCTACTGCTCCTCCTGCGCCACCTATCTACCGTTCGTACACCTCCAAAGAACATTCTCAACCATAAGACCCTAACAGACATAATTTCTCTCGTAATATCGCGCGAGTTAGGTCCTTTCGGTGCGTAACAAATCACTCAACAGGACATATATCTTTATATACAGGAATAAATATATGTGGAACACATGCAGGCAGGTTGAATAGTACCAGCTCTCAGCGGGGCTTGCGCCGAACGAGATCCCCATTCGCGCTCTTGCATTTTTCCTTACTTTCTGTCCTCTCTCGTTCATCGGCCACTGCGACTACGGTTTATTCTTCTTCTTCTTCTTCTTCTCTTTCTCCGCAAAACCAGTATAATCGTGAGTTCACAGGGCCGTACATAAATATATTAAAAACCCGAAAAAAATAGTACGAAAAAAAAATATTCGGCTCGACGAAACGGTTATCGATCTGTTGATGTTATCATATTTTATTATTGTTATTTGGTAATAAAATTGGCGAAAAAAAAAGTGGCAACATTTCGTTATTTGCAAACACGAAAATTTCAGATTCGAAGCGAGTCGGTATCGATATCGTAACTGCGAGGAGGGAAGGGACATCGACATAGTAAAACTGTCCGACAGAATCAAGATTTAAATTTAGCGTTGAAAGAGATTCTGCTTTCGAACCAAATGTAAAAAAATTGGGTTAAATCGTTCTATAATAAATGATTCTGAAAAAAAAAATTGAGACTCGAATGGGAAGTAAAAATGACAGGCTCGAAAGGGATGTAAATTCAGTGTGGAAAGGGGCTTCAACTTTGAACGAAACGTGGGGCTAAAATTAAATTGCAATATTCTAAATATATATGTACAAAGAAAGTTCAAGACCGTCAGCTGAAGGGAAATGCTAATTTTAGGCACAAAAGCGGATCCTAAATTTGGTCTAACTGGAGGGTAAACAAAGACAATTGTCATGAATGGTTTTTATTTTTATTTTAAAGAATGTCGATGACGTCCGTAATGAGATTTCGATGTCGGTGAGACGGCGGAGCAACTGTTTGTCGTTACTGTCAACGTGAGAACAATCGTCACCATTTTGAATATTATTACGCCCCTGTTGAACACTTTGCTTCAACTTCAATATGTCCTCTCTGTTATGTCCGCAACCGTGGCTAGCGAGAGCGCTTCTTCATTTCTCTCTCTCGCTCTTTCCCTTCATTTCATTCGTGTCACTCTATCCTACTCTGCCCCTGGTCCCCTCGTTCGTGCGTTATTCCATGTGATGCCGTCCATGCCGTGCCATCGTATTTCGAGAGAAAGAGAACAAGTGGGGGAAAGAGGAGAGACCTCTAGCAATTCCTACGAGGTCTCTCTGTTTCGCGGCAACGTATCGTCGTCGTCGTCGTCGTCGTCATGTGCTCTCCCCCGGTCATTCACACAAGGTGCACCAACTCCTTCGGAGAACCGAACGTGTCTCTCTTGAAATAGTTGTGTAGGGACGCAGGGTTGCCACTTGGCGAAAATTTATTTTTCTTAACATACGCCAGCAAAATTTCATAAATTTCTTAACAATTTTTTAGGCATGCGCAGTGTGCGATGCATTTGGACAAACAGGATTTATTGTAGACGAAAAAAAAGAATTCAGTCACACACTAAATTTGTCAGCAATACGAAATTTCAGGGGGGTGCGCGATATCATCGGCGTTTACCGGCGTTTTTCTACCTACCCGTACATCCTGCGACATCTCCAGGATATTTCATGGTACCACTAACTAGATCACAGAAATTGTCGGATTCGAATAACAAAATTCGAAATATTTGTCTGCTGAGTGATAATAAGCGAAAATAAATTTTTTTTTTTCAATTGAACGTAATTTTAACTTCAATAAATGAATTAAAGTTCTTCTGTAAGAACGACGTAATGAAAAAGCAATTAGGCTATGGAAAATATGCATAATATTTTATAATTTGAAAAAAATTGGCTGATATTGCACGAAATGATTTTATCATATTTTTCGAATGATCCGACAAACCTTTTGTTCATAAAATTTGTAACCGACAAACGTTTACGCTTCGATTAGGCTTTTGGAAATTTACGATATCTCAAAATTAAAAAAAAATCGTCCAACTTCACACAGAATATTGTTTTTTTAATTTTCTCAATTAACTGATTGCCGACAGTCGTCGATTTTGATCCGACAATCACCACCGAAGCCCGACAAACAATTTACATTTCGAAAAAGTAAGAAATTCAAAATCATACGGCCAAGTTCACAGAGGTCGTGGTGAGGTGGTCGTCCAATACTTCCATTGTGGCTGGTTCCATCTATGTTCTCTGGTATAATTCAGCATCAGCAATTTAGAGGTTAAGAACTTTAAAAATCGCAGTACACTACTTTTATTATATTGTTTACGCAAAGTGTTTGTTAGGTTTCTTAAATAAATAATGACGGACGTGCGCGATATTTTGGACATTGAAGCCCCAAGTGCAACGGAATTGACGAAGGAGTCTATATTAGGCAATGATAAGAAAAACAAGCGTCGTTATGATTACAAAGTGCCGAAACGTCCTGAGGGTATGCACCGCGAAGTGTTTGCATTATTATGCAAAGACAATAATGATGTGCCACCGATTTACCCGACTGACACGGGAACCGGTTACAAACAGGTACGTGCCAAATTAGGCATGAAAAAAGTGCGACCATGGAAATGGACACCGTTCACTAATCCAGCTAGAACAGACGGCGCAGTCTTTCATCATTGGCGCAGAGTGACCGATGCTGGCAAAGAATATCCTTTCGCTAAGTTCAACAAAAAAGTTTCGATTCCCAGTTATACCAATGCAGAATACGTACAATATTTAGTCAAAAGCAATTGGACTCGCGCCGAAACGGATCATCTTTTTGAATTGTGCAGAAGGTTCGATCTCAGATTCATTATTATTAACGATCGATGGGATCGTGCCAAATTTCCAGAAAGATCGGTAGAAGAACTCAAAGAAAGGTAAATAAATTTCTCCTGACAAACCGTTGGATTTCTAAAAATAAATTTTTATTTAGTTTTCGGGTCAGAAGTTTTGTAATAAAAATTTGTTAGCTCATCGAATTTGATAAATGAAACGAATTAGAAATTCTTCTTATCAGAGAATAATCGATACAATTTTTTTTTTTGCAGATATTATCAAGTCTGCGGAGCTCTTACCAGGGCAAAATCTCACTCTGAGAAGATTTACTCGTTCGATGCTGATCATGAGAAGCGTAGGAAAGAACAGCTGAAAAAACTTTTTACACGAACGCCGGAACAAGTAGAAGAAGAACAAACGCTGCTCGCCGAATTGAGAAAAATAGAGCAGAGAAAGAAGGAGAGAGATAGAAAAACTCAGGATCTACAAAAATTAATAACCGCTGCGGATCACCAAGCAGATCCGAGAAAGAGCGAAAGAAAGTCGTCTAAAAAGAACAGTAGTTCGTCGAGAAATAGACCCAACAAATCAGATTCTTCTCACGTAAGTTGAAAAGATTTTATTGCGGTTTAATCTTTGCGGCAACAATTTGTGCATTTTTCATTTAGTCACATTTTTTCCAAGCGGCTTATGAATTTTTTTAAGCATCTCTATGCTAGAGAATACAGGTTGTTGTAATTGGAATTAATTTCAACTGAATATCATCTTTGTGATTAAAATAATGAGAGAAACGATTTCATATTTTGTTTGTAACTTTTCTTTGTCTCCTTAAATGTTTTTTCTCTCTTCCTTTACTTTACCGCTTGCAGACAAATAGCTCAATTTCCATTGGTCTTGTTGTTCAGACCGTTAAATTACAGGTCGTTGAGACGGCGGGCATCAAATTTCCGGATTTGAAAAACAGCGGTGCGACACTCAGATCGCAGAGAATAAAACTACCGAGCAGTTTGGGCCAGAAAAAAATGAAGGGTATCGAGCAGATGTTGAACGAGTTGCAGATCGGTACGAATGAAACAAAACGCGTTTTCTCAATAATTTTCTACTCGATTACTCCAATCTGAAATCGTAAAGAATTAGCTCTAACAAAATTTAGGTTTTTTTCCTCTATTTCTTGTTACTTGTGTTACAGAATTAAATCCACCGCCGACGGAACAAATTTGTCAGCAATTCAATGATTTAAGAAGCGACATCGTTTTACATTATGAACTTCGAGGTGCGCTAGCAACGTGTGATTATGAATTGCAATCGTTGAGACATCAATACGAAGCGCTGGCACCCGGAAAGGTTCGTTATTCCATCTCTTCCGAGTATTCAATCATCAAAATGATATTTTTAAAGTTATCGATTTATCGGTAATTATAATTGAAAAAAAGAAAATTCTTATCCCATGAAACGTTGAATGTCGAATGAAAAATGAAAATGAAGGAGATTCGAAATGAATTTCAGACACTGACGATCCCACCGGCTCTCTTACCAAAAACGGACCCAGAAGTAAAGGCTGATATAATAGACGTCGTTGGGTCACCGAACACTCCTGCGATCAGCCAGTAAGGTTCGCTGAATAACGTGTGAGCAATTATTCAAATTGTACAAACTCATTAAGTCTCAATGTCATGTTAATTTATGGTGTGTAATAAATGTTAAAGCTCGATATTGTTGATTGATGGAACGTTCAAATATTTATATTAATCCTTTTCCTACAAAAAAACATTATTTTTGAATCAACGAAAATAACAATTGATGTATACGAATCAAATATTTATACATTCATTTTGCGATAAAAAAAACTGCCAGTTCGATGTGATTTTTCTTTTCCTATTTAAACAAAGCAAAAAAAAAAAAAAATTTTAAACACCAAGAACGTCGAGGATCAGCAATGAATAAACAGAGAAACGATTTAATTACTTATATATCTGTGTATTTTATATTGTCGACAAAAAGTAACAATTTACGGTATACCGTATAATTTATCTACAACAATCTACAATAGATTACAATATATTTTTGGTTGTTAGGCTGGTGGATAGATAGAAGAAGGGGGAGGAATATTAAGGGTGGATGGTCGACTCAGGCCTCCTTCGTTCATACGTTCCATAATAAGTTGAATGACATTTTCTTCCGTTATTCGTTTTTTTTTTCATTAGTTTCAACATCTACCGCGAATAAATTGATATCTACTCGTCCTCGTCTCGTTTTTTTTCTCTCGTTTATCAGTTTTCTCGTATGAAATAATGCATATATTAAGATATTATGTATATATATATGTTTATATATTTATATAAATATATATTTCTATATATTTATATCCATATATAATGAATGTGTGTTCGATGCCAGCTTTCGTGCGTGGCTTGAGTTTTTGTTTTTTTCTCGCACGAAGAACAAACTGCTTTTTATAATTTTTTTGTTCGTTATACGTTGTTCTTGTTTTAAAGCTTCGGGAGGCAAGTTTCGTTGGGGTGGATGCCCATCCTAATAACAGATGCCAAGTTTTTATTTGTTGATAGAGTGTTTTTTCTGCCTTGTTTTCTGTTCAACTTTATTCGTCTCGTTTGTTTTTAATCCTGTATCCAACTTGTATCAACTTTTGCCCATATCAGGAATGATCATGGGTGACTGCACTCGGTAATGTGTGTTTGTGTGTGTATATTTATTTTATTTTTTTTTTTTTGTTATTTCGCCATGTAATTGAGTGAAATAGGATCGCACGTGATTTGTAAACATCAAAAATATCATTCTCGAAAAATAAATGAATCAGGAACGGTCAAAGTCGCGGGGGCGTCTCTATACATCACACAAAACCAATCAACGCTTCATTTGCACACACATTGTTATTTTTATCCCTTCTTTTAAGGATTTTTTTTTTTTTTTTTTTTTTTTTTTTTTCTCATATGAAAATTTTCCATTTGTTATAAACACGCTTTTACAAACGAACGGAAGTTTTGATGGTCGAGAAGTGCTGGAACGTGTTTATTTCTCCGATTCGGTGTCTTTTTTTTTTTTTTTTGTAGCTTTCATGAAATTTCGACAATTCATTTCTCCTATGATCAAGTATTGGTTATTATCGATTATCTATTTTTTTTATTCTCCATTGAATCAGCCGTTATTCCGTGTTTCGTTGGGAATGGAATGAAAAATTAGCAACGATTCGAGACATTCTCAACCAGTGTTAATTTAGAATACTATCGCTGTAATGTTTTGCTTTTGTTGTTCTCTTTCGTTTCACCTCAAATCTCGTAAGCTTTTTTTACTTGAATATTCTCTCTCTCTCTCTCTCTCTTTCTCTCTACGGTGTAGATCCACATTTAGAAAATTCTTTTTTCCAATTTAATTTACATGTGAAGAATTCGGTAACGTGCTCTCGAAGCCATTGTAAAAACAAACTTTAAGTAGATTTAGAAGTGAAGAAAATCTATCAAATTCGGGTTTCAAGTTCGCCGGTGTTACAATTGTTCCTTTCGCACTTGTAGTTCTTTCTCACTTTTTCTTTTTTTTCCCTATATAATACTATAATACGCCTCGCAATGCACGTGCGTGCCAATGTTAAATTTTTAAGTCGTTAAAGTTAATACGGTTTGCATAATTTTATTATTCATATTTATATAGATTTTTATTCGGTTTTTTTTTTTTCGTTTTCGTTTTTTTTTTCTCGAGAAATTCTTACAGCGTGTAATCGATTCAACGAGAGTAACGATATTGTTTCAATATCTGTATAGGAGCAATTTACAATACCGGCGATATCGCTAAAAATGTACGAGTGCCACAATTATAATCGGGGCCTTATTTTCATTTTTAGTATTTTTTGTTTTTATGAGTATAGTTGGGGAGAAGGGGGGA
The DNA here is from genome assembly GCA_037576405.1 of Campoplex capitator. Lineage (NCBI taxonomy): Eukaryota > Metazoa > Arthropoda > Insecta > Hymenoptera > Ichneumonidae > Campoplex > Campoplex capitator. The sequence goes on along the minus strand of JARBWI010000322.1, from coordinate 12,623,368 downwards.
AGGGGAGAGAGTCGTGTTAAATTCTTTGAACCTCGCAACGAGAGTTTATAATTTTTTCTAATTAGGAGAGCGATTATTATTTGCGCAATTTTTCATACATATATATATATATATATATATATATATATATATGGATTTTTATATACATATATCTATATATATAGATATATGCATATATAAAATTTGTATTTTAATTATCATTGATATCGCGATAACAAGTACAGCAAAGAATGCTATTACTGTAGAGAAGTTTGGGGAAAAAATGTATAAAGTCAATCGTATCGAAGATACAAGACCAAAGAACGTCAAGTGGAGAGAACCTAATTTTTTTTTTTTCTTACTTTTCCTTGTAATATCGGCACTTTTTTTTTTTGTTTTTTTTTTTTAAGAATAATAACAATAATCGTTCTGACAATTCTCGTTTAATAATCCTTCATTTTTGTTTAACCATATATGGAATAACGATCGAAGTTTGCGAATTGCGCTTTGAAATATTGGACCAATCTATGAGTATCGAACGATTGAAAGTGGTCAAAGATTTTACGTTTTGTAAAGACGCGCTGAAAGTGTGTATTTCGAAGTTTACAAGTTGATAAGAGAGTGTGCGCTATGTTGTATACTCGATAAGGCGTATACAGATACAAATACGTGAAAGTTTTTAATTTGTCGAATCGTCAAGATACATCTTTTCGTTTTCAGTGGCCAAATAGATGTTTTTGTGTATTTCTGAGCTCTTGAAAAATAGGATCGTTGATGAAAATCATTCGATCAATGACTCAACGACCCAATAATTCAATCGCAAATATTTCAAAAATAGAGAGGCAATGACAATTCTATTCAGAAACTTTTGTTTTTTTTTTGTTTTTGTTTTTTTTCGACGAAACGAACGTAAGTATGATAAAACAATTACGTCAACAGTCCATTCGATGCACGACCATCTTTGCTACGTAATATTGGACGTTTGAAAACTCTGTGTATATATAGATCAAATTTATATAACAATAATAATGCTCGTAATCATTAAAATATCAATAATAATAACAGTAATATGTTTTTGTTTTTTTTTTTGTTTTTTCTTTATCGCGAACTCCTTTCAGAGGCTCAATAATACATCGTATAGACACGCCCGCCATATTTCTTTATATATTTCAATATACGCATGTATAAATATATATACACATGTAAATATATATACGTATGTATATATATGCTGATACATATTTTAATGACGATGATGACTCAACACCGAAAAGCCAGGCGCGAATATTAAACTACGATAACTTCAATTGGCAAGGTATCAACATGGTAAATTGTAAATGTACACACTTTTATTTATTTTCGAGGCTTTTCATCATATATATATATATATATATATTAGGGTGATTAAAAAAAAAAAAAACGAAATTTGGAAAATGAAAAAAAAAAACGATAAAACCCCAATTTCAAAACTTTACTGAAAAATCTCTTGAAGTATTCCATTTTTTGTTTTATTATTACAACAAAACGATTATGGTTATGATCTCTTGAAAGTCCAATTTATGTTTCACATGAAATCTTGTGCACATTGTTTTGATGAAATTGAAAAATCAGCTGAATTTTAACTTCAACTTTGACCTTGAATTACTTCTGAACGACTGAACTTGTCGAAAAATGATAGGAGACCTTTTTTATAGAGCGTTTAATTCCCTACAAAAATGTGCTTGTAGATTTTTTTGTATGACGCGTTGACAGTTAGTTATGGAAATCAGAAGAAGCAAAAAAAAACTTTTCTCGTGTTATTCTTATGGAAAAACAGAAATTGCGATGCAAAACCTCTAAATATTAATATCAAGATCTTAAATTTTAACAGGCGTATTTTTATACCTAAACGAAACTTCTTCGCCTGTTTGGAGGACGAAATAAAAAATTTCGTTTTTTTTTTTAATCACCTCTATATATACATGTATACATATATATGTATGTATGTATGTGTAAACATTCCGATTTTATCAATCAAATGTTGCAACGAAATGAAACAATTTTAGATAAATTTTTCTTTCGTTTATTTGTTTGTATTTCCGTGATATTTATTTATTTTTGTTGCTCTTGTTAATGAATTTTTAATTCGTTTTAATCTCGATTAATAATGTAGTAGTTCAACATGTAACATGAGAAACCGTGCTTAGGTATAAGACATTTTCTAATTAACACGGCTACGGTATTGTGAGGACAGTAAATATGGCACGAGCACATTTAAAATTTTCACATTTTCCTCAACAAAACGGGGGGCGGGGGGCGGGGGGCATTTCAATATCGCGATCTCTCTTATTCGCGCGTTCGTTTCTCATACGTTTTACTTCACCATGCTTTTATGTATACAATTCGTATAATAATGTTGGTTATTGGTTTTTATTTTTATCCTTTTCTTTCTGTTCTTTTGCCTCGTTAAATAATAAATTAAATAATACGTATATACATATATACACATACGGATATGTACAATATAACATATGTATATGTGAACATACATATACAATATACATAGATAGATAGATATATATATATATGAATATATATATATTTATATATGTATATCCATATATTTATACATATACTCATCGGATTCTAGTAGTTACTATTACTTAAACTCTCACGATGCAATTGCACTAAATTTATATATTTTTTTTCTTCCTTTGTTGTTGTTGTTGTTGTTTTTTCTTGTTATTAGTTTGTTTCTTGTACTCAGACTCGTACGATTTTACACTCTTTCTCTCTCGGTATCTTTCGTTCGTGCGGAATGTCCACGGTTCGTTTTAAAAATGATAAATGATTACTTACATACGAAACTCTATGGTAGACAACAGTAATCAGCTCCAATCGTTTTTCTTTCTTTGCTATTTCCCTTTCCATCTTTCTCTTCGCCTCTTCGCTCCCCCCTTTCCTCCTCCCTCCTCCTTCCTATATATTGTTAAACTGCATTGAAATTATTCTTTCTCTTTATAATTTATTTAAAATGTTTTTAAACCACAAGTATACATCGCTATTTAAATATATCCCGTAAAAATGTTGTATATAATGATATTTAATAATTATTTTTTCTGCTTGGATCGCGCGCAGTGTTTATTTTTTTAATCGCAGATGGGGCCAGTATCATTAATTATCGCGAGACTTTTATAACCGCCTGAAAATTTTTTGGATATGAGATGTTCACGTTATTTATTTATAACGCTGATTTTTTCACTAGTCTTTTTATCTTTATCTTCGTTCTATGAGCCTGCTTTTCTTCATTTTCCATTAGACAATTAGTAATGTTTATGCATATGTTCAGATATTCGTATGTATATATATATATATATATGGGGTATTCCACGCCAGATTGACCACTGTTTGACTTTTGCATTTTTTATTTTGCTGATGTTTTTCTCTTCTCAAGCGCACCGAAAGAAACTTTTTATTATTTTTTTTGAATTTTAGCCATTAGTTTGGCTCTTTGATATCTCGTATGTATTTTTTTTTTTTCAAAAGACTAATAGCCATTTGAAAACTCGTATCTGATTTCTTTTTAAAAACGTTTTCTATTGAGAATGGGGAAAACAATTCAATATAACCATTAAAAAAACACATAGAAAAAATGATTTGCCCACGATCGCACTAGGCTTAAGATTCGTCAAAAAATAACTACTTTTCATGAAAAAAATTAACGAAAATCGAAGAAGACAATCACTGTAGAAAAAACGAATTTATGCTTTAAATTGAATAAAACTGGTCGAATAATTCATTTAATGATTTAAACAATATTTTCTTATGAAAGAACATTAAATAATCAAAATTTCGACCCCCGATCCATTCGATTTGCTCTATTTTTCAAGGAGTTATAAATTGATGGAAAAAAAAAAAAAAAAATAAAAAATCGTAAAAAATTTTCTGCTGGATAAATTTCTTGAGTCAAAAATTTCAAAAAAATTGGGTGAGTTTTTTTCGATACGCTTGAAAAGACAAAAAAAATCAGCAAAATAAAAAATGCAAAGATCAAGCAGTGGCCGATTCGGTGTGGAATGCCTCATATATTTACGTACATATATCAATATATACATTCGTGTTCGTGAATAATACAGTGTGTAAGGACCAATTGCAACGAATCTTCGCGGCCAATATGATAATTAAAAGACGGCGTAAAAACCATTATCTAATTTTGAAATGCATCAATTGTATTGTTCCTGTATAGCGTTTCGTTTGTATATCATAACTCCTTTTTCGTTATTTCCTTTTTTATTTCATTTATTTGTATCGTTTTTTTTTTTTTTTTTCACATAACGGTGTCAGTCGTGTTATATTAATATTTTTTTTTCTTTTTTACATCACTCTAAACGTACTTCTCGTCTACCAACGATGTTGTATAATTGTGTGTATGCGTGTGTATTACGAACGTACGTATATGAAGTTTTTCTAGCTTCGTGGCAAAATATAATTAATTAATTTTCCAATGAGACAAAAAATGACATACAAAAAAAAATTAATTAATTTTAATACTTTTTTCAGCCATTTTTTCCAAATTTTACTTCATTTTCCATAAATCGATATTTTTCAAGAATTCCGAAAATCGACTACATAATAAATCATTTTTCTTTCGAATAACTGATTCAGCCAAAAAATCTTCATATACATAATAATTATACACGATTTTTGTTTAATTACGAATGATTTTGAACACGGCCCATCGTCACACGACGAGCATCCCGTTGTGTGTTTTGTATACTTTTTTTTTTTTTTTTTTTCTTCATAGTTTCTAATCTGTTGTCTGATCAACGGAAAGATAAAATTGAAGATTCGAGAAAGGATTAAAACGTCGGTTTTCTTTTATTTCTCGAGATTCTTCGTTGCAAATATATATTTATCAAGAGACGCGATAGCGGCTCGATGCCAGGTATCAAAAGAAAAATACCAGCGCGAGCCCTATCGCACTCTTGTATACGCGAATATGCCGGTTTTATGACGTCATAACATTTTCGAATCGATCTCACGGTTGCGAACCGTTCAAATAATTATTATATATACGGTAAAATTGAATATATTCTTGTTTTAATCAACGAAACAATAAGAAAATAATAGCGAGACACGTATTTCCGACTTCCCTGTGAATGTGGATTTATTTATTTATTTTTTCGTTTCTTTTGTTTTTACGAAGTTTGTCTCTTCTTCTTTCGAGCACGATGAATCACGATCGAAGACCAGTCTTTAATTGTAGAGCGAATAAAATCACTTTTATTTTGTTTTTTTTTAAATTTATTTATTTTTTTATTCTTTATCCTTTTGGGCTTTAATCTCAACTCTATTTTCAACGAGCTCAACTACTCTGATGACCGCGGTTATTGCCCGGAACAACGAAATATTTCATACACTCAAACGCACTCATACGCTAACGTGCACCCTAAAATCGGTTGGAAAATTCTCAAATCTTCGTTAATTTGATACTGACTCCGAAAGCGATCGGATTATTTGGTTACCGATTTTTTCTTTTTATTCACTGTTTTCACCTCTTTCACTCTCTATTATTCAACAACGGCGATACTTTTATTCGCGCTGTTACACGATTTTGCTTTTATTTCAATCAACTCATTCTGCGTTCTGATTTTTTTTTCGTTTTTTCAACTTTTAAACCCATTTTTATTGAACTCTTGTCGTTATTCTATGAAAACTTGATCATCTCAAAAACCAGCACCAAAGTCGCCCTCTTCGCATCAGGCTACTTTATACACTTTTATTATTATTTATCCCGTCGTAATATCGTTTTATTAATTATGTTCTAATCGTGCGAAATTGAAGTTGTTTCTAGATTAAAAGCCTATTCTGAATTTGCACGAGATTTGAGTGGTCGTTGGGGCAAATATACATATCGATTTGAGAGTTGAAACGTTTTTTATTTTTTTATTTTTTATTTTTTTTTTCGTTTTTTCGTTACCGGTGTCGAGTTGCAGCGAATCGATGTGCCACATTTTTATTTTTATCACAATTTGAAATATAAATATTTTTCTGTTTCTCTTTTTATTTTCTTCATTATTTATTTCATTAGCAACAAATGTGACGTAATGTCAGCTTTTCGAATCGGATGATTATTGTTGTTAAAAACGTGACTACTGATTCGAGCTAAGAAATGTGATGTTTGAAATTTAGACAAATTGATGCTGAATCATATTGAGCTTTTTCGAATGCACGAGATTCAATCTTGAACGAATCAAAGTTTTATGAAAATTTTGTTTTTTCTCAATGCGCCTGGATTCGAACACCGCAGTCGAGACTTTACTTTTTAGCGACAAACGAACCTTATTGCCGAATCTCTCAATTATGTTTCTTCGTTGGTTAGTCATACTCACGCACACACATGGTAATAAAAATAATATCAAATTTACGCCGGTTGATAAATGTGAGAATAAGACAAAATTTTGTACTCGACTTCCGATCGCCTCGTTATTCAAATTATTTTCTCATTTATTTTCTCATTTTCAATTTCGTATCATATAAATAAATTGGAATAATTGTTTGAACGAGTTGCTAAAAAAAGTAATTGAAGAATCGAACGTAAGATTTGTTTCTGTCAAATAGCTGCCACCCAGGTCGAGTACTTTCATACATTTTTCAAATATATTTCAACCGACTTATCGAGGATAAAGAAGAAGAAAATGGAAGGGTACAACGATAAAAAGGCCACAGTTTTAAAAATGCGGCATAATTACAAAATAATTCTTCAATTTTCCTACCTAATGACTAATGTTTTTCTTTTGTTTTGTTTTATTTTTCATCTTGTATTCGGTCATTTGCGATGTGTACCATTTGTTGTTGGTTGGGCCAGAATCAACATCGTAATCTTTGTCAATCATTCTCCCTCTCTCGTTCTCATTCTCTCACCTCACTTTTTTCCTTAATCTTGTACAAACTATCAACGATCACCTAATTATTTCTTAAATCTCTTCATTCGTTAACCTATATATAATTAATACCGTTTTGCTAATGATAACTATTTTAAATTCATTATTTAACGTCACTATTTCCCCTCTTACTCGCTCCCTGATATGTGCGTTCACGCCTTTGTAAGCTTCACGAGAATTCGGACATATTTATCTTCCCCCATAATCTCGTTCATTTTCGGACGTATTTTTTTTTTTTTTTTTTTTTTTTTTTTTTTTTTAATTTTTTTTTCCGTCATTTGTAAAAAGTATCTCCGGGGACTGAGTGTTTGTTATTTTTATTCGTTTCTGGTTTTATCTCCACTGTCCATCGATTTTACGTTCGCCTTACGTATGCGCGTTGATGCAAGAAAGAATTTCTTCTTTTTTCTGTTTTTTTTTTTTCCTCAACTCTACGCGATCCCGATATACCAATTCGAAGCGCTGGAAATAATAATTCGCTTGTATATTTCGTTAGTGACGAATGAAAAAACGATGATTATGCGATCGAATTGAGTTTGATTTACGGTTGATTTGCAAATTCAAAAAATTTTACGTCGAATTTTTTTTTTTTTTTCTTTTTATTCGTCTCGATCGAATCTTCGATTGAATTTATGTCAACCTAATCATTGATTTTCTCATAGTGCTGGCTCGTATCTCGAAACATCGGCGATATATAATAGATATTTTAATTTTTAATTTTTTTTGTTTATTAGTTCATCATTCAACCGTTTAATATAAGCCCGAAAGCGATCAACGGTTACGGTCATTTTTATTCGATAAAAATTCATTGATTTTTCGAGTGCAATAACTGTTCAGTGTCGCGATTTTCACAGGACCTTGAGTAACAACGATAAAATATACAAATTACAGATAAAAGGAGCCGTCAACGATGGTGCGATTACGAACTTTATTCAAATTCGTGATATTCGCGCTCAACGCATTTTAGCCGCTCCGTAAATCGTTAGCTGTATCATGGATTTTCATGATTTTTTAAATTTTATTTATTTTTATTTTTTTTTCGTTTCTTTTACTCGCAATCGTTCGAGCCGGACAAATCGAACGACAGCAACGAAACCGGCTGTGAATCTTCTCCTCGTATTCCACACTATACATAATCAACAGTTCTTATTATTATTTTTTCATACCACGTTTTTTTTGTTCTTTCTTTTTTCCCCATTAATGTTTCGTTCGATCGTTCATCCCTGTTTTTTTTTTTTTTTTTACAATCGAGACGAAAATTCAATCTAACAATTGCTAAGCTCTATCTCTCGTAACGGAGAGTGCGCTGTCACTCGTATATATTTAAATTTTTGTTAAATATATTTCTTCTTCTTTTTCTTGTTTTATTTTATCGTTTGTTTCTTGGTTTATATAATCGTGAATCGATATACTTCGGGAAGATCGTATTGTGCATCTTTCACCTATAATTCTCATACTCTTTCTTTCTTCTTGCTCTCCCTCTCTCTCTCTCTCTCTCTCGCTCTCGTTCAGCACAATTTCTCGCTTATCCTATGGTGTATTCTATTTTTTTTTTTTTTTTCAAATATGTATATAATCGTAATACCGCAATATCCGTGCCTTATTTCCTTAATTATTAGAAAAAAAAAAAACGAATTTTCAACAATCTCGATATATATTAATATTGTTGTTGTTGTTGTTTGTTTGTTTTTTTGCGAAAACTACAACGCATCGAGCATCTTCACGAAGACTGCGAACACATCCACCCTTGTAGACACCCGCGACCATCACCCGAAGAGATTTTTGTATATAACGGAGTCGTGAACATTCGAATACAAATATTTACATACGTATATTTAATATTTATATACGAATATATAAATATATACATATGTATATAAATGTATATCGTGGTTAATGAATTTGTCGTCGTCGTTTTTTATTTTTTTTTATTTTTCGCGGCATCGTTTAAAAATCGGGTACGAGCTTTCCCGCGATTCCCGGTTCTAAGGATTACTTTTTAACTTTGTTGTTTTTTTTTTTTTTTTTTTTAATATTTCTTCAGGTAAAAAAACGATCTCTATTCGAGAGCTATGTATCAGCTACGGGTGAGTTCTTTGCAAGATCTCTCCGACCCCACGATATTAAATATAGAACGTGAAATGAATAAATGAGCGGTTATTACATCGCGATAGGCACGACGTTACTGAAGATTTTATTTGCACATTATTATTAATAAATATGTGTTTCATTTATTTTTTTTTTTTTCGTTCTTCTCTTAATAATCTCAAGGGGATTCTCATTCACTCAGCCTTTTTTAAAAATTTTTTTTATAACATCGATCGTCCGCGTGTGCTTTTCAAGACGAAACTTTCGTTCACGTGCCTCTTTCGACATATCAATCCTATACTTATGTACGAAAATCAACGAATAATATCAATTGGCTTTGCGATCGTTAATTCTTGAATCAGACATTCGACATGACAAAACGATTTTTCTACACGAACACGTAAGAATTTTTTATTCATAACGATCAAAATTTTTTTCTTCTAATAGAAATTTATTCTTTTTATAACACTTCACTTTAAATTTCGGAGGATTAAATAACTTAGAAAATTCGTACGGTTTAAAATGAAAAGCTTTTTGTTTTTTTTTTTTCACTCTCTTCGCGTCCAAACGTCAGACTCTCATGAGTATTATGTTTTTATATCATTATATTCTTCTTATATACTCCAATAATACGAACGTTTGATTTTGAACGAAACAAACGTTTATCGGATAAAAATGACGATTACGAATAAACCGTCATCCATCCACTGTACAATAATAACAACACTCATAACAATAATCATAGTAACTATTTAGATGTTATAATTATGTTTGAAAGGCAAAGAAAAAAAAAAAAAAAAAAAAAAAAGAAAAAAAAAAATAGAATTTCAAGTAAGTTAGAAATATCGTAAATAAATTGAGAATTTTTTCGTAACACAATTCATTAGCTACAACAATTGTTATTCACAAGTTTGCTCTAACGATCGATTTGAAAGTTCATTCAGAAAGTCGAGGATTGAAAAATATTCGATCCCATTGAAAAATATGCGTAACGAATGATTGAGTAAACGTCGAAAAAATGTCGAGTGCATATATGACATTTCGTTATAAATTCGTTCAAAGTCATATACAAGCTGATTGTATGGGGATCGTGAAATACTACTTTTTTTTTTTAAATTATTTTTCATCTCTTCGTCTTAATAATCCAGCTGACGGATGGATTTATACAAAAAAAATGCCGACGATTTTTCGTTCACGTTATATTGTTAACGAGTTTCGTACTTTTTCATATTTCTTATATAATTCTTCGATTATTAAGCTAGTATTTTAGCATGAATTCCACCTGGCCGTCTCGCTATTTTTTTTTTAAATTATTTACTTAACTTCAGCGCGTTTATTTATTGAATGTTTTTTCTCTCGTTATTATACATCCTTATCAGCTTCATCGTTCAATCTTATTTTATTTCTTTTTTTTGTTTTCTTTATTCTTTTTCTTTTCTCAATGGTCTCTCAATCGTCTTATAAACGACGAACGAATTATTTTCTCGGGTTATTGTGTATGTATATGGACTCGATTAATCTTTCTCTCTCGTCTAGGATATCATCGACGATTCAAAAGCTAGGCCACTATTAGGCGTTTTTTTTTTTTTTTTTTTTTAAATTTTTTTTTCATTTATTTTTTCTCATAACGTATTATCCCGTCTTATTAATATCAGCGGTAAAAATTTTTCTCCGCTCGTTCACGCCGCAGTCCGTTCGAACACCGCAGATCATCCGTTCGAATCTTTCCCGGACACGATAATTACGAATTTTCCATCCCTAATAAACACCTGCCACGAGGTATAATTATTACCTGCGGCGATTCCCAATTACTCTGGGAATAAAATATAAAAGAATGAAAAGAAAAAAAAAAAAAAAAAATAAACAATAAACAGTTCCAAATAATCTGTTGGCCGATTGGTGTCAATTTTTTTAATCCATCCAATTTGTGCAAAAATGAGTGTGAAAAAAAAAGAAACAATTTTGGCTTTTTTTCACCTTGATTAACTGTGTTTTCATTTGTTTAAAATTTTCAGATTGAATTCTGCGTGTTCGAATAACGGCCGAAACACGAACAATTTACGTTACATCGAGAATCTCCCGCAACTTTGCCACAAAACGTTTCTTACCCGATGAATTGATCGATGGACAACAAACAGCTGAATCATCGAATAGTCCGACGAAATCGGCGACTACTTTTCGAACGTGTATTCAATATCAATGAGTTACTTTATATACGTAATGAAAAAATCGTTCATTCTCGAGACTCGTGTGGTTGAAAATTCAGCGAAAAATGTCACGATTCTCAAAATGATGTTTTTTTTTTTTATTTTTTTTTCTCTCTTTGGTACGAAAAAAACGATTTTTCAAAATATTTCAAATACATCGCAAAGTTCCATCAAGGGCATTTATCATTGTATACGTATATTTTCATTTCCTCTAACAGGAATGGAGGAAAAAATTTATCTAAATGGCTCATCTCATTTGAGTCTCCACTAATCGCTTCGTACGTTTTATATTTTCTTCGTATTTCTTGATTTGTTTGTGTGTGAGTCTGCGTGTGTGTGTGTGTTTTTTATTTTTTTTTTATTTATTTTTTTTCATTTTTTTCTCTTTCTTCATGATTTCGTTACAAAATTGCGAAAAACGTTGTTATCTTATGTAATATTAAATGGTATGGCCGTTGCCCTAGGCACACGTTACGCTACCGAGCCGATCTAATTTTATTCGTTACAATTATTACAATTGTGCGAATTGCCCACGTCATACGATCGTGTTGTTGTTGTTGTTTTTTTTTTTTTTAATTACTTTTTGACTCCCAAAGGCGAGAGGCTCTTTTCCTCCCTTACCCTCCTTTCGAGATCGAAATTTGCGATTATTTTCTCGCTGAATCTTCAATTTATCTTTTCTTTTCTGCTCTAATTCAGTCTCACGATTATTCAGACGTTCATCGAAACGTAAAATTAACGAGAAGGAACGATTTTTGCATTTTTTTTTCTCTATGGAATTTGAATAAAAATTTCGGCGTACTTGAAAATTTCGAAAAATCGAACGTAAAAAAAAAAACGATCAATGACAAGGGAAATAACAATTAATTTTTAATTATCGATGAATGAATATTTCGGGAAAATTGATCGTTTTTCTCTAACGAAGAAAAATTTAATTCGAAATTCATTTTTTATTCTCGATAATTGAAAAAAACGAAAAAACAAAAATTGGAAACTCGCCAACCTGTCGAATTATTGTTTTCCGATGAATTTTTCGTCGCGTTTCTCTCTCACGTTCGACTTTCTCAATTAATAATCAACGCCGTTACGACGGCCTACTTTTCCATACACTTTTTCTTTTTCTTTCGTTATTTTTTTTTTTTTTTTTTAAATCATTCGTTCGCGACTTTTCGGTTTCTCATTTGTTTCAATTTTTTATAGTCGTTTGGAACGGAACTTATAATGCATTCTGTGCTTCACCGAGATATATTCTGTATCTATATATTTCGTATATTATTTATAACTCGTTAATGAAACGAGCAAAGAGAGTAAATAACGAATTGCCCACCGGATCGACCGATGCGTTAAAAGACTTGATTTCGGTCGCTCTTTTAACATTGTGTGTTTGTTTTTTATTTCTTTCTCTCTATAGAATTTTCTTCTGCATTCTTTCTTGGATTATTATTTTTCTTTTTTACAATATTTACAATTAAATTGCGCTAAACAACGGGTACTCGATGCTGGGTCTTTTCTCTCGTTCTTTCGGATGGTGTTTAGGGTGGGGGCTGAGAGAAGGGGGTGGGCGGGGTGTTGCAGTTGATGTCGATGACTCATTTTGTCTTTAAATATATATAACGCTTATATAACTTGTTTTTATTTCTCCTTCTTTTTATTCTTCTTCTTCTTCTTTTTCTTCGGAATACCGTACGAGATTATTCCAAGTTTTGCATCGGTAGCAAAAACGAAATAAAAATGAAGAAAAAAAAAAGAAAAAACTGGATAAAATGAAAATGGCCGCAGTTTGGCCGAGTTGAGATTTTTCGTTTTTTTTTCTCATCCTTTTCTCATCTCTCTCTCTCTCTCTTTCTCTTCCATTTTGTTTCTATTTTCGCTTGCCGATTTTCTTGGAATATTTAAGAAACCGATTAAGATCGCTTAAACCGGACACTTGAGTTTCTCGTACTCGAACATCAGCGATACTGCCACGAAGACGAAATATAAGATGAACATGGTGAAACCCAGTCCCCTGTTCATTCGCCACTTGAAACAGGCTATACTCACGATGACGAATAATAACATGCAAAAGAGTATCGCTATGCTGCATACCATACCGGCCGAGCTAACCTCGACCGGCTTACCGTAGATCAGTCCGTAGAGAAGCCACGGCACCGGAAGCCTGTTCGAACAATAAAAATACCAAAAAAACATCTACGTTATCAGATTAATTAATAGAGTCGATTAAGATTTCAAAAGTCGTTCGATTTTACTCTTTTATTATATTGATTTTTTTTTTCCAATCGATTTATATTTTATTTGAAAAATGTAATGGAGCATGCTGATAAAAGTGCATTGATGACGGTACTGGACACTGAAAAAAGGAATTCGTTGATTCAACTACGTTTTTGAGGGACCGACGAATCGTGGCGAAACTCAAATAAAATTTGGTTTATTCGAAGAATTAATTTATCGGCTCGAATAAACATCGATGAATGAACGAAAGTTTCGTTGCTGGATCAACGAAAATTTCATTTTGTTCACCATGAATTTTTGATCTAACGAAAAATTTGGTTGAATCAACGAATTTTTGATTTCTCAGTTTAACGAAAGGTGGAAAAGACTCTCGACGGTGAGAAAAGAAATCTCACAATTTCGTATCGAACCTCGAACGACTTTCGTAAAAGAAGAAAAACGATAAAAAAAAAAAAAAAAATCGATTTTTTCCGATCTGAAAATAGGCTTACCCAACGGTTACGTCAAATATATTGCTACCGACGGAACTCGATACGGCCATGTCACCGAAACCCTTCCGTGCGACAATGACGCTCGTGATAAGATCGGGGATACTCGTTCCGGCAGCAAGAAACGTCAGACCCATGACTTCCGGTGGTATCTGAATCGTCGCACCGGCTACATTCGCCCACCATACCATGAGGTAAGAGTACGCGGCTATCCATAATATCGAGCCAATGAAAGTCACCACGAAAAATTTTTTTCCTACAATTTCAAAAGTCTCAGTTTAGAAAACAACCAATTTTTACATTTTCATTAATAATCGTTTCCTCATTTATTACATCATTAACAAAACAAAAAAAAATCAAATCAAACACATAAATATTGCATTCAATTCCTTGGCCGGCTCCGGTTCCCCGGATCATTTTTATCCACGCGTCAAATTTAAATTATTTCCCTGACCGAGTACCCCAAGACTCGTTATTCCACCTTAATCGTGATCCGCTCTGAAGAGGTTCAATTCGAGAGACGCCAAATATTGACCTCCTTGACCAGCAAACGTAAACTATTCACCGAGCTGTGATTTTAAAATGAAACTTCAAAACTTATATCAAGAACCTTCTTTTTTCCCGACGAGTTTCAACGATTCTCGTTAAATGCCGATTATTTTGCCAATTCGAATATTCGTCCTCGCCAATCTCATTGTTTCTATGAGTCCAACTGAAAAAGTGTAGCAATAATTTATGTTTTTACGAATTCACAACTAAACGAACACGAAAAGAGAATTTCGATGAGCCGTTAAAGAAAAATCGTTTGCAGATGCTGAACGAATTTTTGGGATCGTAAAATTAGGCAACTCTGATGCGTCGGGATAAAGGAGAAAAGAAGTGGTGGGTGGGAGGGGGGGGGGTGGATTTGGCGTGTTAAACCGAGTACAGAGGCGCGTGATAAGCGGGTTACGTGTATTTCGGTGATTGAGGATAATCACGTGCACGGGCGTGAGGGGGCGGGGGGGGGGGGGGGGGGGGGTGGAGCACGCCAAGTGCTTTTCTTTTTAAACATTCGCAAAAGCTCGGTGTTTCACGATTCAGCCGATCTCACAACCGCCTCTCACCCTTCTCGCAAGTTTTCATTGATTATTAAGGCCAAGTACGTCTCGAGTACGGGTGGGTGAGCTGCCTCCCGTGCCCCTCCCCCTTCCCCACCCCTGTTTCGCCCACTGTTAGCGAACACTTCGCGGGGCGAAAATCCTTGCTCGTGTTCGTGTGCGTTTGTGTGTACTTCTAGTTGGACGGTAACCAGGTCGTGTTCTTTGAGAGTGTGAAATTCGTCGTGTGCTCCGACGTGAAAGAATATAGATAGAGAGGAAGAAAAAAAAAAAAAACGCGAAGAAAGAGAAGGGGCCGCGGGGATAAAGAGAGGTAAAGAAATAACATTAAGCAGACGTTGAGAAAACGCCACGGAATATCTCATTCGCAATTATTCCACTTTTTCAGGTCAAAGTCTCTCACGATTTGAGCCGCAGTACACTTTGGGAACGTTTTTTTTTTTTGGTTTTTTTTTTTTCATTTTTTTCAATGACACGTTTTTGTTCACGCCCATAAGCCTCCGAATAAATTATCTTTCGGCGAAAAAAAAAGCGCCTTGATTTATCTCGGGATATGCGGCGGAAGAGGAAAAAAGGTTCGTTTTTTCCCCACCGTTTTGAGCTTTTCAAAGTAAAGGTGACAGCTTTCATGTCATATTTAGAAACGTTTCTCGAATCACGTGATTTTTATTTCTTCTTTTCTCTTATACTTCGTTGTTGTAACGAACGTTTTTCAAGGCCCTAACAGTTTCATCTCTTTTGCCATATTCATCTCTCCTCCGATTCGTTCAATTTTTCATTTCATATGTATTCATGAATATTCGTATTATATACGTATATATTTTCATGCACACGATATACACACAACGTTTGAATATCCGATACGTACCTCGAGGCGTACGGGTGTCCGGCAGGGTCAGCCAAAGCGGAAATAGAATCGGCGCTACGAGAATGTAGGTGAGCCTTTTCTTTGGACTGCTCGGCCAGCCCATGTCAAGGGCTTCCGGCGGATCATCCTCTTCGCCCTGAGAAAAAAAAAAATAATAATAAATAAAATAAAATAAATAAAACCAATAAATCCTCGAGATTCATCGACAGAAATTCACTTTTCTTTCTTTTCTTTCATTAACAATCGAACTCTGACTCGAATTGATATTATCTTTTTAATCAATGAGAGACTGTAGCGAAGAAACACATATACATATGAGAAAATACGATGGTTATAAATCATTTGATGGATTCACGTATAAAAAGGTAACGATTCTGTACAAACTTTTGCCATTTCGTTTCCTCTAAAGTCAATAAAATTTAGAAAACTTTGATGATCGCGTGCGACGAGTGTGATGCGTTAACGTGGCACACCCTGCCTCTTCGCTTGACGCTCACAATTAAGAGCAGCAATTGGCAAAGAGAGCTCGAAATCACAGCTCTTTTAAATCCTGAACAATTCCTTCTTTATATTCATTGACCAAAAGTACTTTTCTCGAACGGAGAAAACAGATAAAATGTTTGACACAAATATTTCGATCAATTTCAGACGCAACGAGAAGTCATTTTTTTCAAGCGAGAATTTTCTATCCGGAATTTTTTGGAAAAACATAAATAAGCGAAAGAAATGGCAAAATTCCAAAAGCGAATATTCGAAAAAACTGGAATATATTTCCAAGTGTCATACGACTGATTAATAATTCTTGAAATATTATATGTGTGTACTTTACGAATTATTTATACGCCTGTATTTCGAGATTTAGGCATTGACCCAGATTCTTGATTCTGGTTTACATTTTTCGAGGATGCGAAATGAAAAAGCTCTCGTTTCCTCTTTTTCAGGACAAAGCTTCTGGCCCGGATTTGCGTAGCTTTATCTCTCTATTGTCGTTCTCTCTCTCTCTCGTTTTTCCTATTCGCAGCTTCGGCGTTGTTGAGGGGGTGCAAAAATTTCTTTCGTTTCAGGGCATGTTGAATATTTCGATAGGTATTTGTCAATCACTAGGAGACAAAAATGGGATAAAAATGGAAGTGCAATGAAGAAAGGAGTTCTGGAGCTGGAGGATTTAGCTGTATATAGATAAAGAGGGAGGCTAGTGGGGGGGGGGGAGGATAAGGGTATTACGAGACCTGGGTACATATAAGCGTAAATGCGGGTGTGTGCATGGGGTTCTCAGGGGGGGATAATAAGACCATAAAGTATACCTCAGCCGGCGGCGAGAGAACAATTTTGCGGTAAGCCAGCGAATGAAAGCCTCGAGTTCTTCACCGGAATGCAATGATATTTATTTGTGGATGAGTGCTGCGCGTTCCGGAAGTGCCACATAGCGGAATGGATACGCTTTTCTTTTTTTTTTTTTTCGATATGGAACGAAATATTATTGGGTAAGTAATTAATGAAAGTGTGCGAGTTCGCAGCTGACTTGGGGGGGTCAAAAAAAGTATGAAAAGGTCGGAATCACTTAGTTTTTGGTCGATAATATACGTTTAAGGAGTTTCGGTACAAAAGGCAAAATGTTAAGAAATTAATGAAATTTGGTGATAATGTTGTTCAACATCAAGTACGAAAAGACAAATTTTTTCAAAATTTTCTTCTACTTAGTTATCGAGTAATTATGCATTAAAGCAGATTTCTTATGCCCGAAGTGTATACCTATATATGTGGAAACGCTATGCTTATACACGTGAACTTTAGTCTTCAATAACTCGATAACTGTGTAGAAGAAAAAGCTGAAAAAATTTGTATTGTCAAATTTGGCACTAAACGAATATGTTCACCAAATTTTATAAAATTTTAAACTTTTTGAAATTTTGTTGTGTTTTTAACATGGTTTAGTATGGCAACATTGTATTGCTTGTACCGAAACTGCTTAAAGAAAAAAAAAAAATGATGAAACACTCTCGTTGATTGTGAATAGTCAACGTTTCTAATTGGCAGAGACCGAGCCATTAAAGCGGGTTATATTCTTTGTTAGCAAAGCGGAGAATAAATATCTCTGAAAAGTTGGGCGTCCATCGCCTGTCCGATTAGCAGGAGAATCGTCAAATCGTGGATATAAAGACACCGGTTAATGGGTCGGACTTCCGCGTTGGGGTGAGCACTTTACCGAAGATAGTTTGACAATAAAAGCGGCCGAAGAATTTCCTGAGGGACCGGAATAACGGCGATATACATATATATATATACAGACACACAGCTAGGAACTTTGATCCCAGAGAATATACAAAGTTTCTTGGACAGGACGATAGTCCCTTAATGAGAAAGTTTTGATGTGTATAGATGTTGAAAATCCGCTAAGCGAATACATGAATAAAATAAAGTTAATAATGTACTGGTTATATATGTAAAAGAGGCATTTGGGTCACCGGGAGCGTACATTTTTTACTGCTCATTTTTATTCATTTTTTTGTTGCATTATAACGTTAAGGCCGTGAATGAATTTTCTTTCTCGATTTAGTCACTAATATTTCTGGATGAATTCCACTCTTTCTATTTCTATAAACGATTCGATTGAATCCCTGATTTTTAATTTTTCTATTCAAACAATTCGTAATGAACTTGACTCCACGCGTATTCGTTATTCGGAATTAATTACAGTTTGTTAACTCTTGAAAATTCGGACTGAAGTTCGTTTGCAATTTTTCGCAATGAAGAAGAAAAAAAAAATGGCAATGCACATAATATGGACGAGTTACGTTGAGCTTGAAACTCTCATATATATTAAGTACTCAACGAGTAGGCGAATACAGCCTTGAAACTGTCGAGGCTGCCTTTTGGGTAAGCTTGGTGTGTAAATTTCTTATATATCTTGTGTATATAGATCCATATAATTAATTTTACAATCAGTCTTATCCACGAAACACGCCATGGTCAAATTTCAAACGTCTATAGACATTCGCATTAATTCATGAGCGTGTAAACATATTTTAGTCAATAAAGTTCTTAATTGAACAAACACAAAATCTCAAATAAAAATATTATCATTTTTTTATTAATTGAAAAAGCGAATCGATTATTAAGGGAGTTCATCTGGTAATCGAATTAACAAACAGATATTGATTTAAAAATTTGAATACAGTTATCAATATCAACTAGATCACCTGTCAAAATTTCATGTCCTTAGAATACTTTGTTTGAGAGAAATTAATAAAAACAGATTTCCCAATTTAACACGGTTCTTTATGCGTTTCTGTGGTTTTCCCGTCTGTAAACATGAAATTCGCAAGCACTGACAAACAGTTTCGTACGAAATTTTTATAAATGCTCAAAAAATATCTAAAAAATCTTTTTACCACTTCACAAAATCAATTCGATACTTATGAGGTTCGGAATAAATTAATTTGTCTCGAAGAAGGAGGTTAAACTTTGGAGGTTAAACACACAAAACATACTGAGCCGACTACGCTAGTCGTG
This sequence comes from Campoplex capitator, assembly GCA_037576405.1. Taxonomy (NCBI): domain Eukaryota; kingdom Metazoa; phylum Arthropoda; class Insecta; order Hymenoptera; family Ichneumonidae; genus Campoplex; species Campoplex capitator. The sequence continues at coordinate 12,603,973 of JARBWI010000322.1, read as the reverse complement.
ACAGTTTTGGGTTTTGACTTGCTCGGTACCAGATGAATTCCCTTAAATGCACGTTTTCTTGTAATCAAAACATTGCAAATAGTATAAAAAACTTTGAATCAAATTTTTCGTTCAACCGTTTGCCAAGGGCTATATGACAAAACAATTCAGTCGATGTATCATCATCTTTATCCACTTACGCTATTCCTTGGCTACTCTTGATGACGAGAAAATATTTACAACCGTTGAGACTAAGGCCTCCGAGAATTTCTAGGATTCGATTGAGGCAACCTTGGAGAGTTAGCTTCAAGGATAATGTGCAGGATCACATAACGTATTTAGGCACGTTTATCGGTATTTGTATTATGTATATCAGAGCCTACGGAGTAAAGCTATATGGATGAGATTATCGGGGCGCTGCAAATTCCTCGCATTATCTCGCCTCGAATTAGTGTCCCACGAGTGTCAGGCTTGTCACCCCTTTCTCGACCCTACTGGCTCGTCGGACAATTGTGTATCAAATAAATGAGAGAGAGAGAGAGAGAGAGAGAGGCCATAGGATGAATTCTTCCATAATAAATATCTAATAAACGACGGCCCCTCGTGTGTGGCTACGAGCATAAATGAACGTGCCATTCCATCTCCCTCGATCATTGGATGATTTTCCAAAGCCTGACGACTACTTCTTTCATGTTTCTTTGGCACTGAAAAAGTTTTCTTTATCAAAAAACTTTTCGAGTTTATCAGAAAACTTTCAAACATCTATGACATTTTTTTGATAGACCGTTTCTTATGGGATTCATAAGCTTCTATATCAGTAACAACGTTTCGTAACGGAGAAATAGATTGTAACTGCGTTCAACCACAATTAATGATTATCGTCAGTCGTTTCCTATTTATTTATCGATTTCTTCTGCACAACAGTCATCGAGAAGTATATTTATTGATATTTTAATCTTTTTTTGTCCAAAAAGCGGAATTATTGTTGGGAGAGATGAATGGCAACAGCAATTACAAATGTTCCGGTTACGAAGCCTTCGAAATTGTTTTTTTTTTTTTTTTTTTTTTTTTTTTCCATTCGACGTAATATCGAGTGCTCCCCTCAAAAATGTCTTTTCATGTAGGCCAATCTCCGGTTTTCTTATCATATTCGAGAATATATGAATGTAATCGAGTAAATAAATAAACTCACCGACTCGAGACCGGTGTCGAAACCAGCGGAAATTCCACCGTTCGGAAGTTCTTGGATACCAGCTGTAGTAGTGGCGGTAGTGGTAGTCGTGGTAGTCGTACCCTGTGAGCCTTGCTGCAACTGCAGCGTCGTTTCCTTGGATGCTGTGCCCGAATAATGTGCGGCTGTTGACGTTGCAGCGCCATTGTGAGGTCTCGTTGCGTCGAGCAAAACCTTGAGAGACGCTATCGCGTGCAACTGGGTCGCCTTTTCGTCCACTTTTCCTGTTTATTTTTTATTTGGTTTTTTTTTTTTCGTTGATTTTTTGTTTTTGTTTTTGTTGTTCCCACCAGAACACCAGAATGGAAGAGAAAAACAAACGTTAGAATCATCGACGTCATCCCGCGGCATTCACTCGCACTGTGTACTCGTGAGTGTGCGAGAAAAATATTGAGAAGGGAAAAAATAAAGAATGAACAACCTCGGAGCCTTATGGATCTTTGAAAATATCGAGAGCAGATCTTTCGAGCAGACATTTGTCACGAATTTGTGGCTACGAATAAATCGAAAACACACGAGGTACGATTTTATCAACTTTGGTTGTATCCATCTTCATTTTTTTCTCTTCTAAAACGTGCGTTTTTTTTTTTGTGGAAACATGAAAATATTAGAAAAAAAAAGGATATCGAGGCACAGGCTGAAGCGGGACAGCAGATAAAATACTGGCAGAAACGAAAAAAAAAAAAAAAAACTGTTTCACTAGTTGTCTAATTAATAGTTTGAGCATCATTCTTGTACCGAGCTTATTATTCGAACGATAATTTGATATCCCAGCTGTCTTATACATTTTAATAATGCACGAAACGTTGTGTATTACGTTGGGCTCCGACTTGGCACAGCGCGGTTGATCATATTGATTCCGATCGAGCCTCTCCGGTAATTGAGATCCGTTTTAGCAACCAGCACAGCCCTATTCTTCTATTATTTATTGGACTGTCACCGCTGAATACAGCCTCGATAGATGAGATCCGTTTTCATTCATTCGCAATTGTATAACACGAAGGCCAAAAATTGTTATTCAATTTTAAGGAGGGTGGCTACATACGACAATATGATAAGAACTTAATAAAATTTAGTGATAACATTCTTTAGCATCAAATCCAATGACACAAATTTTTTCAAATTTTTTGTCTACATAGTTGTCGAATAATTGGAGTTTACAATATGCAAAAGATATACCTATATATATCAGAATCCTATGCTTACGGATGTAAAACTCTAGTGTTGAATTACTCGAAAACTATGTAGAAAAAAAATCTTAAAAACATTTGTATATTCATATTTAATCCAAAAGAATGTGCTCACCAAATTTCATTAAATTCTAATGATTTCGAATTTTCCTATGCTTTTAACATGGCAAAATTGTTGTGTGTAGCCACCTCCTTAATATCTATCTCCTCAATAACTTTTTTCTCTTTCGCTACTGTATACGATTGCATCTGTCAAAATTTTAAAAAGAACAAAAAAATCGGCATCAATTGCAGATGGACCGATCATCGTGAAAGAAATTTGAACTCTTGATTAATTACTAATTTTCATCGGAATAAAATACTAATTGGAAAAGCTATTTTATCAGTTTCAGTATTATATTACACAATTAATATAAAAATATTGATATTTGTTTATATATACGCGATGTAATTACGCACATAAATGTTAATAGGCTCGAAGGTGTCCACCGTACAGCGATCCCACAACAATGCCTAATCACGCGTGTGTTAGATATTTCCTCTATACATACACCTATACGTAAAGCCTCAATATGGAATATCTTCACACTGGCACCAAACGCAATTACGTGGTTTGTGTGTGTACATATGTACTTCTAATGAGCTCAGTCAAAGTACCTTGATTTATCAGCAATAGAGAAAGCATACTGGCGTAGGTGTGGTTCGGCGAATTGTCAATTAATCGCGTTCAAATTCTTGCCGTTAAAACGTTATTAATTATCAATCAATTTTCCATTTCAAGCGCCTCGAAAGTCTGAGTCTCTTTAAAACTGGATTGTTTCAATCGAAAGATGCTGGATCAACATTATTTCAGTGTGACATCAATCGATTTTTTTGGATAATTATGAGCCAATGAGCATTTTCAAAGATTATTTAAAACTTTGTACGCGGAGAGTTTACGGAGAAGCTCAAGATGGTTGGGAACCTTCTTCGTATAAAATTCGGATCCGAATTGAGCCGGTAATCGGTCGATTTCCTGAGAAAATTGGCCCCAAAACAGTCAATGCGATATTCCATTCGTGAGTTGACAAAGAACAGGCATGGCGGGTCTAAGCGGCCATTGATAACGAAAAACTTCAACCCTGATCGATCAATTCGTCAGTGGTCCTCAAATTACATTTTTTCCGCAAACAAGAATTGGAACGAGCAGCTTTGATGCCTCCACCACATTCGCTTTCAAATTAACGTTTTTTCCCGAAGTTGTCAAAAAATGTATCTCTATCGATGCTGGGACAAATAAAAAATCTTTTTCCAAAGAAACAACGGAGCTCGAATCATTCAACTCCGTTAACTCGTCGATCAAGCGGTAAAGCGTCGATAAGACGTTGAAAAAAATAGGCACAAAAAACTGATCTAATTTTCAGATGTTCCAACCACGTAGAAAATAACTCGATATAAAGGATTGAGAATTTGAAAACTTGACAGTTTTTATTGAAGCATATTTTAATTGTAATCAGTACTTTGGGAGGTCTCGGTGGCACGTGCATCACCAGGGAACATCCGCATTATCTGTTTTCTCTGCTCTTGTAACCTCCTCTCGTCTTTTATCCGCGTAGTGGTGGGTTTGATGGTACTAACGTCTCTTGAGAGGACACAGGATAAATATATATATATAGAGAACTGTAATAGGAGGGAGAATCTCTTGTCCCGCTTCACTCCTTCGCTCAAGGCGGTTTTTCGCTAAACTACATAAATCTCTGAGTTAAAATAGCATTTATGTATATATAAGTTTCCACATAAATGTATCTGTATAATATAAAAATATATTTATGTCTGTACATACTTATTATATGTATTTATCGAAATATATAGATATACGTGTTCAAATGGTTTTGAGCTTGAAATTTTCATGCAGAATACTCATTCGTTATACTCGTGTCGAGATCACCAAAATGTGATTTATTTTTTGTTCTTTCAATAAGAATTACGTTATACGATAAACGCCAATGAATTATACTCAAGGATGAGCGACCCCATAAAATCCAAAAAGGTATACTCAACTCGGATATCAATCACTAATTACTCGTTTACCATTCCATTTGATGCAAATACTCGAGTACTAACTACTGTTAAAAATATTTTTGTTCGTAAAAGTAAATTGATGCGAAAGAGTTCTTGTCAATGTTACCTGTTATCGATGATTTATTTTGGATCGAAATCTTCTTTATAGCGTTTCTGTAGTTACTCGTGGGTCGGAGATTAGCTCTATTCGCAACAAAAATCACAGGAAAGTGACATTTCCAGAGATGTAAGAAGATTCGTGATTCGAGAAATAAGAGATTTTAATGGATTTGTCATTGACCGAATTAACGGACGTTATTTCGAATTGATTTTTGGTAGAAGATTTTTCGGAAGTCTTTTCTTGCGAGTAGCGCTAATATTTTTACCTTATTCTCGGCTCAATGATAAAGGGTAAGTAAATTAAAAATACGACTCGGTGGGTTTGCACTGTCTACGAATCTACGCTTATTTATAGGTACGATTTTCTTACGAACATTTCTATTTCCACGTTAGTAAAAATATCATAATGTTTTTTCAAGATCGAACACTATTAATTTCATGCATAAACTGTTGTTCAGCTTTTGTTACCTCAGATCGATCGTGTCATTAATTTTTCATCTTACGGCTACAAGGTGACCGTACGTTTAATTCACGACTTTAAATCGTAGCGTTTGTTTTTTTTCTATTGGTTTTTGCCTCTTTGAAATATCGTCGTTCTAATGTTTTTGCATTATTTTGAAATTTTCTAATTATTCAATATTTCTACCATGGCGTAGCAGAGTGAGAGAAATTTAAACGTGAATTTCTTCGAAATTAATTCAACGATGATGGGGAGATTTGAATTGCCCGAAGGTCCCCGATGTGGAGACTGACACTTTCTTACTTTTTTTTATTTTTTCCTTATATTTATTTTGCTTTTTGCCCTAACGGAGAAATAAGAGGGAGAGAGAGAGAGAGAGAGAAAATGCGAGATAACTAGCCCTGAAAATAACTAGCTAGGCTCGAGATAATAATTGAGTTCCTGTTGTACCGGAGGCTGCATCGGGAATTGTCTGACAGGCTTGATACAAACCGGGCCAGAGAGCACTTTTCCATTTCGCAATTATAAATCCCTAACAGATATCTCGCTCTCTTCGAAAGACCTAAAATCATTTGAAACCCTCAAGACATTGCACTGTGTAGATTTCCTATGGATATTCGACTATATATACGCGTTTGACACAAAGAACGATGCAAAATTATTCGAATTTTTGATGACGAGTGGCAGCCATGATCCACGAATGTGTATTCTGTAGCTTTCAATTGACTACGCAATTTTAATATATTTCTTTGATTAAGGAGTCCATTTATGAAAAGTGTGGAAGTTTGATTTCGGAAATCAATGCATTCAATTGGGATACTCGACAAAAATATCGAGCCACGTTTCGAGCAACAAATTTTACCAATCAGTTGAATCCATGAAACGAAATTATCTGGTGAAAAAAAATGACGTTTCTGCATGGATTATGGGAAAAAGTGGTTCGTAATTATTGAAAATAAATAAGTAATTTATGTGAAGGCACCACTCGACCGTCCCTGTCATTAGCGGTTGCATTAATATTGGATAACCCTGTAGATGTATATATTTAGCCCCATCCAGCTGGAAATGCCTATCTAAAAGGCTCGGAGCAATAAAACAATTAGGACTAATTAGTGGAAGACGAGAAAATCAGGCTAAAGATGGAAAAGAGAAAGAAAGAGAGAAAGTAGTGGAGGAAAGACAGAAACTGTTTTAAATTACGAGATTACCAGGAGAGTTGCGACTTTGGATGGCATGACATTTCAGTGTCGAGAAAATGCGATGCTCGCTTTTACCTTGATTTTTTTTTTTAATTCTTTTTTTTTTTGTTTCTTTATTCACGAAAACTTGGGTCTATGCTTCTTTTATCTGTGTAACAAAAAGCTATCAGGGACACTTCCTAATATTTTTTTTTCTCTCTATTTCTCTTGTTTCTTCCTTATTCTTCTTCCCTCAAGCGTTCGACCCAATCTCTCTCAGACAATCCCGGCTTGCGCGGTTGCTCTCTTTCTACTCGCTTCTTTATTTATTTTTGCCATTTTGCACTTCTTCCACTGATTTGTCATTTCTGTTACGGGCCACCGATTCCAAGAACAGCCAACTTTTCCCCCTTCTCCATTTACTTTTTCTTCCTTTTTCTTCCACTTGACATTTTATTTTTATTTTATTTTTTAGAGTTTGGAAGCTTCGCGCGGTCTATGCGCTAGCGAGGAGTCTCAACGACGAATTATTACGATTTTTCGGAGACGAAAGTTTACTCGAAGATACAAAAAATGCCAAACTTTTTTCATAATTTCGAACACGTTTACTTTCTTTCGCTAGTCGTCGATTGGAAAAACTTTATAAAATAGATTTTTTTTTTCTCGATTTTCTGAAAAACGAACATATTGGATATCGAGCAACCGGTGAGAAATCGGAGTACCGAATAAGTTTAGGCCAACGTGTGACGAGACCCCTCAATTACGGATAACCATTGGGGTCGATTTGGCACTCTTCCGAAAGCCACACTCGATGACTATAGTTTGTAGTTTCTATTCCTACCAACCACCCAATCTCATAGAATTTTGTCTGTGCTTTCATTTTCCTCAATAATCATAAAAAAAGAACCAATTTTTTTTCCCTTCACAGTAAAACGGATGAAATAAAAGTTTCTCCTGAATTTCCTCGCCTCCGAATTACAATAACAAAGCGAATAAAATTTCGTTCGAAAAACACGTTTTCTCTGCAAGTTGCAAGAAAAAAAAAACATAACTAAAATAAATATGAATAATCGAATTTATGAATGGCAAGAGACTTTAATCGGGTAATGACACAACGCAAAGAGCCGGATTCGAACGAGCTCGAAGTAGTTTTTCGTGGCATTCTTTTCCCCGAGTACCTTGATACAAAGAGAGTGAAAAAAAAAAAAAAAAAAGTAGAGAGGAAAAAATGAAAAGAAATGGAGTGACTAAAGTGCAGGTGTACAGGAAAGAAAGGCTTGACGAGAAAGAAAAGGAGAGATAGAGTCGCGAGTGTGCGGATTCTCTTGTTACGATCGATAGTGAGACTACGCCTTTCTGGGTCAAGGCCTCGATACTGACTGACTCTCTCTCTCTCTCTCTTTCTCTCTCTGGCGAACGACTCGACGGAATGGGGCTACGTATGTCCCGGGCAGAGGTTCGGGGGTGTGCAAAAAAAATGTCGACGTAGAGGATAGATCGTGGATAGAAAGAGTAGAGAAGAAAGCGGGTGGCGGTATAAAAGGGGGAGGCGAAACGCTCTTGAAATACGGGTTGGAAAAAAAAAAAAAAAAAAAAAATTTATCCCTGGTTTGGCAGCCTCTTACGGATTCTCCGCGTCACCTCTTGTGACGAAACTCTCAGAGACGCGGAAAAATACACACGAAATACGTGGACACGTTTGTGACGTATGCACCATCCCCTCGGTCTTATTGTATGACAGTTTTTTTCTCTTATCTTCGTAAATCATCGTGAGAAGCATTTCTTTTGTGTCAACTTGCGTCAACAGCAAAACGCGAATCTTAGAAGAGAATGAAATACTAATGCACTTTTTAAACTCAAGTGAAAACATGCGAGAAAATCATTCGGGTTGGAATTATTTTCAAAATTTTGTTTCTTCGATTCAGGCTACTATTGCTATTCTCAGCCAGAAACAATCGTGTGTCGAGGCAACGAAAGATCGAGTCGATCTTTTTTCGTTTTCCCATCGCTAATATGTCCAACTCCCAATTTCACGTTCAACCGAAAAATCTATACGATCGTCCACCATTTTGTGTTACGCTGGTTAGCTTCGGCCATTACGTGTGCAAGTGGCGTTGTAGCAATGGAAACTTGATTGAAAGAAAAGTTAACAAATCGAGGATATTCTGATTGCACGAACGCTTAACGCCTGACATAATACCAATAGTGCCGTATATCCATTCTTTGATAACCCATATTCTGTCATTTCTCGTTGGGGGATGAAGGTGAAAGAATTCGATGGATGTACAATGGCAACGGCTTGCCCTCTGGTGGCTGTACCGGGTGTCTGAAAATTCCCTAAAGACGAGACGGTCACAATGGCACAATCCTAATGGCATTTCCCATTTGGAAAGTAAACGCAATTCCAAATAGTGGCAAATTCTTCCAAACAATATTTCCCAAGTATCGATGTTATAAGATGTGAATTCAAACAAATCTGTACTCGCAAAAATGCCTGATAATATCCTCATGTCACCTATCGACGTCAAATTCTCTGTACAACGTCGAAAATTTTCAGTCTCTCTCTCTCTCTTCATTTTTTTTTGTTATTTATTCTCCTTCCTCACGCAACTTCAATATCGGATTGGCTTGAGATTCGAGCCCTAAATTAAATATCGTTGGAAGTTCTCACATAGAGCAGAAAAATGTAGAGGGATCGAAAAAAATTCGTTCGTTCATAACGACTCGGATACTATCGGAATTCAATACTTTTACGTATTTTCGTCAGACCCAATATCAAATGCTCCAAATAATACATAATGATTGTTTCAACGATAATTACATTTTTATAACTGATTGAAAAAAAAAATTTATCATCATCACGTATATGGGGCATTTGACGTCGAATTAACCTTTTTTATAATGTTCTATCTATCGGATGAGCCTTTCTTGATTTTTTTTCAAATTTTTCCCTCGACCGCCAAACGAGATATATTTCTTTTCAAAAATTCGATGATTTTTTTTTTCAAAAGCTCATAACTCTTCGAAAAATGGACGGAATCGAACTTTTTTTTTTTCAAATATTGGTTTTTCATTGTAGTTGATATTTTTCTCTATTTTTATTCAAGCTGAAGAACAAAATCGACGATTTCAAGATTTTTTTCAAAAAATTCTCAAAAAAACTTTCATCAAAATATAAAAAAAACATGTAAGGTTCTGAAGTGGCTGATTTTGCGTGGAATGCCTCATACATAGAAGCGAAAATAAGTGTATATTTTTCATGAAAGATTTCAAATTTCTCTCATTCCATTAAATAACAGATCTAATGTTTTTCATCAGTTGTATGGAACCTCAAGTCAAAAGTTACAGAATTGCTCGTACATAACTTTTTTTCTGAGGTTCTCCAAACCTTAGCTCTGTGCTCAGAGCGCTAGGAAAAAATCAATTACGACGATATATATGTATGGCCAGATTAAAAAAATACGAAACAATCAATGTACGAGTAGGAAAACGAAATGAAAAAAAAATAATATACATATATGTATATATATATATATATATATATATAATATATATATATATATATCAATAGCGTGCTGGCGAGCAGACAGGCGAGAGTGAGAGAGTGTTTGAGGGTATACCGGCGCGGGACTGACCGTCGTGGAGTGGATCGATCGTGTGGATCATCAGCTGAAGCAAGCCGTGCCTGAACTTGGCGTGGCTCTCCCTCGATGTGTGGGGTTGTCCAGCGTGATGACTCGGCTGTTCGCAGCCCTGACCGCTGCTGCTACCACCACGAGAACTGCAACCAGCATCGGCAGCCACTGGAACACCGCTACTTCCGCATGCACCAGAAGCACCTCCCACGCTCGTCTCACTACTGTTAGTCGCGTTAGGATGCTGCTGAAACACAATTGTCACACCCACAACCCCGCATCATTACTTTGTTCATAATCATATCTATTTTATTTACGCATATTGCCTTTTATCATATACACCCCATTCGTATTCCCTTATCTTTCTACTCCTTCATTATTCTTTTATCGTCAATACAATTCTACTTCTACTGTATTATATTCATACGTATTACTTGAATTAATACTTTGTCATTCTATTGAGGAGAAAAACTAACGTCTGTTTTTCAAAATACATTATTCATACTTTTTCTATTTTTACACGAGCAATTATTTATCGACACTTTTGCCTATTTTGTACGTACACGAATCTATGAACAACTCGACACCTTCCTCCAGATACTTCACCCAGAAAAAAGATCTATTTCAATCTACTAGGATTATTTATTCGATTTTTTTCTATTTAAATTTAAAAAAAAAATTCTATTTGCCTCAACTAAAAAGCTGTATTTGAATCAAATAAATAATTCTATTTGAGTGTATTTATTCGGCTACCCACGTCAAAGCTTATCGCTCCGACCACTACGTGGCGCAAATCGTCGAAACATTTCTTATATACGAATTGCGCTCTGGATGTGCATAAATAGCGGAAACCCAAGTTATACTTACTCAAAACGAACTATATCTCAAAACAAACAGACGGGCGTGAATTTTTATGTCCACCCAGGGTTCCAGACCCATGGAAATATTAAGTAATAATAATAATAATATTAAACGTGGTGTAAATAATAATATAAAGATTTGTTGCAGCTCAACAACATGCTTGTAAAATTTGTGAAAACTTCTTGAAATTGAATATCGCGAAAACAGATTTTTCATTAATCTTAAATATAAAAATATATTCGAATGAAAGAAAATAATTTCTTTAAGTTAAATAGAGCTCTATTAGGCCGTGGGACAAAGAAAAATATTTATTTGATTTAAACAGATCCTAGTTGAACCAACTAGACGTTTTTTCTGGGTGATTGCAGGAATATTTTCCATTTTACGTTCATCGAATACGTATAGATATCTACTTCGATGGGTTTCGTTCTTGAGCATGAATTAAAAAATACGTAACAACATTTTTTTCAATTATTCGTGGTTGTGTAAGTTGAAAATAATGAAATTCACTTGCCCTTTATCCATTATTCGCGCCATACCATATGGATCGACCTGAAAGTGCATCGGTTTCTTATTTCTCTAACCTCGATTCTCGCGAGCCTTCGTAATATCAAGTGGCTAACTTTCTGCAATCTCAAATGTTTGACTTTGAGAATATCTCTCCAAAGTGACTAACTATGGGTCTACAGTGACCCTCAAACAAAGGGGTTAATTGTGGAATACGCTGATTAAGTAAGTTTTCAACAACTGTATAATTGAACTGTAATTTTCAGTCTATTCGTTACGAGAACTCGAAAAATGTTCATGCACGAACAATAAATTTTCTATTCTCACGAAAAACGAATCATTTTTAAAGCAGTTCGTTTATAGTCAATTCGGAATCTTGCTCACACGCAGACACTTCCACGAGTGATGATTTTTTCTGACCGATCAGACGCGTTCGGTGCAACAAGTCTTGTTTGAAAGCTCCGAGAAAATTTATTCCAAAATACTCTTTTAGTGTCGTCTTCGAATTACTCAATTTATCGGAACAGTAAATTTTCGATAAAAATGATCTCGTTACACGATTTCGGACCTTACTATACATATAAATATAAATTCATTTACATACGTGCGTATATATATATATATATTTATAACGGGATATGGAAACAGTGTAGAATCATGTCCGAGGCATTAACCAGACTAGGAAGCTCGATAACGTTCGTTGATTCGGATATACTTAACTCAGCGTGGAATCGTCGGATCAACTGTTACCAATTATTGGATTAAAGTATCGACATCGGTAATCCGTTTTATCGTTGCCTACAGACGAGAAGAAGAACTACGAAGCCAATGGAGGATCAAGAATATTTATACACAGCAGCGATCTCGTCTGTGCTTAATGTTTCCTTTATTTTCTAATATCTCTGACGTTTCATGAATAGCAAAGCTTTTTTTTTCTCCAACTGATGATTCATTAAATGTTGAAACATTACCGGTCTGCCCAAATGTGTATTTTGTTTCGTCAATTGAGAGTTATATAAATGTCTTTGGAATTTCAACCAAGTATTTATGATTTTCACTGTCATTCGTATTTGTTTTGCGAACTCGAAGTCTTGCTCTGACTTTTCTTTCGTTACTTTTTCACCCCTCTCCGCTCACCCCATCTTTTTCAATATATCTTCTATTTTGAGCGACTTTCCACTCCAAGGCAGTCACACAGCGGAAAGACAATGGTTCAATTCTTTGCTGTCTTACACATATATTTATATGTACCTAAGGACCCTTTAACCTTACACCTCATGACTCTTTTTCTGTACCTCCAAACTCACGACTGGGGTCCGAACGCATCCCACGCTTTCCTTGCTCATAAAACCAGTCCTATGCTGACGAACAAACTTCATCAAAAGTAGGTGGTTCATAGTTCGTGCGAGGTGCGTTCGGACTTCATACTGGAAACAAAGTTTTGTTGAAACCTTAAAATATTTTGTTGAATACGTTCAACAAAATATTTCGACGATACAACAAAATGTTTTATCCTCTCAACAGTGTTTTGTTTCAGGAGCTTTGTCGTAATTTCCAAAATTATGTAGCCTGCACTAAAAAAAAGAAATTGTTGATCACGTGCAACAAAATATTTGAATATTTCAACAAAATTTTGTTTTCAGTGCAATTATGAGTTTTAGGGTTATGGATAATGAAAAGCTATAATTGTACGAGTAAGAAAAAAGAAAGTCGGTCATCTCATCGCTCGACGTCTGAGCAATCTTTTCGTGACACAGGTCATATACAACCGAGAGTGCTCTTGATGATGACAAATGCTGCTGAGAAGCTATTATTCCGAATTGTCATTCTTTGTTCTCACCCAAGACTAAATAAAATAAGATCGTGTAACATTTTTGTTGCATGTAATTTTTAAAATCCATTTTCTCATTTTAGTTCTAAGATATTGAACAGAAAAAAAATGTGAAGCTTGATCAAAGTTGTAAATTGCACTCGTAAGTGTTTTTTTTTTTTAATCTTTGTTCAACGAACAATTCATAAAATCGCGATCCATCGAGTCAACGAAATCGAAGTTAATGGTAGTTATAAAAAGGTTAAAACCTCGTGATGGAGAATAAGTTCAAATACACAAAGCCTCAGCGAAGAGAAAAAAAAAAAATGAGGAGAATTGGTAGCCGTTCGACGTGCTGATGTCTCACTCTTGAAACGGCCTTCCAAGTTTTTCGTGCCAGAACCTTGATGTCTTGTAGCTTGGGCGAAGATCCACCCAAGGTATATTTCGATCCCTCCCCCTACCCATTCCCAAGCCCGAACGATAGTAATGGCTTCTCAGCAGTCTGATACTGGATACTTTATGCCCTGGAGGCTTCTACCAGATATTGTCTAATAAAAAAAAGAAGTTTAGCGTATATCGATATTTTCTTCTGTGTGTCAGATGCCTGGCTCGACATTATATCAACCCTTGAATTCCCATATCTCCTAACCCGAGTTATATGTGTGTGGTTAAATAATATCTATATTTGGAACGAAGTGCAAGTCGATTGTATAACGAAATCCAGTATCGCACGTATTCCAGGCTTCTTACATCTCATCTTCGTTCGATCATCTTATTTCTTGCCTTCGAGCCTTACAAAGCTATTGCCAAAAGCCATTTTGAGAGGTGTCCCGGTTATGTGGCATTCAATTTTCTAGCTGACGCAGTCTTCGTCACTTCAATACTTGGTCCACTGCACTCGTCCTCTCTCTCTCTCCTTCTCTCTCTTTTCCATGCTCTCTCGTTCTGTCCTTTTTTTTCATTCTCTTTATGACTTCCTGTCTCTCTTGAATCTTGAGAATTTAGCCACCCTCCTCGTGCATAGATCAAAAGTTACACGTATAAAGTTATTCGCAGGTTCACTTTTCACCAAAAGAGAACGAAAGAAAGGAAAAAAAAATAATAATAAAAAGAGAAAAGTCTTGTATGAAAGTCAGCAAGGGGGTGCAGATCGTGGCGGATATAGTAGCGGTGAAGGATATGTGAGTATATATTCTAGGTCAAGTGTTCTGCTCGTATTGCGGACGTAGGCGAGACCCGACCTATTCACGTACACCAGAAATAAGAACTCGTATAAATTGCCCTCTCTCTCTCTCTCTCTATGGTCAAAATTATCTACGTACAAATAGCTTCCTCTTTCATTACAGCTATTTTCAAGATTTTACCACTCCGACTCGAAAAAATGTAAGTTCGGTCATATATTTTTTTATGAATCTGCCTACAAATATTCTTCTTTAGCTACTACGTTTTTATGCCAGCGACACGAAATTTACTTGGGTTCATATGTACTGCGTTTTTTCACGTTCACAAAGGAATTTCTAGGAATACATCAAGCAGGCATTCTCTGAGGCATTAAATAAGCGAATTTTAAATCCTCGTGAAGACAACTTTGAATAATGTGAGAAAAAAACATTCCACATTCCTTTGTTTTTAAATAAAATCTTTAATTACTGAATGTCAGCAAGTGAATAGAAAAATATTGTTTAATAACTAATTCAAATGAAATGAAACTCCCTCGTTTTACCACGTTTGATACTCGAATTAATTCATAATATAGGCCAATATATACGTTCATTGAACCCGCAGAGGTTGTTCATGTAAAAGACCGCAATCACCTCAACCGATACGCACAGTTTCTATTTTATTTGTACCCGAGCTTTTTTTTTTCTCTCGGAAAAATAAGGAGTAGCTCAACCGAGCGTGCATAAGAGCTAATCAGCTTATGTACGCTCGCATTCTCGTAACTCTTGTAGTTTTACGCTTCTAAGTATGCAATCACTTCGGACTTACGATTCTGTGTACCGGAATCTGTCAATGAATAAAAGACTTTAATAGAAAATTTCGATTATTTGATCATGTGTGTGTACCAAGTGTTTAGTGGCAGTTTGGCTTGGTAAATTCGCCAGGAAAATCCGTCTCCAATAATTGTTTTCACGATATTTTTGAACATAGAACAAAATATAGTCAAGCCCGCGATCTTTCTTTTATCAGAAGGATGCTTTTTTCGTTCCTCACTAATGAGGCATTAAAACGTACAGATACAAATTTTTTTAAATATATTTATATACGTGTGACCAGGCTTTGCTCGGAATTACGAATCCGCTCAGCCAGAATTGAGGAGAAAGAGAGAGAGCAATTTGTGAAATGAAAAAACGTTTGCTTTCGCGTCCTCGATCGAGCAGACACGCGAGACCAGGCTTACGTAACTGTGACAAAAGATAAACGCACACACACAGACCCACCACCAGCAAAAGAGTTTTTCTCGCCAGATTTTTAACTTCTGTGTACATCCCCTGGTCTTTCGAGCTTTTACCACGAAAGATCCAACAAATCTAACTTTACTCCTCTTATTCATACTCCGTCGTTCCATCGTTTACCATTTGTACGGAATAATTCAACTCGACATCCGATTCAGAAAATCAACGAAAAGTATTCTGCTCTAGTTCTGCTGGTGTTATTCCCAAAGGTCATATATATCTATATTCATAACGTTATCTTGTAATATCGTAGTCGAAAAATTTTCGCGGAATATGAAATGAATATTCACGTTTTACCGTAATTTACAGGACGAGGTTTTCATTTTTAAATCTCAGCATGACGTGTAAATGGGAGAAACTAAAGGATAAATCCATGTCTTATATAATACAATATTATTTTAATTTCACCATACCATTCGTTAAGTTTTATTTGATTTGAAAGAATCGTTTGAAACGATTGAACGTTTAAGCATTTATTCGTTCATTCAGTTCGTATTTACGAATTTGAATCGTTTTTTTTTTTTTAATTCTCTCCCGATGTTTTTATTTTCATTAACTTTGAGCATTGTTGCCTCGTTACTTCAACACTCCCGGAAATACTGGATACGTCAACGAAGGTATTGTATTTTCGAAGTACATTATTTTCTCACGCTACGGAGGTGTATCGGTCAAAACTAAGCGTGGGCAGGTTTATTGTTGTAATAAAAGAAAAAAAAAGTTAGCATGCACGTTTGCTCTATATAGCTAGCGACTCAAAGACACGTATGTCGTTTTCAATAACACATATCGTACGTTCTCCGCCTGAGTTACAAGCCCACGAACGTTTAATCTTAACTTTTTCCATTTCATTGCATCTTAGGATAAGCAAAAAACTCTGTGACATATAACTCCCTTATCGAATAAGTTTTCTCGATCATTATCGAGGAAAAAATATTTCCGTCATTACGGAAAACTAATGAGAAACAGAAGCATCGATTGGGAAAATGCCAAAACCTGGTTTTTCCATCTTTATTTTCTGCTTGTAAAAAAATACAACATCCATTAAGAAGTTTCACCAGATCGACAGGCTAAAAAACGTCGATATTTGAAAAAAAATTAGCGATCTGGGTACGATCGAAAAAAAATGCAATTCCCGTGTAGAAATTCTGTTAGGGCGTTTCGTGGTGATTAGAATTTCCCAACTCATTCAGAGCCCTTGTGTCAAAGTCCATTCTGGCCCCTGAAAGTACGCTCACCCTCTCTAAATAAGGGCCTTTAAAGGCCAATAAGTCGGGGCCCTTATGGCTAGCCCTGTCAGAGCCCCATCAAAATTTAAACTATTAATAAAATATTTAATTAATTATTAGAATTTTATTTCTGATCGTATTTAGTCAATTATAATTGACTATTTATATTATTAATATTACCATTACGCCTGATATTGATTCATGCAGAAAAATTTTTCTACCTACACCGAGATTCCATCCTACTCACCTATGGATCTGTAGACCTAACTGTATACGCATGCTACCACTACGCGATCACCTCATTGGAAATAATTAAATCAAAAGCTGTAACATAAGTAGAATTTTAGAATCTTTATACAAGCGAATCATGATCTCTGTTTGGCAAGGTTACAAAGATTGAAAAACATATTGATAAAAAAAAAGGAAAAGGAAATATATGTATAATAATTATTGAAAGTTGTCAGTAATAAGAAAAAACACTGAAATTTTGAATAAAAATTTTTTAACATCAATGAGGCTTCAGCTCTGTTGCCTTATAGAGAATCGGTTATCATATGAACGCGTTCATCGTGGCAATGCTACACACTTGAAAAGACTTATTTAGATTTCCCACAATATATGTTTTAAGTTTTTCATGTATATTTTCATTAATTTGTTTTTTTAATAAGCTGGAATTTGAAAACTGGAAAACACGCTTAATATTTTTAGCAAATGGAATTCCGAAAGCTGCCCTATTGAGGGCTGACAGGGTATTCATGTGTCTATCCGTTGTGGGGCTTCCATAATTAAATCCAATGAGGCCCTAACCGTTATACCTCATTGAGGCCCCATTAAATTTTTATATGGGATGCTTATAATTATTCTATAGGGGCCCAAAAGAGCATGGGCATGGCCATTCGTTGTAAGGATTCGACAATGTAATCCAACGAGGCTCCAATCTTTTTTTCTCATCAAGTCCTTATCAAGAGGTCGTATGGAATCCCCATAATGGGGTCATCCATTTTAAGGCTTCCATACTTCAGCCCAAGGGCCCAAACTTTTAACTAGGTTTCCCCAAAAATTTTCTACACGGCTTGTACCCAGGATACGTGGACAAGTTCAATAAATCTAAATCAGTTTGATCGATCAAAAAACATCAACGCGGGACGATAACGAGCAGGTTTTTCGATAGAACGGAACATACGTTAAGGCGGCCGGATCATTAGATTGATTAATCTGCTGTCAACGCGGTAGAGAAATGTAATTTGCAAGAACAAAAAAAACCCGTCAAGTTCGTTTCTGAGATCACTCGTGTTTATAAATGAAAAATTGAAGTTCCTGAATCACACGGAAATTTGCTTTCATTCATTTATCGTGTTTATCATTGTGAAAATCTTCACGAGCATCTATTGACGTTTGATCCTAGTGAAATCGCTTGAAAAATCTCAATGTTAATTTTCGAATCGCTGCATTCATAGGAAGGAAGTAAATAAGAGATAGGAAAGATGCCCATTACGAGACAGGTATACTTAATAATAGTTCGAGATATGAAAACTACAGATAAACAGCAGCATCAGTTTCACGAGGTCGTTTGAGACAATACCTTTTGAAATGTCCGTAACTGCGCGGTGGATATAGCACTTTTGTTTAGTGCTGTGCCTCAATTGCCGTCGCTACCTAAATTGAGAGATTTCGGTACACTTTGTCTTCCACGTGTGTCGATAAAACGTTTTTAAGCTCTTTTATAACTTGATACCGTTATATATTCAAATAATTTAGTGTTGCTTGCTGGAAATTTGATCAGTTGCGAACGAAGAAGCTAACATTTCTTTGGGATGCGATAGATTTATTAATTTCAAAAATACTCCGCGAAAAGGCATCTGAAGGAAAAAACAAGAATTGAGGGGGTTTTGCACGTTTGATATGACAGGAAAATCTGGAATTTTGCCTGTGACTACTGTACTTGAAAATAAATATAAAGGAAAAGCAAAAAAGGCGACAAATGTGCGGCCTTTTTGAGCAAAAGTGAAAAAAATTTGTGTCTAATTACATTTTGCGAAATTATATAATACGAAGCAACGTTAAACGAGTGTCTTATTATTTTAGGCATTTTGATTCTTTATTTTATATTTCTAGAAAAAGTTCAGAACTTTTGTTCGAAATACTTGTTATTGAAAAACGAAAAAAATCGCGCTGGTAACTAGGAATGCCGCACCCGATGCACAGGGTGTAAATTGCTGAAATGCATAAAGGCATGACCCGTTATATCTTTAACTTTGAAATTTCGTGCTTCAAGCCCTTTTTCGGATTGGATGACTGTTAGGATACGTATAGAAGAGTGTACAGCGGAGCAATTGGCGGCAAAGCATGTGAGGATCGGAGTGTTGGGGCAGGAGAGAAGAGAAGGGGAAAAGAGAGGCGCCGGTAGAATTCATCAGAGGGTTCTTTAGGCGTCGCCTGTGAACAATGCAGCGGGAGATGCGATATTGTTGGTATGCACGGCCGCAGCATCTTTTTCAGCGTCACTGGGTTAGTGTACCAAGGCTGTCGAATGAGAATGAAAGAGAGCGAGAGAGAAGATAGAGGGAGAAAGAGGAGAAGATAAAAAAAGAAGCGAGATCTCGAGAGACTATATTTGGTTCGAATGAAAATTTCTTCTCTTTCGCTACCCCCTTTTTTCTCCTCCCTTCTCTCATTTTCCATCTCCGTCGTTTTTTGTTTTTTGTTTTTTTTTTTCCTCACGATTTGACACAATTTCCATGCACAAAACGTCAGTTCTTCCTCCCAATTACAATTCGTGATCAAGCAAAGCAAGAAGTCTAGACCTGCTCGTATTGTGTCGAATTTTTTTCATTACCACATTTTTCTTCTTTCCTCTTCTTTATCAACAGTCCTAAATATACCGACTCAACTAAACTTCCATTAAACATTAACATCAAGACCTAAAAATTAGTTGATTTTTCATTTTCTTGTTATCAGTTTTTTTTTTTTTTCATCCCTGCGTGGGGTGAAAATTCTTATCTAAAAAAGTTGAAAGTTCTCCTCACTTTGTAAAATCGCCTCAAAAAATGTTCCAATGTTATCAGAGGTATTGGAAACTTGGTAAAAAACGAGCTGCTGTTCCAACTGATCGATCGCTATCACACCTGCTCCGGCGGCTTTCAATCATGAAGAATAGTTTTTAACCAGGACATTTCACGTGATAACGCACACACACACACACATATACACGTATATAGATAATGCCATATGAGACTGGATCCCTACTAAAAATGTGTTCCCCAAAGATATATGTAAGATATATGGTAAATATGTCACGTACATTTATCATGCTAGACTCGGATAAAATATTTTGTAGCATCAATTCGGCATTCTCATGAAAATACGTACATTCGAAATCTACGTATTTTCTTGCTCACTGGATATTTCGATATATAAAAAAAGATAACTTATATGTTAATTCTCATTGAGATGTAAAAAAAATTTATCAATATTGCTATCGAATTATAAATTACTCTCAATAAACACACTGAACTAAATGAATTGCTACAAAACTCCAATGCTATTGTTAGGGAATCAATGAAACATTTTCTACACATGGTGATAATTATTTCTCACAACGTTTCTAATGAACAAATATATAACTATGACTATATTAATCCGACATGAAATCTTATAATCGATTTATATACTATAAAGTCATGAGAACTCGAAATTCATATCGATCATCCACACGTTTCGATTGATCAAATGAAACATCGTTTTTCGTCAATACTACACGTCGCTTACGTAAATATGCGAAGAAAAAAAAAAATGCTGCTTAGTTTATCTACTGTTAATGTGAATTGTGTTGCTGATACGACAAGTAAATATTAATTACGTATATTGGAGGCAAGTATACAAGGAATTACAAGGAGAACGTAAAAGGGGCGAGTTACAAACAATCCGAAGAGAAAAATCTTGAAAAAATTTTCATGAAAAGTGAAAAAGAAAATAAAGAGAGAGAGAGAGAGAGAGAGTCATGCAACTCACCAATGCCTGGGCGGCGCTCTGGTGCTGCAAGCAAGAAACACCGAGTTACTATTAAAATCGCAAACGACATTGATTCAGGATTTTTCGTGATAATTAAAGAAAATTACAAAATTTTGTGCTCTTTTAATCAGAATTAAATAATCACATATTTCGTTTTGTGCATTTAGGATTTTGAGAAAAATAGCGCATATTGATTTAAAAAAAAAAATGTGGGGGATCGTGGTCATTTTGTTTCGTGGTGACTTGAATGTATGGAAGTTCTGTTGAATCACAAGAAAATCTCATTAACAGTTGATAGGCTGAAATCGGTATACGAGGAAAAAAAAAAAGAAATTCTATGACAATGTTAGAAAATTTAACCAATTCTTATCATCGGTTAACGGAAGCGTGAAACGATCGACCGGAAAAGTGTTTTTATACTACGTAATCGGCGGATTAATGTTCAATGTCATTTCGTATTCCTGGCGTTTATATCTGCAGCTTTTTCTTGGTAGTTCGATTACGCCGTTGACGAGATTATTTTTCTTCGTCATCCGATCGAGAGATGGTTGACAGCCGCACTTGTACGAAGAACCTGATTCTTTAATTTATCTTTGAATCACCATAATTGTGAAAAGAGAAGAGAGAAAAGTTAAAAAAAAAATGGACGGATGGAAAATAGAAATGTAAATTGAACGATTTCTATCGTTGTTATTATTGTTGTTGTTGCACTCTCGATGTCACGTAGTATCGAGTGGGAAAAGCAAAAAGAAATTATTGGAAAATAGTGACGTATACGAGAAAATGAGGGCAATAGTGCTCAATGGAATAGCAGAACAGCAGGACATTTTTTTTCTCTCTCTCTAGCATCGTTTCTTTTTTTTTATTCGTTTCGATGTCCCTGCGAAATTTGTTTTTCAATTCTCGTGGTGATGAAAAAAAAAAAACAAATATATACATTCGGTAGTGAAAGAGAAATTTTACTATTCTAATTTCTGGCACATATATGCAACGTCCTCACTGCGATAATACAATCAGTGAACTGCATTTTTTTTTTCTCCTCTTTCCGTGTATCTCATCCGCTCGGTTGCTCACTGATCACGGATCCATGTGCTCGAAAAAAGAGAGGAATAAAGGAAGTCTCATTAATGTCGACCTCGACCGGGAACTTCGGCGACCCGGAAGAGACTGAGACTTCACCGAGAGTTGAAAAGAAATGGAAGCATAAAAAAATAAAAAAAAACGAGAAAATAAGTACTCTCGCATCACGATGACGAATAGCACTCTCCGTCAACTCGTTATTCGCAAACCGTAACAGGTGAAAACGAAACAAGATGCAGATCGACCGTTAAAAAAAATAGAGTATCAGGAATTATATTTTTCATACGAGCATCCTGTATCTTCGTGTTGTTCTCACGAATTTTCATCCATATTAGATCGCGAGTGATTTAATTTTTCCTTACGAATCGATATTTCAAGGACCATTCACGTTCGATGAGCCTCCAGCAATTTTCATCCGAATAATTGCAGAAAAAAAAAGTCTCTTTTCTATTTTTCGCTAAAATCGAAGCCAACAACTAAAAACATTTTTCGTCATTTCGTCAACGGCCTGGTATTGGTGATGACAATGTATAAACCAAATGAAAATCGAATCGATAATCTCATTGGTAAATACTTATTTTTCAAAATAATTTTAGCATCCGAATATTGGCTGAAATTTATTTACAAACAGCATAATTTATCATTTTTCGATTATGCATGCAAATCGAGCTGACAATCTCTGTCGATTTTCATTCGATAATGAATCCGATAAATTTTCGCTGGTGGATGAATTTTATGAAAAAAAAAAGAAAAAAAAAATCTAGAATCAAGCGTATATAGTACGAGACTTCGTGGATGATCGAGAATTAAATGGCTTGTACATTTATGAATATATGTACTCCTGGAATGTATAGGTTGTGCTTATGGAGTATATAGCGCGAGTATACGACCCTCTGGCGAATCGATTTGTACGCGCACCGCACCGAATCCCCCCAAGAAGAACCAGCGTGCTCTGCAATGCACCAGCACACACACATACATCGTTCTATACATTGCTACGATGATCAATCGACTTTTTTTTTTTTTCTTTCGATCGTCGTTCTTGTCTCATCGTCTTTTCGCTTCAACTGCCTCCCTATTCTGTACTAAACATTTTTTTGTTTGCAATCGTCGATGTAAGTCAGGCATTTCGAGTCGGATTATTCGTGCGGCCTTATCACTCGTTGGCTCAATAATTCATTGGAAAAATAAAAATTCACACAGTGGATCGGTCGTTTTATAAATATTATTTCTTTCGATTCGATCATTTAAAAAGTTAAGCTCAATGAAAAGAAAAAAAGGAAAAAAAAAACAGTGCAGCATTCAATGGAATTATAATCTCTTTCGCGTGAATTAACTGGGGGATTAAGAAACTTCAGGGTACAATAAATTCTAGAAGAAATAAATGAGACATCGTAATTAAAATAGCGTACGACTATTATGTACGGCTTTATACGACGCCCCCTGCGAAGAGCTTTCGTAGAATATATGTAGAGGGATTTGATGCATAATTTTGAGTGTATGTATATTATATATATATATATATATATATATATATATATATATATATATATATATATATATAATATACATACACTCAAAATTATATATATATATATATATATATATATATATATATATATATATATATATATATATATATATACATATAAGTATATATTTGCACATGGCTATCAAATCTAGCTGACGCATGTTGCACATAAAGCACGTGGAGCTTATCTGATAATTGTTTCCTCTTTATTTTTTCAGCCTTTGTTCCATTTTTCTTTTTATGCAAACATTCCGGCTTTGTTTTCTTTCTCCCGCTTTTCAGAAATCCGGATTTTCGTTATATCTCGAATTTCCAACTCCCGCATATTCCGAATGAAATGGTCATTCGCAAATTTCCATATATATATATATTTTTTTTTCATGGAATACACGTAACAAAAGAAATATATTCAGGCCCATTAGGACGAACGGATGAATAAAATTTACTTGGAATTTTTTATTTTTTTCATTTTTACTTCCATATTCAGTGAAATCAAATTCGCGATTTACGTGCATAGTCATCGGATGAAGATTTCACTGATTTCATGCTCAAGTTAACCGATATATGCGGGCCAAACTCGCGCCGAATGTTAACCAATAATCTTTTTCGAGGAATATCAACGTGATGGAATAACGTTACGTATTCGTTTACGTGATCTCTCGGCGGTGATTCTAAAAAATTACATATTCGCCCCAAATCCCTAGTGGGATCTGCATTCTAAGACCTTGGTGTATACGATTCGCATTCAAAGTTTACTGGACCAATAGCTTGCCGCTCTACAATTTTGTCGGCTTAGAAAGAAAACATTTTGGAGTTTTTGTGTAAAGCTTTTGGAAATAAAATTCCGATTTGGGTAATCGAGCGAAATTTCATTTTATTTGCACCTTCGAGAGTTAAAATTTAATCTCGAGGATGAATTTCATCTTTTGGCTAAAATCTCACGTCATTGAAAGCGGTTAATCCATCGTATGGAGCCATAAGAGCAGTGATAAAAATAATACCGAACATTTTTCCTCGCACGATGAACCCTTCGCAAATATTTTGCAGGCCCGCACGAAGTGTATTGAATTTGAATGTTGAAAAAACTTTGTTTTTTTTTTTTTTCTCAAACGGACTTGAATAATGCATCCACGAGCCTGAGAGAAGCTATCATAGCGCTGCGTCGCATTCGAGGCCCATCGTTTGAAATTGTTCGAACTCGGAGTTTTCAGTTTCTCGTATATATTAGCCCCATTCACTAAGCCTGGAGAACAAAAACCATGTAATGGTAGAGTAGGTCAAACAGGTCGTATAAAAACAAGCGGGTTGACGCTTTTATACACCATCGTCGATGGACACTATCGCAGGCCGCGTACGTACATTTTCACTATTCCGTTGACACGCGTACACAATCGAAAAACTAACAATTTTCCATGTACATAAACTAAAAGTGTTGTTTTCCCGCGTATTTTCCATGAGTGAAAGAGAGGAGAGAGAAAAAAAAAGAAGAATACATGTCTATTGCGTGTTTTTTTTTCCGGGAACCCATGTTTCGCTACGTCACATCTGAAAAAAAAGCTGATAGCTTTTTTTTACAACGTTTCTTATGGGTTACGATGGGTGTAGTAAAAAAAGGAAAAAAAAAGTAAAGTTGTAACAATAATGTTATATTCCGAAAGAACAGGTGCACATAGATTTTATGATTGTCCAGGTATTTTCATTGATGCGGTTTGTTTCATTTATGTATACTATTGTTTATTATTCATTCAATGGATATTCCATCAATGAGCTATCTCAATAAATTATTCATATCCCCAATAAACGATGTTTAATTCAAGTAGTACGTTCAAACTGAAAGTTCACCCTCTCCCTTTCGTATTTCATATTAGACCAAAAGCTTAAACGCTCGCTCCAACCCTATTTCTTCACCTGGGAAAGGTTCCCACGAGCATTCGTGAAGGTACGGCACGATGGGTAGCGTAATATATAAAAGCAGGAGGCCGTGAAAATCGATTTTTCTTCTACAAACTGTTTGGCAACATTGCCCTATTCCTACTTCGCACCTGCATTCAACACATACAATCAAGTTTAGCGGTAAATATTTCTATGATAAAATTAATATCGCAAAATCATTTGGATAATTAAACAGGTTTTTGGGACCTTTCCTTTTTTTTTGAGGTTTATCAGGAAGGAGTGTTTGAAATTCTTAGAAAAGCTTCGACGTATGTGTGCTCTCGAGTGCTTTTAAAAAAATGTTGATCAAGTACACAGTCATAATCGATCTTGATAGTTTTATTTCGAGCCTTTTCGATCGAGAAAGCGTGCGAATTCAAAAGATCGTATTACTTTTTATTTTAAGTAGGAAATTGTAAAACTTGATTAACCGAACATAATTGTGTTTACAATTTTGAGAGTTTTAATGGATTGGTCATAATTCATGCTCGGAAATACTTGTTCCAAGATCACAGGAAGTGCGATATGAAGTATCACAGTGCAGCACTTCATATCGTTATCATTAAATACCCGTCAACAAGAGCGATGTTTCTCACTTTCGATGTTCTTCCGTGTCGGATATGAAACGAAAAGCTTTTATCGCTCCGTCGATTTCGGGGAGTGCCACTCGCGGGTCAATGAGCACGGATCTCGCTGTACAGATTCCCTTAGTCGAAGCGTCAATGCATTAACATGTGTATACATGTATGTGGATGTGTGCGGTGAATGGTAACTCTCACAATACTTAAACTATCCATCAGGTTATATTACACTGACGATCCGGCGAAAGTGTGAAAGGAGAAAAGGGTGAAAGGCAGAGAGCTTTGAGTCTCCAGGAGATTGGGGTTAATCCACAGAGTTGTAGGTAGACGAGAAATCCACAGAATCGATACAACGTTGTAAAATACAAGGTTCGAACCTTCCAGGATAGTTTCTAGGGCCATCAGGGCCAAGGATCGAATGGCATGGGCTAAAAAAAGCCTTCAGTCGTCATCAGAGACCCGAGCCAACATAGGATGTTCTTTTTTTTTCTTCTTTCGACTCGTGTGCTCGCTCTTTTTTAGCCACAGATTAACTGTAGATTTCTCTCTCTCTCTCGCTCTCTCTCTCTCTCTCTCTCTCTCAAATAATCTCTGAACCAAGCTCTCGTATAAGAAACCAAAGTATTTTATTCCGTGATGATTTGAGACGCGTGTATGAGTCACGAAATGTCGTGGTAAAGTGGGAGCTCCGCCAGACGGAACAGTCGATTATTCCTAGTGGATAAAAGTCGTTCTAACATTATAAGCACGAGAACACTAAAGGAGGTCAGGTTCTATAGACTTGCGTCCTCTAGCAAACAAAAAAAAAATCTGGGTTGGATCCGATGGGGGCTTTTAGATTAGGGTTTCTCGCTTCCGGCTCCAGTCCCACAGGGAATAATTCTAGTCCTATATTTCGTAATTCTCTCAAGTCCCACCGAATTGTAGAGAAACTCGAGATATTTCTGTTGTTGTATTTTCTAGTCAACTCCTATGGGATTTCGTGTTATTTTCGAAAAAGGCTCAGAGAAACTTGCATGCGAGATTCTAGGTCAGATTCTTAACACGTTACATCCGAAGGTTTTAATGGCTCATCGCACGTAGGTTTAGAAAATCTACTCGGTACGTATGTACTTCCGGTAGGCCAATCAGCTGTCTACCCAAGCCAATTCAGGCTTTTGCCAACTGAGATTTTGTTTGAATGATTTTTTCTGCGGTCTACCGAGTTCCACTTCTCATATTCAGTGCTTTGAGAGGGTTCTTCGTCGGTCGTCATCCGTGAGCGATTCACGTATACTAGAGAATTGCCATCATAAACACATCCCTTTATCGGATAATCCATCGTTCGCGTTCTTATATAGAGCTATAAATCATGGAGCGATAAAATCGCAAAAGACGATGACCACATATGAAACCTGGAGAATAAGGGAGGGTTTTGTAGAAGGACCGAAAAGGTTTTTCACTCACCGATGGCATCAACTGATCGGTCGATCTGACCCTCGTAACCTTGTTCCTGTACAGTATCCTCTTGACGAGTTTCTCCATAGGTTGATTCCACTTCATGAAGCCGACATAACCAAGATAGAAGCCAAACAGCACGAGTGCCTCGTACCAGTGTATGAGATTGTCGCTAAAGAAGTATATGAGAGTCAGTAGACTTATGCTGTAGAACGTACAATCGCGAAACAACGGCCACCATGTGAGGGAAAGCACGGTTTTTGAAAATATAGCGCACATACCGATGACAAATAAAATATTAAATACGGCAGAACCAACGATAGTGCCAATACCGACATCATCAAATGAGACGAAAACCCCAATAATTGAGGTGAATAATTCAGGTGCGGAACCACCGGCCGCCATGAACGTAGCCCCCGCAACGTCATCGGCGATCTCAAATTTCTCAATAATAACATCCAACGAGGGTACGAAAAATTCATCGCAAACAATTGCCAACGCGACGAACATGTAAACAACTCCGAGTACGTGAAGTATAACGGCTCCGTGTCTACGCTCTTCGAGGGTAAAAAAATCCCTTGGGAAAAGCGGTGGTTTTTCGTCGCCGTGATGATGATGATGATCCAGAGTACCGTTTATCGCATCGTCCAAACCGGAGCTGTTGTTGCCCGCACCATTTGAGATGGATATACTCGAATTGATGAAACTGCCGAAAGGCACGGTCGCCGAGAGCGGCGATGTCGTACTCAGACCCGGCGTTATCGATGGATTGTTCGGTGATGGTCTATGACCTCGGGTCGAAGTTGTCGTGATTGCTAATACAACAGCCAGGCTGGTTAAAATGCCACGAACGATTTGTACACGATTGAAACAATTGACTCTCGTACGTGAAACAATGTTGCAACCTGGCCCACCGCCACCGGATTCCCTCGAACTAGTTCTTCCCGTCATTTTCGTTATAATCCGAGACTTGACGTTGCTCGTAAGAGTTGTGCCACGAAATATCTCTTTGCTCCGGCCCGCACGATGGCGTATCGTCAATCGGCTATCCCCAGGGAACGAGAAAAAAAAATCGTTCGTCGAAGACTTGGACGTTTAACCCTCAAAAGGCACGTCCGAATCCCCTTCTTGTTCCTCGAGAACCCTCTCTTTCTTTCTCCCTTTCTGCTACCACCCTCCTTCCTCCCTGGGCCAAAGAAACCTCCGCTAGCAGCTCGAATGCCCGACGTCGAGCCTCTCGAGCCACGTATCAAGGATTTCGCCGATGATGTATGCCATGCCCTCTCCTCGCCATAACGACGTTGCTGTTTCTGATTCACGATGCTCGACTATGGTCGTGAAAGAAGAGCTCTTTATAACTCGATATTACTTGATAATACAGCGATTTGAATAATTTATATTTGGTGTTGGCTTCAATCGAGCTTCTTTGTTTTTCGTCGTTCTATAAGCTCTGGCAAATAATTCGTTATTTCACGGGGACTGTACGTCACATAATATCTTTTTTCCTCTTTCTCGCCACTCGACGTTTTCGCACTCGTCACAACCCCCCTGGCACACAGACACCCACACAAACACTAGTTTTGTCGCACTATTTCGGTAGTATTTGTTCCACGGATTACATCTTGACCCCGTGCAAAATTTGCCCGCACTTCCTTGATTCGCAGTCTTTCGAGCCACAATGTCCCTCGTACATAAGGCCCGTCTATATATAAGTATTGAATCGATTAAATCGCAGTTTACGAGCTTCGCATATGAGGGAGGATCCACTCTCCCTCCCTCCCTTCATATATTGATATATATATATTCATATATTTATATATAGATATATAGATATATATATATATATAGATATCTTTTTTTACTTGCCTCGATCCTTCATTGCCTGGATGTTTGTCGTCAACTTTTGCCAAAGCGATTTTTATGAGCGCTCTGCGTTCTGTTTTTTTTTTCTTTTCACTTTCCCTCTCCTTCTCTATTTATTTAACCTCTCGTAACGACTTGCTCCTCGAATATAAAGTCGCTCGGTTGCATGTTAAACGTCCAGAATAGATTTTGTTACTTGGAAAAAACGACTCTCTCTCACACACACACACACATACAGAGGAGGAGCAGCAGAACGGCGCCCCCGCCGCGATGCCCGCCCGCTGCACACTGTGGTAAACCTAGCCCGTTACTACGTTATAGTCCTCCTTTTCCATCCTCGCTTCACGTCGCTCCACCCTGACCGAGACTCGGCTCCATCGGGTAATGAGAGTCGAAGAGGAACTATCAGGGGTAGATCTATCTTTTCATCCCTTTTTTCTCCATCTCTCGCTCCTTCCCATCCCTCTGTTATTCGCTCTTTTCTTTCGCTCCCTCTCTTCGTCGCTCTTTCACTCTCTCGAAGCTTTTCCTTCTTTTCCTTCTGGTATAAGACTAAAGGAGGTGTACTATTTCTTTCTCGTTTCTCGCACGCGTCCTCGCACGCGCTCATCACCCCTCTTCGTTATTTTGGGGTTGTCCTGTTTCCACCTCCACGCTCAAACTAAATTGTCTTCGTTGCACTGCCATCTGCCGTGTTACACGCGAAATACTACGTTAAGGGGCTTGCGAAAAAGACTAAAGTGGTGGAATCAACATATATACCTATTATATATATTTGTATTCACGTATATATACACTTAAAATTTATATTTGTGTGCTCAAATACATCCACAAATATCTATATACATGTATATATACAGGCTCATATATATTGTGGGAGGGAAACGAGAACGCGAATTCGCGGGTGCGCACTCCCTCGCGAGCAGCCGAGCCAAGCAAGCACCCCTCGCCGGGCCACCCGCTCGATATCGGAGACTCAACTCTACAACTCTACTCCAGAATGCCGAGGCTCCATATACCCTCCCAATCCATGTATTTCCAACATATATACTCACAAATATGTACTGTCACATGTATATGCCTATAAATATATATATATATATGTGTATATAAGGTCGTGTCTACCTATGTACACTACACAGACTTTTGTACACACTTGCATTTAGGTGTGTCGATCCTCTATGTTGAGACGTACTCTTGAGGTGTCACCTGAATCTACGAAGCACGTTCAATTCTTGACCACAGTAAAGCCCTGTTAACGTCAATTCATACGCGCCCGCGCGTCTTCAACTCTCTCTTCTCTCTATCATTCGTACACACACACACACACACACGTATACATGATTAAATAATAAATAAAGGCAAATAAATATTTGTCTTGTTCTTGCACGCAGACTCGTTTATTTCAATTTATTGACAATTCGTTGACATAATTAATGGTTCGGCGTATACTAAACCGTTAATTAATTAGTCGGCAAGATTTGAAAATTAACATTTAATTTTCTGTTGAATCGATGCTTCTGTTCACCAGAATTTCAACTTTATTTTTTATTCGAAAAAATCGAATGATCTCGTTTTAAAAATAAGCAGCTATCGGCTATAGATAATTTCGAATGAAAACATTTTGAAAAAAAAACAGAATTGATAAAGAAATCGTCTGCTCGAGACAAGAGCCAGAACATTCTTTACAGAGACGTGATATCAATCGCGACGTGCAACGATCAAGGTCAAATCCCCACGAATAGCGTAAATTTGCGAATATCGTTCAGTAGAAATTCCCACTATTAGATCAGTCCGAAGTAAACGAGAGACAGATTTAACTGAACTATTACTCGCTCTATAGTACCTTTGATAATTGGAAAATAATCTCTCCCCGTATAATTCAACGCTTTTCAACCGCACAAGGTCACCTGAGCCATTTACAATGAATACAAATGGAGTTTATTGGATCAATTTATAAGTCGCTTATTGAAAAGTAATGCTTTATAAAAGAATCGAAAATTTTTTATTCAGGAGCTTTCATCATACTGTGCTTAAATCTGTGTGGAAAGAATATAATTTCGTTAGCCCATTTGTCCATTTAACTACTCACAACGCCAAGACTACTAAATGGATTTTGATAAATCTTCAAGAGATCGAAAGCTGATAATCAACGACGAGATTTAGACTGTACAGAATTTTGTTGTTTCGTTTAATATATCCAGTGCTGATAAAAGTTTGCACGAAACAATTGCAAAAATCAATTTCAACTTAGAAAATACTGGACGTTGAATTTAAAATGCGATGAAACAAGAATTTATGCAACATTATGGCTTCAAGAGCAAAATTTTGGAGTAAAGAATAAATGCGGATTACTTCAATGAATTTTTATAGATCCGGAAATACCTGATTATATACGAGTCGAGCTGTAAACCAGCTTTTTGAATAATTTTTGTCTTACTTTTCCGAGATCATCAGCAAGGTAATAGCATTTCTCAGGGTACAGCTCTTATATATGCTTTCTGGGATTCAAAGCAACTGGAAATTCGAATATTTTACACCCTGTTACGCATGGAACGACCTAATACCCAATTGGTGAAAACCCAAAAAATAATACAAGTTCAACGACGAAAGAGTGCAGGATCGTTGAGATATAATTGACGATAATGGTGCATTGTGTCACGTGCTGGGATTGTTGAGCTGACGTGGATGCTCGATAACGAACAGATCGATTAAACACATCTGTGCGCAGACAATCAAACAATCTATTTCAATAAACGCTCAAACACTCTGTCTTTCGTTCTATTGTGCGGGATCGCGATTCCCATCAAGCATACTTGCCACTCAAATGTGTCGTAATTATTAGCAGTGGGTGCACAGAGTTTCTGATATTCAGAGAGGAAATCTTTATGAGTAACACAGAAAGGCTGGAATTATTCTGTCAAATAGTTATTTCGAATGGGTATCGAGCTATGAGATATAGCTGAAAGGTTCCCCATGCCGTAAGTCCAAAGTAATATTAAAACAGAGCGATAGAAATATGAATATAGATCATCAAAATAGCTGTGTGATTGCTTTTGGCAAAGAAGACATTTTGGTCGAGGAGAGAATCGTGTTCATTGCTTCCTATTAATTTTAGCCAACACCCTCTTGATTGCATCTTCGACGGTGTCCCACGATAGGACGATGCATATTCACAGTAATTAGTATTTATTTTATCGATATACGAATTTCTACCGACGTTGGAAGATCTTCCACGAAATACAATTGTGGCCTACTTCGTGTACAAGAGTTAATTGGAATTCCTCGTGTGCTGGTTTGGCTGGCATATAACCTTAGGGTGCTCAATTTTCACCAGAGCCCTTTATAAGCCGCGAACCACCTGGGCGGGCTCTGGGTCGGCTGAACAGTTATATAACACAAATACTCTTGCACACATGGACACGTGGCTTGGTCGCGCGACACTAGTGGCCCAAGACCTTTATCGATAACAGCTATTGACCCAAATACGTTCCCACCAAATACTATTAAATCGTTGCTCTCTCACATGCTTTTAAATTCATAACAAAATTGAACCAGCTGCGTTTAGCAAAAGCAATTCCTTGCTTTTTTTTTACATTTTCTTACTCCATGGAATAGGAATAATTCAGAATTTTGTGACATGGTCAATATCATTTGGAGGCTACCGTTCGCTCTTTGAAGATTTTTACATAAATCCAGCATAATGAAAGAGCATAAAACCATCAATCCAAAGCAGCATTTTTTCTTTTGGCAACTGTATATTTCATAAGCTAGAAGCTGGTCCTTTTCATTTAGAAGGATTAGATTCCGTTCTGCTGGGCTAGTAGTTTTTTCCTCCATTTATTCTTAATCCAAGCTTTTACCAGGCGCTTTTTAGGTCCGTCCCCGCTTAACAAAAACCATGATCACGTCGTCACTATAAGACCGAGGAAGATCACATTGTCGATAAGATCGTGCGAAACTTGGTACGATCATGTGACACCAAGGGTTATCAGGATTCAACTTCAACTCGCTTATATTATATTGATGAATTTTATCGACAATGCTAAATTGTGGAGAGGGAACTGTACTAGACAGCATAGATCAAATGCTTTTTCAATTATTCCGCACGCCATGAGAGACGTGTAACACAGATCACACAACGTTGGAAAAATTATCTGGAACTCGAGAGATCCTTCGACGACGAATATAGACAGTTTGGACTGCAACGTTTTCATTCGATTTCGCTCGATGTTTGAATAATTAAAAATTTCGAAACAACGTAACTGGGAGTACTTTGCATAAAAGTGAACCACTGGCCACTTTGGAGGCCGCAGAAAACCATATGAAAAGATTGCAGCGATGTTCAACGTGGATCGAAGCCGGGTCAACGAGGTTTAAACTCGAGTCTTCATCCCCTAACCCATTTGACCCTACTCTGCTATCCAGTACCCAGTTTATGATTGGCTCTCCTCTCTTGGCTCTCCAATGTGGTGCTGTTTCACCATCTGAAGCCATGTGGCGTCTTGATCGACGCGTCACACTCTTTTGTCACTGCGCAAAAGCTCTTCATCATCGATGGCCTCAACACCTGAAGCGCTTGCGCTCTACTTAAACTGCCTAACCGATGATCACCATGTCTATTTTTTTTTGTTTTTTGTCATAACTCACAGATGTCTCTTGCATTTTGTACATCCGGAATCCAAACTTATTACATTAACTGAAATATTTTGCAAAATATTGATCCATGTGGACTTGAATAAAATGGAGTCCAGAATTTGAAGAACAAAAGAAGCAACAGTTGATGATTTTTTATTTTAAAATGAACAAAAGAGACATCGTCTCTAACAATTGAGTTTGTTACATCGATCATATCACCTATGGCTCGTGTGCAATCATTAGTTAATGAGCAAAAGATAATCAACCGAATAAAATTACCGATAGTTGGTACAAAATGACTTTACCGTCTCTGGATGAAGTAGACAAATGTCGATAACATGGAAATCTTTCAAAAGCGACGGGAACGTTTCTCGATCAACCGAAGGAACTCTATCTACAGGATTTTCGCTTTGCTAGTAAGGAGAGAAATTTTTACATGGCAGAATTCGTTTTTATCAATGAAATTTGTCATCTCCGAACTTTTTTTACACACAAATTAATAACGCAGAAGAGAAAATAATTGACACCCAAAAAATGGTAACGTTTGTCATTTTTGTTTTTAAAAAAATCAATATTATTCATTGTCTCATAACGATTATTAACAATTCTTACTTAATCAAAAAACTACTTAATATTTTATTTTTATTTATTTTCGTTACTGCACGTACGGAAAAAACGTTTGCGTTGAGAACTCAAGATTTTTCCTGCTTCTGCCAAAGTCATGAGGCAATACAAATACTTCATGAATATGAAAAATATTTTAAATAATATTAGAGCAGAGACACATATATATAGTTTAACAGTGTCGACCAGGACCATTGGGGTTCGGTATACATCCAACCGTAAGTAAATATAGCCATGACACCCCCCTAACAGAATTCACGGTGCGTGTACGTATATAGAAAAAAATAACATGCAGCTGCTTGAGAAAAATATTTCGACGCTTCGTCTCGTCTATGTAATATATGGCATTCATGCTGGGTTCTGCGACAGAAATATTAGGGATTCCCAAAGAGGATTTAAAAATATGAAACGATGATCATATAGAAAAGAATCTTATGATAAAACACACTAGAAGATTGACATCAAATTGCACGACAAAAACCATGAGATTGAAGTACGTATACAAATTCATGTTTAATTAAAAGTGAATCGTGTTTTTTTATTTTTAATATCGTGAGTACGTCATGCACGTTACATGGTCGAGACGAAGCGTCGAAATATTTCTTTAATTATATATTTATTACGAAATGAAATATTGTATAAAAAATCATGCAAATTTCAAAATTAAGTTTGTCTCGAAATACACATTTGATCAATCCCGTCTTCAACTTGACGTTTTTCTTGGTACGCTATTTCCGGTGTATACAAATTGAATA
This sequence comes from Campoplex capitator, assembly GCA_037576405.1. Taxonomy (NCBI): domain Eukaryota; kingdom Metazoa; phylum Arthropoda; class Insecta; order Hymenoptera; family Ichneumonidae; genus Campoplex; species Campoplex capitator. Next base: position 12,568,825 of record JARBWI010000322.1, on the reverse strand, counting down.
GAGAGTACCGGAAATAAGTTTAGGTAATATTTTTATTTTGTATTCTATCTCATCTTAGAGTAACACAGAAATCTGCGATGTGCCGGATGCAGAAAAAAGCGGATTCTTATCCCAAGACGCAATAAAAATGTTCCAGAGAATTATTCATTTTCTGGAATATTCTATCGATCTAAGAGTATATATACATAACAAGTATTTCATTAAAATGGTAAACGTATTTTGAAGTTTACCCAAAAATTCTACGCACAATATTTTTTTCATTTCATTCTCCTAATTTTTTTTGTTTCGTTTCAACTGCGATGCAGTTGATAAAATTGACAATAATACACACACCGCGTTCAAGAACTGCGCTATAAAAATTCATATATTTTTCATCCCCCAACATTCGAAATAATGTTTCTTTTTCCTCAACTTATAAGTCTGAGTTTAGATTCATCAACCGTTGCTAAAATAATTAGTTGTGTCATCTAAAAGTTGCAGAAGATTTGGAAGGCCTCGAATGAACTAGCATCGTTATCCGAATAATTCGCAGATAATTCAGTTTATGCTCAGAGAAATTTTGAACACGACAGAATGTTATGTACACAGTGGGGAGGTCGGTGGTGAAGACCGTAGTCTAGAAGGGAAATCGTTAGTCGTCTCGGTGTGCTGTTTCGAGTTCTCAGGTTGCAAGCAGAGTTTCGTTGGGGTAACTCAACCTGACTCCTAGTTTGCCACGTTCAACAGTAATACACCATACCTAGAGGAGTGAAATACTTTGTGTGATAGTACCCGATTGTCTCGAGCACCGGAAGTTCTGTTTCATCGTGATCTCGAGAATTCCAACGGTGCGAGAGAGCCCGGCGGAGTCGACGGGATGAGCTCATAGATATACGCGCGGGATATTTCGTTAAATTTCAAACCGTCCGAAAAACAAACAAAGTCATTTCATGAAAAATTAAATTGAATCCAACAATTTTTTTTTTCTTTCACAACAAAGTTTTCTAACGTGTTTTATCTACGTTTACGATTAGCAAAATTCAAGAATAATTGGGCTTTAATCAAAGCAAAGAATCCTCGTTTCTAATTTCGATTCGTAGAATTAAGTTTATCTTTGAAATATGATTTTTCAATGTTTTTTTTTCCACCTATGATAATTACTCAGGTACTTGAAACGACATTGATAATTCGTTTCTCGAGAAAATTGCGGAACGTTGGCTATATACCCATGCACATGGGAATCAAACCACCGCGTCCCCTTACTTTGTGTATACATATATATAGGTATAATATTATATAATGTACGTAAACGCCTAGCATATTCGCGTCGACCTCTGCGTTCTAGGAAACGAGTTATATACAGGCCAACGTGATAATATACGTGATATTATACGTGGTGAGAAAGATAATTGCCGATGGGAAATATCACATAGCATGCATCATGCATCGCAAGAGCGAGAGCGATTCTGTTTTGTGTTCGAGATATTGGATCCTGTAAAACTATCTTCTCGTTAGATCGTGCGGTGCAAAATGTCTGATGGTGAATTCTACCTTCGTTTCTGTAAGCCTTAAAACATACGCGCATCAACCAGAAACTCACAAATTAACTAACATTTCGGAACAACTCGAGGTTTGATGTTTCAAAATCATAACAAGTGGGTAAAGTATATTTTAAATCCCTATTCTACGTGCGAAACCACACTTATGAATAATGATCAATTCATCCTGTGAGATCTTTACTTCGAACATCGAACGAAGGTTTAATCGTAAAGTTATCAGTTGCAGGGATGACGGAAAGTCTACTGCATATATTTTTCCAACGGAGTTCAATTTTTCGGGTAAATTTTTCTTTTTTTTTTTTCTCGAAATATTGAGCGAGCACTAAGAAAAGCTGATAATTTGCCCCTCAGCCATTTCTCTCGCACTCGTGCAATTCGGATCGTATTTAAATCCCGAGCTTCATAAGAGCACAAAATTTTACATTTAAATTCACGCTTGAGCTTCAACCCGAATTCATGATAACAGTCCGGCGTTTTTCGGATGAGGCGTGACTACAATCCCAAACTTATCAGTTTACAGCTTCTTGGGTTGAATTTTGGTTATTTTTATCGAGCATAACTGCTCAAATCATTAAATTTCGTGGGACATTTTGAGACTGACTTTCAAGATAGAATCAAGGACTCCATCGTTTATAATCGAATTATTTATAAGCATCCTGGCACACGTTAGAAGCTTTGATATAATTTCAAAGAGAAAAAAAATACAGTTGATGTTGAATTTGAAGGGTTCTATTCATATATACATATATATCGTTTGGATTCGATTGTTATCGTTACGTCACCGTAGCCATAAACAAAGACTCGTATGGAAATCGGTTGAGGATGATACGTTGATTCTCACCTGGTTACACGTATCGAGGCTGGAACTGGACTATTATTATAACGACACCAGTGTGCGTTGTCTCTGTTGTCATGGCCAGTTGTTCGATGTTAGCACACTGAATGTTTACACACCCTGGAGGCACCGTGCTATCCAATCAGTAGCTCACCCTCGGTCTCCTTGCTTGATGCAGCCTCTATATCTGATCCATCGTTTGTCAGTTTGTTTGAGGCCTCTCCTGAGCCATACTATGCTTCGTACAGGGCAAAATTAATCGTATTTTCTGTCAAACTTCTATACGTTTACGGTACCGACAAATTTTAAAATATCGGATTTTCGTTTGTTTTTTTTTCATAACCGAACGTCAAAAATCAAAAGTCACAACGTGGTTGCAACGTTTTTTTTCCCAAAATAACATTGATTAATTGCCCGAATTTCGGCATCAAACATTTCTCGAGGATTCGCTAGAACGACGGAAACCATTACCAAATTAATGTTTCACCCGAAACCGACTCAAGCAAAAACACGAAATTGTTACTTCAATGATACACTCTGACTTGCCAACGCTATCCCGTTCTCAAGATATTTCATAGTTATTACAGCATATTGCATCATTTCGAAAGCTCTCTCCGTTACAAGTCCAAATACTCTACAATCACCGGAACAAACTGAATATACATACGAGGCATTCCGTTTTCAACTTTCTATTCCACTTCGATAATCAAATATCTCAGAATTTCAATATAATTTGGTATAATATCATCTTATATTCAGTACTGAATATCAACTCATTAAATCGATGAATAAACAGTAATTTTGATTACGAAATACGTTGTAAATTTCTAATGAAATTTAGCAGCAGTTGTGCTCAAAGAAAACCGCTGAACGATTCAACGAGGAGTTAGTTAAATCAAACAATTTGTCTTCCCTATCTGACGGCCAAAAAAATGTATATTTTGAGGTTCGAAAAATGAAACCAAGTGAAGCCAATTATAATTGAATTATTATTTACAATTTCTATCTGCGCTACGTCGTGTCAAATTCGAATGAAAAAAATGCGAATAAGCGATCTTATTATATTAGTGGATCTGAATAGAACTTGCCTCTGGCCGTGAGCATGTTTACTGCATCTATGGTGTTCCGTAGACAATAAACATTGAAAATACTTTTAATTCATTTTGAAAAATAGTTACGCGGAGGTTTTTAGTGACGTTAAAAAATGGGATACGTCGCCGTCGACGAGGTTACGTACATATATCATAGAGGGGAGATATACATTTATAGAAGTACACACCGGTTGGCAAAATAACGTGGTAGGATCGCTGAAGAGCTCTTGTAAAAAGTCAAGCAAGCGTTGATTTTCCACATCGTCGGATGTTTTACCCGCGTCTAGTTCTCCTCGAGTGTGCGGTAAAATTTCTGATAAATTACCGAAGTGCTTCGAGTCGGTGAGACGTGAATACCAGTTCTGTCGTCGTTGTCGGGGCAGAGGCACGATGAAGTAAGGGAGAGAAGCGAATGTACCACAGTGGAATGGTGAAAGAAAGAGGAAAAAGGAAGATAATACGGAGGCGGAAAGACGGGATATGGAGGAGAGAATGGGACGTAGAGAAGAAAGCTATCCTACCGCCGGATCGGACATTCGAGATCCCGAAGTCGACGATGAACTCCATTTTTCAGAATTAAGATGAGATATGTCCGGGAGAACCGTGGCCGTTAGGAAAAGCTGTATAAGGGTCGTCGGAACCGACGAGTTATATTTTTGTATGTGTGAGTCTATCTCTCTCTCTCTCTCTCTCTCTCTCGCTCTCTTTCTCTTTCACCTTCTCTCTCGTTTTCTGTGTAGAATGTGTCGATGTATTCGCGGGTGCATGTGCGGGTGGGTTGGTTTGGACGGTTGGTTGGTTGGTTGGCTGGCTGGTCGGTTGAAGGCGCCATAGAAAGGGACGAGGTGGTACGAAGCGCGCAGCCGGGTGAACGCGCAATGGCGGAAACTAGAACGATTTTAATTTGCATATTTTCCGGACGCCCAGGTAAGTCGGCCAGGAAGCACGTTAAAGCATTATATAACACGAGTCCGATGAAGAAGCCAGACTTTCCGGACTTTTGAGAGAGCCATCAGGCACAGATAGGAGGCAACAACTGCATCAACGAATAAAACAAATGGGAGAAAAAAACAGAGAAATAATATATAGCGGAGCGGGAGAGGGAGAGAGAGAGAGAGAAACGAGGAAAAAGTACACCATTGTGTTCACGATACGGTGAATTCGCCTGTTAACGCTAACTGGAGAAATGTCGCTGTTCCTCTCACATCCCGATTTTGTTCAAATTGAACGATAAAAAACACCATAATCTTGTTCGTTTCGAGACTAACGCGTGAAAATACAGATTTTTTTTCTCTCTTCATCCTGATTAACTTGGAACCAAAGTGACGCTGATATAAGTTGAAATAAAAAAAAAAAATGGCATCACAAATATCGTAGAGGATAGAGCAAAAGTTTAATTTTTCTCCGATGATATAGGCCAAGTGGTACAGTTCATCTACAACGGAATAGGTACGAGCAATCGGTTCTACAGAGATTAATAAGAGGCACGTTGGGACAATTACAGTTAGCGTGAGATTTTTCTTCGTTTCCTTTGTTTCCCGCTGACTGAAAAATTACGTTCGAAAATGCCACAAAGACGAAAGCCAGGCTCTAAAACGTTATTCAAAGTGGAAAGGTTGATAAAAAAAAAATTCTAGCGTTTACCATCCATTTTCCAACGAACGCATAGAGCGTTGTGCATATTGGATCTGAAAAAAAGAACGAAAAAAAAAATCTTCGAGGATCGGCTGAAAATACAGGAGCACAAAGGGACACTGAAAACACTCACTTTTTTTTTTCAACGTACCTTCGTTTTCGTATACGTGACAGAGCTTAACGAGCAAATCTCGTTGAGTACTGCCAACCAAATTCAATCATCGAACCCTACAACAAACTCTCTAGTTTTTTACAAAAGACACGCGCACACGTTGATGTAGTCACATACACACGTTACAAAATTGCTATAGTCGCCTTTTTCACATAAACCTTGCTGCAATTACCACAGCACTCGATCATTCTGAATATTTCATTACTAATAAAGCCTCATAAATGCACAGTCATATACAATAGATCCCTCCAGCATCACGTTTCAGTATCATTTTGTATTAACTGAACTTCTTCTGGTTCTTTTCCGTTCGAATCATCGTCTCCGTTGTTATCCTATAACTGTATTTTTTCTTATATAATCAAAGCACTCTTTCGAACACATATATTTTGATATTCCAGATAATCCTACTATTTATTGTGTCAATTTTCCCGGCCTATTAATATAATACCGAATTCCTACAATATACACAACGAACGAATAACAGGATTCAGTCTCGATCATCTTATATAATCCATACTCCAATAACTCCCATTCGTATCTAACAATTTCTACGAATTTCGACATTTATTAGCGTGAAACTAATCATTCATAGGGTATATAACATGAGATATTTAAAAACCAATATATGCGCACGTCCAACATAAGAAATGATAGCTTCTCAAGATGTCCATGGTCCCCAAACATTTTCCATCCTCAAACAAGTATCAAAAAATGATTTATATTATCCAACAACAATGAATTGGACCTTATCTATGCAGATCGTTGGTTGAGGCGAGTACGCAAATATATCCAAGCCCACATACTCGTATATATATAAATATATCTATATATTCAGCTATCTATATATACGAGGGACCCTTCATGATCGTAAGTTTCCTTGCATTTATAGCCCCATGTATACCGAGGCATACAAGGAGAAGAGGGCAGAGAGTACGAAAGCTCTGGACTATCGAATGCTCATAAATAAGTACGGGGAGGATGAGAAAGAGACCGTGTATGGCCAATGCAAAGATGAAATGAAAGGAGAGAGAGAGAGAGAGAAGACAAGAAAGAAGCGTCGAAAAAAGGGAGAAAGAGACCCCGAGGGACTAGAGGTACTAACTTGGAAGAAAAGAGAGGGGTGCAGAAGGGAAGAGCCTCACAACGAAATCCCTGGTGGAGTGACACTGCCGCGGGCTTAGATAACGCGGTGGAGAGGGGGGGGGGGGGACCCGTATAATACGACGGTTATTCAAAAATTCTTTTCGACATAGAACCCTAACGTAAATGTTAGTGGTACAGAATTATGAGCATAGAAAAAACGAGAGGGAAAACGAAAGAAAGTGAGAAAGACACTTTACTGTAGAGTATGAAAGAAAGGGGTGGTTTGACCAAGAAGGAGAACCAAACCGCCAATCCTGTCTTGTCATACGATGTAGCCTTTTGCTCCTCCTGATGATGTTCTGCTCTTGACGTTATGACGTCGTGGCCTCTCCCCTCCCTTCTCTTTCTATCTTGTCAGATTCGTCGAGGTTGTCGTATATAATAGTGGCTCCGACTAACCTCTCACCGCAGACTGTTTAACCGTTTGTACATGCTGGCGTATGTATACGTTTACATATACCTATATTTATGTATATATTTGTGTGTATAAGCATGTATTTTTTTTTTCTTCTCTGCCTCCTGGATACACGAAAGACACTAGGCGCAGAACGAAAACGAACCCAGAGCCGGCTACGAAGCGAGAAAATATTTATAAACTTCTTTCTTCTTTGGAGACGTGGTTGGATCACGATGGGCAAACCCCTCGTCGTCGCGTCGCCGTCGTCGTCGTCGTTGTCGTTTTCGAGGTCGAAGACGGCTGCTGCGTTGCCGAGAGATCCAACGTGTAGATATATACATATACATTATATGATTGTATATAAAAATGTATATATGTATATAGATATTCGTGTGGCTACTTGACGAGAAGAAACCAACATCGTCATCAGTATACAGTGGAGAAACACCGAGAGCAACACTGCGGGCAACACACACTCTGGATACTCTGTACGAGAGAACCTCCTCTTGTCTTCTCAAGTCCCACGATGTCTTTGAAACTCTTTTCACCTTTGCTAGTTTTATTCTTCATCTACGTTTCTTCTTGGTTCTTCTTCGTTGACTCTTAACTATTCCCATTCGTTTGGCCCACAGTCGAGTGAACTTGATATTGAGTGAATTCGTACGATAGATAGGAAGCTCGAACAAGTATCTTCAATTAAAGTAATTGTAATGAAATGATGAAAATTAAATCGGAATTGCTCTTCAAAATGCTCGGCTCCGATGCAACCGGAGCACGAACCTCTTCATTTCTGTTTTGTTCTAATTTTTTTTTGTTTTTTTTTTTTCAATCATCCAAGGATTCTTGAAGCAATTCACATAGAATGAGATTTCTTCTGATAATTTTACTTCATGGGATATCCTGTAAACGAATTTAAATCCAATACATACTCCGTTAGAAGGTGACACCAATGAGAGAGGTGAGCCACAGATATGAGGGCTTCAGGACTCTTGATGCTCGAGATGCTCTTGGCGTTTTAGGGGCGACTGCTTGAAGTCTATTTAATTAAAGCGACAAGTACCTCTGACGAGATTAATTTTCTTTTTATTTATATATACATCAAATCCTATGTATATATTATTTCTTTTCTATACACCACAAGGTGTACTCGACATCAGTCCATGAGCAGAGATATAATATGCCACTACACGTTTTTCCTACCCTTGAATTACATGAAAATGAGGAGAGGGTTGAAAAATAAAACTGATAAAACAAACGTTGCGGTGAATTCGTGTCGTAGAGCTTGGGAATAAAAAGTATTGGAATCGAGTATCAAACAGATCAAACGAACAGAGAGAAAAAATAAAAATAATAATTGCCTACCACTCGTAATACATGGTTTCATTGATATGAAACGTGTACGGTGCGTGCGTGTGTGTGATATACAAAAAACGAACTGAAACGATTCGAAATAAATTCAGTGCATATTGATCTTCTTAAGCTTATACATGGGGCTTTCCACGTCAAATCGGCCACTGTTTGACCTTTGCATTTTTTGTTTTGCTGGTTTTTTTTTCTTTCGAGCGCACCGAAAGAAACTCAGCTGTTCTTTATGAAATTTTGATCTCGATTAATTTATAAAGGAGGATTTTTTGAAAAATGTGCTACTTTTTATTTCATTCATTTATAACTCATTGAAAAATAGAGCAAATCGAATGGATCGGGAGTCGTTTTTGAATGTTCTTTCATTTGAAAATATTTTAAAAAATTACGAAATAAATTATTCGACCTATTTTTTCAATTTTAAGCATATAATCGTTTTTTTTTTTTACAGTGATTGTCGCCCTCGATTTTCTTCAAATTTTTTCATGTAGAGTAGATATTTTTTAGATAAATTTTAAGCCTAATACGGTCGTGGGCAAATCATTTTTTCCATGTGTTTTTATGATTTTATTGATTTTCTGTTTTAATTTCCAGTATAAAATCGTTTTTTCTAGAATAATTGGCATCTTCGATTTTTTTAAACATTTTTTCATGAAAAGTCATTACTTTTCTAACAAATTCGAAGCCTACTGCGATCATAAGTACATCATTCTTTCTGTATAAAAAATGTATTGTTTATATCGATTTGATCTTATTGCACAACAAATTATTTATCGTAGTAAAGGCGAAAGGGTTTAATTCATCTCATGTACAAAAATTCTCATTACTGATTCTCTATTAATTCTCTTTTGCGTTTGAAAATGTTACACACTTCAAATTCATCACATTGTGACGTTATTTGTTTTTTTTAATCAACTTTATTTTTCAATAACACCATCTCCCACCGGAATTACACAATGCAGTTTATGCATTGCAGAAGTTGGTTTGGCTCTCCGTTATCTCGTTTCTAATTTTTTTCAAAATAAGTATCTCCTTTTGAAAACTAGTATCTAATTACAAAAAATTTTCACAAACATGTTTCTATTGAGAATCTGGGCTCAAAAAACGTCACAATAATAACTAATTTTCATGGAAAAGCCAAATAAAATCGAAGTTGACAATCTCTGAAAAAAAAACAAGATTTTATACTAAAAATTGAGAAAAAAAATCGATAAAATCGTATAAACACATAGAAAAAATGATTAGTCCACGATCAATTGGCCTTACAATTCGTAAAAACCATAACTTCGTTGCATGAAAAAATGTGAAGCAAATCGAAGATGACAATCACTCTACAAAAAACGTTTTTATACTAAAAATTGAAACAAAAAATTTAATCAAATCATAAAAAGTCACGGAAAAGATGATTCACCAACGATCGCACGAGGCTCAAAATACGTCGAAAAAATATCTATTTTTCATGAAAAAAATTCGAACAAAATGGAAGAAGAAATAAGAAAAAAAAATCAGTAAAATAAAAAATGCAAAGATCAAGCAGTGGCTGATTTAGCGTGGAATGCCTCATATCGTTAACAACGATTTCGGCGGTCGACAAACTGTCTTTTTATCAGCCCATGAAAATGAGGCACAATTTATAATTCATTTTTCACCGGATTAATTTTATTTTCAGATGTGATTTTCCTATCGAGATCGGTTGTCCGTTATTATCACCTGCGTAGATCTCTCGGTTCATTCGGGGATCGTGCATTTATCATTCTCGTAAACGGGCTATATATTTCACTCTAATATACCATATCTATTTACTATCAGTAGACGACACTAGGATGCACCCTTCGTATATGTATATACATACATAAAACATGTGCAGCTACTTTCACACGAGCATACTCACGTACACACATTCATACATGCATATATATGTACATATATCTATATGCTTATGTGTCTGAAGGAATCCTTGGTTGAGAACGAGAGAAGGAGAGATATCAGCGGCTCCTAGAAGGGATTTTCTGAGAGTTCTGAAAGTTCGTCGTAACGAAAATTTCGCAGAAACTCTCTTATACCCTTTCAGGGTCCCTTTCGCGCGAGGTTACACATGGGTATCAGGTGGGCGTTTTCCCTGTACATTGTATGTTTATATACATATATATATACGTGTATATTTATGTGTATGTTCCTTACTGGAAATAGTACATAGAAGAGACTCGGTTTACCTGGTAGCACTATTCGCATTTCAATTTTTATCTTATTCCCCGAATGATCAATTGCCGAGCTCGTTGGTTCAGCCTCCCATACGACACTTATCTACAAACGAAAAAAAAATAGTCGAACCTTTACTCCATCGACTTATTTATGGCTGGCTTAAAACTCTGATATAGTAGTTTCAGCTTTCCGAGTAATGTCACGTTATTTTTCAAGTGTTTTTTCGACACTGAGATCCGTGAGTGTCTTTGGAAAGATTGTTCGGAATTTGTATACTGCGGATCCTCGTTGTACCCGGGGGTGTTGGTTTTTTAACACGTTTTCATGTGTAGCATTTTTGTATAAATTTTGTACTATGAAACATGGGAAACCTCTTGCCATTTTTAAGACGAATTCAACTGAAGTTTGAAGACTTCTTGAAGTTTGTTTGTTTTTTTTTTTTTATCTTACAGAAGGCTCGAGATATCGTTCTTGCGTCAAGTGACCCCAGGACGAGAGTAGTCCCTTATTCTTGGTTGCTTCCAGAGGGTGGAATCACAGGGTGCATTTTCTCTACGTCTTTTCACTACATAATATAACGTTGTCCCCGTGGATTCGTAAGAGTGTACATAGGTAACTAAATTCGTATGCAAACACAAACAGATTCACGTTTCATGTATTTGCATGTACATATACACATGGACATTTATATACACATATACTGTATGAATAGTTAGGTAAATTCGTGTATACGTTAGACGAGAGAGCAGGGAACAGAGAGATAGAGAGAGAGAGAGAGAGAGAGAGAGAGAGAGAGAGCGAGAGAGACCCAAGCATTTCGGTGATTTCTTGCTCAGTTTCTACAGCAAGAAAGAACATCACGGTTTCAGAACGATGCTGCTGGGCTCACGTAAGATTCAAGACGCCGGTGAGTTTCGTGAAACGCAAGAGGAAAAGAAGGAGAAGAAGAGAGAATGGTAAAAAAAAAAAAATCAGCCCGCCACGACGGAGCCGTGAGGGCCGAGAGGATCGTAGTTCATAGTTTCACCCCTTTCCACCTATTCATCCCTTGCTAGCACAGCCTCTCTCGTTCTTTATCACTTCACCTCTTCCCGCTTCGCCCCTTCCCTCTTGCATGCACACTTCCCTCTTACCATTTTCTTCACCCTCCTTCGAACGTTCTTCTTTCTTCTCGCTTCCACCTTTCGTCACCTTATACCTCACCACCTACCCTTCAAGAGAAATCTCGCTCTTCCTCTTTTGATGCTTAACGTCTTGAATTTCATGGATATCGAATTCCCCAACAGCTTGTGCATGTATATATCCGTGGGCGAGAGTGTGTTCCTCGGTTTATGTGTGTGTTATATTATGTCTAAGACTTTGCATGCAAAACTCGTCGTCTAATTTTACTTTTTCTTCGAGTAATCTTCCTGTTCGACCTCACTTTTTGTGGGCTTTCGCAAATTCCTAGATTCTACTCGGACTCCCCCGTGACTCCCTCATTTAAGGATTAATGGCATTAAGAAAAATCTGCACCTTTGCCACTAAAATATAACGCTGAATTCATCAATTCGGGTCACTCGTTTTTTCGAATCTTAAAAAATCAACGCAAAATTGTGTCAAATTTGTATTTTTTCATATACATGAATTTTTGTAGCATCTATTGTACCCGATTGGATAATGGTACAAGGAGGATGAGTTATGGATCATGGCGTAGTAACGTTCGGGAAAAAAAATGCAAATAGAACCGTACTCGTAACAGAAATGGATGTAGAGAAAAGAATGAAGAGATCTTTTACTACAAAAACATTGATTATGTAATACGTGCGCCAGGAGGTTCTCCGGACTCAGGGGTTTCACATTGTATGACCTGAACTGTTAATAATCAAGTTTCCAATTATATTTAAGGGCCCGCGAGCGTTTACTAAGAGAGAAACCAAAAAGCTGGAAAGTTCCCTTTCTTCATGTACTCCTTTCTGTTCTTAATTCTTAATGGTTGAAGTAAGGACTAAAATTGATATTATTGTAGCCAGGAGTTAACGAGAAATGCATTTTATAAAATCGTTACTCATTTGTCATTCTTCCTGTTCTTACCAACAAGTACAATATACTCAGGAGATGAGAAACAAAGAAAACACAGATTTCGCGTTATAGAATAACGCGAAGTGTTGTTTTTGCGAGTATAATTGGAAAATACAAGACTGCAAAACTCTGAACGTTCCTTGAGTAGTGTGCTTTTCATTTTCTACATTTAAACTTATCTACGGCGTCGTAAACTGTATATGAGCTCGGGAGAATATCCTCGCTTGTCTACTTCTTAATCTCCTCGATCCAAGGGCTATTTGAATGCAACTCCGAAACCTCTCCTGCCATTAGAAGACAAACAAAAAACGGCGAAATTTCCATAGCGTGTATTCCATCAATGTCATCGTTTATAATCAACCCAAACAATCGGCTGCTATGCATGTAAATTCTGGGAATTGGCTATAGCACGATAAAATAAAATTCTTACAATAATATTATGGGATCCAAGTTTTACCAGTTATCAATATATATACATCAAATCTCGGTCAAGCTATTGGATTCGTCAGAATGAAATGTTGGGATCTCTCATGCGAATGATTCTTTTAAAATTTTCCATCCGATTGCCAAGAGATCGTTTCTTTCACAGAAAATAAAATTTCACGAGCTCCAGAAAAGTTGAAGCCCACGCAGAATCCTTTGTATTTACCGACAATGAAATTCTTCCGAAATTTTTTTTAAACCGATCAGGAGGATTAAGAAAAAAACGATTTTACTACAGTCCACCTTCGTCATTATCCCGATACGATAAAACTGAACCAGCGATATAATAACGATGATGAGTATTACTATCGTTTGTTCCCCTTTTTTGTCATTCCACAAGCATCTTGAAGAGTGTTGTCGGAGAGATGCGTTGATGAAACAACCAAGGTGCTTTCAAGCCCATGAGGTTAAGTACACTCTCGTCTTTCCTCTCGCGCCCTCATGTTTTCTCATAACACTCTCTCGTTGAGGGGGAGTTGGGTGGCGCCAATATTAGAGAGCACGTTACCTTGCGCAGCCTCCCCGCGCTCGTTTCACCACAAATATATATGTATTCTATATTATATATATATATATATATATTATACGAGGTTTCTATATATATAGGGTTTCATATATATATAGGTTTCATATATCGAGGTTTCTATATATATATAGAAACCTCGTACATGCATATACGCATTTATATGAATATATCTAACTAACACGTACCTTATTCATATGTATAAATACGAAAGGTAAATACAGAACTACATTTAAATGTTGATGATTGGTGAAAGAAAAGGTCGGAATCGGGAAGATTTAACGACGAGAGAATCGATGATTCACGCCCTTTTGTTTAGAACCCAGGACAGCGATACAGATATATATATTGTTAGATTCTCCTGATGGTGTGCGAGGGTACAGTCGCGGGTGAGATTGTGGTGGAATGATGGAGCATCGTCAGGGCGCGGAGAGGTGGAGGGGTAGAGAAGGAATCGGGAGTAGGGGGTGGGTACAAATGCGGGGGCGACGGAGCGAGAGAAGCGCGTAGGAGGAGATGGTTCTCCTTCGAACGCGAGAGTTCTCGCGGCGCAACGAGCGAGCACGGAGCTTTTCCCGGAGAGTCGAGCTTTTCGAAACAGCTTGTCTCCCTCGTTTTGTTTTTTTTTTTCCTTTCTTTTTCATCAAGCGTGTGCTTCTTTGATCTCTCGATCGAACAAACGCGTTTCGATATTTTATTCTCGTACACGTTATTTCGTCGTCAACGTTACGCGGGTGCGTGCGTGTGTGTGTGCATTTTTTTTTCTTCGTGCGTGCATGTGCGTGTGTTACATTTGCATCCCTTTCGCCTGGGACAAAGCTGCGGACGACTGGAAACGCCGATGAACGGTTAGTCGTTATGATCATTTGATTTTTATTTTAACTCTCGCGATTTTTGAACTTTGTTCTCGAATATTTTGCGATTCAGTTTGAATACGCGGACCAACACTTAATAAAGTTCTCGCAGCGATAAGAAGCTTTGGAATTATAGAATTAATCTTCTTTTGGTATGAACCTAGTGAATAATTATGGCTTACATAAGGGCGAGATTAATTTCATGATTTTGGATAAAGGCGAGAAGTTGCGAGAAAATCGTAAGGAGAAGGAGGAAGGAAGGAATGGGAAAATCCGTCGTAGGGCAGTTAAGCTTGTTCACGGTTCGCGACGGTGAATGTCAAGTGAAAGATTAAGCACGAGAGTCTCATCATTCACCTGAAATTCTATAGAGATGCATTTACATACATTTTGCATATTTATATACAAACATAAACAAATATATTCGTTCATATTTTCACTTCATGGGGATAAGTAAACATATTATTAACGCAAGTTAAATATGCATTATGGGAATACGTAAAAAGGTACACATTGAGAAAAAGAGAGTTTTCATACAGACGACAAAAAAAAGACGAGAGCAGCCGAGGAAAGAATTGTAAGCGCAGATGCAGATGAGAAAATAGCCGACGGAGAGAACGTTGAACTCGGTTGACCGAAGAAATATATATGTATATATATATATATTTATATGTCTATATATAATCTCGCTTTCAGAAGAAGAGAAGTTGAAAGAAAGAAGAAAATTCGAACTTTTTGTCCAAGATGGTCCTACTTATTACGTTTTATTTTTATTTCGACTCTTTTTTTCGTTTCGCGATACTAATAGTTGCCATTTTTCTTACAATCACAACACGTGATCCAAAATCAAATTTTCGATAGAATACGAGATGTTTTTTTTCTTTTCATTTTTTCACTCAAATTTACACTCGTTCAATGACGCGGTTTCACAGGAAGCGAAATATGTTTGATCGAATATTTTTGTTTCTTTATTTTTTTATGTTTCATTATACAGAGCGAAGGAAATTTGTTACAACAGTTTTTATTTTTCCGATAACGCTTGAGGGTTCTTGACATATTTTTTTATTGCAGCATTTGTTTTTGACGTGTTCCCTTTTAAAATTAATTACTCGTTCGTTGTCGACCCTCGTGGAGGAAAAAAAAAAAAAAATTCTTTTCAACAATAAAATTCATAAAGAATGTCACGAAAATGCAATAATGAAAATATTCATGGGCATAGTTTTAGTTTCGCTTCTCAGAGTTTCAGCATAAAATTCAACCCGAATTCGCGAAACAATTTTTCAATCAACCAGGAGTCGTAGATCGCTGGCCTCGTTGGAATTCCGGTCCTCGAGAACGGGATACACTTCGTCAAGTAAGCTCCACGTGGGGTTTACTTGACGAAGACGAACTATCAGAGTTACCTACCGCCGATAAATAAGTCTGTCCACCAAATGGATTGGGATTTTTTTTTACATAAAAAAAAAAGGCTTCCAATAGAACAAGAGCCCATTTGTAATTCAAGGAAATAGATAAAACATAAAATGCAGAGTATCTCTTCAATAGAAATATTTAAGCTGCTAATGAATTTGCCATTGAAATTCTACTCAGTATCAATTGTTATTGGAAATAACAACGATCATTGTTAATAATAAATGAGTGAATTTATTGATAGTACTTTGATGAATGGGAAAAGTTGAAGAACGTTTATTCGAATTCTGTAATTGCGTTTGCCATGGTTTGACTTTTGTTAATTCGTCAAAAAAGTTTTCGATGAACAAACACAATTTGAAAAAAACCTACCAAGAAGCATTTTATACATCGAGTGCTCAACGGGTTCCGATTGTTGAAAAGTCAAGTGCTCACAGCGTGTTTTAATTGATACGTTGTATATTCCGCATGATTGAATCCACTCCTGTTGAAATATTAATTCAACTGATTGCAAATAAAAAAAAAAAAGGGTAAAAACATTTTATTCGTCTTTTGATACGATACATTTGATTCAATGCATTGAGTTAATAATTTCATTTTGGTCCACCAATAACGAATTATACTGTCACTGCCAAAAGCCCAGCATTCTCTACCGTTTAACATTCCATCTCGCTTATCTGTCAACAATCGTCTATTATCAATCGACTACAACCGCGATTCATCAATGTTAAATCAATTTTTACCAAAGGCGAAGGGAAACTGCACAAAATCTGGCCGATACGGTGGGCACCTGATTTGCTCACCTCCTCCCCCCCCCCCCCCCCGTCTCTCTTCCCACCGAATCGCAGGGAAGTGTGTGTGATGCTGAGTGCCTCTGATGATGGACAAAAGCGCCCAATTTTGTACCTCACTTGAGTGTAATGGAATTGGCAAAAAATGCCGAAAAGGTCATTATCCGCAAGACGATAACGGAGGATCGTGGTGATGGAAAACCGAGCTTATCACTTCCTCTGCGATTAATAAAAATTTTGTGAATCGATTGAAGGTGAAACATCCACTGAACGGTTTGAGACAAAAAGTTTTGATATTTGGAACTGATTTTGCTTGTGTTATCTTGTAATTTTGGTGAAATTTCACTTTTATCGATCATCTCGTTAAAGCTCTCGAATTTGAACTGTTATTGGAATTGTTATTAGCTCTTGAAATTGGAACTGTAGGATGATAACTAGGCATTGTACGACTGTTGTCGAAAAAAAAAAAAAAATAAATAAATTACATTTCATCACAAACTTTCGAAGTTATGAGTGTTTGGAGCACGAAATGAGTGATAAAAATTCATCCAGCTGGATCCGTATGTGTTGAATCTCGACTTTCAAATAGTCAGATATTTTTCGTACGTTTTCGACATTTTTTAAAATTATAACCAATCGTGAAATCTGGAGGTAGATTTACTTTGAAACGGAACGCTCTCTCGACCGTTATAATTTGAACATAATTTGTCCACATCTCTAATAGCAACGTTGAGAAATTGGACTTCCCATACGTTGAAGAGGATTTTCAATTAACCAATGTACATATATCACAAATAGACAAATACTTTTAGACTGATACAGCATGAGACACAATTCTGTCCTGTTTATACTCAACAGGTCCGGAATTCTAATATTAAGTATAACCTCTTCATAATTCAACTGAAATTTCGTTCATCAAACAAAATGAAATCTACTATCTCTCAGGAATCCTAGTGATGGTAAAAAATATCGAAAAAAAAGAGAAGATTATTCGTTTTTTTCTTTTTTCTTTTTTTTTTGTGTTCAAATACGGTGGAGTCAGGAATAAAACGGGACAAGCTTGCTGTAACGTGTGTGGTTCCGAGTGCAGACCGAATATTCGATAAGCCTCGGACTCCGGGAATGTTGCATACACTGCATCGATCCGTGGCCTCGCAAATTTTCAACACCGCACGTCCGTGCGAAACTACGTGGTCAAGAGGTGGACCGGAGCATTTTCATTGATCAATCAACAATCGTAAAGGGCTTCGGGAGTTGAAACAAAAAACTAGTCAGTGTGTAAGCACCCTTTGGGAGGAGCCAAAGAGAATTTGATGAAAACGTCGTTGCCTGCATTGTAGATTTTTAGTTAATCCATCAAAGGATTTCGCTAGAAATTGTGATAAATAAATTATTCGTATTCGAGCCACTCTTTGCTAATACGTATACCGAATCGAATAAATTTCATTTCGAGCTACCGTTTCAAATTCGAGCTTGAACATCTACCTTTCATTGAAAATCAATAATTGTAAATAAATCCGGCGCATCGATGGTGTTCGATCTGTTTTTTAAAATCCCTCTACGTCTCATCGCAAGAGTTTCGATGTAGAAACGATAGGAAAGAAAAAAAATAATAATAATTTCATCGTTTCATCGGCGATATAACAACGACGTAATGAAACGATATATCTCAAGCTTTTGTCCAGTGATAAAGTCTGAGGAAACGCTTGAAATCCTGCAATTTGCTCTATTCCCACGAGCATTTGGATCACGCGAGAATTAGCCATACAGTTTATTACACGTGCTTTCTTGTATTTCATTCAATCCATAAGACGTTCGCATCAATCCGAGCCTGACAATCCAATTTATCTGTCGACGTGAACATTACTATTATCATTTTTGTTTTCACAATGATATACCTGTACGAGACCGACCACGCGATCCAGGCGGACCTTTTTTCCTGATCCCTGACGCCATCTTTTTCATATGATCGCATTGAGTCTTTTAAATCTTCACGAATGACCTCATATATAACAATAATGAAAAATGATATTAATAAAAACAATAGTAAATGAGAATTTAGCGTCTCGCGTAATCGTCGAGACTTTTGATGAATGTAATTTAAAAAACGGCCAAGAACAACCAACTAATTTCTCGGACGGGAAGATTTTTTTTATCTCCATTTTCCGCAAGACCGGGAGATAAACTTTTTGTTACTCATAAAATACTCCGGTAATGAGCATTACGAATCTTCATTATTCTCGTTTATTTATTGACACCCAACGAGAGCTTCGAGGTAAATCCTATGGTGAGCGTAAATCATACTTTCTCCAACGAAATTAAAAGCCTTCAACGATCCTATATCGCGCTCGTAAAAATCAAGCAAATTTCTCCAATGCAGAACTCTTCCGATGATTAAAAGATCGAAACTCCATCAAAACGGTTAATCCCCATCATATGCGGGTCGAAATTTGTCCGCAAATGCAACAAGCGAATTGCTCTCCTCCATATACATTTAATTGTACGGTTTCATCGAACCATCGCATAAGTTATAGGACATATAAGGATTTTCATGCGAAATTTTATTTCAATATATTCTCTCGATCTCTTTCGATTCTGTTGAAGTATCGACTTTTTTTTTATTGCGCAATAAATTATTTCATATGCCGTATTATACTTGAGCTTTGATTGATTTTCCTATATTTCAATTGTTCCAGTTAATAAAATCGTTGAATGTTTAATTTACAGCATCTCCGATCACGTTTTATTGCGCATCTCGTCACGAAAATCACAAAAAAGTCATTGCAACAAAGTTTAATTTTTTTTTTTTTTATTAAAAAAAATTCCAATTGCCGACGATAATATCGAAAAACCCATTATTGAATCGATCGATACAGATCGGCTTTTTTGCATATATAAACACATAAAAAAAAAACCCCATAAAATAAAAAATGTTCGAGGACATCTCTGAATGAAAGTTTCCCATAAAACTCCGAAGGTATATCCAAGAGATACACTTGAACGACTCGACGACTATTCGGAAAAATGAATCTGGCACGAGCACGTGACAGCTGTCGCCCTCGTCCAACCCTTCAAATTTGAATAATAATTAAAAAGGACGGGGGGGGGGGGGGGCGCCGCGGAGCATTATTCAATACCCGAAAAAGCCGGGTAGACGCGACCGCAATATGTCGATTCATCCATTAACACGGTCTCGAAATAGTCGAGTCTCAACAAAGATCAGGAGAAAAGCCTCCCACGTTATACCCACCCACGCTCCGTTGCACTTTTCGATTTATTCGAAATCAATTTTATCCCAAAACTATTACAATGATAATATAAAAATCGAAGCCCTTCGCTGTCACGAAAAATCGTAACAATCTCAACTATTCACAGCTTATATTACAAAATTACGAAAATTACAGCTAACCAGATTGGATCACGCTCAAACGATGGAGAGAACTTTCGAAAATTACCAAACTATGCATCCAGGCCTCAATAAATGCAAATACTTGAAAATAATGTAATAATCCGTTAATTAATTGGCCATGCTATTTTAAAATATACCATTTAGCACTATCTCTGGCTCTTATGCTATGCAATATTGCTCCTCCGTGTCGAATTTATGTTCTATTTTCAATGGACGAAATACCGGACAGAGAATTTTGATGAGGAAAGTACAAAACGTTTCGTGGTAAATGACGTAAAATATAATCTGGAAAAAGCTTATGAAAATCCATGCATGTAGGTATTTCTACAAAGATCGTATTTGAAAAGGCAACGTACGCTCGCTGCTCTAATCAACAAACGATAAAGGTTAAATTTCTCATTATCTTTTGTGCAGCTCTTTGTTCCTGATAAAATCTCAATGTTCGAGAGTGCCCTTTGACCCCGTACATTTTAACCATTTGTGTTCATATGATTCTGCTTAGAGCATTTTCCAGTTTGACTATTCAAGTTGTAATGATCGAGCTTGAGATGCCAAATGCCACTACACAAATGACAATACTTGTGTATCTTTTTCGAATGCTTTTCCTGTTATTGTTTAACCTTGATATTAACTTTCAAGTTTAGAATTAGTTTAGAATTCAAATAACCTCACTGTATATAATCATCACGAAGGAATGACTTCCCCTATATCTTTCCGAAATCGTAAAAAAACTTTTTTTTTTTTTAAATATTTATACGTGAATATATTTACACGAAAATACATGTATATTTGCTTTAACGCAGATGAAATGGTTTTTTCTTCGAATATGGCACCCTTTTTACGAGAGTTACTCGTGCAAAATGTGAACACAATGTTATGCTAATTCGTGAAAAAGAGAGTGGTCAAGCACAGAATATATTACATTTTTATGAGAGCTGGTGCGAAACAACGGAGTGCAAAATATGATTCTCTATCTCTCTTTTTTTTTAGTCTACTCTATTCTCTCGTATCACTGTTTCTAGCTTTTATGGATTTCTACGCGGCGTTCTTCCTATCTATACTGCGGTATCCTATATATCTACGTATTACACTCCATTTCCACTGCTTGCCAGGACTCGGCCTCTCTCGTTTTCCTGCTTTAACATTTGTACACATATCTGTGCGAAGTCTACACAATCCCACTTCAAAGAATCCCCCTGGACCATATATACCCCCAGGATTTTCACTATCCCGGTTCCTAGATCATCATTTATGATCGTAGATATCAGAGTATTCGCAATAAATTGCGGCCTCGATGGTGAGATATTCTGAGATTCGTACAGAGTTCAAATCCTAAGCTATTGAAATAAAACATAAAAACAAATTTTACTTTGTTGGGGAAAAAAAATTATCATTGTTATTAATCGCAATTTTCCGAACCGTCATCACATTTTTTCTGTATTTACAAGAAGAGTAGCCGGAGAATCGATGACTTCGTAAGCACTGATTTAGGGTATATGATCAGTGATTGATAAACTTACAAAAATAGAACAAAATTGCATGAATATTTCGTTCGAGTTTTATTGTAGAGCGGAAGCTTTTTGACGACATAATCCTTTCGTAAAAACATTAATTGGATGGCGTTGAGATAGTATTTTAATTACATGATTGTTTTTTCATTCTCATCGTACACTGTAAACAATATCTGTATTAAAATTAATAAACATGTATAGGAAGTTTTAACATACGAAACATAATATTCGACTAAACGATGGATGTTTTTGATCGAAAATGAAATATGTTCATTAATTAAAAAAACAAATGTTTAACGAAAAGTGCTCATTTTACCATGGTCTCACAAAAATTGCAGATATAATAAAGATCGTCTTCATCGACTCCAGCGCGAAGGAAAAAACCTCAATTTCAAAACTAACTTTTACTGAAATATTTTAAAGCGATCTATTTTTTTAGCAAAACTTTGTAGCAAAACTATTATGGTTAACATTTCTCGAAAGTCCTATTTATGTTTAACATGAAATTTTGTGCACATTGTTTGGATGAAACTGATAGTTCCGCTGTATTGTGCAAAAATCGACTAAATCTTATAGACTGCTTTGAAAAAAAAAAAAAAAAGATTTGTTGAATTAAAAAAATTAAAAATTTTTCATGAAATCAACTGTAATCGCCTATATATCTCTGAAACGACTGACTCTACGGGTTCGGTTCATAAGACTTTTTTTTAATAATATCTGTTTTTTTACAAAGTTGTCATTTGAATGTTTTCTCTACAATTAATAGTCTAGGCGGTAGAGCCATTTGAATACAAATTTTCACGTAAAATTGATTTCAATCGTTAGTATCTACGAAATTATTCAATTCGCTATGAGAAGCCACCTGGAAAATGTTACGGCATGTCAAATCGCAATAGGGTAATAAAAATAGTGAGAAAATTTTTTTCACAATTGCACAGTTTCGTTTTTGGGTGCAAACTGAAGATTTTTGGGGCGCCACCGTAAAAAAAAAAAATATATCGCCCTGAAATGACACACCCTAATGTGGCACATTCCAAATTTTGTCTTTTTTTGCTGAAAATGAAATGACTACGAGAAAAAAAATCGTCTAGAACTTTTTAAAGAACAAAATTAAAGTTTCCACTGCCCCCGTTAAGGTCCCGGTCGAAAAAACATCTTAAAATTTTTTTTTTTCAAAACACGGTCCAACTGTAAATGTAAAAATTAAGGTGGAAAATGGTCGTGTTCAAGACGATGTAGCGGACGTAAAAAAATCGTGGAAAATCTTCAAAAAAAGCAATTTCAAGAGGAATTCCTTCCCTTTGATATGCCGTTTGTTAAATTCGTTTATCTATACTGCTCGAAAAATAACATCGAAAATGGCTCCGAGACTTTTTCGCAATTTCGTCCGAAAACTTTTGACGGGTAGTATACATAAAAAATGTATAAAAATAAATTTTTTTTTGAAATAATAAAAAAATTAATTAATTAAAAACAAAACAAAAAATAACTAAATATTGTAAATTTCATATATTTTTGAACAGCGCACGTAAGAGATTGAAAGAGTCTGTAGAGATGTTTGCGATTGAATATGAAACATTAAAATTAATTTTCGCGAATAAAAGCTCAAGTAAAGACAGTAAGTTATTTAATTCCTGATCACGGGGCAATCACTACTATTGCAATTAGTGATAGTTCTTGGTAACGATGAGAAACATATGGGTACGAGGGAGAGACCGGAATAAGCGAAGTTTGTTGGGCGGATTGGGAGAGATGAATGTGTTTCACATCAACTTAATGAGAATTATCGGAAAACGTTAAGGAGCCACAAGAGCCTTAACAGGGGATGTGAGGAAGCCCCTTTTTCACTGCAATAGGAAAAAAAAGAGTGGGAGAGCTGAGGAAGTAAAAAGCGGAGTAAGTTTGTTTTTTTTTTCTTTTTACATATTTACAAGCTCTGAATTAGAATATTTTAAAAATTCACTTTCTCCCGGTCTTAGCTCAATTTTACAGAGAAAATAAAGCCACGAGATTTGCGTGTTTAAACATAAATTTTGCAACATAAGTTAGTGAAAAGACGACTGTACATTGAAGTTTCTTTTTTTTTTTAATTCTCACGAACTATCCCTTCTTTTTTGGTCAAACTCCACAAATACCACAGCCGAGTTATTTATGCTACATTATTATTTCATTTCAATATCCCAAAATGCATATCAAGCGAATCAACCTGTGTTTGTGCTAAGGCTATATACGTATATAGGCATATATATATATGTATAAGAATTTTACAGGCGGCTCTTCTACTCACATTCACAGTCATTAATGTTTACCTCTTGTACGATCTGCCAATGTGTATTCAATTCATTAGAGGTTTGACTACCGGTGCAATTCTGGTCGTTAATAATTCGTGATTTCTCGTTACCCATCTCCGAGTATACACGATTAATTAATTACTGTATATATATATATTGATTCGATCAATCGTACACTCGGCTCGTAGAAGGATATATTGTCGAGTATACCTGTTATGGATCACAACAATTATATTCCGACAATGGACATTGATTCTCAGTAATAAAAAATTTCTACACTGGCGAAGCTTATTCGATAATATAGTACGTCATGACGTAACAATGATTTGGATGAATTATGTACAATCAAAGTCGTCTTTCATTATATTTATGAATTTTTTAGTCTCTCGTATCAGAACCCGGCTGAAAAATACACAGAGAAAAAAAAAAATGGTTGATTCAATAGAAATTGATGTTATTGGAAGAGTTTTGTCAATTAAAATATGCATTTCTTTCGTGCAGTCTGATCAAAAATTAATGTGTTCGTTCAATGGTTTATGACATTATGATGATCATATATTTTATTGGCACTCCGTAATGAGAGATTTTGTTGTTCCCTTAACTCTTTTTTATCAGTGTACCAATGAATGTTTATTGTTGTGCACTAAGAAGATAACGATAAAAAATTGTTTTTTTTTTTCACGAGTTACCATTATGATGATAAAAAATCGGCCGATTTTAAAGATCGAAACGAGAAATATGTGTGGATTCACGAACCCGTCACAATTATTTTTCATTTCGTTCATAATGAATTTCCGTATAATTGGAAATTTGATATTCGCTTCTTCATTTATATTTCGATGCCGTGGTTTTAGTTTTTTTAAAAAAAAAAAAAACATTATTATTATTTTTGTTTTATATATTTGTATTATTCACGAATTGGACAGATGGATGTTCGGTACAGTACGAAGCGGTTGTGAAAAAAACTGTTCTATAACATAGTACTCAACAGTCTGGCGAATGAAGTTACACGAGGACATTAATCCTTCTCGTTATAGTGCACAAATACACGAGCTATCGTTTTATACTACATACTCGTGGCGTATATTGTGCTTGACGCGAGTACCTCTCGCAATTTTTCCTTTCCACGCGTGTTCGTATGAAGAATGAGCATATGTGTTCTGTTCACGTCTATATCCGCGTACTAAAAGCCATACAGCCTGTCATTACGTGCCTACGTAATGAAAAAGAAAAAGAAAAAAAAAACCAAAAAACCAAAACAAAAAAAATGAAATGCATTGTTCGGTGTTGTCACCGAAAAATTTCAGTCGCTTCCTTTCGAATATGTTGCATCAATTTATTTCATAAAAATTAGTTCGAATAATCAGCTGTAAAAAACATATCGCTATAAACATATATATTTTTATGATAGTGGATTATTCGAAACGGCTGATTGAGGCTGAAAATCGTGGAGGAGGATTTTTCTGACGTTTAATTCTGTCAAAGTGTTTTTTTTTTTTTTTTTTTTTTTTCACGATATAATATTTCTTGTCTCCTGCATCCCTCTTGAAATTATTGGAATCATATTATCCGTAATTGCAGTATTCTCGATAATGCCGGAGAAGATACTAATGAGGAAACGAGAACAATTACTCCGTGAGGCGGTTTTCTATTCGACGAGAAATTAAAATTTAACATCGCAACTTCTGCGGATCTTCCGGAAACTAATTCGCAGCGAAGATGTTCTACATTAATTAGTCCGCGAATAATTATATCATGAAACAAAGAAAAGTTATAATTTACTCAGAACCAGATTGTTCAATTCAAGACTCATCATCAATGGTTCAAAATTTGTGAGCTATATATAGACGAGAAAATATCGATTCGATTATCCATTCGGTCATTATATCCGCGAATAATTATCGTATGAACACAATTTCCATAGGGAAATCTATTGGCTGGGATATTCATGAGGAAAACCAATAAAATTGTTTCACCTTTATTTTCAACTTTATTCTGACGCAAATTAGATCTTCAAAACTTAGCAATGAAGAATTCGAAAGAAAAAAAAAAAAAAAAAACCAAAATTAATATGATAGCCGGAAGCGTTGAATACGTTGATGCGAAGTGAATTCACAAAATAATTGGATTTCAGTTATATCCGTAAATTCAGCATTCCGCATGGTACGGAATATTGTCGGTAAAGAATTTACAATTTATAAATAAAGTTTGGAAAATCTCTCAACTAATACGATCTCTCAATCTGGTGGCGAACCAACAAGTGCCATTATAAATATCCTTAACCCTTAACAATATTACAGTAATCCATCGCCGCTTTTCTCATGAACGAAAAAAAACACACACGTATGTAGAGACACGTAATTGAAAAATAGCGTTTCTTTCGCTTTTTTTATTTCGACAGAGAAGTTTACCGACTTTTTATCCTCGGCGTGCGAGACGTACTTTTATGAAATTCTCATGACGCCGAAGGCGAACTACGATGAAGCGAAGCTGAAAGTACACGTGAAAGAGAGAATAGATTTTTTTCTCTACATTTTCTTTTTTTTTAAGATAAATGTAATTGAAAAATTGGATCTCATTCGCAATTCTCAGTGTGCAAACTTTACCGACGCATTTTAGCTTTGTCCGCGAGATGTTCTGTATTATAAAATTCTTGCAATCCGAAACTCTTGGTGCGGTAAGACAATGCTTTGAGCTTGCACGCAAGCGCATGGAGAGATGGGGAGAATCGAGATAAGGAATAAAAGAAGGCACGGAGAGAGAGGGGGGGGGGGGGGGGGGGGGAGAGAACACGAAAGGGGGAGAATGACTGAAACAGAGAGAACGAGAGAAACAGGTAGGAACTGAGAAAGTACGGAGACAGGAGAAGAGATAAAAGAGCAGGCTGAGAAAGATGAAACGAAGGAAGAAGCTGCGAGAGAATAGAAAAACTAAAAAGGATGAAGAAAATGATGGAAAGAGAGAAAGAAAAATAAGAAGATTAAGAGAGAAAGAGATTGGAGAAAAAGTGGAAGAATGAAGAAAAGGTGAAACAGAGAATAATAAAGAGAGTTAGGAGCCCAGAGGAGAGATGAAGAAAAGGAAGAGAATTTGTTTCTCTCCGCGAAAAGGATAAGAATCTCATCAGTGAAGCTTGCCCGCGCTAATCTTCGGTACAACTACTGAGAAAGACCGGCGTGGGTCCACCTTTCGCGACTCTCCTCTAAGGGGAACAAGAGTGCACAAGTACTTTTCCGACGGACGAAGTAGATGCGGTAGCCGAAGTAGATATGGAACTAACCGCGCGTCAGACGTCCCGAGTAAAATGTTCCTCTTGTACAAAGCGCGAGTGAGCTGAATTCTCCTTTTTTTTTTGCCTGTTTCATTCGACCCTGTGTTCATGACGCGCGTTATTTTAGTGCTGAAAAAATGCGGCAAGAAATAAGCAACTGTAAAATGAGTTCTCTGCTCTTGGAAGAACATATTTTTATAAAGATCGCCGGAAGCGCTTCTACATCGGATGAAACTCGTCCATTGAATTGAACAAATTTATACGATTTGAGAATATTTCATTACGGTTACCGCGATGATTTTTATCGCTCCTTATATATTTCTTCTCGCATTCTCGTTATATCGGTTCTCAGTATCGAAATTTATTTAACCTTATTTTATATATTCTATTCACAGCAATAAATTTCATATTTTGTGGATGGTAGTTGGGGAGAATCTGATACGAAAAAAAAAGCGAAGGAATGGATATGCGGTTCTTTTGCATACAGATCCAAAAATGGATGGGAGCCGGTGTAACGAAAAATTGAAAACCCTTACACGGGTGCACTTATTTTTGGTTGATGGTGTTGGTTGGGCTGGGAAAATTGAAAATTTTCATAGGGCAAAAGAGCGAGAAAAAAGTACAAAGAAAATATGTCAGAGGATATATCCGAATCGATTTCACATAAGGTTATGCATTTCTTTCCTCTCGATGCACACATTTGGGAAGTTGAGCTCTCGGAGCTCCCTATTTCAGTCTGAAAATACGATTTTCACCGGTTTCCACGAAGATCCGTTTCGTTCCACCTTTTCGTATATATACACACACACCTTTTTGTTTTCTACTTGCCCAGCAGCAGTTGCACGCTTCCTGGGTGAAAATCGTGCGCAACCCTAGTCGTGGAAGTTTGCCCGTGGTCAGTTGCCAAGTTCCTGCTCACTATAATGTCTCCAGTTTCTCTGTTTCTCATATACTTTTCTCTTTTTTTTTTCTTTACTTTTTTCTTCTTTTTTTTTTTCAATACGTAGCTTCATCCAGCCGGAAAGTTCATGAATTTTTATTGCTATCGCAAAATCCGAACGGTTAGCGTTTCTCCCGCCCCCCCCCCTCCCGGTCACCGAGAGATCCTCGTATTTATAGATAATCTTACTAGTTGAACGATTCGCATCGATCCTCGCGAAAAAAAAAAACGTTGGATCAGCTCAGCCTTATTTTTACGATCTTTTGTTGAGCCTTCAACAGTTTCACGATCCTACGTTATCCTTGACTCGCATAAAACTCACTACCGCTACATACATGTATGCGATGATAATAAACTTATTAAAATTATTATCGAAATCATGTCGTTGGAAGCAGAAAAGTTTGAGAATGTCAGCTATTTGCTCCTCTCGAATAACGATAATAACGACTATATAAATAATGGAGTAGTTCAAAGACACGTTATACGTTGATGCTGAATAAAAAATGAATGTATTTTGCATTGAATTTCACGCCGAAACTTACCGTCATCCATTGACATGCAGGAATAAGTTTAAAAAAAAGTCTGTATTTTTTACCAAAAAATGAAGTGGCCATTGGGTTTGAACCTGTAAAGATTAAAGTACATGCGACATATATATTTTCAATAGAGTCAGCGATGAAACTGTAACAGAGAAATTTCCTTCGTGTATAATAAAAAATTGACAAAATTTTACCTGTCACAATCCCATAATGTTCTTTTATCGCCTTGCGATTTAAATATTTTAATAATATATTATTTCAAACGCATACCATTTTTTCAAAGAGTCATATATGATATGTGCGCATATATATAACCCGTCAAGCACAGTCGTATTTGCGGTTTCAGGAAGCAGCAAAGCTACCAAGAAGAGAGAGAGAGAGAAGCCACTCTTAGTTAAACACATTTCACGATAATTTTCCATATTCTGAATAGACTCAAAGTTTTGAGTTGGTACACCGAGTTTAAACTATAACGGAGCGTCTGCTGTCGCACATCTTTATTTCATCCATTATATATGCTATATACTATAATTTACGTAGCACCGTTGGGCATAGTGGCACACACGTATACGAGACGTGAATTTATTTCAAACTTCTCCTAGTCACTGCTTTTCTTGCATGGCCAGATCTAGTGACGAGTTTATCGGGTATATGGTTACTCAGTTTGTCTCGATTTCATGTTCATATATCTGCTCTGTCTCTCACCTTCAACATATACATATTCAAAGATCTATCCATAGATGGATATTGTCTATGTGAGCAGGGTTTGGACGAAAATTGAAACTCGATTTACTCGTGTCGAAGATAAGGTCCAGGGGTAATGATACGTGAAAATCGCTGTCGCAGTCATATCTGTATTTCGATATACATATCCCGATACATGTATATACATATGAATATACTTCATACGGGCATTTTCATGCTTATTTAGACAAAAATCCTGACGACGGATCCTCAGCAACTCGAACGATTACGTATCCGAACCGATTTTTTTGTTTTTTTCTTTCAATTTTTGCTGTTTCAAGAACGCGATTCGGTTTTAATATTTAAAATTCTTTCTCGGGGCAAAAGCAGAGTTTAGATCCTCGAAAATATCCTGTTGAGCATATGATATGAATCAAAGCGGAAAAACTTCAATAGAACTAGTGACTCTGGAGAAAAACTGAAAAGAACAACAAAAAAAAAGCAGAATTTCAAAAGCTGGAACTGCGTAATTATTGTTATATGAACATAATTCGAAGATACCGCGGTGTCGAACGAATCCGACTGCGAACTCTTGCACGTATGAGTTGACGCTTGGAGACAGGATTCTCCAACGCTTCGGGGCTGTTTTGAAGGTGGTTTTTCACTTCGTTAAAAAGTTCATTATTTTTCGTATTTTTAGTTGAATCCGCTCGAAACAAACGTGTCAAAAAATAAACGTCATACTCTCAAAAGTATACTTTTCAATAAACAAAATGATTCCGTTTATAAGATTCCGGTGATTCGCGTAACTGAGGCAAAAAAATCGATGTCAAAAGTCAGACATGAATCGCGTTCGTAAAGACGTTGAAGGTAGCACAAAATCGTCACGAAATTCTTATGGTAGTTTAATTCGAGCTCTTGCTGCTCCGAAACTAAAAGAAATTCATTCGTACAGGTTAATTGCGCACAAAAAAAACATGAGAAGAGAAAATAATGACTCCTGCCCTTTTGAAATTGGAGAGAATCTCGGAAATGTCAAAATAAAAAAAACTCGTCTTCTTATTGTACGAAAATTAATCATGTTTAAGAGCACAATGAAAATGAATATAATTTGTGAATTGAAATATTGAAATTCCGCAGCGTTTATACCGGGATGGAAAAAAATTCTCGAATAACAGGTAGTGAAATGTCGAGGATATTTTTTATTTTTATTTTTTTTTAAATATTTTGTTTCTATAGAATAATCCTGCGTCAGAATCTGAACTGACATGAAATTCTCCGTATATACCGATCCGAACGGTACGATGACGAGCTGTGTAGAAGGCCGCAGTATCGTACACCGATTTAATACATAGATATATACGTTTTGGGTTGCAGCATCCCTCACAGTACAGGTTATATATCTAACGGTAAAACGTATATAGGTCGGCAACACAGAACGACGAGGTTGTGGGAGAGTCTGAACCCCGCGATTCTGCCGAGCGGAAATTCCGTCGGCACCACAGCTGCAGTGGTTTCTGACTGCGCTAGCCAGGCTGTCCATCATGTATGGTGAACCAGAATAATGTCGTTTCAAAACAGTACCTCTGTATATTTCGCTCCACCCTTATTTCTATCTCTTCTCTCTTTCTATTTACCTCGTATATATATATATATATATATATATATATATATATATATATATATCTCGTAATCCTTGTCTTCTCTCGTTCTCTTTTTCTCAATCCCCGTACTGACAATACGTATACATACATATGTATCGACGTGTCCTTCTCTTTTGTTCTGAAACTCTGTAGATGATTCAAAAACAGTGACAATGATAAGTCCAACAAAGTGTAAAGCTGTCGGATATTACAATTTCGCTGGAATATCCGGTTGCAAAATAACGCGATAATAACGCAATGTCTTTATTTTCGTAAAGAGAGGAACAACAAATTGTCGGCTGCACACTCCCGTTGAAAGCACATTTTTCATTTTGTTTTAATTTTCCATTGATCGAGTTTCATCGTTATTTCGTTTTGAATTAAACACAGAACCTTTTATAAGGAATATTACCGGGTGATGGCTAGATTGATAAATTTGTTTCGGGCTTAATTGACTTTTTCGGGTATCTCTTTAAACGATATAATGCCTCGAAGGCCTCCCCTTTGACGTTCTATTTTCATCGTGTTATCGATATACTAGCTCATTGGTTAACACGGCCTCGGCAAAATTCGTTTAGACTAATCGGACAGCTCGGTCGACTCTACAGACGGAATACTCTTGCATATAAATAATTTTGCAACGGAAAGCCGAACAATCGATAACGAAAAGAGATCGACGAGGAGAGTCCGACCTTTGAAACGCAAAATTGAAGGTTCGCCAGTCGTGAAACCCCTAATTTTCGACACTAAAAGCTACTCTTTGACCCGTTCGCTCATTGCAGTGTTGAAAATGGCTAGCTCGAACGATCCCGAACCAATTTCAGATTCGGTCAAAGTCTATTTCAGATTCGTTATAAAAGAAAATCAGGAAATGAGGAACGATATAAAAAAAAAAATATATAAAAAAAAGTATTCCACCTGAAAGCGCAAAAGAATTCATTGTTCAAACACTGAGAAAAAAAATTTGAAATTGTGGCGAACAAATTAAATTTGTTGATTCAACAAAACTTTTGTTGATTCAACGATATTTTTGTCGTGGTGAGAAATTAAGTATTTGAATTAACCAAATTTCGTTTGGGTTAACAAATTTCATTTTGTTCGCTACGATTCGTTGAACCAATAAAAAAATTTGTTGAACCAACAGAAAATTTTTCGAACCAACAAAAAATTTGTTGAATTTACGAAATCATTTTTCTCAGTGAACGTAATGAGTTATAACAGAAACGAATACAACTTTGTGTCTTACGAAAAACAATTTTTCCGTAATTTCGAATGAACATACTAGTGACCCGAGTGATAATTCACCGATTTATTTACTCGACTGGAAATTAATTCTATATAGCTCGAAACCATGGGAATTAAATGAATGAGCAAATAGATGTTTGTTTCCCCTCGCACAGTGAATAATCCAAAAATCACGAGGCGTAACGGAAAGATGAACGAGAACAAGAATATCTCGGTTCTACTGTACGCGCAGCTATTTTATTCAACGCGGATTGAAATCCGCGCAGGGTGGTTAATCTTTTTGACGGGAAATTTCATTCAAAAAACAGAAATGCGAGACCAGCTTGAAATAACATATGTAAACTATCACTCACTTCCCGTGTTTCACGATAGTTTCCCCCCCCCCCCTCCCCCTTTTTTTTATCACACATCTGATGAATTAAAAACACACATACAATGCGTTGTTATAGAACAGATTTTTCCTCAGCTTTTTTCGACCGGCCATGCGAAAAATGGAGGGAAAAGAAAAAAGAAAAAAAAAAAAACAAGAGAATGAACGGGTGAGAGGGAAGAAATGAGGAAACATTTCGAGTAAATGCTGATCCGAAATTTTATTGTTCGTGACATAAATCACGAGAAGCGGAAAATAAACGAGGAAAGATGTTTTGTGACGTGCTCGTTGGGCATTATACCAATTCTCCTTGTTCATTTTCTGAAAGACTGAAGTGTATTATAAGTTTATATGCGTATTATATAAAATACATTTATATATATATATATGTAGGGTGGAATTAAGGGTATAAAAGAGAAGCAAGTTCCATGGCTTAGCTCGAGCTCAATGGCCGATCTCTCGCTCACTCACTCAGCTTGATTGCCCAGACCCAGATTCTTAATTGGAATTTTAGCAGAATTCCAATACAAGCGTGGAATTGCAATGAAACTTGACTCTTACGGTGTACAACATTTCGAGGTAGTTTAAAACCAAGACGGAAGTTGTTTGAATATTGAAGAAAGAAAAAAAGGGGAAAAAAAACAGAATTCAAGAGATTTTGAGAATGAAAATCTGTGTGCATTTATAATGATGAAATTGTGAATATCAATTAATAATATACACGAATTGCTTCTATACGAAATGACTCGAATAAATGCTTCGTTATAAGTATTTATTTCCACTGAAATATAATAACAAAATTTTATTCAATATTCTTCGTTAAAAAATGCATAATACACTGCAACATGAATGAAAAAAAATTTTTAAAAAATTAAAAAGCAATAAATATGGACTGAAAATGCCATTAACGCAAAGTCAATAATGGAAAGCATTGAATCGAATGTAATTAACGTACAGCGATTACCGCAAAAATCGATATTCATTGAGGGAACGTAATGCCGAAATGA
This sequence comes from Campoplex capitator, assembly GCA_037576405.1. Classification (NCBI taxonomy): domain Eukaryota; kingdom Metazoa; phylum Arthropoda; class Insecta; order Hymenoptera; family Ichneumonidae; genus Campoplex; species Campoplex capitator. The sequence goes on along the minus strand of JARBWI010000322.1, from coordinate 12,535,418 downwards.
TAAATTATGAATACCGCTGTGCTGGAACCGATATTCTCCGATCCAATATTTTCCATGATGGATGACATTATGACCATATGGTTTGAAGATTTATACATGGACCCGTATACGAATCCTTTTCGTATGAAAAAAGTAGCAAATCCTGAAATATTGATTTCTCAGAGGGAAAATATTTTATAGTTAGACTCAAAACGACTTGAAGATTACTTCAATTTGAGCACGTTGCTTATATCGAAATGAATCGAAAAAATAACTGAAATACTCTATTCGCTTTCGAGAATTATAGTTTTAGAGCCAAAAAGATTTATTTTTCTTTGTTGAAAATGTTGATTCCATTGGATTCCTATATGAATTAGTCGCTGAGAAGTTGGAGGGCGGATCATGTGTCGGGAGTTTCAAGGATCTCGACTTACAGGCGCCCTCCTCCTTGACGCTCTCCGTCTCTATTTCTCCTCTTTGGTGAAATCGCCGTCAATGGCGAAATACGAATTATGCTTCTCTCGTAGGCAAGGATCCTCGAAACTCCTCAATAAGACGCTACCGCGAACACTTGCGAGACTCTGCGACTAGGGGAATAAGATTCGTCGCTTATTCGACTCGAATCGCAAACGCGGAGTGAGTTTAGACGAAAAACGTTTAAATCTCTTCGGTGCAAGTACGAAAGTCGTTTGATATTCAGGCTTATGAGAAACTTGTCAAGGACTTTATCGCCATGAATTCGAGAAAGCTTTGCACTAACTTAACCCCATAATATGTGTATCTATAGTCTCAATTCCAATATATATATATTATATGAGGGTATAATTTCATCGGTACAAGTTTCCACACACGCCCAGACGTATTATGGGGTTTCTATAGTATGTACATATAAAATTATACCCGTAAGGGACTCTTTACATAAATACCTAACCAATCCATCATAGAAATAGTTTAACCATTGAAGCTTTCTCTGTGTATGCCTGAAAATTCAATGGCTATTCCAGCGTTGAAGTTGATGTACCGAACGTTTTAACTGAAAATTCAATTGTTTTCGCCGTGTACCTACGATGCGTACACGATTCGATGAAAAATTTGTCCAGGCTTGTGAAAATAAAAAATTCTATAACCATTGATTGCATCCCTTGAATACGGTTGAGGATTCGAGTTTTGTAAAAAAAAAATCAATTACATTTGATTCGGAGCTCACCGGCGAGAATATACAGCAATATTTTTAATCGCATGTCGGATATGATGGAATATATTTCGGAGAACAAGATTTTTATGATTACTCGGTTATACGATGATCGTATCGATCTTCTGAAAATCATATTTATTCCCATACTCGCGGAACATTTCGTGTTCAATGAAAATTTCATATTTTTCAAAATGAGGAATTAATATAGAGAGCAGGTTAAAATAAACTTGTTACGATGAAATTACGATACAGAGTTTAATAAAGATTGACGCTTGCGTTACGTAGGTAAATATACATATTTCCACGTGCACATTTTTACACACTGACTAAAAAAAAAGTTTTCATATATATACTCGTCGGAGATTGACACTGAAACATAACTTCATTCTGACTTTTTTTTTTTTCTCTGTTTTTCAGATAAACTACGTGACCGGGAAGCGGTAAAAGGGAATTCCTCGAGAGAGCGTGAATTATCGAAACTCCAGTGAGACAAGAAAAGATAGGAGGGAGGAGAATATGAAAGAAGGAAAATGGCGAAGGAAGGAAAAGAGATCGGGCGAGCGACGTTGGGATATTCTCTTGGGACTTTCGCCGTCGTAACGATTTAGTTGTGTTAAACAGGTTGAAGAGGATTGAGAGAGGAGCTCGCTCGTTAACGATCGCGTTATTATTTTTGCATCGACCTGCGGATCCCGGAAATCAGAAGCGAAAAAACTAATAAAAAAAATAAAATAAAAACCGAGCTGATGACACATGCATTCGTGAAGGAAGAGGAAAACGAGGCAACGGGGAAATAGATGGAAATTTAAAGAGAGATAAGACAGAAAAAAAATTGAAGTCGAGACGTTTATGCGCACGCATATACGGCCGTTGGGCTTTAAGAGATTCTGGCAAAGAAAAAGAAATTATAAAAAAAAGAGGATTTTGTAATCGCTCTGACGAGCGTAAGACAGACTTCTTCTACGTCTATATTCGTATAAGAATTCGATGCGAAATTTGTATTCGCATCGCATTATCATCTCAAGGTAGAAGTTATCAGTTTCGAGAAGTAGAGCGGAGGGGAGCGTAGACGAGCTGGATTCTAAACCGCGACTGGTTCTACATTGGAGGGTATCAATGTGAAGGGGAAGCGAAAAAACTCGTGTATCTCACTCTCCTTTTAAGGCCGAAGGAGGAATAACAAACGTAACGAAAAAAAAGTAGAAAAGGTGGAAGAAAGAGAAAAGAACAAAAAAGAAGAAAAAAAAATGCAAAAGAAAATGACGCTCGTGGAAAGTACGTAGTTTATGGCTTGGCATAAATAACGCGACGTGGCACTGTGTGGCCTTTTCTGTACCAACACGACGACGAGTTACCCTGAAAAGGAGGCGAGGGGGTGAAAAAGCAGAAGGAGATCCAAAAGAAAAGAAAAGGCAAGGGATACAAGCACGAGCGATTTCGCGACTCGCATATCACACCGGAGAGAGAGAGAGAGAGAGAGAGGAAGGTAGCGTGTTGGGGAGGAGAGTGAATGAGGAGATCGATGCCGCTTAAGGCTTGTATGGCTTGGTAAAGCCCATCTATCCCGAAAGTTTATCCCGCGAAGAAGTGCGAGGAATAACGATAGAAAGCATCGGCCTCTAAGAAGCCGCAAAGACGAAGGAGAAGGAGGAGGAGGAGGAAGCGAAAAAGAAGGAGAAACAGGGAGCTCATAACTTGGTAGAGTGACGGAAACAGCCCGAAAAGGAAATAAAAAGAAACGAATCAAAAGTGAAAGAAGTACAGGCGAGAGAAGCAGGAAAAAGGCAAAACGAAAAGAAAATGAACGACACGAAAGAATTGTAAAGAAATCGTAAAACTATCGCTAAAAATAAGCAAATATCTGCACCGATGGGAATAAATACGAACAGGTTTACACTGATAAAGAACCTTGGAAAAAATAGATAAGAAGCGAAAGATTGCGACCATCAGGAGCCCGTCAAAAAAAGGAAGGGGAGGGGGGGGGGGAAGGGAGCAAACTGAAAGAAGATAAGAGAACAGAGGCAAAGGAGGAAAGGTGAAATATACATAGAGGCCGATCGAAGATATTAAGATCACGAAAAGGAGAAGCGAAAGAAAAAGAAGAAGGTGGAGCAGAAACGGGAGACAGGGTACAAAAAAAAAAAATAGAAACAAAAAAACGCAAGGTAGCCTGCTGGATCATCCGACGACATGGGGATGCTGATGTTACTCGTGGCAACAGCCATTCTCTTGGGTTCCTGCCAAACGAATGAAAATGGTAACGTATTGATATATTTCGATCTGTATTTCTACACGTTCTCGTCTTTTTCTGTACATCCGCTTTGTTTTCTATGCTACGTTTTGCCCGTTATTCATACTTTATTTGTGGACACATGTACACAGAGTATCGAAAAAATCGTCCGAAATACCTGCAACATCAACATCAATGAAGCATTTTTTAAAGATTTTATCATCATTTCGTTACTCAAACTAATTCTCGTCTATGAAAAATATCAATAGAAAAAAAAAACGAAGTTTTTCCGACTCGTTCTATAAATTTTTAACGCTTTCGAGTTGCTGTTTTTCGCTTCAAATGTCACCGAGTTAAAGTTCGTAAGTTGAAAAAAATGTGTCACGGCTCCACAACCCTGTTTCTTATGGTTTTTCTAACTTTTGTACTTTTCCTGGACTCTGACCGAGACTAAAGAACACTAAACATGTCCCGAAGCGACCAATGCACTTTCGTACAATCCAACAAAAAGATAAATCTATTTATTCGTATTGAACTAATTACTCCCTTGGCTTCGTTCGTATCAGCGTCAACAAAGGTTTTGCAACAATTCAATTTCAATATAAGCACAAAAATTTCAACATTTTTAATCCTGATTCGATCAACGTATCAAGGTACGATCCTGTTCAGTCAAACTTTAATTGTGGCTCGTTGGCTTTTGCAAGATTCATTAATATTCGTTGTATAGTATTCGAGTTTCAAGCAGTCTACGAACAAATAGATAGTTTCAGGGAAAATATATTTTTCAACAAACATTGTGAGCGAATGGCGATTCTTGGAAAAAAAAAATAAAGATGTGAAGCTTTAGAAATTGCCGACGTCAAAAACCACTTCGTTTCATTTTTTATCCGAGCTCCCGAGTTTTCGATTCTCTCTTTTCTCCCTCCCCCCCCCCCCCCCCCCCCCCCCCTTCACCTCGGTTACTTGCTGGGCGGTATGTTGAAACGATGAAACGCCATGATAACATAAAGCCAATATTAACTTTTATAGGGAGCACAAGATCAGGTTGGTTCGTGGGCGCAGACACGTGTGAGTGGGCTTCTTCGCGCATAGAGGAAATGAGAACGTGAATAGGGGGAAAGTATTGAGAGGAAGGAAGAAAAGAAAAATAAGGTGGAAGAACGAGACAACGTTTTATTCTTCTTCTTTTTTTTTTCACGTTTGCGAGCTCTGTAAGCTTTTTCTTGAGCTTTTGCTACTCTCCCTCGAACCACCACGATCACAACGTGTATATATATATGTATATAGACGTTCTCAAGTCTTCTGTATGCTGTACGGAGGACTGGATATATATACACAACAAGTACACACTGTATGGCGATTTTTATGGCAATGGGATCGACTTGTAATCCAACTTTTTCCATCGCTATCATTATATTTCTACCACTGTCTTCCATCTCTAATAAAAAATAATTCATTTTCTTTAATATATCCTACCATCATTTATTATTTACTTACTCAATGCCTACACAGAGAAAAAAAAATTGTTGATTCAATAGAAATTGATGGTTATTGGAAGAGTTTTGTCAATTGAAATGCGCATTTCTTTCTCGCAAAAGTGGTGAAAGAACTGCAAATTTCATACGTTATATACTCATGAACTACATATATAAAAGAACGTGTGTGCATAACTGCAAAAAAAAAGTTTCTATTGATAAGATTGTTTCTCGATTCAAATACGAACAAAATGTATAAATTCGTCTTCAACGAATACGAGAAATTTTGATTTTTTTTTTCACTCGAACCCAGCGTTAAATTCGTGAGGAAACAGTTTCGTCTATATTACACGAACACATCTGATATTACACATTTTCCGGATGGCAAGGAGAAGGGGATGCAAGGGTTGATTATAAGGAACGAGCATGAGAACCTACGCATATACGTAGTACATTGCAAGAGATACTCTCTTAGGCTCATCTTCCTTTGACTCTATTCTATTTCTCTTTATCTCTGCTCGTACTCTCTCGCCTCCTTCCTCACGTTAACCTGAGCCGGTACATGGGGCCATCCTCGTAGCTTCCTCAACTCTCGCTTCCGTTCGTATATACTACACCCTGTGTGAACGGTTATAACAGCGGTGATAACGGCCTCCGGTACAACGAGAGTACGATAATAGGGCTGGCGATGTGCTGTTTCTGGGCAACGAAACCGTACATAAATGTATATTCATATATATACTGTTTACACATATAACCATACATGGATTAGTATATACATATATTTAGAAATGATCTCATACACATTTACATATATATATATATACATTTATGTATATATTATATATATGTGTGTACATTTATATAAGTGAATGTGTCCGTAAGGGAAATGGGCATGGCGAGAGAGCGTTGTATCCTGTACAATGAGAATTCTGAAGCTCTGAAAGGTATACACGCCACAGCAACTTTTCATTGTCGGTTTACATGTCTATATTATGTTTTATGTATATATAAATATATAAAACACCGGTGCTATATGTACAGGCTATCTCAAATATCGTACCGCAGCTTCGGTGCGGATAGTATCAACGCAAAATCCTGAAGAGACTATTCCACCCTGAATTTTTCATACGAATGTCTGTATGAATGAACCCGCTGGCCGTTGATATGACTAAACAGGCGTCCGTATCACAGAGCGATAACGCTCGTGGTCCATCACAAATTTAACCATCTTCTTCGCCTCGAGAGTACTCGATTTTATAAACCCCCTGATACCGAGAGTTTTCGGACACTCTGTATAACAAGGAAGGAAATTACCTTTGTACATCTGGGCCTAACTATAAACAAATATTCACATTTTTCGGGTGCGATTGTTATAATGAAAAAAAAAAGTCACAACAAAGCTTGAGCTGAGTAAAACCAATTAACTTTCAGTCTCGTGGCAGTTTCGTGGCGATTTCACTGCGTCGGTCTAACTGACGTCGGCCTACGTGTCTGGTATTCTCTGGTTGAGTTCAAATGCATCAACAGATTTCAGGAAATATTGCAGCCGTGTTTTTTTGTTTTTTTTGTTTTTCACCTCGTTCGAAGAGTTGCACACCGACCGAATTATATTTGTGAAACTTTCAGACGAAAAGGATTCTTGAGGATTGGTTGATTAAAATAATATGTTATTCTGGAGCTGATAACATTTTTCGTTTGTTTCGAAACGCACGCTCTCGGACTCTGGAGATATATTTTGGAGCATCAATTTAATAATTACTTGGTACGAAATTCAATCCGGCAGTTCGTTATTTCGTATCCAATACGAGGCCTGTCCAAAGGTAATCTTTGTGAAAATTCATATATTCCAATTTTCATGAAGGTAGAAATAATTTATGCGTGACCCTCCAAATTTACAAACTGCATCATTCGTTTTTTGTTGGAAGGCAAATTGTTTCCATGATCGCCCAAAATATCATACGATTAAACTTCAACATTGTGGATGTACCGAGCCGCTACTTCGGCTCTTGAAATTGCACCAAAAACAATGCAGACACACACACATACGAGCACGCATATTAGAGTATAGAAATGAAATGAATGAAATGATTGAGTAATTGGAATAATTACTGTTATTATGAATCGTTCGATAATTCAGACTTTTCTAATATATCTATTGACAGAATAAGAGAAAATAATAAACAATACTGGTACAGAGTCGCAATCAATTGATGAAAATAGCCATCGCATATTGTCAACCCCAAATGGGCATACTCGAATAACTGTACATACGATCCAGTTTATAGAGTTCTGCTCTCAATCCAATCCTGCAACTCTCTTTCTCTTTTTATCCTTCTCTCTCTCTCTCTCTCTCTCTCTCTCTCTCCATATTTGTTTCTACTTCTCTGTCTATCTGTATCCTTCTTTATCGCTCTGTCCGCTCGTCAATCCAGGCGGTGTGGTCTCGAATATAGAATATTTCATATATACCCGAATATTCGAGGTTTTGCGTCAGTGACGCTCTCTTTTCGCTCATGTCACATTTATACACCCGTTGTTCAAACTGTCCGCCAGATCACTCAGTCGCGGCTTTAAGCCACGGAACGTTCATTATAGCAGCGGCCCGGTAGTATTCGATGGGGGAGGAAAAGGGAACAACGTATTTCTTTCTGATTTTCCAATTTCGAGAGCAATTTGTGCGTTAGCTTAACTGTCCAATAGTGTGAGTGCAAAACCAAATGCTCCAGGCACTCAATGATATAGAGAACGCAGAAGAGAGAGAGAGAGAGAGAGAGAGAGAGAGAGAGAGAGAGAGAGAGAGTGAGAAAGAAAGACACCGAATCGCGTACGTTAAAGTCGAGAGTTATAGGAGATGGAAGAGTAGATCGATGCCGGATCATATCCTGATAGGCACTGGAACCCTGATGGAAACTCGTAAAATAAACATTTCTCTGCACAAACCTCTACTATAATGGAATCGACCAATATCTGTGATCGCCACACCAACTCTTCGGCATTTCATACACCAAACTTCCTGCTGTCCGGTGTTTTGTTTTCATTGTTTTTTTTTTTTTTTATTATTTTTTATTTTTTTCATCGTCCACCTATGCATCCGGTGTGCTAAACATTTTTTTTTTTTTACATTTTACACGACAGATCGTAAAATTTTTGAAAGAAAATTTTTAGTTTAGTTTTATTTTTCGATGCACCCTTCGAATTGACGAATAGTATTCAAAGGCGGGAACAAAAAGAATCTCGGAACTGTACAGATCTATATGTATTGTGTTGGAGCTTTCGTTCATTAGACGAAAAAACAATCGAGTGATGACGAACTGGTATACCGCTGCACCCAACTTTTTTAAAGCCCTATGTAAGTCGCAAAAAAAAAATAAAAACGAGGCAACGTGCAGCAAAACTCGATGCAGTTGAACGATCACGTTTTCAATAACACAACACGAATGAAACGTCAATCACGAAAATACATGGTGTCTCTAGATGTATAAAATGAGTTTTTGTGACCTCCGGATCCGGAGCAACTGGATGTGGCTAAATCATGTTTCATTTAATTCGTTTCAACAGAGATAAAGTCATACAATAAAGTCACATATATAAAAGAATTTTTTTTAGTCAATGACTATTTTTATTATTATTAATTAAACGAATGCGATTGATTTTGTAAGAGCTTACATCACTCAATTAATTTGTCTGTCCATTAGTTCTCGTCACAAACTAATGCGATTTTAATTAGAGGAAAAATTCTGAAAACCGTATCGCCAGAATCGATTGATTCCGAATGAAAAAAAAAAAAAAAAAAAAAAAAAAAAAAAAACAAAAATTCAGTATTTCTGCTTCGTGAATTGATGATATCTGGGCCATCGTTTCACCAAAAATAATCTCTCACGCTCATCACGCAGAATATATACCGACAAAGGGAATGAATTTTCGCACTGCGATGAATCAATCGAACGCTCCATATCCATATCCATGCGTCGAATTTTTTCGAGTTAAAAACAAACAAAAAAAAATCACCGAAAGGATTATTGTGGAATGAAAAAAAAAAAGTGACTGCTAGATATTCTGATTATTATATATTCATTGATGTTCTTGCGATTGGAAAAACCGTGAAAATGAAAAGGAATTCATTGTCGTCTTTCGTGAAAATAAAAGAAATTCGAAGCTATTGAAAAATTCGTGTTTTATCCATTAAGTTTTTTTCTTTTTTGCAGGACAGTTTATAGCGATAAAAATGGTAGTTCAGTGCTTGTATGTCGTGGATAAATATATAGCAAATGATCGAAAATACGAGAGGAGTAACAATATCAAGAAGAAAACGTCCATTGTGCTCTCTTTTTTTCTCTATATTTATTTGCTTCTATTCCCTTTCGTCTTACTCTATTTATTTCATTTCTCGAAAATGATCGGAAATATACCAACCTCTCGTTCTTCTTCTATTTATGTATATATATATATATATATATATATTTACGAGAGTAATATCGTGTTATCATATACCTTTATATACGAGTGCATAAGGATGGTCGAAGGAGTTATATGCGGAAGTGACATGGAAGTGGATAAACGGGCGAAAAGAGATCTTACAGGCTCAATGGACCGTGAACAGGTTACTTCCCCTCGATTCCATAAACGATTTCCTACCGAAGCGCCAGCTCTACCATAATACTTACTTCCACGATGTACCCCGGAAATTCTTTTTTAACAATATTAGTACATCGCAGACACGATAATTATGAAATTCAATTGTTTTCAACGAAATTTCTGTGAAAAACGAGCTTTTAAATTAATTTTATCGAAAATATAAAGTTCAATCGAAAGAGCGAGTCTTCGTTTTATGAAATTTTCAAGTTGTTGGCTCACGATTTAAAAAGAACTTGATTGAAATATACTCGGTTGAAATGCTGAAATACAATTTGATTAAGATTGAATTAAAAGTTCATTTAATTTTCAAATAGCGCTCACGAACCTGCTTTACTGCTAGGCACATTCCAACAATAATGTTTCTAATTAAAGGTTTGAGCGCTTCTACGGAAGTAACAAAATGTGGACTACCATTGGAATTATCGATTTTTAAAGCTTCTATTTTCCTTCGAACACATCAGAGGCTACTCGGAAAAAGAAGAAAATTGCATGAAAAAAAAAAAAAAAAAAAAAAAAAAAAAAAACAAACCAAAACTAAAAACGATAACAATGTGATAAAGAGGATTTCGCTGACTCTTTCGCATTGAGGGCTTACTTTATTGAAGTACACCTTAATGATCGCGCATCGAACCTATAAGAGTATCATCGAGTGGAGGAAGTTCTTGATCGAGCAGTTTTATATATACATAAAATAAATAAACAATTAAAAATGGGAGCACGTGAAGAAGAAAAAAAAATGTCTAGTTTCTTCTCGAAGAGAAAGGAAAGGATAAAGTTTTACTCGAGTCTTTCGCGAAACTTGTCGACCTCTTCGTCGAGTACATATTTTATATTCGAACTACTATCCTCTATTCGCTTCCCTCTCTCTCTCTCTTTATCTCTCGATCTCTATCTTTCTTCCCAATCTTCATAAAAATCAGAATAAAAAATTTAAGAAAGAAAAAGTGTCCGACGAAATATCAGACAAAAGTATTATTCGCGTATTTCTTGAAAACTCACACCGTACCAAAGGAGTAAAAATAAAACATGGGAGAACACACATATATATATATCGAAGATCGTAGGAAAGTTTAACTCATCGAGTCCGAAAACTTTTGAACTGAAAAGTTTTCCGTAAATTTTATATATCATCACACTCTGTACATGAACCTCCGTGCAATTCGGAAGAAAATCGAGAAAAACATTTGCCTAGCTTTACACTAACTTTGAGACACTCGAGCTTCGCGTGTTGGAAGTTGTGGAAAATACGCACGTGCACATACACAGCCACTTTCGTTTTAGATATTTCTTTTTTGTTTTTTTTTTTTTTTTTTTTATCACGATCGTAAACAACGAATTGTGAACGGCGACGGTTATCGCCAAGACCAAATTTTCATTCGTTCATTTTATTATAGTTACAGCCCATGAAAATCAGTTTTAAAAGTGGAGAAAAAGGTTTCGTACTAAACTAATTTCATGTTGATCAGATAACTTCGATTAAAAATACGTTATTGCAAATTATATTTGATCTCGTTTCGTTGCAATGTGTGTGAATACTTTCTCATCACTGGCTTTTATTCCAACGATAATTTGGTAGAAGAAGAAGGTCGTTCGTGTTTCTCGGTTATTTCATGAAAAATCGGTTGCAGAAAGCTTATGAGATTTTATTTCATTTCATTTGTTTTGTTTTTTTTTTCTTTTGGAAAAATCATCGAGAATAATATTCGTGCCCAGAATAACGCCACGTTTTATGTTGAGGAAGGAACCGAAATTGTTTTTTTTTTTTTTCTTTTTTCACAAAGTTTCGGTTTTCTTTTCATCGTTACGTTCTTATCAAGGGTGGAGCGAAAATAGGACGCGGAATTTGTATTTCGTAAACGAAAAAGATACTCATAGCCCTTTAATATCGGTTAACAAAAAGAAAAAAGAAAAAAAAGAAAAAAGAAAAACAGGCTTCGCCGCACACTTTTCCCCGAGGCTGAGTTGAAAAAAATCACCCCCATTGTGTATCAACCACGCTCTCCCAGGGGTAAAATTCTGAAGCGTAATGGAGAAAAAAAAAGGTAAAAAAAAAAATCGACCCTTTGTTTAATGAGTCGGAAAATCGTGCGCGCGTTACCGGAGGGTCGTCGAGTTAACTGAGTTTTCGCGAAGAATTTCACAGTACTCGATCGGTTAAATACATGAAGAGCTATACCGATGAATATTGTAAAAAGTAATGAAAGCCGATGATACGACGAACCGGAGAGGATAATAATTTCACATCCGAGAGGAAATATCTCTACCGGCAGTGATGAAGAACGTTCGTATATGCTTCAACAACTTTCTGTTAACTTTATTCGATTTTAAACGCGAAAATAGAATAAATTTTTCTCGATACTTAAAAGCTTATCAATTTTTCGGCTCGTCCAGAGTCTAGGTGAATTCAGTTCAGTTTTATAATCGATCGCATTCCATCAGGGAATATCAATCAGTCTACGATTCGCACTTGAGATACGATTAAAGATTTTTTCATTATGCGAAATGGTTTCAAAAAGAAATTAAAAAATTTCATTATAAATGAATTTTTTGTTTCTTTAGTATTAATTTGTTGTTGTTTTTTTGTTGTTGTAGATATTATAGAAATATTTTTCTGTAAATTTTCCTTATTTATAAAGTGCATTGTTTCATAAATTAATCCATTAATTAAACACCGAATGAGATAACATTTTAGAGGCAAAAGCTATCCGTGAAAACAATGTTGTTTGGTTTCACACCATGTAAATTCCCCAGGCTACACTAAAGCCCCGTTTGTTTATACCCGATACAAGTATCGAGTCCAATCGATGAGCACACGGTTCAATGCGCCTGCTTTGCAGTTTAAGGTGATCGAAAGTGATGCAAACAGTGGTGCTACGAAGTTAAACACTGAGAACAATATTAGGCCTTTTGATGATGCCGTGCCATTAAACCTCTTGCGGTAATGGTACGATATTCAATCTCTCAGTGTACGTGTTACCAAACTAAACTGGCAAAACAATAGGAGCGAATAGGTTTGGTAGCGTTATCGGAGCGAGTTGTATGAATAACTGTTGGTTGTCAAGGGTCAAGAGAATAATACTTGTGAAGTCAAAAGTGAATCGTGAACTAACTTAATCGACCAACAAACATTTTCTGCTCAGAGTTTAGCTCGATTACTACAAATTTTCAACAGTATATATCGTCAGCGAAAATAATTACTTTGAAGAGTTATTATTATTCATTTATTTATTTATCAGCTCAAAATATTAACCGACTCGACTGCCCTCAAAACTGAGTTAAGATAATGACAGATTTATTCCTTTTAGGGAAAATAAATAATGACGTTGAACACGCTAATTACTGATCAATAAAAAAAGCAATAACGATAAGACACGAGTAACGGAAATGATTGAGAAAATTGAAGAAATATAATTGTTTGAGAAACTGGAAAAAAAAAAATCACTCAAGTCGAAGCCTATTCAATTGAAATGAGAAAATTCTTCTATAACATTTCATACGAATACATAATAAAAAAATTCATAGTAAAAATGGTATGTTTTTTGCAACTTACCGGATGGATGAGTCCGGGGCGTATTTTCAAACGGCAATAAGAATAATAATAACGAGATGGCAATCAACGACTTGTATGTTGCACGACAAATTCTTCCGCGGAGACTCCGGCTGAAAGTTACGGGAATCTCGAGCTCGGCGCGACGTGATCCTCCGAGCTTGAAATTGCTGTCAATTGAGTTTTTGTTATCCACTTTCTGTATCAAATCGGTTAATTCTTTGTTAAATGAGTAAAAAAAAAAGAAAGAAAGGGCTGAAGTTATCGGAGCATCAAAAGCAAACGAACAAAACTTGTCAAGTACTGTAAAGGTTTTAAGGGTGAAATTTCATGTTAAATCACCGTAGGAAGTGAATGGAAAAGTAATTAGCTCGTAGCTTTGTTTAATTACTGCAACTTTTCGAAACTTCTCTTGTCTGAAACTTTCAAAAAAATTAAAAGGAACAATAGTATTTTTCGCTATTAATACGAAGGAGTGAAAAGTTGCGGTATTAATGAGGCAAATTATAATCGCAACGAAATAGAATTTCGACGAAATGCATTCAAGGAATGAATAATCTTATCCTTCGATAAAATCAATAATAATATGTGAAAGACGGCACGTTTTCTATTCGATTCGATCATATATTTTCCATCCGAAAAACTCCTGTTCAACTTATAGAATATTTTATCATCTGATTCTTTAATATTTGATCCCAACATCTGGAAGGAAAAGAATTGTAGGAATACCAATATATAGGAATATTTTACGAAAAAAAAAAAAAAAAATTCGCCCGAGGCTCGATTACTTATGCATTTTACTATTTGATACAATTTATCTACAGAGAGATCGCCATATCTGTTGAATTACGTAAGGCGTTAATCCAACACAGATTTTTCCTAGAATATATAACGGTGGATGTTTATGAATAATATACAAGCACATATATGTATATGCTTAATGTAAAAAATTCCGTATATCTGTACCAAATCGTGTATATAAAATAAAGCTGTAATGATAGCAGTAACACTATTTCGTGCTTGGACGACTGAAAGTTATTGCTTCCTTTTTTTTTTTTCCCCAATTCCCCTTTCTTTCACCATAACGCAATAACATATTCATAAAAATGCGTTTCTCATGCGTTTTATTATTTTATCCGGCGTGCTCGTATGTACATTTTTTATCTTTTGGTTTTTCAGTCTCGTTTTATGGCGCGAGCTACATCCACTTTCCAGTGCAGGAGGCCAAGGGTGGTACGGACATCAGTTTTCGCTTCCGAACTCAACTACCAGACGCGATTTTGATCCTCGCCGCGGGCAAGACGGATTACTGTTTGATCAAGCTCGAAGCTGGCAGATTAAAGGTTCGTATTATTCTCAGGATTTTCACCTCGACGTTTGCCCCCCTCCTCTTCTCTATTCCTCTCTTTCTCTTCCTCCCCGATCTTCACCTTCTGGCGGTAAAATCTCGTAGCCGAGTTTCCCTTCCCGCATATATTCCTTCCCCAAGGTTCCATCGACAGAAATCAGACAATCTTCCATCCTTCTCTACCTTATAGAACGATTTATCCAAACTCTCGTCCATGGACTCCATTATATTGCACTAAATATAGCGCATTTTGCTTGCAAAAATAGTCACCTAAGCATTCTCCATACAACGGTCCTCATACATACTACACGTACCTACGTACAACATCATGTACAAGCGTCTTTGAAACAAGTTCGTTTTTTTTTCACGATAACTTTTTAGTCTCCTCTCCTCATTTACCTCACCTCTTTTATCTTTCATCTTGAGCCTCGAAAAGTTCTCATCGACTTCAGAATATTGAAGCGCCCGCGCGCATACTTTGAATTGTTGTAGGACAAAGATGATAAGATTCTGCGGGATAAAAATGTACATGTGTGTGCGCCTGTGTCTGTGTGTACATCTTCTCTTGCTCTCTCTCTCTATACAGTATTTTTATGTACTCTTCCATAACAGGTTGAGATACGTTTTAACTTGACAGACCCAGCTATCTTTTTTCTCCCCCTTTTCCTTTTCCCCTTCCTCCCTCGATCTACTCACCTGTCTATACAGATATTTTCCTTTCGCGTTTCCTTGCTCTATCTTCCAGCGACAACTCGTCGAGGTTTGAATTTGCGTGAAGACCGCGCTCGCGGAATATAGAACGTGTAGGAGCGATAAAGCGTGATGGACCAAGAGAAGAAGGATCGTGCTCGGCATGACCCGAATATTCAAACTCTACCAGATATGTAAAAGCGAAGTTTACTCACTTCGCCTAACTCTTCGGATGAAAAATCTTCTCAAAAATTTTGTGCCCAAATAAATGTAAATACGTTATGCAATTTACCAGAGAATTCTCGTTATGAAAGCTGCGTATTTTGAGTGGATTTAAAATTTCAACACAAAAGGTATCCAATCTCTGAATTTCGAACGCTCCAACTTGTGCTAACAAGTTTACTTTGATTAAAGTTTCAAGTGCGCGTGCACGCAATGTTATTTGAAATTTGCAACTAAATGCTCCCCGGTTTACGGTGTGCACGGATTTCTCGAATTACGAAAAAGAGATTTCGCAACGGTGTTTTTGATATTCTAATGAAACGCGGATTTCTAAATCCCCAGCTGTTTTTTTTTTTTACAATTTTGTAGCTTTCGATTTAACCATGAAAAAGTAGAATTAATTATGATCTTCATTTCTGTAACGCAGTTCCCTTATCGTCAGAACTTTTACAACGACAATTATCATCGAACACAATCACTAACTCCAATTCAATAGCTCGTTTGATAATAATATATACGTCATATCCGATGTCAATAGAATCCCAGTAATCAAAGAGATGAAGGGGTTAAATGGACCGTTGTTTTTGTAATAAACATGAGAGCATTGATGGTGCATTTCCGAGACGTGTACTCGTTACCCCCAGCACGACGATAGAGAAGCATAAACGGAAAAGAAAAAAACAATTAGCTTGAAAACAAAAGAGATGTATTTGGGCCAATGCTGAACCGATTTTCATGAATTATAATAACGTGTGCAATTCGAGGCATCATTGTACATGGTGAAATGCATCAATCAGAGATTAGGAGGCTGGATTATTCACCGAAAATGAACAGTCGAAATACGAAGGACGACCGAATGGATTAAATACTTTGTGAAATTCACGATAAACGGGAATTCATCAAAATTGATAATAAACGGTGAAATGCCCTGTATGAAAATGTAGGATGATTGTATCTCAGTACATCAGTTAATGGCTTAAATAATATTGAGTTTGGACGCACGCAACATTCATCGTGATATTAATTTGATGGCATACTGAGACAACATCGGACCTTCTATATATTTATTGGAATTGGAGATGAGGGCACCAAGAGTATACCCGAAGTAGGTAAACTAAACTGGGATAACGACTGCCATGGCGTCCTATAGGGGCTTTATCTATATATGCAGCCCTCCTTACACAGATATGACCCCCATATATTTGTGATTTTCTAGAGTGATTTTCGAGTTAGTACAATTTCTTGCGATCGTGGGAACTAGCCAAGTCCATCCGACCCCAATAATCTTATCAGTGTCGTTAATCCACGAAGGGTAAACAAAACGCACTTCAGCAAACTGAATAAAACGAAGATATGTACTATATATATATTTTATTAGCCAACATAGCCAACATCCTGAGATCGGACCGCATAACTCAATTTTCCGGACCAGAGGCGTGGATTAAACTGATAGACAAAGATCATCGTTGTCCAAATTGTCAGCTTACAAGAAATTTCACTGAACATCCATAACCGGTCCATTGCTCGAGGGAATGGGATGGTTAACATTCCGCCCACTGGGTTCAATGGTTTCAAGAAACGCTTAGCTATATCGGTCAGAGACGGTGCGATGGGCAAAGTGATGGTGCGAAGGATAGGTAGCGAAGATAAATATTCGCAAATCACCGTGGCTCTCGCTTCTCAGATCCCTTTAAACACTCTCGCCCTTATTCCCATTTCACTGCCCCTGCGATGCTGCTCACACAGTGAGAGCACACACGCGTATAGCTTTTATGATAGGCGATAGGCGTCTGGCGAGTTAGCCGAGAAGATAAATACCAACCGGACAGAACTCTCTCATCGTTGGTAGCCAGGGATGTTGGCTATGTTGTTCGGAACATATAACCAAACTTGGTGTTCATACCGTCTATATGTTGCTAAGAGAAAGAGAGATGAAAGATAGAGATAGAGGTCGCTGGATCGATGTTCGAAAGCTCAGTCCGTACAAGAGTAGTGAGTCACTGTGCTTCCGAGGCAAGCTTTACCCACTACCGTTTGCATACGTACTATAAATTGTATATGTGCGAACAGAGTGTCACCAAATTCGTGCCTGGTCGATATATCGTAAATTTCTCAAGAGACAAGTCCTCAGCCATTTTTCTCTCTGATTCAGCATATACGTGGAACATGTTGATGAAAATTTCACCATAATCGGAAGCGTTATCCCTCGATGCTAGTCACTTTTATCATTTGTACAAGTCGCATCGACTTATCGATCCGTTAATTACCAACGATTACATGACTTCGAACTTTTGTCTACAAAATTCAGTGATGAAACTATTTATTGTGATACAAGCTCGTTATTAGAACGTCTTATACTCCCACAAATACTGGTGTAAGCATAACGTATAAATTCATGTATATAATCCGTTAAAGCATCGACGCAGATAGTATCCATATTACTGTCGGTACATATCATTTCTCGAAACTAATGCTCTCGAAATATACGTGTATATGTTACGGGTAAAGCCCAATATTGGCTAAAGCTAGGTGTAGCCGGCTAAAGTTAGTTGTATCCAAAACAACTGGATAATGTTGACAAAAATGATGAACTTCGGGCTTTAGCCGGCTAATACTAGCATTTGCCAAACACCGCTGGATAAAGTTGAGATTTGTCGATTAGAAAATATAAGCAATGACTCATACTTTCCAGTGGTTGATATTATGCTGTCTTCTGTATATACTTTCTTTCTCTACTTATTGAATACTCGAATGATTATTTCATCTTTCAGTGTTGTGAATGTTTTTGCACAAGTCGAACCTAAACAATCACACACACACTTTCCAGCGGTTAATATTATGCTGTCTTCTGTATGTACTTTCTTTCTCTACTTATTCAATACTCGAATGGTTAATCCTATTGACAGTGTTGTGAATGTTTTTGCACAAGTCGGTAATCAAGAGCAGTGAGTTCTAGTGTGTAAAAATGTCCGTTAATCAGAAAGAAATTTAAAAAACGAGGTTTTACGACAATTTTGCTGAATTGTTGAAGCAAAAAGAATCAAATAGTTTTTATATGGACGAAGAACAGTATAAAACTTATTTACCACAAGTTAAAAGTGCGAAAGAAGCCAAAAGTTTGACAACGTTACAGCGCCGACGAGTGCTGCGATTTGATATCTTTATCGTTGGAGGAGTAGAAAAATTAATTGTTCCCTTGAAAGAAGGTAATTGTTCATACGTGTTGATAAGTAAAAATTTTTAATCTACGAAAAAATGTATTACATTTTATCAAATCACATTAATAAACATCACGATTACAGGTGAAACAAACATAAAATATTATGTGACAAATGAAGAAATGTTTGATGTCTTGTGTGAAGCTCATATTTCTGTATTTTCAAAATTTATTGTTCCAGACAAAAATATATTATTTGCAGCAAACCGAATTTTGCTTACTTATCGTTTATTCTTACTGCAACTCCAGCTTTATCCAGAGGCATTTGGATAATGCTAAGTTTAGACGGATAAAGCCCGAAATTAATCATATTTTATGTTTCAAATCAACTTTATCCAAAAACGTTGGATACACCTAACTTTATCCGGCTAAACTTAGCATTATTCAGAATTCGGACTTTACCCGTAACATATACAAGTTTACAAATATGCGCATAACTCCGTCGTTATAACTACGTTTGTACAAATCTGCAGTGATAGTAACGTAAACGTTAAATTTGAGAAATAGGAATCTGTATGAATTTGGGATAGCGCTCATTATGTACGAGGCCTTCCAAGTCGGATGAAGCACGCATCATTTTACGTTATCCGATCAGCAAATATTGACATCCATAACTGTTATATGTGCTCAATCATCGTGCTGGGGTGCCACTGAATCAGGGATTATCCTCTGATTTGCTTTGAACTCCGCGTAATCGTACACATTCGCTTAAACTTTGCTGATTCACATGAAAAATATATGACTTTAGTTATGGGGATTCATGAACTTTAGGACTCCGCGCTTGATGCTCGGTCAATTTCCTTTTGATGAGTCAACAGCTAAATGCATTCGCCGATCTCCATTGATTCACACTTCAATTCGGGTTTCTTCTAGCAACCCAATTAAAAGGGAACGAACTCCATGACGCAGCTGTACCCTGAATTACGATGAAATTCTCTAAATATAACCAATTTCAATAGAGCTATTCAACACGGATGATAACCGGGTGATCCGAGCAGAGCAGAAATCCAACCCGCTTTATTTGGCCCATCGGATTAGATAAATAAACTTCAGGCTTAGGGACCTCGGTCAGGAAGGAACAAACCTCATGATTCGTGGATTATACATGACCTACGATATCTGTGTCCGTGCATATATAACGTTCATGGCACTTGCGTGTATGTACATCAAAATTCGCGTCCATACTATACAAAACGGACCGACTCTTTCTCTTACACACTCGCTCATTCTTTCTCCTTCGAGCTGGTTCCATTCCAATACGCCTAACAGGCCGGTTGATCCATCGATCGATTCGAACCCATGGTTTTTCTCTCTTTTGTCCCTTTCTTGTCTCCGATGCTCTACGCCTCCCGCTTTTTCTCTCTCTCTCTCTCTCTCTCTTGCCCATCCGCATTTTTCTCTCTTTTTCCCGGGATTTTTGCTGGTGAATTTTTTGTTTTACCACTATTCTTTGCCCCGCCCCTTCCCTCAACCTCCGACCCCCACATAACCCTTCCTTCTTTTGCCCGACATCATCCAACTTCTCATGCTCAGTTGCCACCGCGCGTACTCTCGCTATGCCTGGAAATGAATAACGCGAGGAGCTTTTTAGCTTTCACACAAAGCCAACGACCATTCCCGTGGCAGCCCTCATCCTCTTACTCACCCCCTCGCTCGACCGACGTTTGCTGCCACTTCTCTCTTTCCCCTGAAGCACCCCATCCCCCCCTATTCTTGTCCCTCAATATATATTCGAGCTGCCGGTGTATCTCGGAAAAAAGCTCCGACGAATTCGAACAGTAAACAAAAAAAATAAAAAAATAAAAACAAATTTTAAACGCTCGTCAATCGGGATGCGATACAGGATCGAGTGGCTTTCTCGCCAAGGGTTATTTCTACTTCGGCTTTTTAATGAAAATTTTCTTTTTAATTCAATAAAGCGTCCGTTACATTTTTGAGAGGCTTCTCTTTCCTTTCAACGAAATACTTAAACGTGTACGGTGCACATATGCGAATAGAATGAAATGAAACTGGATCAAATTGACGAATCGTCGATCGAGTAATGTTCTCGATACACTCAAGAGCTTTCGACGCAGTATCGCTAGCCTGATTTTTTTCAATTCGTTCGTTTCCGCCAGTGAGAAAACGAATCGCGTTACTCTGCAAATTCTCCAATTTCTAAAGCTCAAATATTACATAAAAGCGTCAGGCTATGGTAGATAAAAGTTCACAATTTTGTGCAAATCCTGAAAACATACTTCTGTTGCTATTGAAATACTTTTTTAAAAAAAATGACTGGAGCTTGGAAAAAAAAAAAATTGGCCGGATAAAATAATTGAGTAGAAACAATTCTGTCGAGAAGTTTTCGTCACACCTGATCATTCCGAGATTCTTAGAATCTCCGTTGGGAAGACCAGCGCACCTTTTATGCAAGGCTGGAACATGGAAGGCCACTGTTATTGTGCTTTCCCTCAAAAAAAAAAAAAAGAAAAGTTTTACAACAATGAATTGCTCTTTCAATGGCAAAAAAATGTGGGAAAAATGTGCCAAGACGTCTCGTCGATTAATCTGACGAAAAAAAAAGAAAAAAGATAGTCCTAAATCACCCTGATCGTATAAATATATTGATGCATACCTAATCGAGCGGGTTAAATAAAAACATTAACGAGCACCGATTGTCGTCGTATAAAAGGGGAAATATCACGATCGTGAAAGGGCTCCATGACCCACATATATCAGAGAGAGAGAGAGAGAGAGAGGGAGAGAAAGAGAGACAAGGCAAGGATATATCGAGGAGGTTGGGAATTATATATCGTAAGGTCTCGTCGCCACGACGACGAGACGACTACACGACGCGACCGATCGTCTCGTTGCAGAATCATCGCAACGTTATCAACGAGGCGATCCAGAAGCAAAGGATGAGGACCCAATTCAAACTGCTTCTCTGCATCTCTTCATCTATAATATTACTCTCACTTGACTCCCCACCGCGATATATAACTTTCTTTCTCTCTCTCTCTCACTCTTCCTCACTTTATTCCTCCTTCTCTCCCTCACACTTGAATTCTCTCGGAACGTACTGAGAGTGAGTGCTTCCTATAAGAAAAAAAACAAGCAAAAGAAGAAAAAAAAAAAAGCACATTTTATGACCTGCCGTCGGATTATAGTGGCTCGGTTGTCAGGGTGCAACAGCCATCCTCCGTACAAATTTATTTTTACACGCCCGTATATATAATAATATATATCTGTACATACCGATATAAAGTGCAATCGCGTATACAGCTTATATGTTTCACACATTTTGGTACATATATTCCATGACTCATACGTACAGACCGTTTCAAAGGTTACGTGCACATACCAAAAAATGTATCGGGATATATTAACGGTGATTGGAAAAGTCTAGATTAATGTGCGTTATATAATAACGAATTTATGATAAACGTTTTATAAGTTATAACGGATAATTATTGATTTTTTAACGAACGGTAACACGCCGAAGAGCTTTTCGAACTGAATTTGTATACAGCATTTTTTATTGCGCTGATAAAGTTTTCATGGTACCGAGGCTTTGATTAATTTGATCCGATACATAAAAATGAGAGTATATTTTTTGAAACGCAATTCATTGTTATAAAAAGTTTGAGGAAATGATTTTGTTTGATATGGGATATGGGATGAATCGGTAAATGGGAAAAAAATAATAATAATAAAGAAAACCATTTTTATTTGTTCTTTTTTTGTTGCACTTCATGAAACCAAGCTCGTTGCATATTTGATCTGTAGACGTGAAAATTTTTATTCAATTCGTCACGTTTTGGTGAAAAATTGTGGTACACATCACCCGGTGTTTCCTGACCGTTCCAAAGCTCATTAAACTCATCTCAGTCAACCTTTTTTTCGTAAACGATTTTTGTTGTTCGTTTTTCAAGTCTTTATTCTACCGAAAAATACGCTTTTCTCATATATATTGCGTCGTGGAGGCTTTTATCACGCCGCTATCTCGTTTCGGATTTCACTAAAATAATTGCTACTCACCGGTCTGTAATAATGTTTGTCGCACATGTGCGTGAAAGCTCTCTCTCTCTCTCTCTCTCTCTCTCCCCTCGAGAATTTTGTGATGGAACGAACGTATTTTAATTAAAAAATTTCATTTCTAGCTCTTTGCACAACCCTACTGCAGAATGAAAAGCAGACATTTTTTTTTCCAAACATCGCCGTTGTAAAGAAATGTTCAACATTCAAATGAAGAAATAGTTTACTTTTCATTTGACCAAGCGTTCTTATATTTTTACGTTAAACATTTACCTGTATAAACAACTTGACCCAATTAGTTGAATGAAGTGGTATTAAATACCTCTCCCAGTTTCTGAACGTTATCAAAGATTATTTTTCATTAAAATAAGAAAACTTGTATATTCTTTGATCTTTGACGATGAAAAGCTTTTATTCAACACTGTTTCAAATGTAATTATATCAATATGATTTAATATTCTGTTGTGTTTAGGTATTTTCAATAAAATATCGGATATTTTGAACTTCGGTGAGTTCTGTACTTGGACAAAATTGAAAATCTTTCAGGAATACGCGCCAATATCAATAAATTTAAATTTCATTTGATTTCCCGTTTAATCCATTTTGCGCATCTCGCCAACTGTCACGTTATGTACTTTGAGCTCAACGCCATGGTTGTCACATCGTTAATCCACTTTTCTCTATAAATCAATGTATTCAATGCGTCGTATTATCGTCCAGTCAAAAGCAGGATCTATCTAAAAAAATGTTCAACGATAATTGTCCATCGATAAATTACCGTGCGTACGAGTGTTTGTTGATGTTCGTCAAGAGATGTCCGGCGGATAACGAATCGGTATGGTGATCAAAAATTTGTGAAAGCACATGAATTTCACTTAATGATTTGGGAAATAAGTTTATTTATCGAGCGTTTGTGAGGAAAACAAAACGTTCTAAAAATGTTTTTATGAAGTCATCCGAATAATGATAAAAAAAAGGGAGACAATGTTAATGACAAAGTGAAAAGTTTATTCCTATCAGTTTTCCCCGATCGCACAATAGAGACTCCCTTTGATAGAAGTTTTCAAAAAAACAAGTTCACGCTCAGTTAAGCAGTAGAGAATGATGTGATCAACTAAAATTCTTTGATTCTTCAGCGGAGCTCAATTTATACAGAGAAAAGTTGGTGACTGGGCCATTATCAAACCTTCGAAAACTATGCGGAGTGATAGGTGCTGGGTTCAAACGTAACACAAATTTCCGGAACAAATATCACGCTGCAAATTGCCATTATCCCGCAGCGAGGATCGTCTTTAGTCCCCAGATAATTAATCAAGCTCGTTCCTTCTCTCCCTCTCCTCCTGATTCTGCCATTTCATTTGGCTTCAACGCTCGCTCACTCGTTCGCTCCCCATTCTCTCTGCTTTTCTCCCTCCTTCTATCTCCCTTTGCTCTCCCTCAGCTCGACCAAGAGGTACAGGCCAAATGGCACATCGAACCAGTGCTAACTCCGTTGAATGGCACCTGCCGCTTCAAATGGTTTCCTGGGAACACAATACTCCGCAGTTCTAGTCCTTCTGTTCCTCTCAATACCGTTCCATACGTACAGGATCTCTCAAACCAAATTAGCCTGGTTCCGAAACCTTAAAATACTTTATTACGATCATTATTATTAATTTATATTCCCAAATGTATCTGAAATTAAATTTCATCCAATTAATATTCCCAAACTCGTCTGATTCGTTCGCAGCAACAATAAAATTCATGAAAAATAATCTCCATATTTGTTGAACGAAATACAGACTGACATGCAAGATATTGCAATTGAAAAAAAAGTATTTAAATGGAGAGAGCCAATAAAATTTCAGTTAACTCCGGTATCTAATTGTTTGGACATTTGTTTCGATCAGATATCGATAATTGATAAATAGACGAAAACATAAAAGTCAATGCTACGATTGTTCTTTTTTTTTTTTTACCGCTACATAACACTTGCCATCCTGTGTGTTCGGAGTGAAAGTTCGCCATGAAAATCATTATTAAATAGCTGTTAAACAAAAGTATATCTGCATAAATAGATACACGGTGAATTCGGATATGAAAAATTATCGAGCCAATACCCAGAGGATTAAGGATGCAGATCTGCCGATTCGGTTCGAAATGTCCCGTATATATACGTGTATTATTGCCCCTATTTCACAAGAGGGGTTTGCGCGCTAAGCTCGGCATGTGCCAGCTCGGGGGATCTCTACGTCTCCCTCTCTCACTCTCTTCCTCCCACACACACACACACACACACACACACATACACGCACACACACAGAATGGCTCTTCGCAATTAATACGAGACGAACAGGCTTGGTGTCGAAGCGTATATAATCTGTTCCTAAATTTGAGTGTTTCAATGACAGTCAGACAAAAGGTCTCTATAATATTGGATCTAATATGATATATCGAGGGTTTCACCTTGACACAAATGAGCCCAGTTTCACACCATAATTAAACGAATTTTTCATTGTTTCATTATTGCACTTTGATGAAGGTTCTCCAATGAAACTATTCTCGCATAGTGTTACGTATGTACGAAATATATTTTAGCTTCAATCAAAATAAACGTTATGAGAAAAGTTTTGCAAAACGACAATTGTCAGTTTTAACTGAGGCACGCTCTTGTCAGATCTGATTTCTTGAGTACTAGAAATTTCTTGCATTTTTCATTGCTGCCTGTAGTATTTACATGGAAGAAGACATTCAACCGATTTTCAAGTCGATGATAAAGTTACTCCACTTAACCCACATACACATTTTCGAAGTAACATTATTTTGAGGCTGAAAGTTCTCATCATAAGTGCGAAAAGAGTGGGTAGGAAGCATCGGTGAAGCAAACAAGGGGTTTGCCTTTGACTTCTCAAAGACACACACACACCATTGTACCACTCGCTGAACAGTGCATGTGCGAGAGTGTCAAAGAGATTTACGTGTAAAGTGTATATTGCTAAAAAACACATTTTCAACTGGGAATTTCCAGGAATTTTTTTTCCCTTTTTCACTCGCTATTCGTCGTTCGTACAGCTCTTTGCTTTGCTTTGACTAATAATAGTGTACTACTCTCTCGTTCGATGCACTCGAGTTTCAATAAAATGCAAATAGTCCACTATAGCGAACTCCGAGCGTCCGTGAGACCCGATAAATATTTCAGTCGAGTATTTCGTCAGCTAGGGTATTCCGAGACGTCATTTCCGTTAGATTGCCTCGTTCTTTCCTTTCAAAAATCCCGTATCTAATTTCATTGACTTTTTCGAGAAAAAAAATATATTTATATCCAATTATTGGATTGTTATTCCCAACAAGCTATTTTCTCACAAAATATCTTTTCTCTAATAAAATGATGAGCAAGGATCGAGAAAGATTATTATATCCAATCGGTGAAGATTTGAAAAAAAAACGTAAACATCAATGTTAGTTCACCGAAAGATCATCATAGATATCATGTTAAAATCGATAATATAGGTCTGTATATTTCTTGTATTAATCTGCACAATATTTATTCGAAATATTTATTTCGAGCGAGCGAAGGCCGTGTCTGTAATCAAAGCTAAACTACGGATAATTAAGGGGATTATTGTTAACACAGTGTATCGCCATCTAATTGATAATTATCGTCATTGGCTCTCACTACTACGCGGAATAATTGACCAATTGCAGCTTGTTAGTGTAACTTGTTCCGATGTAATCACTATTATTTTTGGGTACTACATTCATTTTTGGATTGATCTACGGTGAACGACACAAAAGCACCGAGTATCGAAAGGGTTCTGCTGTTCGAATTCGCAGATCACTAATAACTCTGAGCGTATAGTGATCTAAAGTTTGCGAACAATGAGGCATTCAAAATTTATAAACAATAATTTGAAATATTTTTTCAGAAGTTGCATTCATATTATTTAATTAGTACCGACAAGTATTTAGGTTTCATCTAAGAAGAATGTAAAGAAGCCCTCAATATTAGATTCCGCGCGTACGAACATATTTCCAGATTTGGTTTCACCTCCCTGACTCTTGACGTTTTATGTTAGACACTTTTCCATTTTTTTTTTTTTTACGTTTGCAGTTTATCACGTTCTTAGTCTATGCTCAGTCTCAGCTTCATCTTTACTTCTTCTATACACACACACGCGTGCGCGCACACACACACAGAAACGCACAGTCGTACAGGCAAAGTCGGATGAAGGAAAATCCTTGAAAAATATAACTTACGAGTAGAGAGGTTGAAGCAATAAAGTACGAAGGTGAAGAAAATACTCCCGAAGACCTTATACTATATATCGTAAGGAATCGTATAAAGCGAATTTATACTGGTTGAAACTGTGAGTTCGAAGTTTGCACCTCAAAGCTATGCTGGTGATCGATTCACCCCGGGTACGTACAACTATGTGTTCTGCTTGTCACATATAGCCATATATGTATGTATGGCTATGTGCCATTTCTATGTACACGTAATGGACACATAGCGGGAATAATAGGTGAGGGCGGTTGCGAGACTACGTACTAAGGAAGATGGCAATACGGCAGAGGTATGTGGTAACGAAGACAAGGAAGTTAAATTCCTGGGGATGAAGCGCACGAATTAACCCTCAACGAGATACTCTCATCCCTTTTTCCCCAAAACCAAGAGCAATCACGATAGGCAATGAGCAAGGGAAAAAGACGAAGAGGGGGGAGAGGGAGAAAGAGAGAGAGAGAGAGAGATAGGAAGAGAAAGTACTCAGAAGGAAAATCAACCTCCTTCAAATGCTTATTCCATTGTCAAAAAGCTCTTCGTGGTAAGTGTCAGAATCTCAAGAAAATTAGATGGTAAGGTGACGTCTAAGGCTGAAGAAGGGCTGACTGAAACAAGTTCGTGATTTGTTCCGTCTCTGTTTCGTATTCGTGATATGAAATGATTGGCTGATTGAAATTCTGAATAGTGTGTGAACGCCGAGCAAAGACTCTCTATGTCTCTTTCTTTTTCTGGCTCTTATTGTATAAGTTCATGTTACAGGATCACAGAGGTTGACAAGAATTTCAAAGTGTGCGATGTCAAGAGTTTGAGCTGCACAGAGAAGTTTAATTGCAGAAAGGATTCCGGGGCGATGAGTTCAGAATTGGTTGCCAAGATATAAAGCAGGGAACAGGTCTCGCCTTCCTCAACTAATGTTTGATATCGCGTGCATCTTCATCCCCGACTGATCTCCATATTAGTTCTTCAAAAGAAAAAAATAACTGTTCAACGAAGCTTCTGCTTGGAAGTTGAAGCTATCGAATGCTCATTCTCTCTAGTACTTTCATGTCAATTTTAACGAATGCAACAAGAGTGATTCCATATAAATACGAAAAAAATCGTAATAACTTTCATTAAGATGTTTCATGTCGCTCGTTTTTAGGCCATACTTTTTAGCTTCATTCTATATTCGTCACTAAAACAGTCATTTTTAATCGGTGATTACGCCCATGTGCATATACACTGTAACAACACATACGAAGGACCCCATATTTATACATGTATTCCATTTCCTCTATCCTATCTCTCAGTTAAGACGTGATAGCAGTGAATCTGACGTTTTGCTCGTCTTGTGTGTCACAAAGGTGCACATCAATCTTGGAGCCGGTGAGAGCGAACTTGCGAGCCCCAGTGGATTAACCCTCAACGACCTAACGTGGCACGAAGTGAATATTACCAGACGAGAAGCGAATATAACGCTTCAGATTGACGTTATACACACTACGAGGTCAATTCTGCCGGGAAGATTTTTCGAGCTGAACATACATTACGGCGTCTACATCGGTGGCCTCGGATACTTCAACGAGCTATTTCTAGGTAAGGTCGTCCTTTTTGCGTTTTACTCATCGCGACCGACCAGTCTCGGGCTTTTATGCACCCGCCATATGTAAATATATATAAGTATAACACTGTGTTAAATATACTCAGAATTAAGAGCAGTTTCATTTTTGGTCGACAAGTCAGGGAGAATCCATTTTCGAGGTTTGAGTTCGATCGAAAATATGTATGAGAGGAAAAGATCTTTTATACATCATAGAATGATAACTGCAACGTTTACTTCTATATTTTGATCGCGATCAATTGTTAGAAGAAGATATAAAAATAATGAAAGGCGCACGGAGAGACTTTTACGCGATAAATTATTATGTTTTTATAGTAGCGTCGGACCATATCGGTATTATGAGGATAATCGATGCTGAAAATGCCAAAAATTGCCAAAATTTGAGGAACTATTAATGTAGCACATAGTAAATATTGCACTACGCCATTTCGAAAACCGTCACTTGCCAAATTTTGATTAAAAACATACGAAATAATACTATTATTCTGTGAGAGTTTAGGTAGGAACATAGTAATTGTTCGTCTGTGCCACACGAAAATCGATTAAGTTTCATATTTCGCATTTAACAAGTCATTTCATGTTTCACTTAACAAAACATAGCAAAATTCAGGTGGACACGAGAAAGCTGATGTGTTGCGGTTATGAACATCGAAATTTACTAGTGGCACATGGTAAAATTTTGAGCAGTCGCTTTGTTTATGTTTGTGCTCGCAAACTGTGCGAGATTCGTGCATAGAAAAATTTCGTAAGCAGAATGCCCAGTGAAAAATGAAAGTGTCACATAATAAAAGTCGGTAGCTGTACCTATTACTATGTGATTTTGTGAAATGTAATATAATGCCGATATAGTCCAGCGTTGCTACAAAACATAGTAAATATTTCTACAAATTTATCTCAAATATTGGCGTAAAAGTCTCTCCGTGCGGGTTTTCTAAACTCAGCAGCGTTACCACAACAAGATACCATAAGCGTGAAAGAGGATTTTTCCTGAAGGAGCGTTTTATAAACTGAACAGCGCTGTCTCTCGAGCGAGACGAACTCCACTAGAAGCCACCTAGCGGGATACGAGCACAACGGCATGCTTCTCTTTCTTTAATAGCTGTAAAAAAGTATCTCGTTATTCGGTACGCCTCTGGTTTCCTAATAGACGAGGAGGACTCTTCATTATTAGATATAAAAGATGGTTCCAAAGAGAATGTAACATTTCTTACGTACCAACTTCAAGGACGTTTTATATTTTGCCGTTTCATTCCCATGATGCACTCGCAAAAACATTTCTCAAAGCTAATAGTCTTCAATCTATCTAATATGTAAATGCACAATTCTGCAAATAAATAAATATATACATAATATATATATATATATATATATATATATATATATATATATATATATATATATATATATATATATACATGTCTTTGGACGATTCGAAGAAATACAATCATGTATGTGCACATAAATATATTATGATGAAGCGTGATGGGATACGAAGAGATATGAGAAGAAACGGGTAAAAGTAGAACTTCGACTCCACCAGAACGACCGACTGTTGACCGAATCTTCTGTCCCCGGCAGAAAGATCCGAGCATAAAATGGAAAGAGAGAGAGAGAGAGAGAGAGAGAGAGAGAGAGAGAGAGAGAGAGAGAGAGAGAGAGAGAGAGAGGGGGAGAGAGAAATCTTGGAAGATGGAAAAAGCTAGATGGAGTCTGAGGGAAAAGGGTAAAAAAAGAAGGAAAAAAAAAGTCGTAAAAATGAAAACCGTTTCGCTCAACCTCTTCCGTGTATACCCATATACATTTATATATGTATTTATGTCTATATATATATTTATGTTCGACATCGAAAATTGCAGTGAGAATTGGTTGGTTTATGTACCAACAACTGTGTGTATCAAGTGTTACATTGTTTCGCTGTGTATTATCGATTATATCCCCACCCACATTTACGATTGCATCTGGGTAAAACACAACGTTGGAGGGTCTTTTTCTCAATCCAACTCCTTCATTCTCTCATTTCTTTAGAACGAATTTTTTGTTTGTTTGTTTTTTTTTTTCACCTCTTTTTTTTCCATTAACCCACTTGACTATCCTTGTTCCATTGAAGTGTGGACTCGTGTACGTATCTCGAGTGTCTGAATAGAGAAAACCCGATGCTGTATATTTGCTCTGGTGAACCGTAGGAAAAACCAACGTGGTACACTGTCGCTGCGGAACGAGGGGCAATCCGAGTCATCTGATAATCGGAATCGATGTTTCACCAGTTTATCAATGAAACGTAAAACTGAAATAAAACTTTCAGACTATATTGTATTTTTTATACGCAGCTTTTTCTCAACTTTAACTTTTATGTTTCGCCATTACTACCACGGTGAACTTTCCTTCAGTGAGTTGTAACGAATTGCAATTAGAAAATCCTCATTCATCTGCGACGAAACTTCTTTTCAACCCTCCCGGAAATTTCTACGAATAGCAATACACCGGCCCCCATAATAGACCACTCTGTTACCACCACTATTGTTATATTCCCAATGAAACATCCCAATAACATTGGAATACGCATTTGCGAATTATAGACGTCCGCTTGATCGCGCTCGCGTGTTTGTTCGCAATCACACTTTAATACACACGTCTCAATTTTCAAAGCAAACCACAATTCCATATTTCAAGTCCGCGTTCGACAAATATAACATCAATAACTTCTCTATTCCTGTTCTGAATGTATATATGAACTTTGGCATGCTCAACACCGCGTGACGTTTCAATACGTACGTTGCATATTTATCGCTTCGTTTAAAAGTATTCAATGTATCGGGCCGACCGTACGCCCTACGGCCTAACAATTTTTCATTCCTCGGCCTCTCCCCTCAACCCCTCCGTCGCGCACCTTTCTTCTTTTCATTTATGATGCGATTTTTTTGTCGCAATAACGTTCGAGAAAAATAGGTTGAATATCGACGAGCGGCGAGACCGTGAATAAGTGGAGAATAAAATCCCGCGGACATTCTTGTAAATGGCCTTTTGGCGTAGTTATCGAACTTTTTTTCTTTTTTTTTTACTTTCTTCAATAAATAATGAATCTTCGATCGCTCGTATACGATTAATCGTTCGATTTCAATAACATTTATTCTTTCTTTGCCGAAATATTTTTTCCTCAATTTATCCAATTGTATGCGTTCCGATGAATAGATAAAACAATGAAAAAAGCTCGTTCATTCTTATTCATTAAAATATATTTCTGTCACAATGATTAAAAATGCGAAAAAAAAAAAATGTTTTTCTTTTCAATAAACATTGTAATGAAAAAGTTTTCTCGCGGCACGGTCATTCGATATGAAAATATTTTATAAAACCCTCTTACATGTTGGAAGAAGAGAAAAAAAACAAAAAAAAAAAAAATAGGTAATTTGCATTCTTGAATAACGAAAAATGGGAAAACGGAGATAAGCATTCTCGTCAACCGAGTCATATTTAATGGAAGAGATTTTTTTTCTTTTTATTCAGTCAGTCTCTAAAAAACCTCGTTGCGTTCATACGTAATTAGAAATTGCATCCTTTTTGCATTTTTTTTTGTTTTCTTTTTTTGGAGAGTAGCAGCAGAGAGGAAATTTAAAAATTTTTGTTTTTTCAATTTTCTTCGTGTCACTTTACGTCATTTCCTTTCGAGTTTAGCGAATTACACAGGTCGACGAACGCACTTCCCCCGAGCCCAGCCGCATCCGCACGGTATTCCCGTTCTTGGCGGCGGTGGCCAACCAAACCCGTGCGACAATATCTTCGTCGGCTCGGAAAAACCGGGCTGAACGCGAGAAAGAACAAAAATACGATCCCGAAAGAAAGAGAAGAGAGAACAAAAACGAAGGAAAAATAATGGAGAAATAATGAAAAAGGGATGAAACGACGAGAATAAAAAAAAATAAAAATTGAAGAAAAAAGATTTGACTTGGGAGGTAAGAAAGCAGGAGAGAGGCTCGGTGGAATCGTCATCTAATTCGCTCCACTCGCCTGCGACGGAATTGAATATGACCGAGGCCCGAAAAAAAGCGACTTTTCGACTGAGATCCCGCGGTTTCACCCGTTTTGTGACGACAAGCTCACCGCCCCCCCATCAAGCGATACCCCTCAGCTTCCTGCCCCTCTGGCTCTCTTTCCTCCATCCTTTTTTCCTCTTCACACCCGAGAAGTAATATTCCTAGAGGCTAAACCGACGAAATACAATTTACATATTCATGACGATTCATTTGTACGAAGCTCGGTAGTACAACCGAATTTTATCCGGGTGGGCATCAGCGAGAGGCTAAAAAGCTTCGATAACTCTTCGGCATTCAGCCCCGAGGAAAATATATACTGTACGCTCGATTCCACCAATTTTCCGGCAACCCATCCGCACACCGGCCTCCGCGAGTTCCCAATTTGTTTAAAACGTTCTTCTTTTTTGTTTTTCTTTTTTTCTTTCATTTTTCTTCAACCTTATTCTCAGCAGGATGAGGTTTTTTCGGAATTCTCAAGCCTTCCAGGCCCTTAACACCCTGACTGTATAAGAGAAATAAAAATCCTACTTTTTCATTAGATCGCGTCAACGAAAACTTCTTGACGTCCCCGACTACTCTATTTCCAGTATTCGTACTTCGTTTTATACTTTAACCGCGAATAACCGAAGAAATTCTTTCAACGCGCGCTCGTATAGGACTGATTTTTATCGGCTGAATTCCAGGCATTTTTTTTCGCTCCATGGATCTCTCCAAATTGAAGTTGTAGATCGTTTTTTTTTTTCATCCATTATAGGAGACGTTCTTTCAAAAAAAAATTGAAACACTCCTCGGTATTACGTTCCGCGCCGCTTTCTATTTTTACTCCCCAGTATCTCGTAAAATTTTCGAACAATTTTAACATTGTGCAGATCTACTGAAGTGAGTTAATATTTTCAATGACAATTGTCACAGCCGATCATTGTAGTGAAATGCATCCTGAAAATTTTTTAAATAGGATTCTTGGAAAATAACATAAAATATTCATGTGTGCGTATACACTCGCTGCATCACCCGCGTTCTTGAATAAACTCCGTTCCGAAGCTACGTCGAGTTCATCGGAGTTGAGAGGGAATGTTTTTCAAAAAATTCCCCAAGTCTATTATATCTATTTTTCCAATTACGACTTCCCTTTACGAATAAATTCTGTGAAGGGAAAAAGTCGTTCGTTTGTATACATTTAAAAATTACCTGCTGAACGAATTCCTGAACGAATATATTGCAGCCTTCGATTTCGATGTATGATTCGAGGTTTTCCATAGAATTATAAGAGAATCAATATTTTTTAATATCACACATTTTCTTTTCAAGACTCGAAAAGAACGTTGAAAATAAAAATTGGATTTCGTTTTTACGAAAAATTGATGGAAAAACGAAAAGAATATTTATTCGTTTATGATGATTGAAGAAAATGGTCACGCGGTTTTGAAATTCGGAAAAATGTTCTCATCGTTCTCGCCTCAATCCTCTTTTCACTCGTCTTTTCAATCTCTCAGAACAATCGAATTTCCCGAATTCGAGTCGGTGACGATGAAGCATCGATGAAGGAAAAAAAAAACGTTGAATCGAAGTAGTTTTGAATAAACGGACTCGTAAAAGAAATATTTCCAAAATGAAAATAGAAAACGCGACAGAGTCTCTTGAGACCTACGTTGATGGGAAGAACACATTGGATTGTGATATAAATCAATGAAAAAAAAAAAAAAAAATGGCGGGAATCAGCGATTTGGATAGATGCATGAAATTCACCGGCACAGGATGAATTCCAACGCGTTTGGCATTAATAACAGAGCAACGTGACATCGTACGTAGCTCTGGGTCGTGAAGAAATTCTACAAAAAGCTGCTGCCTTTTGTTTTTTTCCTCATTTTCTTTTCGTTCTTTTTCATTGCACTTTTTTTTTCAGTTTCCGCTGACTCCAGCGATTCTGATCGCAGCTGCGTAGTGAGCTCCGCGTTTCGATCCTTTATTTAAAAAAAATTTTTTCCCTGTTACCATCCTTTTCCCGTTTTAATTTTCTACTTTTTTTTTTCCGCTCCTATCAACCTCGAGAAACGTGAGCGAGTATACTATACGCGAGATGCGTTGCTGCGCTTCTTCTCCGAATACAGCGGAGTAGCCCTCGCGCCCGCGTTCTTTCAATTTACATAGATAAATATTAAAGAGAAAGCACGACCGAGAAACCCGAGGTAAAAATATAGTTCACGTTTTGGTTAAAACATGATAGTACCAGTTCGAAGTTATATCCGTGTATATATACGTTTTATATTATATATATATATATTAATACATGAAACGGATATACATATATGCGTTGAAAATATATACACTTCTCGACTAATTTCACATGCAGATGTTAAACAGAGAGGAGGCGACGCTTGTATTTTGGATTTATAATAGACGACGAGGGCAATTGAACGACGCCGCATATGGTGAAATTAACTGTGAAAAATAAAAAGTGAGAATCATATTAAAGTTCATCAATGATGATTTAGCCGGGGAATCGACGCCCTTAACGACGATACAAAATTGTTCCCGAAGGCGTGTTTCGTGGTTGAGTCGTTATTTGATAGGAATGTAATTGGGTTACGGCCGTAAAAGTTATACGGTTTTAAGCGTTACGATCGTGAAATATCGCCGTAAAACGTGTGAATGTTACGTTGGATCGTTGTATATTTTCATTGAATCAGCAGAATCGTATAAATAGACTCGAACGTGCAATATAATTAGAGGGCTACCAAAGTGGGAGTGGAATATGAAAAGCAAAAATAAAAAATGGATAACCAATCACGGAAAACTTCCCCGAAAAATGTACGCGTGCAAATGTCATTCTTTTCAGATATTCATTTATGTGCTGCGGGCAGGAAGCATGTCGTCCGCGAAATGAAGAGAAAAAAAAAACGCCATGCGAGTACAAAGCAGAAGGTCGACACGGCTAAAATGTCTGATTGCCAGCAGCCAAGTACGGGAATGCCTTGGGACGAGGATAATTTGAAAAAAATAAAATAAAATAAATTACGGCGGTGACATCAAAGATGTGTGTGTGTGTGTGTGTGTGTGTGTGTGTGAATTCAGGAGATTTTCGCTCGCGTGAATAAGCTGCTCGCGCAGCAGCAGCACCCGAACCAATTGCTTGACTACTTGATTCTTCAAACCTTTCGTTTGGAATGCTGGGAAAAATTGTTGAGCAATATTTCGTACGGGGTTGTTCTCATTTTTTTTTTTTTTTTGATGAAAATCATATGATTTCTACGAGGATTCACCTTTGCACGAATGAATTCATTAGATTTTCCATTCGGTTTGAATGCTGAATGCTGAATGCTAACAGAAAGGGAACGAGCGAGGCCAAGAGAATAAATTTTTATCTCTGACGGACTCGAGCGACGTAACTGGGTTGAGATGTTCTGGATGTTTCGTGGCTTCAAAGAGAGCGGTGGTGGAAAGGAATTATGTCGTAAGGATAAAATGGCAAATGTAGTAGAAAAACGGAAGGAACAATTGTCTTTCATTGACCTATCCCGTCACCTGGATGAAAACCTCCAAGAGGAAGGGGAATACAAGCCAATCTTTTTCTCCGTGGAGCGAAATTGCACTTTTCATTCCTCTTCAATCAGACACCAGGGAAATATACGATTACTATACTCGCGGGAGTGAATTATTCAACGGGCTTAGTGCGCTCGAGGATGGTATGGTGGTTGGTAGAGAAAGGCGTACTCGCTTTCAACCTCATACTACACTATCTCTTTTCGCCTCTTTTTTCTTCTTCTTCTTACTCTCTGTCTGTTTTGTTTCTCCTCCCTTTTTCTTGCCTGATGGTCCGCGCTCGTTTCCCTCTCTCTCTCTCTCTCTCTCTCTCTCTCTCTGAGATGAGAGAACGAAAGCGTAGATTATTTTTCATTCTCGAAAATGTCCAATGACTCGGGCGCAAATTTAAAGAGGATCTCTGTCGTCGGACGGTTCCAGCTCGAGACTGTAACGTTCAGCGCGACGTCACCGAGTCACCGTAGACGAATAAAAGAGATAAGGAACATTTCACCTTTTTATTTGTCTCCTTTTTTTCCCATCGTCGTTATATCGCGTATGTACAATAAGAGGAACGACCTGAATTGGTTTCCGGTTACTCAACTGCACAGCTCACCAAAAAAATTCACTTTTATCCTATTTTAGACTATTTTTCTATATCTAGTTTCCTCTCTTTATCCTAATTAATCATTTCGAGCAAGAATACCGGAATAGTTTGTCCAACAAAACCTTGGAACGAGCGATTTTTTTATTGAATTATTTTTACTCAACTTTTTTTTTTCTATCTCATCGTAGAACATGCAATCGTAAATAATTCAACGACTGAATAAATAACACTTTGACAAGATTTCAACTACCAACGTTTCTTTTTATCCACTCAATAATTGCTGCACCGTTTCTCAAGTAATCTAATAATCCTTCGTGCGAATTTCAAATTTTCATGTGCACGCTGGGTGTGCGCACCGTTCTTTTTAGGAAACGGTCGAGTTTTCAAAGTTTTTTGAGCTTTTCAAAAAATCCGAAAATATCCTGAGTTACTTCTTGAAGTGTCTACTACGTAGCACGGTGGTTGCCAAAGTCAAAAGTTTAAATCCGTTCTTAATAAAAATTGAAGAATAGATGAAAAAGCAAAAATAAACGACTTTTTTTTAGAAAAATGATAATTTTACAATGAAAGAATATTAAAAATAACGGTTATGGTGTTTTGTAGTTTATACTATAAGCTTACGAAAGAATATAGTGTCTTCAGCGTGGATTCCACAAAGTTGAATTATTAAAGCACTTAAAAGTGGGGAATATTTCACCGATTCAGGCCTGTCAGAATAAACGAAATGGAAAAATGAGTTTTCATTGTTGGAAAAACAAAAATAATTAAGTATTAATAATACTCAGTCAAAAAAAAAGACTTAACACTGCGCAGTTGTGGCAAAAGTGCGTCCACAAACCGTGGTCTTCGCAAGCCATTTTGTTTTTTTTTTTACTTGACACTTAGGTCTGTCAAGAATAGCACAAAACGGCATCAAATTACATGAAGGGAAAAAATGAAAACTTAAGAGAAAAGGAAAAAAAAACAAACCGAATTGACTTACCTTCGAAAAAACCTACCCTCTGTGTACACTGATCCTTTCAGGTAACGGACATGGCTTGGACCGACTGCGTTTGCTGGTAAACTGCCAGACCCAAGCGTCCCTTAGGCATTTAGTCCCTATTACTGCCTAGATTTTTTAGGTGAGGTAGCCGAAGCCCGCTCTCTCTCTCTATTCACAAAAGAAAATGTTTTTTTAAAGACCCAGTATACACACGCAGAGCTAAACGCATTAACTCACCTGAATTACGTAGTTCCGTTCATACAACACAGAATAAGCGATGTGTATTGCTGTCATGACAAGAGGTGTGTCGATCCAAAAGTCACTTCACTATAAACTGCGAAAGTGCTAATGGATTTGCGCTCAAACATTCATCCGTGTCCTTTGCTTCCTTCTCATCCGACTTATTTGTTTGGACCTTCTATATCGGCAGGTCACACAGAATATTTGAGAGGATGCATGGCAGATATAATGTACAACGGAGCAAGGGTCGTAGAATATGCAAAGTCGAGGAAAAGCAAGTCCGAAGCAGTTGCAGTTACGTGGGGATGTTCCGCTGAATTTGATGCCTCGAGAGACGTCGAAGTGAGTTTCGTTGAGGACGGCGCATTCACTTCAATACCGCGTCCGATACCCAGACACGGTTCCAGGTAAATAATACGTATGAATACACATAAATAAATTCGAGAAAAAAAATATCAATATGCGAGTTTTTAATTTTAAAGTTCGAATAAATAAATGACCATTTGTATCCGGCCATTTTTCCCCGAACCATGCGGGTGGATCATCAAAAATGAAACCAAAAAAATTGGAACTAAAATTCGGGAGCTGGTGGAATTATTTTTTTCGTATTTTCCAAAGCAGATCGCAGCCGAAACGGTTCTCAAACTTGCATGATTACGAAAAAACGAAGGATTTCAATTTTTTATTTGTGTAAAAGCGCAGTTGAAAAAGTCTACGAAATATTGAAAAAGAAAAACAACTTTTTGAATGGGAAAATTCGCATAAAAATAACAATAATGCTTTAAGAGATAAAACACATTAATAGCCATGCGGACGATAAATTTTCAACTGCATTCTACAATTTATTAGGATTACAAACGTCGTGGTGCATTACAAATACAGGCTACTTCAAACGATGAGAAAAGTTGATTAACATTTCGTAATGAAAATGAGGGAAGAATTTTCTCTATAAATGTTGCTGTCGTTCCAACAGTAACATCGCTATCCTCTTTGAAGTTTATAATTAACACAGATTTCTATCGCTTCGAACTCTCTGCGCTTTTAGATTTATATATTTATGTATCTTAAATGATGTAAATGTGACCCTTTGATCGAGCTTCAAGCATGAATCCTGAAAATTAACAATCTCCTCCGTTCCAATGCTCTTGGACATTAAAAGCAAATCGTCGTATGATTAAGCTCTATTGGGAAAAGGAAGCTCGAGTACACAGCCTTAAAAATGTATCTTCAATCCCTTAATACCAGGACAAAGATTGCTCATAATTACCTTTCCACTGTTCCTTTGCACTCGTCAAAGATCTATAACGTTACAAGCAGCTTCTTAAACGAGCGACTGTCGATGAAGTTTTTAGTATAATCGGTCTTTCGCTCGACTACCTTTGTGCCTTTGGACAAAGGACCCTGAAAACAATTGTGTTTTGGAATTATTCCAGGTTTTCAAGTCGCATGACAAAATAGACATAAAACACTGACTCAACAATGAATGTGGTTTGTTTTAAGAACATTGAATCTTTTTGAAACACGTGGTTGAGAAATACATTTTTTGTCATTTAAAAAATGTATTATCTTTAGTGAATACACATTGTTACTATACTCGTGTTATCATTTAATTAAGAATAAATTTTCGTTTGAAAACTATATTTTGAATATTTGGCGTCAAGACGTTGCAGGGTCTCTGTAAACATGATTCCGTATGGAAAGTTTGGAATAAAAATAGAGTAAAAGTAATATCGATAAAGTTTAAAAAGCAGTATCCCAGAATCGTGAAAATTGCGAAAATCATGAAATTTTTAATAAAAAAAATAGAGGTTCGGTGGCACCTGATAAGAGCCACGCAGAAACAGGATGTATACGATGAAGGCTTCTAAGTTGTACGTGTATGGGAAATTCGACGTTATTTTCGTGATAAATACAAATTCCTATATTTTGCTATACGCTTATAAAGATTCTTGGAAGATCATTGGAAAAAGAAATCAAGAATGATTTGAAGAAATAATTTTTAATGAAAATTCTTGTATTAATTATACAGGCACACAAAAAAAAAGTGGTCTGTACATTTGACCAGATCCACCTACCTATATGTATTTCGAGGCGCTGAATCCGAATCCGAGGTCCGTTTGGTTCGTACACTCTCAAAATCTTGAGTAAATTGCGAAAAACCGAAAAAAAATTGCAAAAAATCGCGAAAAACTGCAGTTATGGAGATGAAAAAAATTTTGTGGACCTGAATCGAATATGATTTTCATGTAGTTCGATCCACTGAATCTGAATCTGAAGTTTATTTGGCTCCTCAACCCTCCAAAATTAGAGTAAATTGCGTAAAACCGAAAAACAATAAAAAAAATGTATCAAACACGATTATGTACGTTCCTTGTATATTTTGATGCATGGAATACAAGTTCAGAATCTGATGATTTCAAACATTCATAAATCTACAAAAAATCATGATAAATAGCAAACAAAGAGAAGGTAGGAAACGATCTTCATGGATTTCAAACTGTTCTTCGTTTGTATCGAACTCCTTCGTCTTTCAATGAACTCCAGTTTTTCACGATTTTTTGCAATTTTTTTCGGTTTTTCGCAATTTACTCAAAATTTTGAAGGTCTACGAACCAAACGGACCTCAGATTCAGCGCATCGAAATACATATAGGCAGATGGGTCTGGTCAAATGTACAGAACACTTTTTTTTTGTGTGCCAGTGTTATCACTGGTGTAAGGGCGTAATATAGTATAACACGTAAGAGAGAGATAGAGAGAGAAACCCAAGGTCACAAGAACTACGAAACATAAAATACTGAACCACATTGCGGTGAGGTTGGAATGGAGAGACGGTCGATATGACCTAGAATGTCTCAAATATGAGCCCCAGTTGAAATTGCTAAGGCCAAATGCAACCGCGTGTGACTCGTTTCCTAGAACACTTTTCTATCGCTTATTTCATGGAAAAGGGTCTCTTGAGAAACACACTGGATTTTCACGATTCGCCGTCTCTCCCTCAGTTATTTCTCTCTCTCTCTCTCTCTCCCTCTCCGTTGCTCTCGTTCTTTTTCAAGTTCCCTTTGAAATTCAGTCTCACCGAGTATATATCTTACTCTCTCTCTTTCTCTTTCTCTTTGTATCTCTTTCTATCTCTGGGTTTTCTCGCGTCTTGTGTTGGCGCATTGCAGATGGGAATTCGAATTGAAAACGGGATCGGACAGTGGGATGCTGCTGTACAACACGGGACATGCCTCTTACGCCGATTACTTGGGTATCGAGCTTCACAATGGCAATATACGAGTTCTGATGAACAAAGGAAACGGACCTAGCGAGCTGACACACACGAGGAACGTGACGGATGGAAAGTGGCATCGTGTGAGCGTGGATTTCAATCCAAGCATGATTACGATCAAGATCGACGAGCACGAGAAACGAATGAATCTACCATCCGGTGGTAATCGTTATCTCGATCTCGCCGAGACTATTTACATTGGGGGTACCGAACTGAACAAGAGAGCACGCGCAATCGCAAAGGGATTGAATTCGGGCCACAAAAGTTACAAAGGTTGCCTCAGAGATATGACACTGGATGGGAAACCCCTCGGTCTACCGGACGTCAAAGTCAGTCAGGGTATAGTTGCTGGGTGTGTTTGGCGATACCCTTGTTTCATCGACAAAGTGCCATGTCGTCGAGATTCAATCTGCCAACAAATCGGCGTCGCCTCCTTCGACTGCAAATGTGACCAGCGAGATTCTTGCGTCAGGGATGATTACGTCGATGATCGTGCGGTGAGTCTTTTTACTTTTTCATCATTTTCATCGAATCAAACTTTTATACCGTTCTTCCCAATTTCATATTTACCTCGAAAATAATTATAAACATCACATTTTACAATTTTGATCTCGTCGTTAAGATTAATATAAAAGAATCAATTACACTATCAAATTCTACTTGTACCAAGCTAACCCTAGATGTATGAGCATTCAATTTTACTGAACATCACTATTAGCTCTTAGTGTCAGAACGTTTATGTCAAAAGCTAAATAAGAAACTTTATTACATATTTTCATATGCTCTCAATTTGATTGAATAATCATTTTTTAAATTTCGATTCCACGATTTGAACATTTATTTTTGAAACACACATTTTTCAGTCCAATCTCTGTATTCGGTGTTGATCCACTAGGAAAGAGTTGATGCAGGGGGATTGAAAAACGAGTGGAGAACACTGATATGTTTTCAGGAACAGATTGCTCAATCAATCTGTTGTTCGGACGAGCGAATAACTCGTCATATCTTTGCATTATAGGAACGGAACAACGAATTTTGCAATGTGTCAGGATCACATTCCTCTTTGCTCATATTTTCTGTTTCATTTTCCACTATCACGAGAGGCAAAAAAATATATGAGATAGAAAATGGTATCGGTGAAACGTTTGATTTTTCGAATTGGCAGCGCTTCTAGCGTTAGGGGGAGTCTCATATGTTTTTTGAAGACATGGCAATTTTGATTTGCCAGCCAAGGCCATGATAGTCGTTTGGGGGTTCGTTCCAGTAGAAATTTTTTCATACTCTCGGGAAGAAAGCAGTGATTTTTTGTCATTGTTTCTCTTGATTTCGATATGCCGGTCATCTTTTTTAGTGAGTGTGATCGACGGAAAATTGGATCCACTGGTAAAAGTTTCCTGGCCCTATTCAATTTAAATATTCTCACATTCTGACACTCATTTTTTCGCGATGCGCACCTCGGACAAGCAAAAAATCATGAAAAATATTTGAAAACCCATTAATTTTTTGTGCAAGCTATTTCATTACGTTTTTTTATTCGCCATTTCGTTACCAATTTCTTTACTTTTCTCTCGTTAAAATTCATAACTCAGCAGTAAAAATAATCGATAAAATACTCGAGCGTGTTTTTCTCGTCGATCGAATTTAAATATCTGCAGATAACGTTTCTGCGAAGCGCGTGTCTGCTCCTTGATACTTTGGCACATATTGCTTCCTATACTATGGTAATTTTTTATTATTTACGCAATGCATTCAAGCGCACGAGAAAAAATTCTTTCTCGTAGTCAAGATTTTTACTTCGTTCTAATTGTTTTTTCTAATATTTATTATTATTATTATTATTATTATTATTATTATTATTATTATTATTATTATTATTAAAAAATCACATTGCGAAAAATCGGAAAAATGAAAAATATTTACAGGAATAACTAGCCACGAATTGATTGAGTGATGAAATTTCTTGGACATGAATTTTCATCGGTTATGGAAATCATTAACATTGAAAAACTCAACGCATCAATCACGTAATTAATAAATACGAGAACTGCTGCATTCGTCGGCACTACTCGCTATTACTTGAT
Source organism: Campoplex capitator (assembly GCA_037576405.1). NCBI lineage: Eukaryota > Metazoa > Arthropoda > Insecta > Hymenoptera > Ichneumonidae > Campoplex > Campoplex capitator. The sequence continues at coordinate 12,492,269 of JARBWI010000322.1, read as the reverse complement.
TTTTTTTTATGTCGACATAAAAGCAAACATTATATTACGCTTGAATCGTTGGTAGAACGTAAAATTGCCATGAGGAAAAAAAATAAAATGAGCATACAAGCTCGCGTCACGAGTTCTGAATTCGTGTTCGGAAATACGTTTTTTTTTTTTTTACGTTTTTAAGCCGCTCCATTAAATTAAACTGTCGTTAGGTGACACGGGAAAAACAATGAATGATACACGGTGAAAGCGCGATTACATGCTTTCAGCGTACAATAGAGAACGTCGAACAAAGGCTTATATTGTTGAAAACGGGAAGAGCCGAGGGAAAAAATGTCTAAAAAACATAGAGCAAGGGGATAAAAAAAAGGGCCAAAAAATCGTGGTAATTTGAAATAGAAAGAAAATGAAAATAAAAAAAAATAAAAAAAAAAAAAAAGGAAAATACTGAAACAGAAGCGACGCGAGCTGGACTATTGGCACGGAGACAGAGGGGTATCCCCCATTCATTCGTAAAATTTTGTGTAACCAATGGGTGCATCCCGCTATATACATACATCCATTATGCGATATAGAAGTAGCAAAAAATGGGGTGGGACGTCCGAAAATCCTCGAGCAAAGAGATGAACCGGATAAAAAGAGTGAAAGGAAAAGATCTCGCATGAGTAAGTGAGACAAATCGTCGTTTACGAGTCGAGGGATATTCTCGAGTTTTTTTCTGCAAAGCCCATCCAATTGATCGTGAAATTCGTACAAGAATTTAGTTTCCGTATTGTTTTCATTTATTTTTTCTTTTATTTTTTTTTATTCTATTCCGAATCATCGCCGTCTCTCATTTATCTTATTTTCCAAACGAATAAACGCGAATATCGATTTTTGGACGTTGGTTTATCATACGATGATCGTTTCAAACTTCTCCCATGGATCCAATTTTCCTTTTTTTATTTATTTTTATTTCGTTCCGTCGAGCATACCAGGTACCTCGTAAAACAAACCATACAAATTAATTACATGTGCAAAGATAGCGTACAATTATGGGCTGATAAATACCCAGAGAAAGCCAGAATTTATTAAAAATGGAAATAAATTTTTGACGCCGTTACAAATGCTCAACCGATTCCCTGCCCTGCTCCCTGACAATATATTTTGTATACAGTTTAATTGCACTCTTACGTCAAAAGAAAAATACTAAACGAATCGTAAAAGCGATCGCAGATTGGCAGTTCGCGTTATATTTCAATGCTTGAAATTCAATTAAACTCAAGCAGATTACGTTTTATATTCAAATGAGTTTCAATCGAAAATAAATAGATGCGATTTTCTCATTGAAATACGAGACTATCCAATTGCGTTTGAATTCATCGAAGCGAATTGGAAGGAATAGCCGATGCTCGGTTGTTCACTAGAATTTTTTTTTTCTCTTTCAAACGAAAAAAAATATATATATTTTATTTTAACTGATATATTTTCTCAAAAGTACTACGTTTTCAACTTATGAAAATGCTCCATCACCCTTTAACGATATTCCCTATTGAATGCACTTCGAGCAAATATAAACTAGCTTTTTTTACCGAACGAGTGCGAATACGTTTGAGGAGACTGTTATAAAGAAATAATAATAATAAAAATACTTGCGACAGGGAATCGATGGGAATACGAAACATCAGAAGATATTGTGAATACAGAGCATTCCGGTTGTACAGGCACGTAGCATATAATATCAAAACGAAAAACACGAAGATCTCCAACCTCTTTCAACATAGTGTTTGTTTTTTTTTTTTGCATTATAAAAATCAGTGTCATTGCCCACTTTGCCTAAGAACGAATCTATGAAAGTATTTGAATCGAAATATTTTCGTCAAATATCGTACACCAGAGCCGCAGCAGAGTCGTCCAAGATTCCGTTTCCCCAAGATCAATTCCCATAATCAGTCGAATCGTATCGAAAAATTTCAGTTTCAAAAAATTCGTAACTCGTTTACTGACAAAACTTGAACAATATCGGAATTATTCTACCATAAAAATCATCTCTGAAAACAGAGATTCAAACAACCTTAAGGGGGTTGGCTACACACAACAATGTTGCCATGTTAAAAGCATAGGAAAATTCGAAATGATTAGAATTTAATGAAATTTGGTGAGCATATTCTTTTGGATTAAATATGAATATAGAAATTTTTTAAGATTTTTCTTCTACATAATTTTCGAGTAATTTAACACTAGAGTTTACATCCGTAAGCATAGGATTCTGATAAATATAGGTATATCTTTTGCATATTGTAAACTCCAATTATTCGACAACTATGTGGACGAAAAATTTGAAAAAATTTGTGTCATTGCATTTGATGCTAAAGAATGTTATCACTAAATTTTATTAAATTCTCATCATATTGTCGTATGTAGCCACCCTCCTTAATATTTCGACGATAAATACTAAATAACTTTTGAGCTCTAACAACTTTTGCATTTTGCTCTTCGGCTCGCTCAAGCACGATAAAATAGTTTACTCGAATCAATTATTCTCTCTCTCTCTCTCGCTCTCTCTTTCTCGTCATCCGCATATGCTTGAAATTTCATGCATTTTTTTTGTCGATTTTTCTTAAACGAGGTACACACTGTTTCTCGTATCTTACGAGTCAGTAAAAACTCTGTATACCGAGCTCCAAGATAGCTCACTGCATAATGCTTCTCCGTGCAACATAATGTACACAATGTCTTTGAACATCAGGGCTTTATACGTTCGCAGTGACTCCTTGGAGATGTGTGAACAATATATTGCGCCTTACACAGGATATGAGAAAACGCTTATTCGTTGGATACCTGCTGCTTCTCCAAAGTCAAACAGAAAGTAGAAAATGCAGAAGAAGAATTTGAAATCACAAAAATCAACGGTTCTCTTCCATTCTTATTTCACGTTGCATAGAACCTCGACCATGACAATTAATAAAAGTAATCAAGCAAGCAAGAAATTAATTTTATCAATCGAACGTTGCTTCTTCTCGCACAGATATGAGAACGACGAAGGATCATTGTGACAGCGAGTGTACAGAGACGTGATAACAATTGCTCAAACCATGAGGGTAACGGTGCCCCAAATTTAACGGATCTCGAACCATTAAAAAATGTACATCCTCGTAAGCTTCAATATTCTAAACGATTTTTTTTTCTTATCCCATAACAATTTTTTGAATCTGACAAATGGGGATTGGAAAGGCGACCCCGAGAGCATACTCCGGATATATACGAGATGACATTGCCCAGCGCTATGTGTGTCGAGATAGACGAAAAAGAAGATATATGTATGGTACGTGAAAAAGGCGAATGGGCGACGTTACGTCGGATATTCGGTTTTCAACGACGCTCCAGGCCGTTTACATATGTTCACTGTGACTTGGGTAACTCCTGTGCTTTCGCTTCCCAACCCTTTATGTCCTAACATGAATGTTGTCCTATATCCGATATATATATATATATATATATCAACGTATATATGCGCTTATAACCTTTTTATACATCTATCATATCCATTCAGAAGTCGTAGTTTGCAATTCGCCCACTCCGCTTTTACCCCGAAAGAAGAGGGCGTTGCAGTAGCATCGAACACAAATACACATATACATGTACTATAAATGGGGTAAAAGGAAGGGGATAGATTCCTTTTATGTTGTCGGCATGGATGTGGCATTCGATGTCGGCAACGCCATTCTTTGCCGAAGGAATTCGGGAAAACGGGCGATCTGTACACACGTACATAGTGATGATGTATATGGTTTTTCTCGAGGGGTGGGGGGGGGGGAGAGAAGGAGGGTAAAAAAAGGGGATTGTATCAATGACTGACAAAGAAAAGGGCGTAGGGGGTTTGCACAAGAAGATGGATTTAAGGCTCTGGTTGAATCGGGTATGTCATATATATATATATATATATGTACACGTGTACCACAAGAAGAGCTCCGACACAGAGGGAAAATTCGTGTATAGGGAGAATGGCGGAAGAAGAGCGAGCGAAAGGCTGGAGGGGAGGGGGGGGGGGGAGGGGGAGTGGAAATAACTTGGCGTTCTTTTATACTTGGCATCCCTCGCTTTAAATATCGCTCTCGAGGACTGAAATTGCTCGTTCGTTCTGCCAGCCGGTGATAAAACATCGAGTAAGAATATATATGTTTATATATATATGTATATACGCTATTATACGAGAGAAGACTGCTCTCCCCCTCAACTCTCATTCTTTTCTTTTCTTTTATTTTCTACTCTTTTCTCTCACACTTCTTAGTCTTGATGGCTTTTTTTCAACATTATCCGGCTATACATTTACTCGAGCGACCTACCGGTAATCCTTCGTGTGGTAACGCGATCGGTAAAAGCTCGGGCTTTAAACTCATCCTCTCTCTCTCTCTCTCTTACTTTCTCGCTCTCCCTCTTTGCCCTGCCATTTCTCCTGTATGGTAACTCGGTGATCCTCTACACGTCTGTGGAAAGTACATCGGTAATTAGATACACCCGGATTAGCTTCTCTCTTTTCACCCGAAAACGCTTCTGCTAACCAAAAAAAAACCCCGGAAATCCCTGTCGAATTTTTTATCCCGCGAGGATCACATGGTACGAGCTTTTCCCCTCTTTTCAGTCCAACCACTATCGCTGGTACATCCGTTTCGAAGTTTCACCGTGATTGGATAACTTTACGATCGTTGGAATATATATATTTTTTTTTTCTACAAATCTTATTACCAGGGAAGCAAAGTTTTGAAAAAAGTGCGAAAAAAAAACATGTGGATTTTTGAATTCCACTGGGAAATGGAGGCCGATTTTTAACGTGTTCGTAATTGCGACAATATAACGCGGAGAACGAAACAAGTTGACTGGAAAAAACAAAATTCACTCATTTATCTTTGTTTCGTTATGCGAATTTTCATTCAATTCGTGTCTGGTCTCTACGATTTAAAATGATACGCCTTATCGTGATAATTAAATTGGCCACCGATTAAAAAATTTTTAATTACTTTCGTTCATTGAATATATTTACATTTCTCGATGTACAGTTAAAAATATTTCCCTCACAGATTTTAACTTTTGCCTATTTTTCGGAGAAAATTTATCATATTTATTTAGCGAGCGAGAGAACGAGGCTGTCCCGGTGGGAAATGGTATTTACCAAACTTTCCAATGTCTGCCTACTAACAGTTGGAGTAACGAGGCAAAATAAATGTAGGTGCATTTGGCAGGGAAAAAAAAAATAAAAAAAAACACGAGGGTGAGAGTGAGAAAACGAGACCCCAGCACACGAGGCAATTCGTGCGGTACAATCTGTTCCGATATACCTGGCACCGTAAACGAGAAATATCCCGGGAATAATACGTTAACTGATTTGTACGAACGTCGATACTTTACAAAAGTATACAGTATCCTATGCCCGATTTCGTTTTAATCGGACACAACAAATTCGTTCAGTTATAACGTTCGCTGCAAATATCGCGCAGTCAAAGTTCGATGGAACGGAATGGGTGAAACGTACACGTGGTATCCAGCCCAATTTAAGCTCGACGATACGAGTCTCTTTCGGTCCTCCTCGTCCCCCCCCCCCCTTTCTGCCCGCCCTTCCAATTGCATGGGCGAAGCTTTATAATAAAATTTGTCCAGCTCCAAAACTGGAAGTTGACCGAACGACGAGAAAATTTCACGTGTATCATGAAGTGCTTGTTCACTTTTTATTTGTAACCGATGAAATTGTGAGGCTCAGAGAAATTAAAAAAAAAATATCGTGATGAAAAACCGTTCACGTTTACGGACGCAGAAAAATAAACGGAAACACACTGTATAAACGAAAAACGCGCGATGAGATAGAAGCAGAAATCGTAATAAGCCAAGCGATTTTTATCGGGTTGATTGGAAAACCTGGCCCGAGGCAGAGTGTTCGCATTTCTTTCTTCTTCAACTACACACACATCTTTCTCTTGCTTCACTCTCTCTCTCTCTCTCTCTTTGTATTTCTCTTTCTCTATCTTCATCTCTCTTTACTTGTTACGTATATCGAGAAGAAATCGGTTTTACGTTGTTCATGGATGAGGTGGTAAACGCTCCGAGCGTCTCCCAGGAAATCAAGTGACTTTTCAAGAAGCCCAACGGGCATACCTCCAACGCTATCAAGAAATCTTTCATTCCTTCACCAGCTGCAGTTGAGAAAAAAAAAACTACATAGATATGCAGCGTATCCGAGGATACATCGGGAATCGAGTAGTTTTCTCGAAAAAAAATTCTCAATATTTGTCGATAGATAGACTAGGTAGTTGTCGTGAATGATACACGTTGAACTAACCTTCGAATGTTCGAGATCCAAGCAAGTAGTTGATCTCGAAAAACGTTATTTTTTATTCTACAATTTGATTTACACTGCTCCTCGATGCCATGATCGCGATGACACGTGGATGCGAAACGTACTTTTACACTTGGAAAATTTAGCAGACAAGGAGCATTTCGATACGCGACAGAAAACCAAAGACTTGTGAAAAAATAATTGAAATTTTAAAACGATATTCCGCCTCAAAACACTTCAACAAATTCTTCATTCGCAATCGTGGACTACTACAGCAGCTTGATGGATCTTATCAAATTTTGTAGCACACCCAAAGAAACGCTCAGTCCCGAAGCTGTCTATTTCGCTCTGTAAATGCGATTTTCAGACGAATCCGCTTTGCCCCTTTTCCAAGTGTTCGTTTCACTCCTCTCCCCCCCCCCCCTCAACCACCCTCTCCCCGCCCGGTATTTCTTCACGTTTCCTCGGAGTATGAGGGAGAAAAGTGAACTTCGATACAGAATCAAACTCAGCTCCTGCAGCATTTCTTTTCTTGATTCGATGGAAACTCAAGCTTCCTCCCTGCTTTACCACGTTCTCGACGTCCACCCTCGTTTCGAACCCACGATTTGCACCGAAGAAAAGAAAGTTAAGAGACCAACCAATCGATCCATCAATTCTTCTCAGATAAAGAATGTCAAAGAAAAAATCTTATGGATCGTATCTCTAAGATATTACAGTAACGGACACAGAAAAGCCAATAAAGAATCGATACATTTTCGAACCATCTTTCAATTTTTTTCCAATTTCAACTTCCTTAAATTCCATTCATTCTTTATTCGAAAGCCACGTTGATTCTGATTAAACTTACTCTTGAATGAAGAAAGTTATCAAAGTCGTTGGTCTCGAGTCTGAAAAAGCCAAACACTCGCTTCACTTTCATTTGTTTACCTTTGAATTGGATTCGGTATACGTTTAGGAATATCCCTGTAACTGTTTCGTGTATATATCGGTTAGCCACTCTTTCTATTCTTGTCATGTACATTCTTCTAGGCATTAACTAAGTTTCTAGCGTATTCACTTCGATTGTTTTTACGCTGTAAATGTTCAGTAGTTGTACTTGTTGTATTAATCGACATCTGCGATCATAAACAACGATGAATTAATCTATAAATAGGAGCATCATCGTGTATGGCTGCCAGAAATCCATGCTCGGGAGATGAAAGTTCTACGGTCCCACAATTTAATTTATCTATATATATATATAACCGCTGTTGGATGCACACTCACGTCCCGAGTGATTACACATGTGGTACGAGCCTGTGGTTTATCGATTAAGCTTGCAAGCTCCACAATATATACGAGGTGCCTTAGGTTGAATGATTAATAATACGAGCTCAAGTTGCGGATCGAATGTCAAATCGGAAAGTCTAATGCAGTTTTTCGAATGGTCCATTCACAATGAATTATTAATGACTTGACGTACAAACAGCGCAATAATGCTTATAAACAAACTTTCAATGCATTGAATTTCCTATAAAAGTGTTGCCTATAAATGCGACTCGATTCCTTACATAGGAATTTAGTCGAGAGAGAGAGAGAGGATCTCGGTAAGGTGTCAAGTCAAGTCCTTACGGAGCTACTGTCTATTGTATCGACTGGACCGCGCACTTCGCCATTTTGTAACTCTCCAACCGTAGCAAGTCTACGCCGTCCAAAGTCCCCAAACGTGTCAAGTGGACCCAGTGCAAGTGGTAGCCCGTTAGCTAATCCTGGCTAGACTGAGCATCACCGCTTGCACTGGGTCCGCTTGACACGGTTGGGGAAACGTGTCAAGTGAACCCAGTGCAAGCGGTAGCCCGTTAGCTAATCCGGGCTAGCCTGAGCATCACCGCTTGCCCTGGGTCCGCTTGACACGGTTGGGGAAACGTGTCAAGTGGACCCAGTGCAAGCGGTAGCCCGTTAGCTAATCCGGGCTAGACTGAGCATCACCGCTTGCCCTGGGTCCGCTTGACACGGTCAAGTGGACCCAGCGCAAGTGGTAGCCCGTTAGCTAATCCGGGCTAGCCTGAGCATCACCGCTTGCCCTGGGTCCGCTTGACACGGTTGGGGACTTTGCACAATATGGCTTTTGCCATTGTGTAACTTAGAAACAAAAAGTACGATATGAGACTTTTCGTAAATCAAATTTCGATAGCAATCATTTTACTTGGAACACCGGGTATACAATTATTATATAAATTATATAAAATATTATATAAAATGAAGCTTAAATAATACTATGAGGCTGTGCGTAACATTATTCGAATATCTTGTGTCAATTGCAGGTAAACGGAAGCTCAAATTTGCCTGTCAACCTGGACATCCTGTCGTTGACGCAATTATCTGTTTTCGAGGGTGAAAAAGTGGTCCTGAGCCGGGATAACATCGATGTTATAATGGACATTGTGCGATACGGTATGGAGGATGATGGGATCAAAATGATCGTCATTACTCCACCGTCACACGGTACAATTAGCCAGGAAACACGTGTACTTGAAAGGAACAGTTCGTTCACGTTGCGGGACGTCCATATGGATAAGGTAACACAGCCCATTACGTATAAACATTCGATTTCTTCATCGAAATTAAATTGCGCCATTTTTTAACAGAACTACTGTTTCGTGTTTAATTATTTTGACAACGAGCTGATTAAACGGTTTGAGCCAATCATATGGGGTAGCAGGAAAAAAAAGTTAATATCCAGAGAGATTCCACTGTGGCTCGTGTACCCTCTGCTTTATCATCGTAATCTTGCTTTTATATTGAGAAACTTATTGCAATTTTCCTGATCAAACTGAAGGATATTGATTTGTTTTTTTTTTCCCCGATATTCTCGGAAGACATTCGTTCCCACTGATTACTATTTCACCCTTGTTACTTGACCGCAGTATCGTAGCTGTTCGATGACTTCATCGGTTGGTCTACGTGTTCATGCATAATAAACAAGACACGAAAACACATCGAGGAAACATAATATTTCTTCGATATATCTGTAACCTTTGAAACTCCATTGCCTGTTTCGCAAATTCCCCGAGGGAAAGTGGAGGAAAATTGTGTCTGAATTGTATTATTATTTTATCTCGGTGTTATATAAGTTGAGTCGGGGTTAAAGGGGATTATTTTGCACGGGGAAGAGCACAGAGTTAGGGTATCAATAAATTGATAGGTTTGCGTAAACGAAAAGCTATAGAGTAAGACTCCGTTTTATCCTGATAAGTATCGATCCTTCATAAATTGTCATATATAATTTTCGATTTAGCTCTTGATCATCGAATGAATTATAAAATAAAGTGTTATATATTTTGTTGATATTTTACAATTTACAAAATTCGATATCCATCGACAAAGGCTGAGTACGATATCTTTGGCTTCAAATGGCATAACCATATACTGCCAATTTTTCGACCAAACGCTTTTCATGAAACGCAACATTACCGATTGTGGCATTTTTTTTTTCATATAAAGGCTTCTGTCACGGACACACGTGTATTTTGTGACGCGAGCCATCGTACTAGAAGTTATCAAGCTGGCATTATTATGATTATAGAAGATTCTCGAGGTTCGACGATTGGCCGAGTGCCAAAAGGGAGGATATGTTATAGCTTTTCTATATAAGGAGCCAGATGGCGCTTTGGAAAACTCCTCTCCATGAGCTATTAGAGTGACAATAGTGAATCGTATCCCTTTGGACGAGTATTTTTCAGCACACAAAAATATCACCGAGTTTTCTTCGATATTCAACAGCTTTGGTAAAGAGAACTCCAGAGAAAAAGAAAACACGAGAGGAGAAGAGACAAGAGGGGAAAAAAAAATAACAGGTTAAAAAAAATTTCATCTCTGCAAATACGGTTTCTCGAGGAAGATCCGAATCAACTCTTTTTCTCGTCGTAAAAGCCTCGTCAGAGTCGACTACTGTGCGGGGTACTTTCGTCAACATTTCGACGGGGTGGAAAAACTCGGAATACACACCCCATAAGCTTCTGTGTGAACGACTTGTTTGTGTATCCTGTGCACATTCGAAAAAAAAAAGGGAAAAAGAAAAACGAAAACGAAAACCTACAGAACGAAAGAAAATAAAATACATCTTTAGCCGCCTGTTTGCTCGCTCTCTCGTTTTCTCTCCCGGACTCTCTTCTCTTTTTCGACTACATTTTTGTTACTCTTTTTTCAACGTTCTCCTTTTTCTCTTTCTCTCTCCTGGGGAAAGAGCGAAAAGGTGCGCGAAAAAGCTGCCTCGTTTACTCGCACGTGTTGAAAAGTGTACCGAAACTATTTCCGCGACGATGCTGAAGGTATAACCGAGAGAGGGATGACGCACAGAATCGGGACTGAGTGGTTCGAGAGCAGAAAGAGGATGAAGAACGATGATAACAGGTATACAACCGAGTGAGAGGCATATACACGAGGAAGTGGTGAGCTTTTTCAAAAGCGGCTGGCTTACCGACGGATTCACCGATCCTCGCTCTTTCAACACTTGTTTTTTTTTTTTTTTTCCTTTCTTTCTTTTTTTCTTTCTTCATTCTTCTTGCTTCCTTCTCTCCCTTTCCTTTTTTTTTCTCTCCAAAACTCTTCCCTCGTATCCCCGGGCTAACTCACGTTCTCTCTACGTGCGTTTACCTATATGTATACGTGTTTTTTTCTCCCGTACCAGTGTGTCGATGTCTGTCGCTTCACTACGTTTTCCGGACTAGCTACTACGAGCCGAGCAAAGCTTCGATGTTGACTACCGCCCGAGAGTCAATCTACCGGATCGATTCTTCCGTACAAAAGCACTATATACATATATATATACTCACGACGCGAATACAGATACCAACAACATCTGCTTTACATTGGCACCAAACGGTATACGTCGTGTCACTAGCTGCGCTTCGACTTAATTCTCCATCATTGTTTATTTCATCACGCAGTTATGCTTCTTTGCTAATTAAACTGCCATGGAAAGGAAAGAAAAAAAAACCGAGTTTGAACCGCAGTTTTGACCTCGGTTCGGCAATGAGTCACGTTTATTTCGAACCAAAGTCTCTCAAACTCTGCGTTTTGAGAGGCTACACTGAGAAAAGAGAATTTTTGAATCAACCAAATGGCTTCGTGAAATACGTCCAATGTAATATTCTGTTATACCAAATATCAGTTTCATTGAATGAAAAATATCTTACGTTGATCCAACAAAATCCACAACAACAAATCTCATTTGGTTGATTCAATTGGTATCTTTGTTTAGTGGAATAAAATTAATAATTCATCCAACTGAACGATTTTTTTAATAAACGAAATATTTCTTTCGACGTATTCTACGAAGCCTTGGTTAATTCAACTAAACTCTTTTCTCAGTTTACGCATTAGAATTTTCATGGTGGCAACGTATCCAAGTCCAAAGAGAATATTTGCTCAAAATTATCAAATTTTTTCATCGAATAATACAATTTTATTTTTTTATTATTCATGGTACCCGTTCGGTCTCGATCTAGCGAAAATGCGTTCACACACGTAGGTTATGCGAAACACGCGTGGTCGAGATAGATTAAATTTTGTTCTATCCACCAGACAACAGGAGAATTGTTAGCGTAAAATAAAAGACTCGTTTTCCCAGTGGAATCCTGAAGAAGAGAACGTACATGGAGCGACGGAGAAAAATAGTTGAGGGGGGGGGGGGGAAGGAGGTTAACCTCTCACCTACTCTGAACGCACGTACGTTGTAAGTACATCATCCGAGAGGAGCTTATTCCCGAGTAAGTGTTGCCCCGAGGAAATCTCGTCGAATCTATACATAGTACGGAACGACGTGGACCTAACTTTAGAAGAGGACATTTTGGGAAGGGGCGGTCGTGAAGTGTATACCCGGGGAGAAAGCTCTCGTGGCTCGAGAGACGGTGAAAACGTTGTTACGGGGATTCGTACCGGGGTAATGGGGGTCACCCGTGTAAGAAAGCTTTTTTGTTGTGAAACAAAATATCCCGAGTTAAATTAGAACGTTTGTTCGAGCTTTCTCGTCCATTGTATCTGGGCGAAATGACTCATGCAGGTTTGCAGAAAATTTATCGCTCCTGAATAACTTGCTTCTTTACGGTAGATTTGATGGGGAGGCTATTTTTTTTACTTTTTTTTTTTATGTTCGATTGTTTCCATGAGACGAATTCTATTTAGTCCGTTTATTCGTCAAAACAATTTTTGATAAAAGTTTTTTTTAGGGTTTTTATCGGATCACATCCTGCCGTCGTTATGTTTCGGGACATCGAAATGTTTTTTTTCTTTTTTTTTATTATTTTTCCGATAGCAAAAACGAGCAATTATTAAAGAGCGCGCTATAAACCTCTTCGAAATACATTATTCAACCGCTGGATCGACGTCCCTTCTAATTCGAGAATTCAATGGGAACATTATTGAGCTCCGAGCTAATTAAATGTGGTGGAGGTTCCTAGCTCGAAATACCGTTTTCGAACTTCCACGAAAGGTTAACAACAATAATTCAATATTCCCCCAACCCAGCGAGGGTCAAAACATTTTCACTAGCCAAAATATACGAATTAATCGTTAAAACTTGCTCGCTCGCAATACTCTCCAAGCAGCGCTCCGTGAATAAGGCCAACAGTAGGGATTCAACACGAGCCAGTACTCTCATCGTCATCTCTCGCTTCTTTGCCTCTACGGGCTTAGCACAGAGAGAAGATTCTCTCGTCTTATATCCCTATGCAAGTCGCGTGGCTGACAAGGATAGAGATAAAACGAGAGGGAAAAGAGAAAGATGAAAAGTTGGCGGGATCGAGGGCGGTATTCTATTTATAGTATGCATCTCCGGTGCTCATTAATTCCAATTTTTTTCTTCCTTCTTCTCTTTTTATCTTTCTTAATACTCGTTGAACGAACAGTCGACGTTATACATATATATATATATATATATATATGCAAACGCGTCTTTATAACACATATATATATATTCGTACAGTGCGCTTAGATCGTGTTCCCTCATTCGCTTATCAATTTGCCAAACTCGAAGGCACGGTCTAAGACCGCGCGGTACTTCGGAATTTAATTTTCCCGTAATGTCTTTATTATTCTCCGAACATCCTCGTGTCTCAGGAGATTATTGACCCGAATGACCCTCGGCGTATGCTAATCATTGTATTATTAATGGATAAAGAATTGTGGCTGAACTTTGCTTTTTAACCATGGGAGCAAGAAATTTGGCTGGCATACATGTATATTTATGGGGGTGAATAAATTGATTCTGGTCGCCGATGCACCAAGCTGTTTCTTCGTCCCATCATTTTTACGGAACCTCTAATTCGTCGAAAAATAATAAAAGTTTTATATAATTGCGATATAAATACATCCGAGAAAATGATTCAGCAATTTTCAGTCTTTTTTTTTTCGATGAACGAGTTTGTCAATATGTCAATATTCATTTTGTACTTTGTGCAATTGGAATCTCGTTATTTTCACTCTTCATTATATTCATGCACCGCTGTTTCTGAACTTTGTTTTCGCGTATAACTCCAACGAAAGCCGGATTGATATGATGTTTCAGAAAATTTGAGAAAACTAACAATCAGACATTAACAAACGAACAAAACCTCGTAGTTTGAAACCTATTGTTTTCGACGATGATACAGCGATAGGCACTCGGCATTGTACGTCGAACGTATACTTTCGTTATGAATTCAATCGAGTTAACAACCCGGAGCTTTTCCAAAAATTGTAAATCAACGGTTCATTCAACTCGTTATCTATTCCACGAATTCACTAATCTCATAAACCTGACAGAAAAATCTCGTCTCGTACTAGTGACAATCGGGGAAAACCGAATCTCCTCAGTTTGATAAAAAAAAAAAAACAGAATCAATATTCGTTCCACGCGATACTGATAATATGAAGGTTGTCAGGATGCCAATTCAGGCAGTTTCGAAGGTATAGGACACAAATTTGAAGTTTTAATATTTATTTATAAATTTTTCTTCTCGTGACTCTTTCGACTGAAAAGCTGCTGATTATCAAACTCAAGCATAATTTCCATGAGATTTTGGTTTCGCATTATTTGGGTCTTAGACTCTAAGCGTTGAGCACGTAACTGTTTAAATGGAGTGAAGAACTTTCGTCACTTTTATCAACTTTTTAAATGTAAACAGCGAATAACTATATTCATTTAATTACGAAATTATTAAATTAAATTATTTTTTTTTTTTTTCAAACTCCCTTTGAAAGAGACCGAAAAAGCAAAAGCCAATCGGATCAGTGTACAAGAAAGGAAAAGAAAAACATGGTAAAAAATGTGTTACAGATTCAGTACATTCACGATGGCAGCGAAAGCACGTCAGACCGGATGATCCTGGAATTGAGGCTGACTGGCGGTGCAGACTTGAAGCTACCTAGTTATCTCGAAGGTGGCTTGAGATTTCCACTTGGCGTGAACATCACGCCGGTTAACGACCCACCCGTACTCGAAATACCCACAACGAAAGTCCTCAGGCTTGCTCAAGTAAGCTCAACATCGAGAAACCCCAAGAAAAACATATCCCGCACGAGCGCTGTATATAGACCCCTCTTTCCAAGCTTTGTTTGCTCACAATTAAAGGAGTAACCGAGACCTCAACTCATACACTATATTCTTCATAAACTTACCATGTTACGTATATTTTAATATTCATGAGATATTTCATGCAAATTAAGACAGCTTTCCATATACCATTATTATTCCTACAATTTTTATCATTCTTATTTACTTTTTATTAATTCTCCTGTTATTTCCAGATTTTTGTTTTTTTTTTTTTTTTTTTTTTAAACATTATTTCCCCATAATGTACTATCTTTTTCAATGTTTTTTTTTTTTTTTATTTCTTCAATTTCTGTTTTTCAGAAGCTCGCATAATGGAATTTAAAAATATTTTCTAAAAATCTTTTACTTCTGATAAACCGAATGATGAGAAGGGAGAAAGTCTCGCCATGTTTTAACGAAAGATTTTGTGCTTCGGTAACGTTGAAACACGATTTCCCGAGGATAATTTAATGATTGGAAACGACCTCTCGGAACGAGTCTCTAAACGCCTTTAACGCTACTACCCCCCCCCCCCCCTCCCTTTCCCCTCTTTTCATGCACGAATATAGGATGAAGCTTGCAAATTGATAGATTCGTTCCAGGGTGTACGTAATTCAATTAGTGCTTATCATGCGTGAACCTTTCAAAGTCTGTTAATAAAAGAAACGATTCAATTGAGGGCATCGAAAAGAACCTCGATAAATTGGTGAATTAATTCAATTATTCAGAGAAAAAAAACGAGCACAAACAGTCAAAGAGCTGGAAAAATAACGTTGTTTTTATGTCAAAATGGAAAGAAAAATAAAGATTGTTAAGAAATTAGCACTTTCTTGGTAACAAATGTTCAACGAATTACGATTTTAATCGAGTTTAGGATCGATTGTAAAACGTTCCTCGATCCATAACCAAAAAGCGTAAATATTGTTTTAATGATTCCGTGTGTTTAATGGAATTTTCTGTGTGTTTATCTGCGAATTGAAATTTCGACCGAAAATAAAGCCCTCTTGAAGGAGACGAAAAAGAAATGAAAAATCTATTCGTCTTGACAGGGAACGAGGCGGACGTTGAGTAAGGAACTCGTCTGGACAGTGGACGCTGACACGCCTTCGGAGATGCTGACCTACACTGTTCTTAGAGCAGATACGGACGCGGGACACGTCGAGAGACTGAGCGAGCCCGGAAAATCCATAGTGACCTTCACACAGGCCGAATTACTACGCGGTAACGTCGCATACGTTCATCGTGGAAACGGTAAAATAATACTCATCATAATTTATTGTAATTGGATAAAGTTTATCGATC
The DNA here is from genome assembly GCA_037576405.1 of Campoplex capitator. Classification (NCBI taxonomy): domain Eukaryota; kingdom Metazoa; phylum Arthropoda; class Insecta; order Hymenoptera; family Ichneumonidae; genus Campoplex; species Campoplex capitator. The sequence goes on along the minus strand of JARBWI010000322.1, from coordinate 12,476,127 downwards.
CGTTAACAAAAAAAAAAACACGCGATCGACGATTTGCAGCATGCAGAAAAAGCATGAAGATCGTATTATTCATTGCAGACTCTATTTATCGTGACTGTTGATCGATTTTATCGTATTCGTTATATCAAACTCATTAAATTTCATCCTAAAAGAGTTTACTGAGGTGACTAGGGAAATGATAAATCTGTTGAAATTTCAATGAAAATTATGGTAATTTCAGCAAAATCAAATGCCCTATTGGGACTCCAAGTGAGCGATGGACAGGCGAACAGTATTTCAGGATTTCTTCGGATCTCGGCGTATCCTCTTCAAATAAAATTAATACACAACACCGGTCTAGTGGTCGTTCACCGTTCGTTCAGCCATTTGAGCTCGGCGAATCTTTCGTTCGCAACAAACTCCGACGACACGAGTATCGAGATACTTTATCAGATGGTTACACTACCGATGTACGGTATGTTACAAAGATTCAATAATTCGACCGGTTCGTGGACGAGCGTTGATCGTTTTACGAGTCGTGACATAGAGAACGAGAATATACGTTATCTGCACAATATCGATAGTCCGAGCACGGACGAATTCAAGTTTCAAGCAAGCGTCCGGGAAGTTAAGACTCAGCAGAACTTTGATTTTCGTATAAACTTCATTGATCTAGAGTTGAAAGAGACGAAGAGAATAGCGGTGAACTTTAGCAATGGGATAGAGAGTCATGTGAGCTCAGAGAACTTGAAGTATCAAACGAATCCACTGGTCACTTATCCGAGTAAAATCAAATACACTATAATGAAAGGAGCCAAATATGGTAACCTGATATTGGTTGAATCGATACTACGAGACGGTGATACGTTTACGCAGGATGATATAGACGCTGGTAGAATGAAGTATCGCCTCTTCAAGAGCCCGTATTCGTCGATTCACGACGGCTTAACTTTTCAAGTAAGCGCACCCCAGTGTCAATCGATATTGTCCAATCTCAGTCTTATATATCGTTCGGTAAAGAACATGAAAAGTTTGGAGCATCAAGAAACCCTCAGAGTAGAGGAAGGCTCGAAAGTTCATCTCAATATCATCTTCCCCGATGCTAAAACTTACGGAGCCGACAAAATTCTTTATAACATAACGGTTATGCCTAAAAATGGTTGGCTGACGATAGAGTCTCCGGATAAAACGGTAATCCGCCAAAACGCCACTTACTTCACATCCGATGAGCTTGAGGAAAAACGTGTCAACTATCATCACGACGACAGCGAAACTGATCGCGATCTTTTCAAATACGTTGCTGTCGCGAGCGACGACACGGATTTCATGTACGCCGGGCTCTTTGATGTTCGAGTTAAGCTCCTGAACGACAATCCACCCATCAGAAAAACCGCTAAAGATTTTAACGTCGTTACCAACGGCGAACGACCCTTGAGCAGCGACGAATTGTCATACGTTGACGTCGACACTGGCACCAATCCGAACGACCTTGTTTATCACAAAAAAAATACCAGCAACGTATCCGTTTACCGAATCGGCGATAATTCTCACCAGAGTGTTGACCAATTCACGCAACAAGATATCAACGATCGTAAAATCATGATAAAGCACAATAGCGGCGGGGGGGAGAGAGGCATTTTTCAATTCACCGTCACCGATGGTCATTGGAAAATCAATGATCAACTTCCCGTCATAGCGAGTCCACCCTACGTTCATTTCCTTAAGAGCAACGCTTCGATCGTACGATTTAACGCTTCTGTCGTTTTGACCCTTCGGGAAATCGACGTTGAAACTAATGTGAACGTTAACGACAAGGAAATCAAATTCGCCGTTATAGCGCGACCCAAACATGGCGCTATACTTCGAAACGGTCGGGAAACTTCCAACTTTTTGCGCGACGATTTGATCCGTGAGACACTGGTTTATCGGCACCACGGTAATTCGTCGTCCAAAGACGACTTCAAGATTCGTGCACAGGTCCGTAATGTCAGTTCCGAAACGCGAGTGACGGTCAAAGTTTACGGGAAATCCTACTGGGAAGCATTGATCATTCGAAACAATCGAACTATTCTTGTCGAAGAAACAACCAGTGTCGTGTTAAGCAGAAAAAATCTGGAAATTCAACATCCTAACATAACATCATCGGAAATCGTTTACTTCGTGCGTGAAAGACCCAAATACGGTTACTTGGAAGTTCAAAATAACGACGAGACCCATACGGACGAGGCGACGAAGGAAGAGGATGATTCTAGCCTCGTGAAACACTTTGACCAAGCAATGATCAACGAGGGTCGTATATATTACGTTCAATCGATGATCAATCGGACTCAAGATCAGTTTGTGGTTGACGTTACAAACGGGGTGACTTGGACGCTTGGTCTAATCGTTAAATTCATCATAATACCTGACAAAGTGTACATCGAACCTGCTGGTAATCTTACAGTTCTCGAAGGCAAAAGTTTCGTACTAAAACCCTCCGATTTCAAAGTTTTGACGGCTTATTACGCGGGCAAAATAACCGATTATCGTGTTATCGCTAAACCGAAACACGGCACGATCGTTGATTCAACGAGAACTAATACGATCAAAAAGTTCTCACAAAAACATCTCAACGCTAGTGTCATCGTTTATAAACATAACGGTGACGAGTATCCCTATGACAATTTGAGCATCATCGCAATCGCTGGTGACAAAACTAGTGGACCTATTGATTTTAGAATAAACGTCATTCCCATTAACGACGAATTACCTGTTCTCGTTAATCATACTGATATCGACGTTTGGCAAGGTGGCAGCGTCGTTATTAATTCGGAACAATTAGCGAGTCTCGACAACGACACAGGACCCAATGAACTCGTTTATAATTTGACCACTGTCAGAAATGGATATTTGTGGCACAACGATACGCCTCATGTCTACATCTACAACTTCACTCAAGCGCAAATTAACCAGGCCAAGATTATCTTCACGCATACGAGTGAGTACAATTTTTTTTTTTTTTTCCAATCACGAGTTGCACTCCTCTTTTCTCGTTGTTCGTGCTCTCCTGTTATGTCATTCTCTACACGATCTCTTCTCTACGCGTATAAATATCGAGAAGAGAAAAAAATCATTTGAAAACCCCTGAACAGATTTTAATGGATGTTTGACAAGAAGAAAGCTCATCATCCACAATTAATTTGAGGCTGCATAACGTTCTCATAAACCGTTTTTTCACCGGATTTCAATTGAAAAGTGTCGTTCAACGTAAAAAACGATCGACTAATCTCTCTATTTATGTCTCTATAGCTCTTTTCTTCTGTTTGCTGTACATATATAAAGAGTCTCTACCGCGTCTCTTGATCCGAGAAGCATCGAACCGATTTTAATGAATTTTTCACGGCAAGAAAGCTACAATATATTTTAGGTTATATATAACGTCCGAAATATTGATTTTTACGAAAACGCGAAAAAAATTGTGTTTTTTTGTTCAGTATTTATCTTGAAAGGTTTATCAATAACTAAAAGTAAAATATTCACGTGGGATTTGATTGAAAAAAAATCTTGACGTCAACTACACGCGCCACGGAGGAAGACAGCCTGCGAGCTGCGCCCGTGCTAATTATATCAAGGGTGACAGAATCGATTGAATGAAAATAATTCTGGAAGATCGATCCAATTGACCTCTGTTGATGTATTTAAGGGCTTGATTTAAATTAACGAGCAAGTGATTTAATTTTACAGAAAAAAAAAACGCTGCCATATTTTTCAGATAGCACCGCAGCATCCTTCTCTTTCGTCCTATCCGACGGAATACACTCAACGACTAATAACGAGATTTCCATAACGACAAGACCCGTCGAACTTACGATAAAAGTCAACATTCCGCTGAACGTATTTCCCCTCACGAGAAAATCGATCTCGACGACGTTACTCGTAACCACGTGTTCTGATCCGAAACGCGATGTGAGATATATCGTGCGGAAAAGACCTAGCTTAGGGAAAATCATAATGGAAACTAGTGAGGGAACTTGGCAGGAAGTCGACCGATTTACTCAGAATGACGTAAACGCGAGCAGAGTCACGTACGAGCACACCAAACAATTTATGGATCTTTCAACCAACGATTCCTTCGTATTTGACGTGGAAACTCATTTTGCCGAACCCATATCGAATCAGGTAAATTTTCTTTGTACGAAAAATTGAATAAATAAAAATAAAAAAAATAAAAACAATTTCAAGAATTTGGAGGGCCGAAATTTTTACACGACTATTACGGTACTTGAAAATTTTTATTGTACTCCAGAGAACGATTCTGAAACGAAACCGACTAAAAATGGCAGCTCTCCCTCAAGAATGCCTTCTTTCAAATCCAAAAACATCTTGCAAAAGGGGATCGTTGGCAATAAACCGAGAGCGTCTCACAGTTTGACGATAAACGTCGAGTGAGCCGCCTTTTAAGATTTTTTCCACAGCCCCTTTTAGTCAGATTTATTTCGAAACTCTGATCTACATCTGTAACGAAGTAGAGAGCCAAAAAAAGAATAAGGGACCGAGCCCCCTGCCGCTTATACGCGAACAGACTCATAAAAAACATGTTCAATGACTCCCCACCCAAGTAGAGAAAAAAATAGAAACGTGTCTAAAAGATGTGGCGTTAAAACTACAGATCGTATTCGTGACATTGAATGTTGCAGGTATTTCGAATAGACGTTTCCGTATCGAGTGGCGGTTTGGACAGATACATAACAGCAAAGACAGTGCGGGTCGAAGAAGGTGGATCAGCAAGCGTAGTCATGAATATAACCGGAATCGTCAAGTATCTGCGAACGAAAGCTGGAATCGAGTCACCAATAGTACTTTCAAAATTAGTTAACCAACCGAGTCACGGTCACGTGATGTTACTGCCCGATTTGAACATAACGACATTCGATCAGCAGCAGATTGAGAACGAGAAAATAGCCTATTACCACGATCATTCGGATACTCTGGAAGATCGTATACCATTCTCACTGTATCTGTCGCCAGGTCACGTGATGCTGTGCAATACGAGCATACCAGTGGTTATAAATCCGATAAACGATGAGCCGTTCAGGCTCATCACGAACGAGCCGTTTATCACGGTAGTGCAGAATCAAACGCGAACGATAAAACGCACGAATCTCTTAACAATCGATCCTGATACAGAACCGGACGGTATAGTGTACGAGCTCATTTCAGGGCTAACTTGTGGCCGATTGCTACTGGTGCCATACGAACAAAACACATCGGACGTTCAACCGGTCACCCGATGGACACAAGATGACGTCGATAACAATCGGCTCGTTTACGAACACAACGGCACTACCCAAGCCGCTTCATTCTACTTTCGAGTATCCGATCAAAGTTTCAATCCAGTTTACAAACTCTTCAACGTTCAAGTTTTACCGATACGACTGAACGTGACGGTAACGCAACCGGTCAGCTTGCCCCAAGGCTCCAACATGGCAGATATTTCGGAAAACAATGTGAAATTGGACACGAATGCGCGACAGGAACAGGTCATGTACGAAATAACTAAATCGCCAAAACACGGCATGCTCTATGTACGAGACGTCGCAGCCATAAACTTCCGACACGCTGATTTGCTCTCGAAAAGTGTGATTTTCGTGCAAACCGATATGAACGTGTCGAACGATAGTTTTGCCATGACTGCCAGATTGAGCAACTACCGAACGGACGAAGTAAGAGTTGAGATAAAAGTCGCACCGTTGATGATAATGCAGTCGATGAGCGCGATAGCCGGCGAAAAGACCCGTATGACACGTAAACACATGGATGCTACACCCTTGGCCGAATTGACGCGTAGTACGCCGCAATATCGAATCACGAGAAAACCGAAATACTGCAAAATCAAACGTATCATAAGAAGCTACGGAGAAAAAAGAGTTTCTCGGGAACGAGAAGTTTCTAGATTCGCTCATACCGAAATAATATCCGAAGTGATTTACGTCGTTTGCCGTAGATTACCACCAACCGAAGTTGACGGATTGATCGACAATTTTGAGTTCAGCCTTACAGCAGCGAGTTATCAACCAGCGACTGGTGTTTTCGTTATTAGAGTTAGAAACAGTTCGGGTGAAGCGAATAGTACTTTGAGCGGGCCAATGGACCCCGTTGGTCACGAAGGGGAAATGGCCGTAGCCCCGAATACTAGCAATGATTACATACTCATTATCGGCATGTTACTCGGCGTATTTTTACTCGGTGTTGTTGTTATAATAACGATCAGATGTCGTCACAATCGGTACAAACACAACGATGAGGACAAACAAGCGGAACCCAGTCCCGCTACAGTCGGTGTCATACCGCTACCAAGACCCCCCGATCATCTCATGCCTGCAACCAGCTCTAGGCACAATCTCAAGCGTTTCGGCGACCATACCAGCGGCGTTACTTCCAGTACACCTTTGCCCGTTCAACCAACAACTACTACATCCACTTTGCCTCAGTGCAAAGTTATACCGCTGAGTGCTCTTGATAGTGTAACAGGCTCCGAAGCCGATGTGTCCTCGAGGTATCCCTACGGCGTTGCGGACGGTGACGACTGGAGCAGCTTCGAAACCGGAGAACTTCCTTGCCAAACGGCAACCACCCGAAGACCGAATCCTCTTTTACGGCGCAATCAATACTGGGTCTAGCAGGAGGCCCAGGCCCAAATAGGGCCACGATACCCATTGTGAAATACATTCGAGTTAAACGTATAGTAAATATGAACTCAGCTGTGACACACCTAACAAGACTTTAAACGTTGTATAACCTAGATTACTATCGTTATATTTATCTATGCGGGGCTCCTTCGGTATTGGGCGATTCGGTCATTAGGTACAAACGTCGCGTTTTCTTCATAGCGAGAAAAAAAAAAACAAATCCAGTCGAACGATTTTTATCGTTTTCTCATCACGGCCTTTCGTTTCGGATAATTCAATTATCACCGCAAATTGTTTTATTAGAAAAAACGAGGTAGACTTGGCGAATCTCGAGCCAGCGGATGAGAGAGATTTCAAATGTACTTGTTCCGAGACTCTGCAGAGTCTCTTGATAAAGCAGATTAAAGGCCAATATCGGAGGAAGAAATCGATAAAGAAAGGAACTGGCGACAACTCCGAATGATTTCTGATTACTTTTGCCCTCGATTAAGCCCGAAACGGACCGACCGCTTCCGCCCAATCTGAACTGACCTGTATATATATATATATATAAATACATTTAATTATAGAATTGTAATTGGGGAATGACGTATGTTGAAACGGTGGAAGACTGTACTTTTTCTTTGGTAACCAATGACGATCGAATTGCCGAGTTTCTCGGCCATATTCTATGCTCCCGTCTTTATTCGACGGTATATGAACCCCACATTCTTTATTTTTTCGGCTCGCGTTATACATTATTCTGTACATATTAATGATAGGTTAATGAAAACGGCCTCTATCCTTAAAACCGATGAAACTTAATAAAACTATTGCGAAGAATAAAGATATTAGGGTTGGTGAAATAAATTTCGCAGAATGTCGGAAAACGTGAAAAGAACTTTTGATCAATGACCACGAAAGTCGAATCACGTTGCTCCGGAATCGTATTTTCTTTTTTTTTTTTTTCCAATCCATTCAACGTCGATTATTTCCTCGAATAATGACGAACGCGTACACCGAATCATTCATTTTTTTTATGAAACAATAAAAAAAAAAATTGTTTCGTGTTCGTTGATCGTTCTACGTTGCTTTCGGGCACGAGAATTTTTTTCCGGGTCACCACACGCATTCTGTAAATCATTCCCATTTGATATTGAATCGAAAACTGGATACCGGTAACAAATTTATTCCGGAATAACGGTTTTTTCCAAACATTCGGATTACTTTTTCGCATAATTCTTCTTTTCATTTGAAAACGACAGGCCAAGCATGACAAATCGAACCAAAAACGAGACTATCTCTTGTATAAATGCGCGAAATAAAAAAAAAATAAAAATTAAAAAAAAACTGTTTCATAAGAGAAGAAGATGGCTGAGTGAAAATTTACAGAAGTAATATTTCCCTCGACTAATCAAGATAATTAAGTCATTTTCAGAATCATCAAGATTTAATATAAATATAGAAATAGGAAGGCGAAAGTGTAAGGAGTCGATGTCATATTATGCAATGGCCTATAGCTTGAGGGCCTCTAAAATGGTCGTAAAGCACAAGGGTAAAAAAAAGATTATTGTAACACAAAGAGTCCTGGATTTAAAGAGGAAACAGAAGAAAGAAAAAAAAAAAGATACTTCGACAACAAGAAAAAAGTAAATAACTATGAAAGAAAGTTGCGTATACTTGCACCGGTTTACTCGGCCTAAAAATATTTAATCGGAACAAAAAATTTTTTAAATATATATATACACATATATATATATATATTAAAGAAAATAATACCGGACTGTCTGTGTACCACGAGAAACACGAAATATAATTTTTTTACTTTTACACACTTTTATCATTTTGGCGTAGATTTAGATAGACGTATCGCGCACGTTTTTAATCGCGATGTTACATACACACATTCATATATATAAACACATATATATAAATATATGTATGTTTATATATAAAAATGAATGTAAATTAATCGAGACCTAACTTTATTTTGGACCTCAAGAAAGGGGAGAATGAGAAAACGAACAAAAATAACATTTGTCAAAAGCCCGGCATGATTACTTAAACACGAAAGCACATGTATTCATATGTATATGATATATATGTATATAATAAATATTCGACTACGGAGGGATTTGAATGAAATCCGTTGAAAAACGTCCAGAATACAACCGGTCGATGTTATACGTGTCTTATATGATAAAAAAAAGATTAAAAAAAAAACCGATCGATGTTACGTGTCTTAATGTTTTTATTGTAAGTTTACGAAGAGAGTTAAAATATTAATGCGGTACCACTCGATATGAATAACACGGGAGCTTCGATCAAGGATGTTTTAGCTTTGTTGGATCATCCGAAAATCTTTGAGTCACACAAAAACATAAATATTGAAGAAACAAAATAACGTGGTAGGACATAATCATCGTTTGGCGATGCACCATTTTTTCTGGCCTAAAAATTTACAGTTGAACTGTTAATGATTTTGCGAAAATAAAAATTCAGTATTTTCGAAGGGAAAAACGTTTTTGCGACACGTTTTTTTGTTATAGCTTTGACAATATTGGTTTATTTTGATTCGATTCTCGATTGATCATCCTTCGAACAGCGAGAGACGAAACGATAAGACTTTAATCAGAGACGGCTAAAAAAAATTATTCCAGCTTAAAATAGGCGAGAACGTTATGAATTATAAAATTAATCGACTAAAAGAGCAAACACATGCCTAAACCTTGAGATTGAAAATTCTGGCAACTCAAAAACGTTCCGGATTTAACGAAATTTCATCATTTTTTTTTTCACCAACTTCTTCTCTTAGAATTATTTATTGAAACAAAATTATTGAATCGTGAATCGAAGGATGTTTCGCTCGAAATTCGGTTTTAACAATGATACGAACTCGATACCGTAACGAAAGCTTACAAGAGTGAAGTTATAAACGAAATACCGAAAAAATCAATTGAACGAATAAAAATATCCACGGAGATATCAATCGATCGAACATAGCACGAGAATAATCTTCGTCAAATAAATATCTGAAAATGAAAAACGAACGTTTGGGACGGTGTTGAGAGAACGAAAGTTGGAGCAAAGGAAAAGCGAGTAACGCGAAAGAACGAGAGGCACAGGGTGGAACTACAGAGAAAAATTGTGAAAGCCAACAAAGAGATTGAAAGTCATAAAGTTTCGAAGAAAAAAAAACGCGATAGTCTCTCCTTTCTGGTCAATAGTTATTCACTAGGAGATACGATTAATCAAAGGGTTATTCGCGCGTGTTTCAGTATTACAATAGTATATATATATACATATATATACGTAAAAAGGAAAAAAAAAATGAAAACAGTAAAACTAAAGAAAAAAGAAAAAAACAATAAAATATATGAGCGTTGAACGAATAAGAGATGAAGAATGCCTCGCGCCCGTTGACTTATATGTGAATTTGTCTGTTGAACGAGAGATATGTTTGTTTTCTTTTGTATTTTTCAATCTATTCAATCGAGTAACACACAAAAATAAAAAAATAAAAAAAAAACAATCAACGCGTGAATCATTTTAAACGCGTTGAATCAAGATAATACTTCGCAAACACCGGATTAAAAAAAAAAAATAGATTATTGTAATATGCGTAACGTTCTATCGTTCTCGTATATAGTGATATTAATTATACGGAAAATATATTTCTGTATAGATAAACGAAAAAAAAAAAAAAAGATAAAACAAACATTGTTTAATGTGTTGCAGATCAATTTCTCTATTATAAGTTTTATAGATTTATCTGAAATAGAAAAAAAACATAATTACGTTCGAGAGGAATTATGATTATTATTCATATCACGTAGAAAAATCTTTGCCAAATCGAAAAAGTTATTTTTGCACCATGCTAAAACTTTGTCGAGCTTTCTTGTGTATATGTTTCTTCACATAGCCTATTTTTTTATTACTATTAATCGATTACATAAAATATTCATCACTACAATCATGAAACGTATGCAAAACACTTATACCGGGTGTTATTTCAGTTAATATAATATAATATTCATGATTCCTCAAAGAAAAATCTTTGATTTAAGGAGTGAATGAACTAGAACGTGTTTATTTATTTTATTTTTATGTTTTTTTTTTTTTTTTAATATTCTACGGTTAAACCCAACATGAGTGCCATAAAATCTAGATATCCTGTAATTAAGTTATGATAGCTATGTATTTTCCCTGTCCGGAAGGATAAACATATATATATGTATATATATGGGCAGATCCATTACTTTTTGACCGTGGCCTGCAGGCTCGGGTCAGCGATTTGACTGCCAATTTTTTCCAACAAGGTAGGTTGTAAGAAAAGACGATCCTCCAAATTTGAACTCAATATAAATAAATTCGATGCTTGTAGAAATTGAAAAAAAAATTTTAAAAGCGATTTTTTATCTGAAGCTCTAGGAAGCTTAGAGTCTCGGATGGGGAGGGGGGGTAGGGCATTTCTCTTCTGCAATCTTGTATTCTCAAGAAAATAATAGTTTTTCTACTCTAAATCGCAATGACCGAATCAGCTCAAACCCATTCTCGAAATTTTCAGTGTTTTTTTGGAAATTGAATAATAAAGTATATTCTCTGAAAATTTCAAGCAATTTTGTTGTAATAGAAAAAATTTACAGCTATCTGAAAATAGTGATTTTTCAGAAATCAATCAGGTTTAAGAGGTTTTGTAAAAAAAAAAAACAGTAATTCAAGAGAAGGATGCTAATTTAACCAGATATTCGTTCGGAGTGAAAAACCATTTGTTTTCTCGAAAATACAGGATTAAAGAAGTAAAATTTCGCTTCATACGGGTCGCTTTGAGCTTCGTGACAGAAAAATCGTGACAATGGCTAAGAAATTGACTTTTCAAACATTTAAAAAATTGTTACAGCCATCAAATATCGTTACATCGAGTTTAAATTTGGAGGATCATCTTCTTTTTTTTATATACTATTTTCTTGAAAAAAAAATCGACAACCAAATGGCTGACCCAACCTTGTAGACTGCGATCGAAAGGTAATGGATCTGCCCATACATATATGATTATATATACATGTATGAATGTACATGCACACATTTATATATGTATATATCATAAACTTGTAATTGAAAAATAAAATGAATGTGCAACGGTTATACAAGAAAACTTTTCAGAATGATAAATAATAGAGCGTTTTTTTTCTACCTGCTCTGTCTTTCAATCGATGTTACGTCCAATCGAACTCCCATTAACTATGTCATCTCAATCACTTTACATTTTCAAACCTCGCACGACAAAAAATTCACCGTCAGCATGCTCTGCACGCTGTCAAAGAATTATGATTTATGATAGATTTTATTGACGATACGACACAGAAACAAGACTCAACAGGCTGGAATGAAAATCAAAACACTGAACTTTTCGAAGAAATTACTAAAAGCGCCATCTGTTGCACGCTACCTGAACGAGCCTGAGCGAACTATAGCGAAAAATAGTTTCTTCTTTATCTACCGTCAACAGGCTCATTTTTCATTTCATATTTTGTAAATAAACATAACCTCGAATATGGCGAATACGAAAGATTTCTTTTTGACAGTCACGCAACGATTGTTCAGTAATTGGACTGCGTTAAAGGTAACTATTTTTTGCTGTAATCAATTGTTAGACTCGTTGATAAATAACGATCATTCTTTGCTCCATTCGTAGCTGTCAAATAGACCGGTACACGCGTCTTCCTTCTACATAACCTTTAAGTTTTCAAGATAATGTTTTCTTTTTTTTTTCATATTTATTCGTATTCAATTATAATCGTTACAAATGCGGTGTTTTTGTCATTTTTCATAAGAAATTACATACCAATCCTTTGAAATTAAAGGCATCGATATAAATCGTCACTTTCAACAAGCCGATGAATTATTATCGGTTCTTCTAGTATTAAAATATTGCAAGTTACACTCGAACAAAAATTCAAAGTACATAAAATAGTTGAATTAATCGAAAGCTTATCCTGCCCAAAACGTCACATCATTGTAAAGAACAAAAAAATAATGTTATCTCATTTCGATGAATTTCATGAAAATTTTAACGACAAATATAAAAGTGCTTTCGTCACACAATTTTGATCCATTATTTACACAGACAAACAATTTTTCAGCTCGCTGTGGAACACGGAATGGGACCAAAAATCCGTGCCATAGAATTTTGTCCATACGTTACAGAAATAATGTACATGAATGGTAAGTTTAAAAATATTTTATTTCCGCTCTTGAATAACAGAACAAAAACGTTGCGGATCAATATTCAAGGCAGAAACTGCTTCCGTGGACCCGAGACAAAATGTAGTCATTCGCGTTAAATTTACACAGTTTTTTCTTTGACACGTACCGGATGTACCATCCAAATTTTGAATCGATCTTCTACACCGCTTTTGTAGAATTAAATGTCAAAAAAATAGAAAAATTTTGTTAAAAAAATACCATGCAATTATGGTTCCCTAAAAATTAAATAATTCGTCTGCATCGTTTACAAATTATTCACATATTTATCAACGAAAACGCTGAGTTTTTGATAACCGAAAGAACAGGCTCTTTTTTGTTTGTTTTCGACGAAATGCTGCTACATTAAGTTGGCGGTTTGACAACAATAGAAATGTCACGACCCTCTTTAACCGCATAAACAGATCAATGAATGATCAAGTCTGATATAAAAATGGAACGAAAAACATTAATTGGCAACATTTATCACAAGCTAGCATACACTTGAATAAAGACAAAAAGTTTCAGTCACCATTTTAGAAAAGCTTTTTTCAGTTGACATTTATCGGCTTCTGCAATATCGCTTCAACGCATTTTTATTTTGTTTTAATATAACGTGTCTGTTTTATTGTATCAGAGAAGTTGGATAACGATGAAATAGCAGCTGAATTGGAAGACTACATGGACACGAATTTCAGTACAGAATTGGAGGACAACAGTGCGATTCAAGTGGCGAACGAATTGTTACGTTTTTATAAATATTGTAAGGAGGGGAACGAGGCAATAGCGACGGAAGAATTGTCGAAACTGCCGCCTCTACAAGCTTGGATTACGACCAGTGAATCAATGAAGGAAAAGCACGTTCGAGCCTCGCGAACGGAGGACGCCGATGAATCGGATTCCGATAGTGACGAATCGAATGACCAAAAAATGGACACAACGAACGATGATTGGGTGGAGGTAAAGACAAGGAGAAAAAAATAATATTCTTGAAATTTTGATGTATTTTAATTTTGAAGAAAACAACAATATATGTATAATTATTATTATTATTATTACAAGCACACTTTAAAGCTGATCGTTTATTCGAAGATCCAAGAATGAAAATTATGATTTAAGCAGTCTTTGTCAATTTGCAGTCGATTTGATGACGAGATCTGAAATGCAATTGATTTATTACACAAGTTATATATAATAAAATGGGACTCGATTGTCTTTCTGTGGAAAAAGCGTAAACTCGCCTGGACAAATCGGAGGCAAATGCACCGTCGTGAATCCGTTTTGATCTCGATTACAATTTCTCTTTTCGTCGTTCTCCTTAGTCTCCAATTTTTTTTTCTTCTCATCCGGCCCGTACAGGCTTAGAATAACAGGCAAAAATACTAGCCCGTGAAACAAACCGAACACGACGACAGACGTGAACAACTGAGTTTGAACAAAAAAAAATCATGAAAATTATTGATAAATCGCGATTCCCACGAGTCATCGTCGCGCTATTCCGCAAATACAAAATACTCGAACCTTGAAAAAAGTACTAAATAAATAAGCATCACTGGCACCCATTAAAACAAACGCCAAAAAAGTACTCAAACCACCGTTGAATACCGCCGGTCCAATTACTCCGAGTGTCCTTATCGAACGTTCTGAAAAATTAGAACAAAAAAAAAAAGAAAGAAAAAAAAACATTCATTATTTACGAAACTTTCAGACCAAACTCTATTGGATCGATTTTTGAAGTTCGAATCAAGTGCAATACTTGGAGAAAAAAAGATAGATTTCTGCATTCAAAAAAAAAATTGATTTTTTGTGCAATACGGAATGAAAACTGGTGTTTAGTGAATCGATAAAATGATTGAAATGTCATTGAAAATCCGGGAAAAAAAGTAACTTAAAAAATGAAAGTTCCAGTATAAAAATGATTCGTAATCTTCAAAAATCTTCAAAAAAATCAATTTTTCGTTTAAGCTATTATTTTCATGATCAAGCTGATTTATTCGCTCGAGATAGATCGGCACAATTTTGATTACCATCTTTAGTGCCGGAGGCTCGTGAAAACTCAAGACCTATGTGAGCCGCATAATCGACGGCTAATCCGGCACACAATAGAATCATTATACTCGAGGAAATTTCTATCGTTAAGCCGAGATAGTACATTGAGCCGAGAAGATCGATAAGGGTGAATAGAACGCAACATATAACCCAAATTGATGCTTGAAGGTTTCTCAATATTATTATCGTCACCAATCCAACCGCTAATACCTCCAGGCTCAAGTTGTGAATTAATTCCTCGCCAATTATCTGCAAGTTAACGAGTTTCTATAATGCACCCTTTATTTTCCATCGATTTTCTAGTTTTTTTTTTTCTCTCTCATAAACTCGAGACACGATTCTTCATTATTTTTTAACGTACAAACTGAGTCAGCGATGTAGTTCAAGGACTCGAAAAAAAAAATCAATTTTTTCGCTCTCGACGAAGATCCAAGTATCGAGCAATATGTTTTTTTTTTCTTTTTAATACCGCAGTTTCAAATACGATTTTGAATATTAAAACCTTTGAACCGCTTTTTCTCGAAGTTTTTTCTTCAGTTTAGCGCCCGTCAGTTTGGATGAACTAAATAAATTGTTAAGGTAGTAAAAAAAGTCCAGAAAAATTAATTATTGTTTCCACTGGGAAAAAAAATCCCGAAAATTAGGCTTTTCTAACGTCCGAGCTAAATCGCTGCTTCAAATAATGTAAAAAAAAAAAAAAAAAAAAAAAAAACATTTTTCACCACGAAAGATCGAGAATGTATAGTTGAAAAATAAATGATTAACCCGATTTGCGGTCCAAGATACGTAATCCTGAGAAAAAACAGCGACGTGTTCGATCCCTCGAGAAAAATTGACATTTTCGAAGATATCTCTAACCGAATGCATCGCACGAATCTGATCGCTCGTTGTATTGATCAAAACGTGTTGAATCTGTATCTTGGAGGTCTGAATAATGGAGGGGGAAGAGAGAAATGAATCATGTTAATAGAATTATGTTTGCACAAACTTAATAACGTAGTTCATGAACTACTAATGGAGTTTCCAATATTTTACCGTAATATTATAATCCCCGGTTGGAACTTTGTCGAACTTGACATCTTGAACATAGGATTGTCCCTCTTTAGTGACGAACAGATATTCCGTCAGATATCCATAAAATTCGTCCTTGCTCTCGACAACTGAAATCAAAATTTATAAACTTTCGAGTTTGAAAGATCGTGAATTATGATAATAATTCGAATTTCCATAAAATCTGTGCCAATTTCATGTTTTCAGTAATAAAATGTACGAGAAACAAAGATAAGCTAAAATATTTGATTTATGAAATGACGATAAACTTGTTCTTTGAAAAATCTTAAGGGGGTTGGCTACACACAACAATGTTGCCGTGTTAAAAGCATAGGAAAATTCGAAATGATTAGAATTTAATGAAATTTGGTGAGCATATTCTTTTCGATTAAATATGAATATACAAATGTTTTTAAGATTTTTCTTCTACATAGTTTTCGAATAATTTAACACTAGAGTTTACATCCGTAAGCATAGGATTCTGATATATATAGGTATATATTTTGCATATTGTAAATTCCAATTATTCGACAACTATGTAGACGAAAAATTTGAAAAAATTTGTGTCATTGCATTTGATGCCAAAGAATGTTATCACTAAATTTTATTAAATTCTTATCATATTGTCGTATGTAGCCAACCTCCTTAATTGAAAAAGAGAAAACACAAGTGAATCCTATACTCAAATTTTTTTTGGTTTTTTTTTTTCACACATGATTCATGTAATCTAATGAATGAAATATCAAATAATTACCGTGTCCGGTGTTTTGCAGCCAGTTCCGATAAGCGGTGAACCAGGGATCGAGAGTGCGATTATTAACGTAAGGATTTTCGCGTAGTTTATCGACGAGTTTTTCAAGAGCATGATAATCTTCGTAATAATCAACGCCGGAAAGATAAATAGCGGCTCTTTTGCCATATTTTGGAAAATATTGAACGAGTTTATCATTAAATTTGATGGGATATGATTCTTGATTGAGATACCAGAGTGGATCGAAGTTTTGTTCCAGATGAAAAATGCCCCAAAGGTTGATCGTGAGGAATGAGAGAGTGAGGATCAAGACGACGAATTTCGTGCGTTTTTTCATGACGAATGGACCGATAAATTTTTCAAATACAATACGCTGAGTATTCCGTTGACTGCAGTCATTGGGAATGAAGTCGGATTTACGACGACAGAGACAACCGTCTTTGATGAGAACTAGACGACGCTCGTCCAGTACGAGACAACTGACGAAAAACGTTATTTCGAATATGTACAAAAATAATATTCCCATTGTTGCGAATACGCAAAATGATTTGAGAAAAGGCATGACCGTTGTAACGCCAATTGCGAACGCTACGACGTTCGTTATCGACGTTACTGTTATTGACATTCCCGATTGACGCAGAGCTTCGCCTATGCGTTTAGGTATTTCCTCGTTATCGACACTTTTCGTAATCGAAAGATTTTCCAAACTTTGTATAACTACGAACATGTCGTCGACTCCGATACCGAGCAACAAAAATGGCAAAATAGGATGAATAGGACCGTAAAAATAACCGAGATAATAAGAAATACCGTAAGCTGATAAAATCGCTTGTCCAACCACCGAAACACCCATCAATGACAAATATATTCTTTGCTCGACCACGTTGCAACGACCGATCATCGCCATCACGTAAATCGCGATCAACGATAAGCCGCAAAACAACACCGTCATATTGTTCTGCAACACCTCGTGAAGAAAATCCTTGAAACTTCTCGATGTTACTGCGTAAATTCTCATACCCTTCGGCAATGTCGCGTTCGAGTTCAACACTCGCTCGATGAATTCCAATTCCCAATCCGGCAAATTATCGTTCGATCTCTTCATTATCCAATGTAATATCGTTGCTTCGGCGCCACTCACTTTACCTCGAGAGTCGTAACTTATTCTCGATAATAGAGGCCCTACGTTCATCAACAAAGTGTCGTTCGAAGATCTGTAAAATGTTTTTTCAACACGTATCATCCATGGTCCTGTTTTCATTTCGTTCTATCTTTTCTCTTTATTACACTCCAACGATACAATTTCGAATTATGAGTATTTTGAGTAAAAAAACAACTATCATATGTACGACGACTAAAAAAATAATTCAGAGGATATCATTGAACGAATTGGAGCAGCGAAAATCAAGAGGCGTTTACCATTTTTCCATCAAAGAGAAAAGTTTTCAATTAAGGAATTTCGGTACAGGCGATACAATGTTGCCATGCTAAACCATGTTAGAAACACAAAAAATTGTCAAAAAGTTAAGGATTTTATAAAATTTGGTCAACATATTCGTTTAGTGCCAAATTTGACAATACAAATTTTTTCAGATTTTTTTTCTACACAGTTATCGAGTAATTGAAGACTAAAGTTCACGTGTATAAGCATAGCGTTTCCATATATATAGGTATACACTTCGGGCATAAGAAATTTGCTTTAATGCATAATTACTCGATAACTAAGGAGAAGAAAATTTTGAAAAAATTTGTCTTTTCGTACTTGATGTTGAAGAACATTATCACCAAATTTCATTAATTTCTTAACATTTTGCCTTTTGTACCGAAACTTCTTAAAGTGCTTAGCACGAATAAAATGTTTATTTGAAAAAAAAAAATGACTCACGTGTCGTTGAGTGCTTGAGAAACATCGTCGAGCACTTGTTGCTTCGTAATTTCGGTAAAGTCATCAGTTCCTTTATACTTCCACAGTTTCAACAACGATTGATAAATGCAGCCATCGTCGAACGTTGTTCTGTTCAATTTTTCTATCATTTCATTCACATATTCCATGTCCCCTTCGCTCATGGATAACGTGTGGTCTTGAAACCAGGTTAAGTAACTAAATTCAAATAATCAAAGAAGACAAAAAAAAAAAATATTGCAATGATAACGATTCGTTTGGAAAATTTGAGACGAACAATGTATTGATCTTACCCTGCACACACGTCTTGCCACGTATTATTATTCACGACTATTCTCTTCACCGAGTCCTCTATTTCAGATATCTGCGATTATATCATTTTAGGGAAAATCATCAAATCTCTTATAATTATTAATTCAGTGATCTTTTGGTTCATTTTTTGTTGTTTAGGAGCAAACGTAACTTTGGAAATTTGATAAATTTGGTTTTCTTTCTCATTTAGTGTTCGTGCATATCTTAGGATAGTTGGATAGATAGATGCAAAGCTCTTAAGTTCTTCTGAGCCCGAAAATGTTTGATCAATCTCCTCGAATCACATACAAATCTGAATAACAATATTGCTTAATATTTGAACCAGTAAGAATCATGAAATAGTTGAAAAAAATAAATAAATAAATATTTTTATGATGTGAATTAAGGAGTTTCGGTACAAAAGGCAAAATGTTAAGAAACTAATCAAATTTGGTGATAATGTTCTTCAATATCAAGTACGAAAACATACATTTTTTCAAAATTTTCTTCTACTTAGTTATCGAGTAATTATGCATTAAAGCAGATTTCTTATGCCCGAAGTGCATACCTATATATATGGAAACGCTATGCTTATGCACGTGAACTTTAGTCTTCAATTACTCGATAACTGTGTAGAAGAAAAATCTGAAAAAATTTGTATTGTCAAATTTGGCACTAAAGAATATGTTCACAAAATTTTATAAAATTCTTAACTTTTTGACAATTTTTTGTGTTTTTAGCATGGTTTAGCATGGCAACATTGTATCGCCTGTACCGAAACTCCTTAATACGACAATTTTGGTGTATCGTACGACATTTTTTTAATTTCCAACTTTTTACATTTTTCGAATCAACGAACAAAAAAAAACAATAAAATTCGGGTATCTGCCGATCCAGAGACACTTCTCATCTTGATCGAATTCTATGAAAATTAGCATCGAATGGATTTCATTTAAAAAATTAATGCTAAAATAAATAGTTAATTCGTAGTGAAGTCGTTGAAGCTCGATAAATAAATCAACAAATATGATTTTTGTTAGCTTTACCTTCTGAAGAACTTCGGGCTCGAGTACATTGGGAGCTGTAACGATAATACTTTCGTATCTGAGATCATCACCGAAATGTTTTTTTACCCAGGCTGCGTCTAATCGTACGATTGAATCGGATGGCATGAAAAGTTCGACGTCGTCGATTTCTTCACGCCACAGTAACATTCCTGGTCCGAATACGCAGCTTACGCAAAGTGACGCCAATAGCCATAACCACGGTTTTCTCCCTATGCTTAAACCTATTCTGATAATTAAAAAAATTGAATTATTCGCTTGATGGAAATCATATGAAAATAAGATTTGATTTTCAATTGGAATAGAGGAAAATGGTTAACATATATTATTTTTTCGCCGTTTCAATCTTTTCCAGCATTTTTTCTTCACGTCGAAACCGGTTATTAGTTTTTATTTTTTAATTTTTTTTTATGAGCGCATTTCGTATTCAAAATAATTGAATTATAAAATAATAATTTTCTCAACTCCATGAAACGAGCTTTTTTCATACAAATTTTTATAAACTTCAAACAAATTCGTTCGAAAAGCAACCAACGAGTTGTTCGATATTTTTTCACTAAAAAGTAATTTATCGATTTAAAAGAAAAAAAAACACACACACACACACTCACGCACCACTCACTTTTTATCAAATTTTGGGACAGAAAACTTTTTGAAAAAATTTAAACAGCAACCTCGACAAAATACTCACTGATAAAAAATATCTTCCATATCAAAATGAAATTTGCTAATTGGACACTTGAATATATTCCACGAGGAGATCCCTCGATTTTGAAGACTCGGCTCCATCGTCGTACCTATACGACCCTTCGTATTCAAGTGACCACTGAGATCACGAGTGAGGTCTCTTTACCAATCTTTATCATCTCGCACTCGCACACGATTATAGTATGTATCATTATTATATAACGTACTTGCTTCGGTTCACAGGGTTCATAGAGGTAATATGCACATAGACATATATATATATATACATATAAATATTCTCGGTAACACCCTTAAGTTCCATGCGAGTTATCCGATTTCGAGTACTTGAGACAAGCAGTGAGTAGGTGTAGATTAAAAGTGATAAATCCACGAGGAGAATTGCATTTTCGGCTGTGTTTGACGAGTACGATCTTTATCCCCTTTCCCTGTTAATCTTTTTTTTTTTTCAGCATATTCGTGTTAAGGTCAACTCGGTAACAATTACACCGAAAAATCTTCAAATTGGTGAAGAACAAGATTTCGTAAGAGACGAGAAGAATAATTCGTGCTTGGCTCATTCGTCGAGATTTTTAATTGAGATTAAGTACCTTCGTGCTCGTACTTTTATCAAGTTGAGAAAAAAAAAATGAAAAACCTTTTTAGCAGAAAAATTTATCAGAAAGAAAAAGAACTCTGCAGGATCGTTTTTGTGTCGAAAAAATGTGGGACCAAAAAAACGCTTTTTATTCTCATAACCATCTATAAATAAAACGTGTTTTTATACTCGAAAAAAGTTGATTTTCTCTGCAATTAAAATCGCCTGGAGATAAATGCGACGAAACTTCGCCAAATGGACACGTGGGTCTTGATTAATATCGTGGGTTTTTTCGACTCTCACGGTCAACGTCCGATCGAGTCTCGAATCCATTCGCATAGAAAATCTGAGTTGTTTTTTCGCTTCGTTCAACGAAATTCATTGAAAATTCTTATTTCTATTTTTTTTTTTTTTTTATTGACATAGGAAATGATGGAATCGATATGTTTTTTTAAATTTTTTAATTTCTTTCGAAGATGTGCTTTTTTCAAGACGCAGAAAGAAGTTTTTTGCGTCGCAAATAAAGTAAAAAACGACGAAATCACCATGTCCGGAAAAGCGTGGGTCCTCATAGATCACGATGAGAGTTTTTTTTCTCTTTTTTTTTGTCTTCTTTTTCTCATTTGAACACGGTCGATGTCCGGAATGTTGGCGTGTGCCGGTAGACCATAGCTCGGATGGACAAATAAGTAGGGATTTAACGCCGGTGAACGGACTCTTCTTGCCTTTCTCATCTCCGCATTTTAAAGCGAGTCTCACGGTGTGGATCAGTGTTTCTGTCACCTCGATCTCCGATGGACGCGGCGCTCGCGCCAATGTCAAGATCGAAGATCGACCGTGCCATCGACTTTAAAATTATTAACCTTGCGCTTCAACATTTTTTTTATTCGTCCAACGAGTCCTGCAACGGTGAATAAAAATTTGCAACCGCTTTGATTCGGTCATAAACACGAGAATATATATATACACATATAAATTTACGTTTCTATACATATATATATTTACGAATTATTATAAATCAAACCGTAAATGCAAAAAAAAAAAACGTGTGTATATAATACGCGCGATATATACGGCAACTCTATAAATTGAAGAGAAAAAAGGTAAGTGCGATTAATTTAATCGAATAATTCAATGAATCAACTGCCTTCATTATGATGACCCAGTTTCGTATCTCTTTTTTTCTTTGCCGCACCACGTGGACCCGTAAACACATGTACTACTACATCGGACGAAACTTTAAAAGCATTTGTACCAATGGCAAAAGAGTCATAAAGAAAAGTGACAATTCAACAAATAATTCGTGAATCAATTAATCAATTTTTATATTAATTTTTTACGATATTTTGTTTCATTCATCATTGATTATATCGTCAAATGGAAAGGAAAGTCGCGAAGAGAATGAAATAATAAAACAACAACTGGGATGGGTCATTAATCGTCGATCATTTCCATACAAACATGAAATAAATGAAAATAAAAATTCCGCGAGATTTAGAAGACGCTTTGATTGCTAAGAATTTATTCAAATTGGTTCCGGGTCGCGCGACGTATTGCCCCCACACATTTGTCCATAATCTGATCCGCACTCCCTTTCCAGGTATTTCATCCTGGAAAAGTCGAGAGACCCAAATTCGTTTTGACACAGACACGTTTTTATTGTCATGACAAAAATCGTGAATAACGCCATTTTATTGGGTCCATGAATATTTAAATTGAAAAATAATTCCGGGACCATCGTTGCCCTGATTCGAAAACTATGATTCTTTTGCATGTATATTTATGGTGAATTATTCGGAACTTTTGCATAAGATGATTCACTGATGAAAGTTGACAAGAATTTTTGTTTTTTTTTTTCGCAAATCTATCATCTAAATGAATAATCGTTTCAGTGCCTTCCGATCGATTCTAAATTTTGATAAAAAATGAAAAACAAAATGAGAAGATGATGGGAAAAAAGAAACGCGAACTTTAGTTCAATACCGGCGTCATAATTAAACATAACGGTTTTAGAAAGTTCATTCGCTGTTTGAGCACCGCTTGTTTGGCTCGTGTTCCGGTATATTATGTATATTTTTATACACATATATACTCGTCACTTTGAATAAAAATGCTTTTGAACTTTGGGTCACCCGTTGGGTGGGCACTTTGGGTCTTCAAATTCCGACCAGACGATCTCTCCTTATCTCGACTCTCTCTCTCCTCTTTTAAACCTCTTCCCTACTTTCCTCCAACCAGTATTCTCCTTTCCTCCTCGTTCATAATTCCGTTTTATCGTTCTTTTTTTCTCTTTCGTTTAACGAGTCTGTACCTTTGCATGGCCGTCTGCCTTCCCAGCAATTGTCCATTCAAACGTGAAATTATGTCGTGAAAAACGTGATAAAAGAAGAAAAACGAGAGAAAGAAAATTGTTTCTTACAAATAAAAAGCAATTTTCTCATTTTTTTTGTTCCTGATGATTCTTGAAAGTTACAATTTTTCAATCAAATATTCCGATGCGTTCGTTACTTCGTTGAACGATTGTAAATTTGTCTGAATATTCGATAAATCATTTTTATCATTGGCCAAATTTTAATAAAAATTGTTCAGATCACCGGGAATGCGGCATAAACTTTTTTTTATCGGATGATTATCTCGAATCTTTGGAGTATGGGTCACAAGTTTCGTGTTCATAGAAATAAGAATTTGAAAAAAAAAAAAAAAAAAAAAAACAAGAAAAAAAATCGTTGATTACTACAATTTTGAGCACCGAACTGTCGGAGAATGACCCACATTAAATGTTTCCACACGTACGCGTACTTAAACTCGTTTTCAAACGCGCGCGCACAAAGTTCCTGGGACTTGGAGCATTCATTCAGAGCACACACGCGCCATGTTTCACTCCTGACAGCCATACATAAACATGCAATATATATTTTTATGCATCGGCATCGCGAACGTGAGCGTGTAGGTTTTACGGTGTGCTGAAAATCCTCCCAGTATACATAAACACTAAGCCAATTACTATAGGCGAACGTTTTTTTTTTCTTCTATTATTCTATTTTTCGTAAATAGAATTCTATGCATTTCAAGTAATTACACGTAGAACTCTTCTATCTCGAAGCTTCGAGCCTTCTTGTATATACACGATTGTCCGCTATTATATCCGTTATAATGCTAAACTTGTACCATTTCCATTGGCTGGGTGTTTTCTTGCCAAGATTCAAGGTATTTCTCGATGCATCGCGCTTAGCAAAACGTCGAAATACGTTTCTTCGAAAAGAAAGTAAATGTAGATAGTTCATTGTAAAATAAGTAGGTTAATTATTATATGAAAAAAAGAAGAAGAATAAATAGGACAAATAGTGAAAAGATTTGTCAGGATTTGTTATTTTGTTTTTTTTTTTTTCAAAATCGGTAATATGTTTGCTTCGCAGATATTGGAAAGAAGCGAGCAATGGCACGAATACTCTTCCTTTGCGGTCTGTTGTCCATGGGACTGGTTTGTCGTGGCCAGCTGAATTACGAGGGTAATCCATTAACGGAAGGGATCGTATATACAGCGCAGGAGAGTCAATCTTCGAAATTAAACGCGAGACAAGGTGTCGAGGTGGCCGATGCCCGAGCGATAAACTTATCGAAACGACCTTTCACCCCATCGGCGATTGATCCTTTGACTCCGAAAGAAACGAAGCCTTTGTTATCGAGTGATGATAATGATGATGTCACAAAGTACAAGGAAGTAAGAGAAACGACGACGAGAGAAATGCTCGTTACGGATAAGGGTTCACCATTAATGGTGACTAACCACAGGGTTGATACGCAAGTTATGTCAACGGCACCATCGGAGCTTATCGAACCTCCGATCGAGCCTGCCGAAACATCAATAACAATGGCCCCAGAGGAAACCCGCCAATTACGCCAATATCCGATGCAATCAGTATTTGCGGGTATCCGTCAAGCCCCTCGCTTCCAAGAAGTCTCTCAAAGCTATCATCAAATACCTCGCTCTTATGAGACACCTGAGGAATCACCGATTCCAGTTAATCCGTCGGCCCAACCACAGAACTCGATTACTCAGCAGAATTCGAACGAAGCACTTAACAAATTTCTCAATTCTCGTACACCCGAGGAATCGGAGATTGCGCTTCAGAGATTTATTGCAGAGAGGGAACGGACTTCTCTCGAATCGGCTCAACAATCGGTTGGACCGGACAACAGCCAACCCGGCCAAAGATCCGAGCCACGAGGAGCACCAGTTCGTGATACGTTTGACAACGAAATATCCTTGAATTATGACAACTCCCATCAGCCAGCGGAAAATATTGGAACTCTTCCAGTCGCCGGATCACCGGATTTCACTAATCAAGTAACTTACTTAACACGTGCGCAGTATCAAGCTTTGTACTCTGCACCGAGATGGAACCAAAATGGACCACAGTCCAGGAGAGACAGTGTCTACCCTGGCGTACCGATGAGACGCCACCCCAGCTACAGAGGTCCCATCAGAGCTCGGGTTGTTCCTTGGGCCCAATCTCGAATCGCACCTGGACCACCGATCTACCTTAAAAAAAGTCCACTCTACTCCGGACCGTCCCCACCAGCCAGCGGTAATCATCATTGGAAGCAACCGGTTGAAGTAATTTACACGAAACCTCCTGGCTCCTCAATAGCCAATCACCCAGTCCCGATCAGCGGTCCACCGGCTGCTTACGAAGATGCGAGCAAGTGGTTCCCCGAATCGATCAATCCACCGCCGCAAAAAGACATTTATTACTCGCAGCTTTATGCCCAATCCTACGATCCTCATTACTACAATTACATTGCTAAAACCGGTAAAATAAAGCCCTGGCTTTACGGAAAACTAGGAAAATCCGAGGAGAAAAGCATCTGGTGGGAATTATATTCCGGCTTCAAGAATCACGGTATGAAGAACATGATGAATCCGATGTTTTTACTTGGCATGTCGATACCTACTTTGACCCTGATGCTTTCGGCTCTCATACAAAAACGATCGGCAGCCCGTGCCTACACCGGTCTTTATGATCCTCAAGAATTTTTGGAGGTATACGAGCCGCAGATTCGTGCTGCCATTTTAGCCTACGAGAACCAAGTTAACGGTAACACTCCGTTACAGGAGAAAACCGAAGAGACTAGAAGGCGAAAGAGATCGACGGAACAGACGAGATCTCCTGGATTCCCTTCGGAGGAATCCTCCGAGAAATCTTACGCGAAAAAACAACAAGAAAAATATGACGTCGACGAGGAAATGGAGAATATCGAACGACCATCGATTGGGCTAGCTCCTCCAGGAGTTTATCCCTTCGAAGAATATTTTCTAGCGCATCAGGCAGAGTTCGCCCAAGCTATTTACGCCTACGGAAAAGAACAGCAAGAAAAATATGACAAGAAACAGAAGGAAGAGAACATCGTACAACGATCCATTGGACCAGCTCCTCCAGGAGTTTATCCCTTCGAAGAATACTTCTTAACGCATCAGGCAGAGTTCGCCCAAGCTATTTTAGCCTACGAAAAAGAACAGCAAGAAAAATATGACAAGGAACAGAAGGGAGAGAACATCGTACAACGACCATCGATTGGGCCAGCTCCCCCAGGAGTTTATCCCTTCGAAGAACATTTTCTAGCGCATCAGGCAGATTTTGCACAAGCTATACTAGCCAACGAGAAAACACTGCAAGAAAAATATGCCGAAAAAGACAAAAAGGAGAACGAGAGAAGAAGGAGAAGAAAAAAGAGGAGCGGAGAGGGAAAAAACAAAAAGCAAAACTAATAAACCCTCCCCCCTTCTCTCCCAATCATGCTATCGCCATTTCAACGCCAGCTCATAGCCCCATATCGATCGGTACCTCCTTAGGGTGAAACCCAAGAACAGCGGTTCGAGTACTTTGATGCATACGTCGAAGACATTGGCGAAGCAATAACTGCATACGAATATACGAAAACCAAAAGCCCGAAAGAGAAGCTGATTCAGCGATAGAAAGTAGAAAATATGAAGAAAGAATGTAGATCTAAGAAGTCTCTTCAGTTTAGTCCAAAGAGAAATAATCATTTCGAAAAGTGTCTCATTACAAAGAACATTGAAAAAAACTTCACCCCTCATTCTTAGTAGTGATAACATAGCAAATGGCATAGTTTTCCCAAAATCCCAAAGTCGAAATAGCCGTTCAGCTTTGAATAAGAAATATCGATTGTTTGGTTTTTTTTTTTATTTATCTAATTCAAAGCTTTATTCAAATAAAAAGGGATATCGAGCAATCTCAAAAAAATATGCATGCATATATACACTGCAAGTTCCTCCATTACATTATTCCCGTGTTTGATGAAAGACTTTTTCATTACTAAGAATCTCATTCAAAAGTATACAATAAAAACAACGACTCTAAAAAAGCACACATTAAAAAAATACTGTGAGCTTGATTGCAGTAAATTATAAAGCTGCTGTGAAGTTCGACAACGTAAATCATTCGGAACGAGATCCTTTAATGACTTTTGATTTAGTTTTAATTGATAGGATATTACACTCGAATAAGTTTGCGAGGTAAATAAAATGTATATTACATTTACTGTGCTAATAAACCTAACTTTCTGTATACTTTTAACGGTTCATTTCGAACTTTTGATACCAAGGAAAATCCTTAATCAAAAGTTGCCTTCAAATTTATACGGATCAACTGTTCTGCAGTAATTGGAAAGCAGTTAATAAATTAATTTTGAATCCAAAAATCCGGAATTTAATGAACGAACTTCGTAAAACACGATTTCAAAATTCAAATGGGACAACCTTGAATGAAGAAGAAGAAGGAGAAGTCTGGATAACAAGCGAGTGACCCGGAGCCGTCTCGATGGATCATCAACCTTTGATCTTGAGCGAGAGTGTCAAGGTGTCTACTCGATTTTTCCACGTCATTATTGACATACTTAAAAAAATCGTGACAAAATATCATTCCGCTATTTTTTATACGTTTTTATTAATTAGAATGTTTCTACATTAGTTTTCATTGCTTTCGACGATAATTTCTTGTAAATGAATACCTTGAATTCAACTACAGAGAGAGACCTACTTTTTTTTTATCTTGTTTCTCCGAATTGATTTGGTTAAAAAATGTATTTGTGTGTGTGTGAGTATTCGAGGAAGGGCGTCTAATGAAAACTCTGTTAAATAGAACGTTGTGAGGACACTCGAGTGTATACGACCAGACGAATATACCTCGAGGCCAAGTTCAAGCCTCAATATGATGACATCAACCGTTACCCGTCGTCTGAACAATAATCAAACACCGTTTCATTCTGCACACACATAAATATGTGCATGTCACTCGAGCATTTTATTTTGCTGCAGATTAATGCACAAAATAGCAGCAAACGAGACAATCGAAAAATAATTATTATTCTTTTCTCGATTAGTTTCCAAATTTTACGATTTCATATCTCATAGAAATATCGATCGCATTCATTTTTTGTTTACACATTGTTTTGAAGAAAAAAAAAAAAAAAAAAAAAAAATCTGCTGAAATGAAAGTCTGTAATTTATCGTCATAATTATGAGAATCGTCTAAACGGAAATAGGCAATTTTTACGAAATTACTTGGTCGGATAATGACTGTTTTTTTTTTTTTCATGAAAAATTGTCTAATATTTCAAAAATTATGAAATTAAGTTAAAAGTTTTATAATTCCATGAAGATTTATTTTGATTTTAATTCAAAATTGTACGTGGCTCGTTTTATTCTTTACAATTCTGTGATATTTATTAACACTCGGAATGTTTCACATCATTCATAATATTCGTTCAGCTGAATTTATTAAGTCGCGCTGTTATACGTACCGTATTATTTGTCTCTGCAAACCGTTTCTCTCGATTTTTTTTTATGACGGAGTTGAGATGGTATTCAGGACGCGCTCGTCGTCGTCAACAGGTTATCACTAATTAATCAACAAGAATTATTAAACAAAAAACGTATTCATCCCGCTACCGAATGAATCGTTTTTTATTCGCTTACGAGAAAGAACCTTCGTAGGAAAGTATTCCGGAAACTTTTGTTCTTTTCGAATTTAATATTAACACACTTTTTCTTTTAATACTCCCTGACGAGTTTAATATTGAATTACTCTCTTTTTCCTACTTTGTTACTCGCTTCTGGACGGACAACGCAGCGAAAAGTAAGATGGAAATAAAAAACAAATACCGTAAACAGCAATAGAGGTGGAGTATTGAGCGGAGAAATGCATGCAAATCCCTACAAAATGAAGCGATTTTTCACGATATTTAAATCAAATAATCAGCCAAATTTGACATTATTCGATCGAAATCTAAATTTCATTTTCGGAATACAAAACATTTTTTTTTTACTGTACATTTTTGTGGTAACCAATGAATCTAAAATATTTTCACCTTAAGGAGGGTGGCTGCATACGACAGTGTGATAAGAATTTAATAAAATTTAGTGATAACATTCTTTAGCATCAAATGCAATGACACAAATTTTTTCAAATTTTTCGTCTACATAGTTGTCGAATAATTGGAGTTTACAATATGCAAAATATATACCTATATATATCAGAATCCTATGCTTACGGATGTAAACTCTAGTGTTGAATTACTCGAAAACTATGTAGAAGAAAAATCTTAAAAACATTTGTATATTTATATTTAATCCAAAATAATATGCTCACCAAATTTCATTAAATTCTAATCATTTCGAATTTTCCTATGCTTTTAACATGGCAACATTGTTGTGTGTAGCCAACCTCCTTAAATGGAGTTGTTGTCGATGTACGAAAAATGCAGGAAAAAGTTTGAAAAAAATCTCAAAATTTACCAACTCGACTGAAAAATTAACGATTTGGAAGAATTTTTTTCATTGTGTATACAATGAAAAATTTTTCGAAGTTAAGAATTAACGTCGTCAAGTGCTATTCATTTAATATTTTTATTTTTTTTTATTTATTTTTTTTTTTTATTAGATTAAATAATTCATGAACGAAAATATCTAGCTGAAGAATTGAAAAAGCGTTGAACCTTTGGCCATCAACGAGTAAACTCCAAATATAAAGTTTCGTTACTCCTCACATTCCGATTTCGTCGCGATCACGCTTCTCTCCCGTGCCGTTTCATTACAATAAAATTATATTAATCGAACAATTGACGAGGTGACCGACGGGTCATGAGATCCAGACGCGCCAATACTCGGCGAGACAACGATCAATCAATCGCGTTCGTTCCTCATTCTGTTCAAACCTAGCGTTGGCGTGAGAATTCAAAGGATTTGAAAAAAATATTTGATAAATCTGAACGATCGAATGAGCAAATAATCTTTCGGTATCAACGAAATGAAACATTTAAAAATACTCGTCATTAATTGAAGAGGAAGTGACTAATATTCGTAAATATCTTTTTTTTTTTATTGATCAGGAAGACTTTCAAAAGGCTTCATCCGTTGGCGAAAGTGATCCTCTCGATCGGGGATTTCCGAGGCTCTCCGACTTTCTCAATATTGCACGCGACTCAGCAAGGTTTTATTTTGCCACTTTCAATTACTTTGAAACTTCGCCAAGTTTGAAAGTACGAAAAATTGTTCGATTCATTTTCATCCGAGAAAAATCGTCACCAAATTGAGCCCTTTTCTTTTTTTTTTTTCTTATTCCGATGATCCAATATTTCGATAAAAAATTTCTAGAAACGTTGGTAAAAAAAACTTGAAAAACTATCAAAAATTTCGATGAAAATTGATGAGTTTTGGATTTGTATTTTTGTGCCCATTGTGTCTGTTTTAAAGGCGCTAAAATTTAGTGAAAAAAAGTCAAACTTTGTAACGATAACGATAACGAAGCGGCGGGAGCAGCTCGTTGATCAATAAAGTCCAAATTCAATTGAACTTTTATAATAAAATTCATCAGTTTCTTTTTTTCTTATAAATCAATCATTGATAAAAAAGAAACTCGATCTGTTTTTCAATCGTAGAAAGAAAAACACGTTTCGCTACAACGTCGTGTGAATGCAAATAGTTTAATTTTATTATTTGTAATTAAACATTATTCACCGGGCAAAAATAAAAATATATGTTGATATTTAGATTTTTATATTTTGCATGTATACTATATATATATATTTATGTACATGTACACGTTTGTACGATAGCGTAAAGACTTGATTCGAGAAGATGAGCGAAAGACCGTTGTATATATGAGTAAAACAAACAGTTACAAATGTAAATTAAGGCCACTCATATTTTACTTTTTTTCTCGAAAAATCTTTCTCCCTTAGTAATATTTTCTTGAGCCAAAAAATGTATAATTTACAAATCTCATTGCGTTACAATTGTTCGATAAGAATATTTGGAGTACGGGAAAGAAGTAAATGATCATTCGAAAAAAAAGAGCTAAACTAGCTCTTTACTTGAGCTAAACTAACGTTGAATCTTCGTCAGAATAGACCTGTCGCGTATCAGTTGCATTGTCAGACTAGTATATATTTGATGCTTCTTTATTAATTATGCTTGATTCATTTTTTTTCATTAATTATGCGACTTTTTGTAATTCTCTTCTTTATTCTTTAACGATTTCGGCATTCAATCATTCGCTAATTTTTTTTTCATCTTTCTCTAGTTAGCTGCATTATTGTTTTGTTTACGTCGAAATGGAAGTTGATAAAATTACAGATTTCAACGTGTCGTAATGATTATATACATTAAATTGTTTTTATAGCTTGAACAAAACCAAACATTGACTTTTGTGAATAAAATATCTAGAATTAATCATAATTTTCTGTTTTTTTTTTTTTTTTTTTAATTGAATGCCGAGGTCCAGTTATTTGTTCGTTTTAACGGTTAGGCTTCCTAATAATACACGCTCGAAGTAAACTTCTCTACGTTTCACTCAGTAGTTGCTCGAGCTGTGAACACTTCTATATAAATATACATATGGCTGAGTGACTATATTTCTTTCATTTTTCTTTATTTCTCCTTATCTCCTTCTTCGCGACTTTTAATTTATTTCTATTTTTTTGTTATTAGTCCGCGAATTGAATCTTCAAGGTTTCGCTTCGACGTTGACAAATAAATTGATCGTAAAATGAAAATGTTCTATCTACAAGTAAAATCCTACTTATGTACATTATTATATCGAAAAAAAAAAAAAAGAACTAAGAAGAAATATCGAAACGAAAAATTTACATAATTTGCATAATCACTTTTTTTTTTTGTTTTTTTTTTTTCATTAGGCTCTCTGAATCAATCGTTTTTGTTTTCGTTTGATTTCTCAATGAGAAATATTCGCCGAGTCAAATCAATCCAACTTCTCTTCCTTTAGCGCCAAATCTATCGCGCAACCAACGTCCTTGACGATGAAAGCAGGCTTACAGAGACCCTCTTCCATAGGCAAAAAGTCTCTAGGATTGTGCTCCGAGAAAAATTGCGAATCACGTTGGTGCACGCCTGTCTCGACTAAAATACTTATACACGCTTTCACCGTCGGCGATTGTAAATCATCGCCAAGAAGTGCTTCCATACCTCGCGACTTTGTACCTTTGCCCTTGGAATAACGAGCCAAATACTTGTCGTATAAATTTGCACCGAATATGTCCGTGTTGATGTTGTCGCTGGAAATCAAAAGAATTGTGGTTGATTAGACATTAATATTATATTTTTTTTTTTCTTTTGCATCACAGCTGTAATAAAGTGGAAAATTCGATAAATAATACTCGGATATTTTTACAATTGAATGTGATGCAAATATTCCTTTCTTGTTTCAAACTTGAAATGTTTTTTTTTTTCATTTTTTGGGAGCCCTTGAAGAAGACTGGAATTTGTGTGTAATAAAAAAAACGATCATAAAAACGAGTATCGTCTATGAGTATGTCCTCTGAACTCACCCAATAGCGTAGATAGTATCAATATTGTGATGAATGCCTAATTTCTTAGCGTGTTTCGTAATCATATGATTGGCATGATAATAAGTAACTTCGCTGGGTTTGCCAACGAGCGCAGAATACTTGATGTCTTTGCCAGTGACTTTTTTATAGAGAGCTTCAAGGCAAACCAAAAAAGCTCCATGCCCATAACGGGGAATAGGAGCTTCTGAGACCCATAGTAAATCCATGTTGCACGCCAGAACAGGAATATGAGGATAAGGAATAACGTTTGGCAACGCGGAGGGCGATCCATCGGTCATTAAAAGATCAACCATCAATTGCAACGGCGTTTCCCACGTGGTAGGTTCGCTCAATAACAGAAGACCTTCTATCCTTGGAAAATTTTTATCGATTGGCCCGCACCGTGGATTTCTTTTGTCTTTATTAACATAATCCAAACTCGGAAAGTTTTTCACGAGTTCGTCCATCGTTACTGTCTTTTTGAAACCTAATTCATTAGCTATCGCTCTCAGCGGACCTTGTCCCGATATCAGTACTTGCTTGTCGTGAAATTGTTTGAACAATGTCAACGGCGAATGCGCCATCAACACCTGATCTTCCGTCACCTCGAAGCCTATCCATTTTGTTAGATCTTCAGCTTTTTGAGATCTCAGAGCGTTGCCACTGTTCGTTACGAATACCGTTGGCACACGAAATTTACCATCCTCGCCACGTAACCTCTTGAACGCTTCTGGCACTGGAGGCAACACCGAAGTTCCTCGTACTATCACGCCGTCTATGTCAAATATCAGACCAAATTTTGGCTTGCTGCTCAGACGCTGAAAAAAAAAAAATTATAGAGCTCAGTGTCAAAGTGTAAAAAAATGTAAATCAATTTTGATTTGAAAAACTTTTGTTTGATTCAATTTAATGAATTAATATTTTCAATTATTATCGTTGAAACATTCATTACGGTGGTACAGTAATTCAATTTAAAAAAACTACTTCTGGTACGATTGCTCATATGAAAAAAGATAAGCACCCAAACTACTCAGTTTATCTGAACCCATATCTCTTTATCTCTTCTTCTTTATCGCACCAGGGGTAAATAAACTGAGACTAAAAAAACTGGCCCTTTCGAACAATGAGTTTGATAATCCATGACAGTCTGCAAATTCAGACATAAATTCGAATGATTTTTTTCCTTTTTTCCTCAGTAGCATTTGTAATTTGAATTGAAACTGAATCCATTTATTTATCCTCTCCAGTTTCTGTTTTGACACTTGTCATGTTATTATGCTTTAGTCGCCGAAACCATATTTGTAACTTCAACAAAGAGTCGGACAAAGTTCAGAGTGCTCATTTTTCGCACGCTCGTTTATCCAAGGTTCTTGTATCGTTAACAGAAACCTTGAAATTGTAGATACATCTTGCTCGCTATAGAAAATTCAAATTTTAGTATAAAAAAACTCCAAGCTTAGGTGTTGGCTACTGATATAGATATACTATCCAAACAAATCGAAAATAGAATTTTCAATACATTAACATTTGTAGCACTAGATATAAAATTATTTTCTTGTCAAAAACTCATTTTCCGGACATTCTAACATTTCATAATCTACATTTTTCTTGTCCCAAAAGTACACAACTACATAATTTATACAATTGTGCAAAATTCCGTTAATTAGCTTTATTTAAATTTTTAGTTGAATTATATTCACTTATGAGACAATTTTTTGTATGAAAAATTTTCTTTTAGTTTATCAAATGAAGAAATTCAATTTATAAGTTTATTGTGTTAGAAAACTTCATCAATAAAAAAACTACTGCAACAATAAGACGCATAATTAGCTTCCTTGACAAGAGGACAACATTTGTAAACATGCGAATGCCAATGATCAGTCAAAAATAAAAATATACCATTCCATTATTGACACAAGGTAAAAGTATTTTTAGACTGATCGTTGTATGAAAGAAAAGACCTTGATTTTATGAATAAACAGCACAAAGTCAATTTGTAAGGAACAAAGGAACGATAATATTATCGAAAAAAAATTTCTGTATTATACGAACAAAATGAATGCAGTATTTGCTAGAAACCCCGAAAATGATGTAATTTAAAAAAAGGTTGTATATGCTTGAACAAAACACGTGTTTTTGGCGACAGACGATGCGTTTCGAAACCGTAATACACGTTTACGACACACCTGAACTTTCTAATATTGGACCATTACATAAAAAATGACAAATACTCGTGGTTGACACATGGAGAAAAAGAAAGAAAAAAAAATAGGTCGATCTTATATTTTGTATATAGATACGTATATGTTTTGTGATGATGAATGACAGTTGAATGACCTCGAAAAAGCGCCATTGGCATTTCCATAATAAACAAATGCCAGACACAACAAAGGCTTCGCTCGATGATGCTGCGATCAATTAAAATTCTATTGATAAACAGTGTCGTTATTATCATAACAGTTACTCACTCGTGTGCCAGAAATATTTCGAATTTCCGAACGTAAAAGTATCTTCATTATCGCCATTTTTTTCCACGACAGTTCACGCACGCGAAATTAAAAAATGTATATATATATATATACGTATGTATGTACAGTTGTTAACGTGTATAAAGATTAGAGTTGTATATGAAAAATTATTCCATGAGCATAGTTTGTGGGTAAATAACAATATGTACACTTCAACACATCACGAACTCGTGTTATTTAAGGTTATGTTCGTCTCGATGAAGCAAACGGACGGACGATAACTGTTACCGACTCACGCGACGGAACACAAATCATTTTCGAAATAGAAAAAGAAAAAAAACCGTTATACCGAACATATGTGATATCTCGCGTGTACGAATCATAAATATACAAACGGCCACTTTCGTGCTCCTATCATTTCACTCGAATCAGGTCGACATCGGTTAGCTAGAAAAATACCGTTTTATTACCGACTGATGGTAACTCTTTCGTTGAAAAAATTAAACGCATCTCTGATTCTCTTATACGTCAAAATCACCGGAGTAAAATCTTTCCATAATTTCAACAATTTATTTCCAGAATTTTTAATTAATTTTTATTTTCAAAATTCTTCTCTCTGGTCTTCTGCGGCTGCGATTTTGAAAAAATTATTCGATCCATACCTATACAATTTCGTATATTCACGATTTTTTGTTATTTTTTTCAAAAGATCGCGAAAGGCTGTATTTTGTGGGCACCACGGTCGTATATACAGGTCTGGAAACGACAGTAGCATTGCATAGGCAGCATGTGGGCCTCTTAATGTCCAAGCTTTTTTTTCTCACCGCTGCCACGGCATAGCGCTGTGATAGGGGGATGTTACAAGTTATATACAGGCCTAATTTAAACCGTAATGTTCTCTCTTCACGTGTTCTCGATATTTATTTCATCGAAAATTATTCGTGTAACAATTTTAAAATCTATAATAAATTGATTGCATTAAAATGACGAAATCCTGTGCGGTACCTCACTGCAAAACAGAGTATAAATCGAATAAGAAAAGAACTCTGTTTTTAAAGTGCCAAAAAACCCAGAACGTTTTAAAAAGTGGCAGGCAGAAATTCCCGGAGTGAAACTAAAAACATCTCAATACGTTTGTGAAAAACACTTGAGTCTGCTACAAAAAAAAAAAAAACTGTCAAGACTGGCTAAAAATTAAAAGTAGTTTCAAAACATCTACAAGAGTTTGTTTTTGGTTTTTCCCGAACACGTTCTCCTCTGCTTGATCCCGGTCCTATGTCTATCATAAAACTCCACTTGTGCTTTTTTATTTTTATTTCCCTGAATCAACGATTTAAACGAAAAACAATAATAATTTTCATACAAAAAAATTATAATGGAGAGTGCATGTACTGTGCCCAAGAGACATATGGCTGTCTCTTTCGCACACAACATCCCTTTTCCAATGCGCACCATGCGGCCAAACATGGAAGCTACAAACACTGGACGTTAAGCGACCCATCCCCCACCACCGTCGTTTCCAGACCTGTATGTACGACCGTGGTGGGCACATAAGTAGACCATTCGTCGATCATGTGAAACTGGACTGTCAACACCTTACAACAACTACTAGGAATCAATTTTTTTCCCTAATTAACCAGTTTACGGTGTTGCTGAACCTAACCTTTGAGACGTCACGTTTACGAAAAGCGTTCTGCGTTACGACATTTTTCCAACTTTTATCATTAATATTTCCTTGAAACACTCGGTCACCCTTTATTTATATTGCCTGACGGATTCCTTACAATTTGTTCTATTCGTGAGACAGTTTGTATCAGAAATTCATAGATATATTCAATCTATAAATTATTGAAAAGAAATGTAATGATCATGAAATTATTGTAAGCTTCCATATAAATTTTACGCTTTTTAAAGTTGATGAATTCTTTGATAAATTTTCGGCAACGTGGCTTGAAATTTTTTCAGTCTATTCGCATACATTTTTACTTCATTGTATATAAAAATCAGTTCTTCGGAAAGTGTTCGAATTCGTGAAAGGAATACCTTAAAAGAATTCTAACCGCTTAAGCTGTGCAAGGTGAATCATTGAAAAATGGAAAATGACAGAGAAGAAAAATCATAACTGCTCGGAAACTGTAATTCTTTCTCATTTTTTTTCAGGTTTCAACTATGTGTAACGAAACTGGAGGATCATTTATTCTTGCATTTCAAAAATGTTACGTAGCTAATATACTTATTAAGAGATTGTTCAATGATTTATTATTTTGACATTGTACATGGATAGATCGACTGAACGAAATTACAATTCGACACGCGGATTTTCGATTTTGCGTCGTCAAGCATCGACTCTCAGCCAACACTTCTTGTAGTTATTATTTTAATCTATTTCGTCTAATATTTTCGTAACAATTCACGCTCGCGTAGCCAACCCCTGAAGATCTTTGATGCATTGTTGCAACGATGCTTTCTCTTGTTCCGGTGTTATTGCCTTCATTACGTTGTTTATGATCCATTGAGACATGTGTCTCTGAGCCAAACGACGCTCTACGTGAGCTATTTGAGTTTGGTAATCCAGACGCTTCTTGACCTGCAAATATTTCAACATTTCTTACTAATTTTTCTATGCATTCAATTTTCTATGCCTCTTTTATAAACTCATTCGAAAAATTGTAATTTTCTGTCTTTTTTTCTTCATGAATTCACTCCAATTTAGTAAGATTTTATATACCAACTTTTGCAATTTGAACATTTTCAGTGAAAGGAAAAAAAAAAAAAGCATTTTTTGATAGATAAACAATGCTATTTCACATGTAACTTTTGGAATTCGACGTTATCAACAGTGTTCGCAACAAAATTATTGCTATAAGACAAATCAATGATTGCAAGTTTGAAAAAGATTCCGAGTGATATGAGAGCAGTTATGAAATAAATCCAATTTTATTATTATCAAACAGAGTATTTGGATTTTCATTGTATTTGATGAAAAATTCTTCATTAATTTTGAGAATTTGCGATCAGGTTAAGATTGACGATAAAAAAATAGGAATGAATTTCATTCAACATGATTTGTTCACCTCAGATGCAACCATGGCTAATCTTTCACGATAGGTAGCTTCCAATTGCATAATAATGTTCTCCTTTTTAGCATCAACAATAAGCTGTTGGACTTCAGCTCTCCATTGTTGTTGCTTTTCGTTCTCGATAGCATCTTCACACGATTTAATTTGGTGATTGCGGATATCAGCCATTTCGGCCTCCTCAGCATCCAATTGTTTATCGAGATATGCAGCGATCATAGGACCGAATTTTTTGGTACCGTAAACGAACATTATCAAAATGGAAACACCGGTGTAAAATTCGTGTTCCAACACATAAATCTCCTTGGATAAGAGATAGGTTGCAACACCGCCGCCAAACATATACGGACCTGAAATTATCCAAATTATTTCGTTTTGTGCAGCGCTTATTCCGAAAATCTGAGAAAGAATATATCATCTTCGAATTTGAGATTTGCGGTAGAAATTTTTCAGTTTCCAAACACATTTTTCAAAACAAAAACATATTCATTAAATTATGCCATGATAACTTTGGTCAATTCACAGATTTTCCTCCTTTCCTTGAACATAAAATAAATGGCAAAGCCTCCTGCATTGATTAATTCAGAAAGAAGTTTGAAAAGTAAAAAAACAAATAGAAAAATTCATCTTTATTCTAAAATGTCTGAAAATATCCAGAAGTTTCTCCGGCTTTCTTTGAAAAGGTTCATCTGGTAATCGAATTAACAAAAAGGTATTGATTTTCAAAAATTGATACAGTTATCGGTATCAACAAAATCACCTGTCAAAATTTCAAGCTCTTAGGTACTTTGTTCGAAAGAAATGAATAAAAACAGATTTTCCAATTTAACACGATCCCTTATACGTTTCTATGGCTTTCTCGTCTGTAAACATGAAATTCGTAAGCATTGTCAAACAGTTTCGAAAAAAACTTCTATAAGTGTGAAAAAAATATCCAAAGAATTTTTTTACGACTTCGTAAAATCCCTTTGATATTTATGAGGTTTGAAATGAATTAGTTTGTCTCGAAGAAAAAGGTTAAACTTTGGAGGTTAAACACGCTTAACATACTGAGCCGATCAAGAGTTTCGAAAAATTTTGGAAACAGAGCTGCTAAATAGATCGAAAGAGCCAAGTTATATTACTGGTAAAAAAGCCTTATAAAACTGTGAATTTTCTTTACCAAAGAAAAGGGTAGAAAAGAAAAAACCCAAGAACTATTCATCGCAGTGCCATCTTACTTCATTTGAAATTCAATTTATTAACTTCCACCGTTTTCTTGATAGAATGCATTGAATTTTTTGAAAACTCACCGGTTACACCAGTTTTTGGGTAAAACATAGTGAACCATCCTTCGGGCATAAAACCATGACGCACTGGTGCTGGATCGATGGGTCTCTTTCTACGTTCGAACCCTGGAAGTAGGGTCGACATGCATGGCGAGGAGCGAGCCATGGCAGGCAGTGCCTGAGCTATAAGAAAAAATACAATTTGAAATAATCAACTATTAGCAAGAATAAGAATTTTCAAAAAGTGGAATGTTTGGAAAATCTTATACTTTTGTAGCAAGTAAAATGAAAATTTGGAATTTTGAGGTTATGTAGCCTGGCTTATCGCGAATAAAATCAAAGTTGAGGGTTACGAGGGTCACCGAATTTTTATTTGTAGATAGTGGACTTGAAATTTCGAACATGAATGAAATGACGAGTGAAAATGTTACAGCTGACAATAGAAAACAATTTTCAGCGATTTTATTGACAAAAAACGAAAAACTCGAGAGTATAACATAAAATTATCGTAATTTTGACGTGACTGGTGCTTCACCGGCCCTCATTACCCCAACTTCTATCGATCGATAAACAGTAAATTAAAAAACTTTGCTCTGTCGAAGAATCAAGATTTACCAAGGAAAGTTTCACGAAAAAAAATGCCACAATTCATTCTTCGGTGAATTACGACCTGACTGTACAAAGACGCGAAAAATATGACCATTAAATTATAACATATTCATTACATAATGAACGAAGATTTATTCGACGATTTAACGTGATATATTATTACGTGAAAACTGCTCAACTTCCAATAGGGCGATCGAAATAAAACAGATTTAGTTTTGGATTATTTTGTTTTAAAACAATGAACTTATATTTGTGTTACAATAATTACCATTTTTCAATGCTAATCTCGATAACATTTTGACTGCTCTCCGTGCACTCTCCCGAAGAAGACGTCCAGCACTTGTGCGAAAAAAAGAATATGGCGGTTGCGCCGAATTGAATGAGAGAGGCCACCGCGAGTCGGCCAAAAACTCCGAACGACGACGAAATCCGGTTGACTAACGATCGTTTGGCCGGGGCGCTGACGTCGCATTCGAACGCAACAAAATATAAACACAAAATACCACCCACCTTTTCGCATAGTTAGCAGACCGAACAATATTCTTTAATTTTGACTAATGCAATCGCTCCGCCATAGGTTGAATAATTTATTTGATAAAAAAAAGCCTAAATACAATTATGATTATTTTTTATCGAGATGTTTGATTTTTTGTGTGGATCAAGCAGCCACAGGGTGTTCATTACTTCTGCACAAGGTTGTATATTTTTTCAACTGTCAGTTTTTTTTTTCTCATTTTTGATGCTCTTTTGCGTAATGAAAAAAGCAATTGAACCCAAACAAATTAAATTTAAAAAATTACGAAATACGTTAAAGTTGATACAGCGACCCCTAAATATTGCCCGATTGAACTCAAATTTTGGGAGAAATTTTGTTTTATTAATATCTAACTCAGGCATACATATAATAATCTCGAAGAGTCTCGGGG
Source organism: Campoplex capitator (assembly GCA_037576405.1). Taxonomy (NCBI): domain Eukaryota; kingdom Metazoa; phylum Arthropoda; class Insecta; order Hymenoptera; family Ichneumonidae; genus Campoplex; species Campoplex capitator. The sequence continues at coordinate 12,434,652 of JARBWI010000322.1, read as the reverse complement.
CAGACGACAAAGCTGGCAATGTACTACTCCTGAGACTCTACCGAGTCTCTTGATTTATTCATGACATCGCTCTCAAGTTAAGCTCAGCGAGCATGTTTTCGGGTTGACCGTTCAAAACAGCCATAATATTCTCCGCCGTCATCCTTGCCATTTCTTGCCGCGTCTCAATTGTTGCACTTCCAAGATGCGGAATTACGACTGAAAATAAAAATGGTAAATTCAGAGAAAGGTTCTTGAGAGAATTCATTAATCAACTGCAGACTTTTGACAGAACATTATCATGAGACTTTCGATTTTCAAGATGTTGAAAATTTTCTGTAATCCAAAAAGAATAATTTATATTTTCCAATAAGTCTTTCGGTTTTTGAGTTTGAGACTCCTATCGAAGAAATTCTGATATGAAAATAAAAATGTACCACAATTGTCAAGCTTCAGAAGTTCACTGTCAAGGGGAATAGGCTCAGGAGTCATGACATCCAGGCCCGCGCTTCGAATAGTACCGTTTTTCAAAGCATCGATCAGTGCATCTTGATCGACAACTTGGCCTCGACTAACGTTTATAAAAACAGCCGTTTTTTTCATTTTTCGAAAAGCATCGGCATCAAACATTTCACGAGTTTCAGGTGTAAGGGCTGTTGTTACAATGACAAAATCGCTCCGTCCAAGCAAATCATCAAAGCTGACACGTTCACCGTCGAATCCAAGAGTTTCTTTTTTTTTCTCGCTTCTAGTCGCATACACGATCTTGGCTGGACGAAAAACAGCAAGCAATTGCGCTATTCTTGTACCTATGCCGCCCAATCCAACAATCCCAATTGTTGCACCGATTAACCCTGGACCGCACATAAAAGATGGCGACCAAGCTTTCCATTCTCCTCTGAAAAATTGATATCGTTGTAGTCCCCATTTTCAGACTAAACTAGTCATTCGACCAGTCTTCGAACATTTCTGTTTTCAAGCATTTTTCAACCTTTCTGCTCCCTGTTCAATCCAAAGCGGTCAAATTCTTTTTTTTTCTTTTTATTTCTCAAATTCCGATCAATCTGATCTCGAATATTCTTGAATTTTTCACTGCGTTCTGTCTCTTTCTGTAAATTTCTTAAAATTCATCATTTCCCAGCATAAATCGAATACAATAATTATTTACAGTGCTACAAATGATATTGAAAATAATCATCACAACAATCCTCGATGTTCATTGATGTTAAAATAAAACTTTGTGTTCATTCTCATGCGCAATGTTCAAAAAAATATTTTTGTAATGTCGCTGTTAACGGCTGTGTTATTTAAAAAAAATTAACATTACTGAATTCCCCCATTGATATACGCCAACTTTAATGAATTATTATGAACTACTTTGATCAAACTTATTCAAAAAATTATTATAAATTTCTATCAAAGGAATACGAATACAAAAAATAATTCCACAAACTGAAATCCATAAATCAAACTCTGCTAATAGGAATACACGCTTACTAACGCTCTCATCGCTTTATTAGCCTCCAGAAGTCTTCGAGAAGTGGCAAGCAACAAAGCGACCGTTAATTCGGATGTGGTTTCCGTAAGAACGCCAGGAGTGTAACCGACTCGAATATTTCGAGCTTTCAGGGTTCCGAGGTCAAGGTGATCGTATCCAACAGACATTGTACCGACGACTTTCAGCTGCGATCCAGCAGCTTCAAGAATTTCTTTGTTTATCGAATCCGTCAATAGGCAGTACAGGCCGTCGATTCCACGCACTCTCTTGAGTAATTCGGCTTGTGGTATCGGGGACAAGCTATCCCAGATATCTAAATCGCATCTATAGACGAATTGTGGAAAGAAATCACTGATTTTAGATTCGCATTCTAAATTTTTAAGTACAAGAAAATAATATAAAAAAATATCTTTGTTTTAAAAAAAGAATCAACTTCTATTCACAGGTGGCAAATTCAAAATGAAAAATTTTTATTCTCTCGTATGCGTTGATCGGAGGAATGAGATTTTTTTTTATCACAATATTTTTAACAGTTGTGAACAGGAAAGATGGTTGTACAATTTTTTCACAAACTAAAATTGAACCAAGTGGTATGGAAATGTTCGTCCGTTGGCTCAAAAAAGTATGGGAAAAATGTTATATTACTATCGATTGTTAATTTCGAATATTTACCAAGAATCGAAAATTTGATGAGACGAAATGAGTACGATTTTAACCCTAGAAATGGGTCTGATGAAAGAGAGCAGAACAAAAAAGAAACATATGCAGATTCTCGCAAGATGGACATTTTTTTAAACATTTGCTGAAACAGTTTTTAATGCTTCAAATAGGATCGTACTTTTCGCGAAGAATATTCAATCCAACCTCGGGAATGTCGCCGCGAGTAACCAAAACTTTTGGACGTGACATCGTACTTAAAAATCTTTCGGGTAAAATTTTGTGATTGTTGATGAAAATAAAGCTTTCTTTACAAGTGTTGCACTTTGAAACTGGTTGCCGATGTTGAAGTGTTGCGAAAAGTCGGTTCGCTCGAATCGTGAATTTATGCACGACGGACATTGCAGCACGCGGATAGTGCGCAGCTCAATCAGCTGACTGATTCAAAGTTTATAAGTTTGTTTCGTCGTCTCTCGCCGCGCCTCCGCGCATTGCCTATCATCATCGTATTTTCCATGTTTATTCAACTCTACTTCGTGCTATCGTTATAATTTTTATTGCAACTTGTCGCTAGTTATGCAACATGTGAAATATTTTATCGTGTCTAGAAGGAAAAGTATATGTTTTTTAGGTTTAGAGATAAGAACATTTGTTTTTCAATTTTTATCATGTAAATTTTCATTAATTTTCAAACGATAATTAAATTCATCTTTTTTATTCGTAAATGTTTTTTTTTGTTCGACAAATGTCAAGTGCTTAAATAAATTTTACTATCATGTAGTTTTTTTCCGTACGCGCAATCATATAGTTGCTGAGTTATCGTTGCAATCCTCAGGAATATAACAAAACGTCAAAAACTCACGTATATATCTTTAAGGTAATCCTATCGACTTAGCTGGTCATACTAATCACTAAATTCAAAACTGATGTCCGTCCGAATTTTTGACATTTGTAAAAAAAAGAATAGTTTTTAATAGAAAAATTTATTCCAGTCGAAAATCGGTAACAACAATTTGTATATAACTACAAAACTGAAATAATGGTTATTTCAGTGACTGGCGTAGTACTCGACCGCGCCGATACGCGCGGGTTTAACCTCTTCGTCTCTGAACTGTCAAAACCCTGTCCGATGCCGGAAGCTCCATTTCAACTCAATATACCACAAATACTAGGTCAACAATCGTTTTTTTTCTGAGATAATTGGATTGCTACAAGCTTGAAGTACTTAAATCTGGTTTTTGTCAAATATCTTATGGATTTTTCGACCACGAACCGACCCTGAATTTTCGTGAGAACAATAATTGATCTATGAAAAAATGGCTTTAAATTTTTTTACGCGAATCCCATGACCTAGACACTGCGATAGGATTACCCGCAAACATGGACGAACTCAATGAAATTCCGAAATAATTTTTGTGTTGACTGAATATTGTGTTAAAAATGGGCATAAAGCAATATCAATAATATTTATTAAATTCGAGTCGAATTAGATTTTACTTCTTTATTATTGCTTAGTCAATATTGAAGAAAATAATGAAAACGAAGAGAAAATGTTGAATGAATTCTTTTATTTTTACACAAGGAGTGAGAGATTCGAGGGGCATAAAAAGTGAGTTTTCATTCAAATTTGATTTATTAGTGAAAATGTTTTTTCGAATTAATAAAAATTCAAATTTCCAATAAGATTTTTTTAATTATAAGAAAAAAAAACATTGGATAATAAATAAAACATGGATTAAGAGGAATAATTTTTCTGGGCTGCGAGAAACGTATTTCTCATGAGCATCGCAACGGTCATAGGTCCAACTCCACCAGGAACAGGTGTAATGTGTCCTGCGATTTCTTTCACCCTTTCATAATCGACGTCACCAACTATTTTTGTTTTTCCATTTTCGCCGACGACTCTCGTAATTCCCACGTCAATAACACAGGCCCCAGGCTTTATCATGTGTGATTTAACGAGTCCAGGAACACCCGTAGCTGAGACTAGAACGTCCGCCAGTTTCGCGTGTTTCACGAGCTCCTCCGGTGGCGTATGAACGTGACAAATCGTTGTCGTCATATCCAACGCTCCAGTCTGGCCTACGACGAACGTGTGAATGATTTTTGTTTTGTTTTTTTAATCGACAATCCAAACAAATCATGAATACGAATTTTGTAAACAATACACCCGCTACATCGTTTTGAAGGGCGATTTAAACTCTCAAATTCCGGCCGTGAAATTTGGAAAAAGTTAAAATTTCTAAACAAACTTACAGTAATTTATGACGTAACAATTTTTTTTTTAATTTTCTGTCAAAAACGAAAAAAAAATCTGATTTTATAACATATATAATGATAATAGCTAAAATTTGACGAACCTTGAGCATTGGCATGAAGCAACAGAGCAATGGGCAAGCCCACGTGTTTGGATCTTCCAATAACGAGAGCATTGCGTCCCCGTGTTTGGACGCCTGACCTGACAATCAATTCGCGTACGGCGAGAGCAGTGGCAGGAACAAAGCCACGACTGTCCGAGCACAGTTTGCCCAAATTTTCCTGATGAAATCCATCGACGTCTTTGTTCGTACTTACAGCGTGACAGGCTTCCCTGTCATCGAGGCCATTCGGTAATGGTAACTGAACGAGAATCCCATCAACGCTCGAATCTTTATTCAATTTTTCAATTTGTTCGATCAGTTCTGATTGTTTGATGCTTTTATCGAGAAGTATGGTCTGTCCTTCGATACCGATCGTTCGGGCAGCTTTGACTTTTCGATCGACGTAAACCTCGCTCGCAGGATCATTGCCTACAAGAAGCGCCACCAATTTTGGTCGGCGTCTACCCGAAGTCAACCAGCTGTCGACACTTATTCTAACCTCTTTGTGAATTTCTTTCGCTATCGATTTTCCGTCTATCACAATCGCCCTGCAACTTCAATTATGATCGGATTATTTCTTCATATCGATCCTCTGTGACGACGAACTGAGATTTTGAAGAAAAAAAAAATTCACGGAATTTTTTTGAGCCTTTTATTTTTCGTGCGCGAGTCCCACAACTGGGATTGAGAAAGATAAAATATTTCTCGAATGCGATAATGAAGTTTAAATATACACCATTATTAACTATCAAACAAGAATACGAAAAATTGCAGAAAAAAAAACGTTTTTACACGAAGAAATTAGGGTTTTTATTTCAACTCTCGTTAGAGGTCGTTAGGCTTCATTGAACCGTGAGTGCAAGAGAGATAGCTGCAAATTTCGAAATCAAAATTCTTCGACACGGTTTGGTCGATTACTAAAAAAGTCCGGTCAGCGGATTTTTGCCATCGTTCTGCGTCCGCTGACAGCTCCTTTTTGAAATCGATCAAATCGCGTCGAAGAATTTCAACTTCGAAAATTCGAAGTGAGGTTAGGTGACCGATCCTCGTTGCAGCACTAGGAAAACTCGACCATTAAGTTTATTTTTTTTGTCCGGTTGCGGTTTCTCACGCAATTTCAAAATTCAATCTCGATAACTGTGATTTCATGATTACCAGAATTTTTATAGGATTAGAGCCAAAACGGAAATTTCAAGAAACAAAATTATAAAGAATCTGAATTTTTTATCAACTAGAAAGCAAGGAAAAAATTATCGTTAATTGTTTCGTTGAATTTTTATTTACATTTAGAAGTTCGACTTTCAAGACATCCCGTACACGAGCATTTTGAAAAGGATTTGAAAAACAAAAAAAACAATCGATCACGATCGTGTCTTGTTAGAATTTGTTTACCGAAATGCATATTGCGCTTGATGAGAATAAATTTTGAAACGAATAAGAACAAAAACAAGAAAAAAAATTCTTTTGTCAATATTTTTCCGAGGCTTTGAATATGAGCTGGAGATAAGTTCGCGTTCAATAAAAAATGGTTTTCAAAATTTTGAATTTTCGAACAAAATAGAAATAAAAATGAAAAAAATATTATGAATATACTTACAGAGTATGGCCGGTGTGTAGATGACAAGCAGAGGCATTTTTCGAGTCGATAAAACGTACTATTTTTCTGAACATATTGCTTTCGCAATTCGTAAAAACTTGCACAAAATTTATTATTGCACGGTGTCTAATTCAGCGCCTGCGCATATGTGCTTGATTCGTGTATCGCATTTACGAATCCGAAACCATCGGGTCTCTTATTATTTTTCAAAGTGTAAGCTGAGCGATCGTGTATAACTAACGCGAATAATGTAGCAATCGATTGTGATTTGCAGAAGAAGAAAATATGCACAAGTTTCGCTCAGAGATTGAAGAAAGACTGCTTTCTAGTACACGCTCTCTCCCACTGCTCTTATTTCGTTGCTTCAACTTTTTTTTAGTGTATTTTTAAAGACTATTTCAACTTTTACTTAGTACTGGATGAACGTAAGGGCGCGTAGTCGTTGTTTTTTTTTTTTCGATTGCATCACTGTCGTCGAGAATGAATTATCCGTTGTATATGATAAAGTAAAAAAAAAATCGAATTCGAAAAGATCGAAAATGCGAGCGTATTTCCCCACTGTATTGTCCTTCACTCGGATTGGTTAGGTCGAGCCACGAGCGTAAATTAATTCACGGGAATGGTTATAAAAGAATAATCCATTGACTATTGGTCGGTGAGTTTCGTTGGGTTTACGTCAAACCACATCTTTCCGTGCCAATTTGGGACAAAGTCTCGAACTTGGCACGGTTCGTTGTATAAATATCACAGTTTTGACGAATAAAACATTTTTCATTGCGTTTCCTTATCCGGTAAACATAGGATCGGAGGAATGAACGATAAGATAAATAATAAAAAAAAAAAAAAAACGAAAACGTAGGCGAAACAAAAACGTTTTTTTTGACAGGTGTTCCAAGTTTTATCGCGTGAATTGAAATACATTCGAATCCACGTTTAACCCAAGGACTCCTTCCTCTCCCATACTTTTTCCTCTCAAGGCAATTCAACCCTCTCTTTCACCTGCTAATATATTATCAACGTGCACGTTTTATGATCCTAACAAAAAGTAGAGAGTCTTTTTACGCACACCGCAAATTCTCGTCGCGGGTTTGAAAAAAAATATCTAGTAATCCTATCGCGACTGGTGAAAGTTGTGTTCCTCTCGTACCTAACCATTAGTCTAACACATATGCAAGTATACTCGTGCGATTAAGCTCGTAACACACACAATTGTAACACTCGTGCGCGTAGTGTAACGTTCGTGGTGATAATCGTGCAATCGTGGTTAGGGGCGGCGAAAATCTTTCCGTGTATTCGCCGTTATTGTTTTTTGTTACATTTAATTTTTTTTTTCTGCGATCCAACATTTTTGCGAGAGTGTAATTTTGTCGACGTCTTGCAGAGAGAGAAGAGAGAGAGAGAGAAAAAAGAGAGAGAGAGAGAGTCTAATACTTCGGCAATTTTCGTTGCACCGTTCGGCTGCTGCCTTCTGAATACATACCACGATTGAAGTCCCTCGAAAAATATCCCTCTCGCCAACAGCTGTTAACAAATTCCCGAAACACCAATAATCCATCTAAAAGTAGTGCCTAACCAAAAGTGGAAATAAAGTGATAAGCTCGTGATCTAGACATAGGGAAGCATCAAATCTCGCCCAATCCGACCGATCGCTATTCCGTCAAATGCTGTTATTAATACTACGAAATTCTCGAACGGTTTTTGCTTTTTTTTTTTCCATCGGTAACTTTTTTTAAATTCTTTCCAAATGTTGACACGACATAATCCCTCGACTGTGGCTTGATGCAAGAATCAATGATGTTTTAATCGTCCTGGAGCTGGCTCGAGGACGGATTTTTTAACATTTGACAAAACGCCCATTCGTTACCGTTCAAGGTAAGAAAATTGAACACGTGAAATTTGCTCGAGTCATTTCCGACTTGCAACATCATTGTTCTTTCCAAAAAAATCATTATTCATTCAAAAGTTTACTCGCTTTTTTTTGTTTACGAATTTCGAACTCGACACTCGATTTTTTTCATGTCAAAATTTTTTATCCACAACTTAATAAAAATTAAACTCAACATTACTCCGAGTGTATTTTTCTCAGATGGGCAAAGTAGTCGGCTGCAGATATTTTATGAGGAATTAAAAAAGACGCGACCGTGTGCTCCTTTACCTCCAAGCTAAGGTCCGAGGATCCGTCATCGAAATCCAATCGTCAGTGCTCAATTCCTGGACATGGCGCAACGTCTCGGCCTCGGACCCGAAGTTCGGGAACTCAAACTCGGTCCAACTTTCACCAGCAATAAGTCCACTGCTTTTCACACGCTCAAATGTACCGTTATATGTTTATATTCTTCGGGGATTAGTTTTTAACACAGAAAGTCTAAACTTCTTCATTTTGATGTTAGTTTTTTTCTTATGAATTTTGTTAAATTCATTTTTATTTTTCAACGCAAGATTTATCTGTCACTTTTTCATAAACTTAGGTTTTTTTAATAAACGTAGTTATCTTTATCATAAAAAGTATTGGGCTTTGTAAATTCATTCGGTAGCAAGAAAAATTGTTGTAAAATTTGTTAATTTTGAATGCCTTACGATTCTGATTTTCAGACGACTTCAAACCGGCGAGCGTAGATGTTTCCAAAGTAGCCAAAGTCGATGTAGGAACGAACAATACAATGACGGTGACAGTTCCTCATCTAGACGGTGCAGGAATTCCTCACACGGTGTTCAAGGGTTCTCAAAGGCCTTACAGCAAAGAATGCGTTTTGATAATCGATAGGATAACTGGTGAAATAACGCTAGAAAAGCTCTCGTCTAATATACAAGTTAAGAAGACTCGAGTAGAGCCAAAATCTCAGTCGCTGCTCGCTGTACCTTCGTCCAACAACTCGAATAGGCCAACTTCGCCGGTTGAATTGAGAACAAGTCCGACCGACGGACGTTCGACGAGTAGAACTAAAGTTGCTAGTGGAAAAAAAAGGGAACCTACGGTACAACTGTCCTCGAAACCTCAGCATTCTCAACAACGACACAGTCCTCTTACAGTCTCGCCTTATCACGCAAAAAGTCCTTCAAGTTTGGCAAGCAACCGGTAAATTTTTTACCTCCGAAATATCTCGCAAATTCATTCTGATTACTGCGCAATTTTTATAATTTTATTTCCCATAAAATTTCATCCTTTCTTTTTAAACTAAATTTCATCCAAAAAATGGTCTTCCAGGTTGTATCGAAGAATCAATTTTTAGAATTGTTGTCTAGTGCGAGAACGATAAAAAAATTAATTTCAAGTTTTTTTTTTCCGAATAAAGAAAAATATCGAACTTCAATATTATTCGGGAATAGACTTCTAATCACTGCGTACGTTTTATGATTTTTGTATTCTCAAGAAGATTGAATTTCTCTTTATTAAACAAATTTTCATCAAGTTTTTTTTTTTCAATTGTTTTCAGAGATCTAAGCTAGATAATCATACGAAAGAATGGATTTGTTGATCTCGAATCATTGCTGCCTGAAAGTCTATTCTATGATTGACGAATATTTACTGGAAAAAATAGCAATTATAATTTTGTTGTAAAATTTTCTTTCTTCTAGATCTCCGGGTCAACACTCGATCGGTGCCTCAACTCTGGCAAGTTTGCCGATGATTGGAGCGGATTTTGATGATTATGTACCAACGACAGCACCTCAAACTGCACCACCTCCAAGCGCATCGCACCATTCGACGATACCGTTGAGAACAAATCCTGAATCTTCTGCCGCCAGTCGAGACATCGAACCTACTCACGCCGTTAAGTCCTCGACGAACGACGGCTCTCAGCGCAGAGAAAACGACGGGCTCGGAGCTCTGAGCGACTCGACTTCCAGCAGTTCCAGTTCCGATAGTTCTGACAGCGATTCCGATGCTGAAAATATTCCGGTTCCAATGCCAACCGCGACCACGAATGGTTCGCCCATTTTTTTCGAAACTATTTTCTTTATTCATTTCGAAATTCTTCATTCCCGATGTATTTTCAAAATTTTTTCTTTTCCAATCTTCAAAATTCTTTTCGTTTGACTATATTTTAGTTTTATTTTTTTTTTTTCCTTCCAACAAATAGTCGAATCAGTTGTTTTTTGTTTTTAGGTCACGCGAACGGCGCGACATCCTCACCGCTGTTGAACATGCCGGACAATCTATTGAACGACGATTTACAATTGTCCGAATCAGAATCGGACAGCGATTGAGAGAGAAGAAGGTGATAAAAAATAATGAGTGCGGAACTATTGAGAATTATTGAACTAAAAGTGGAACACGGCAATAAAAGAAAAGAAAAAAAATACCCGAGAACCCGTGTGAGCAATGTATCATTTTCGTAACATTAACAAGGTATCAGGGCTTCTCACTAGTACGACTATTTCGACTATAACTACTACTATTATTATTATTATTATTATTATTGTGTTTTTCCTTACTCGTGAACATTGTAGTATAATAATTGTAAAAAAAAAAAGAATTAATTAGGAAGAGTGAATAAATAAGGTCGCGTGTGATTTTTCACAAGCTCCGAACAAATAAAGGTCTTGCCAAAAGCCAAAAAATACATTTTATTTTCTCCCTTATCATTGATTGATATGTACTTGTAAAACAATAGTCAAATTATTGTCTTGACATTCTGTCAGTAAAAAATAGAAGCTTTAGTTAAAGCGCTTCACCTTCAAACAGTTTAAAAGTGATGTGAACATTTCTGGTAGACAAAAAAGTCGTAAAAGTTATAAAATCCTTGAATACTATTGGTTTTTTGATATTGTAGGGTTATTAGAAATCTATCAACTTCAATCGATGATCGTCATCATCGTTGAGCTTCAAGGGCTTAACGATGGAGCGTCTAATGATCGCTTTGATAGTCCAATATTAATTTTGCCAATTGTCCTCTATGTCCAAGTCGCAAATTCCTCCTTTTTTCGCAATTTTGTCGAACATTTTCGCTGTAAGTACCGTTGCAACTCAAATCATCGTAACGAATTTTGAGAGCTGGCTCCACAGCACGAAGCGCGTGTACCTCGCCAAAACGCACGAACAAGTCGAACAACGATTCGACGATTTCGCGACGAGACTCTGCGAGGATCAATGAAATATCTTTGTCCGTGTCTACCTGGGGAATTTCAGGTGTCGCACGACGACGCACTGCAAATTAGAAAGTGAAATATTTAATTGTCCGGTATCATCGAATGATTCATCGTTTTAAAAAAAAAATCATGCTTCGCTCTTCGTATGGGAATCATTTTGCTTCATTTTTAGAATTTTTTTTTGTTCGATATCATCACGAAAATCAGTGATTTGAAAAGCTAAAACTAAAGAATTTTAATCGCGAATATTGACTAAAAATAAATCTGGCTGAACAGAATGTTTTCGAGAATTTAGAGAAATGTTTTCCAACGATTCGTGAAATTCGCGATTTTTGCTCAAGTACACTTCAGAATTTTTGGGAACACGTGCACTAAATGTAAACGGATAAATCGACTTTAAAAAATATTTGGTTATCAGAACGAGAGAATTTTGTTGAATCTCAGATTACCAGATCTGGGAGAGACCCGTACGAAAATCCAATGTCCTTCATCGAATGATAAAATTCAATTCTTTGTTTCATCCGGTATTTCAGGAATCGGAAAACAATTTATGATTTTGATTTATTTTTTTATGTTTGCAGATATTCGAGCCGATTGGTACTCCGGATTGGACAGACCCATGGATCGTAAAGTTGAGAGCTTGTTGTGGTAAATAATTCGAATGATACTCACTCGCGGAGTAATCCTTGACGTAAAAAGAAATGGCTTCGTAATAGGAGTTCTCGTATCTGCCCGCGTTTCGATTGATGTCTAGTTCCGTGGGCGAACGTTTGTTGGTGTATCCTGCCCACTTGGTCACATCAGGATTGTACTCGGTAAAAGGTATCGGACTATATATTTGCCATTGGCTTATGGTGTTCATTCGTACCTTCCGGATAGAATAATATAATTTAACGATTGAAGAATATTGAGTATCGTCGGTGTGTATTAAAATGTTTGATTTTTTTACTCGATTGAGATAATCGATGTCCAATTCCATCCCTGGATCGACAAAGAGCAGAAGACTTTCGGGTGTAAATTTTTTCTTAACTAAATCAGCCACAGCGATTGTTAACATCGGATCGATGCGAATGGTTTTGGCAGGTTTGGGCAAACGGATAGATAGCCAGGCAACGGTGTGTTGATCCTTTTTGTATTTTTTCGTCAGCTCGGTAGCTCGATTTTTCATCTTGTAATGAATGTCGTTAGTTCCCTTCGAGGGAGACTCGGGATCGTACAGTAATGCCTTGAAGAAAGAAAAAAAAAAAAGAATTTTAGAAAGAAGAGAAAAATAAGTTGGGAACAATCGAATCTAAGCATGACGACTTACGAGCAACAAAAATGTCTTGTATTTTTTCGCCATACACATGTTCCCATAACGTTCAAGAAAATCGAGAGTTTTAGCTGTTTGTTCAGACGACGAGTCGACCACGAGAATCATATTAATTCGTGCATTTTCAGTGACGTAAGGGACCGGAAGTATTTCAACTTTTCCCAAAGGCTTGCAAACTTCTATTCTCTTGATAATTCTTTGTCGGTTTGCGGTTTGCAAAAATTCAATATCAAGAATGTAGTCCATACCTCGGGAAGCATCAAATTTACGATATCCATTTATTAATCGCTGGTAAAGCAATCCTCCGTCGTATTCTTTTTCGATCCTTCGCGACACACCTTTCAACAATATTTCTAATTCTACTTTCGCATTGCCAATCGATTCACGAACGTTCTCGAACATCGTGTCCATAAAACTGTGAGTTTCGTTGAAATATATCCACGAAAGATAATCGAATCGACCGGTGGCTCGATTACCTGGATCATTTCCAATCGGCCACGACACTTGACGATTATTTTCTGGCCCCAGATGAGAACTTTCTCCGATCAACTTACGGAGTCTGGTTATCTCGTCCTCAACTCGTCTCAATTCGTTCTGCAGGAAAAAACATTGCAACGATTTCTCGAAATAATATTCCAGTCTTCGAGTATTTATATAAAGTGAATAATACTCACAGTCGCGAAATACGCATTTATTTTATAAATTGTGCGATAATCGTAGATGGGAAAAACCGATATTGAATTTGACAAATTTTCCTGCTCCGTTAAGTCTTGAAAATCTTCATAGAAATCGAAAACTGTTGGTAATTTTACAGCCCCGAATTTCATGCCTTGTACTTCATTAGAGCAGGATACTCTGCACGCTTGCATAACGCATCTGCCAAAATTTACATCGTCCGAAGATGAGAATGTATTTTTGACGCACCAGTCAAGACTCGTTTTCAATTTTCTCACAAGGGAATTGCTCAATAATATTCCAGCCTCTGAAAATATAACATACAAATGGATTAGTTTTATTTTGAACACTTTTTTTCGAGTCTTTGAGAGCCTCTCGAATGCCCCACGAATCAACAAAATATTATTAGAAATGTAATGTCAATTGTACAACGTATTGCTAAATAAATTTGTAAAAAATAATTTGAGTGCTCGACAGTCTTAACTTCTTGATATTATAAATTTTTATTCAAACTGACCGAGTGTGCAAAAGTTCTCGTTGTCAACTTTGACGCCCAGATGAACTTCTCGACTGACGCTTAAACGGTTAACGAGTTGAACAAGTTTTCGTCCATTCACGTAACTTGTATCTTTGACGATGTAATAAAAGTCGTAATCTTCAAGATAGTTGTCGGTTATGTATTTCATAACATGAAAAGGTTTCAAGATGCTCCGGGTATCGGTGAATCCGACGATTCCTGGGAGACTGACATTTGGTTTTGTGCCTTCCGGTACGGAAATGAAATAACGTACTTTATCGACCAAATGAGCTAAAGTTTTATTGAGAGCTACTCCACGATTATGCAAATATTCACGGCTTGTGACAACGCCGACGAATATTTTATCCCGAATTCCCAGCTCGGTCGAGTAATACCGAGGACGGAAAAAAGGCTTTGGCTTTACTTGTGCTTTCAACTTTTTTCCTTGAATATTAATAAAGGGCTCGTACTCGTCGTTCAAGGTCGAATAAGAAGAAGGCCCGTATCCAAAAGAGTCTGTACAATCGGAACAATCCTCTGTACTGTTCGTAGCAAAAAGAAGACTCAGACTGAGACCGAGACAAATGCCAATCATGAGATACGCATTGCTTCGACAATAAGAACGTGTCATTTTTATTACGTTCGCCATTGTTGATTTATTAGTAATAAAAAAAAGTAACAATAATTTTCAAACACGTTATTTAAACTTCGTAGACACCATTTCGTATAGCTCCTAGTCTAATTATTATTGCGATTATTTCGTATCACAAAAAAGTTCACTCAGCTATTTATTATCATTTGTTACCGAATATTAAATTTATAGTTTTTATTTCGTACTCGCTTATTCGGAAATCGTAATCATAAAAAAAAACAATTCGATGAATAGAATCCGATTTGTTTTGCGACGTACAACCATTGTTTGGTTTATTTGCGAAATCAATTAGCACAAATCAAAATAAATGCCAATTGTATATTTACGTGAACGTATGAACGTCAGAATTACAACGTTAACCTCACCTCTGTAAACTTGGCCGAACAACTTGAACTTTTCTAATTTTTTATTAATCGTATCGTATATTATGTCAGTCGTCGTTCAGTGGTTACCAAAATCAAAATGTTTAGTAGTCATTAGTTATTGTATAAATAATGTATGGGAAATAAATAAAATTTGGTTGCAAGTTGATCGATAAAGTGCTAAATCAATGTAGAATCGTTCGGTGACTGGATGAACAAGCAAACCTCCGTAATTTTTTCATTAAGAGTCATTCAATAGATTATTAAATAATTTGAATAAACTATTTCCGATCGGTCAGCTAGATTTAGCCAGTCGAAATAGTTATTATACAACTAATTGTAATCTAATAAATTTCAATCGAAAGAAAATCGTTTGGAAGTGATTGGTGGTATAATAATCAAAACGTTTGGTGGTAATTAGATCGATATTATATTGACCAAAAACGATAGTCACTAGCAGGCATCGAATAGGGCGGAAGCTCTGATTGGCCATTGATAAAGGGGTCCTTCCCAATTGAACGGCACTGTGTGCACGGTGCGACCCTGTGCCATGTGCTACTGCTATGGTCGTGAATCGTGAACTAGGACGACGTACTTGTTATTTTTTCTCCTCTATAAGATTTACAAACTACCTATATTATTAAATTATAATAATACAGAAAAATAATGGGGAAACAAAGAAAAAACAGACGTAAACCGCATAAAGAAAACCCTACCGGTCTCGTGTCTATTAAAGATTTCGACGAATCCACGGAAGATGTTGAACAAGACCGGGACTCCGCACTTCAAGCAGTATGTAGCCAGGTGAGATTATTCATTGTTTTATTTTCCTTAAACTCATGAGTTGATAATATTCATGCCCATTTTTCTTATAATTTTTCCATTCAACTACACAATTCTTTTGGTTTTTCATTTTCGCTGCTCGCGAGATTCCTCATTGTTTTGGTCTGAGGTTAGGATTCACCTTGTTAGGTTATACACGCTCTGTATAACCTAACAAGGTTATACACGCTCTGTAATTCTGTACATCATTTTTTATTTCAGTAATCGTGTTGATGTATATTTTAAAAAATGTATAAATTCGAGAAATCGTCATATTTGAGTATAAAAGAGTGGGGCAGAGATAGGACTGGCTTTTTTAAAAATATTTGTAGTCGAGCTGCTACCGTGACCTTTGATTTTCAGAACGAATTGCACGACAGTGTTGTTGATTGAAAAAAAAGGAAAGAGAAATAAATAGGTGAATTTTGATAGAATGTTGATTAGCTCACAATTGTCTCATTTTCATTTTTGAACAGGGTATAATTTGTACTGATGAAAAGTTGAATATAATCTTTTGAAAATTTAAATCGAGTTTAATTTTTTCTATCGGCACTACTCAACCATTTTCACTGGAGAACTTGATTCGACGTTTTTTTTTGTTTACAATTTTTTTTTCACTCATGTTGAAAATATTTGGTTTAAAAATGTAAATATCAATCGAGATTGATACAAAAGATTTGTAAGTTTAGAAAAAATATGATAAATTTGCCGCATTGGAACTTCAGCACAGCGATAACTATGAATTTCAGTTGCAATCGCCAAACATGGAAGAAAAGTTATCAGCGCTCCGAACCGTTGAATCGATGTGCTGTGAAAAAGCTCAAGCGCTGCATTTACTCGAAAAAGGATTGGCAAAAATCATCGGGCCGTTGCTCGTGGATCAGTATACCACGGTCAGAGCTGCAAGCGCCTCTGCCTTGAGACGTATGGGTGGAAGCGGTGGAGAAGAGGCTTATGAAGCCTTGCTTCAGGACGACGTAATGACGCCATTAACAGCGTTGCTGAAAAAGGTTTGAATCGAGCAATTTCAATCAAAAATTTCAAACTAATCGCCGATTAATTTTATTATGTTTTTCAACAGTCTTTTTACTCAGACGGTTCTTAGCTTTTGCAAAATCCTGTTTATCTCCATTATTTTCTGGACAGGTTACGTTATTTTTCCTTAATCAGTTTCTATCGAATACCGAGCGAGTCATTTTTTTTTCCCTAATCGGGCGAGTGAAAATTTGATTTGTTATTTTCATTTTAAATTATAGTATTACAGCGATTGGCAACCGAAGCAGCCAGTGGCGAGTACCAAAGGTTGCACCGACGATGAGAAGGAGACTCTGATAGAGGCAATAACCCTGCTTTGGTCTTTGTGTGAAAATAGCGAATGCATCATAAAATATTCCAATGAAGAAAAGCTTGTTTCGCTGTTGGTTAAATTCTTGGATCACACGAGATATGGGTCGGTAGTAAGCGTCGTGGTGGCGCAGTGTATGCTGACGCTTACAGAAGACAATCCATCGGCGTTGAAAGAGTTGAAAGAACACGAACAGACGCTTATTAGTGTATTGCATTTGAAATCTAAAAGCGAAAGAGAGAGCAGCGAAATAGTACCTCTGAAAACACTCGCAGCTGGATTGTTGATGAATCTTAATGATGAATTCACAACAAAATCTGATAATACCGCAATAATGTGCAAAGTGATTGAAGTTCTTGCTGAAACTCTCGCTATAGACCACAAAAATATAATAGTTGAATTAAGCTCTATGTTACCGAGCGAAAAGGCCAATCTGTCGCGTAATGCAAAATTCAAACTACAAGCGGCTAAAAAAATTCTTGGAGCTCAGCAACAAGCTCTTGAAATTTTAGCGAATTTGTGCTCTGACGAGCAGGATTATCAATCTGATACGGAATTCGACGATTCGGATCAAGCCGAATACGAAAATGAATACATGGACGATGATCCTATGACCGATAAGTCATGTAAAGTTATTTCCAATCTACCGGTCACTCTTATAGAAGTTATAACGAGTACCGCTTTAAATCAAAGTATCAAAGATAAAATTTTAGCTCCTGACAAATCAGTAATCGACCAATTGAACGCTCATTCCGATTGCGAATCCGTCGTAAAGCTGATTCACACTTTGCGCTGTCGAGCTTTTCTTTGTCTCAATAACTTGATTGCGAGCTTAGATGTCGACACTTTTGGCGGAGTTGAACAATTGTACAGGTAAATTCAGTAGCCAACGCTACTCATAATTACATATTTTACTCCAAGTTTTCTGAAAATATGTACTCCACAATATTTATATCCCTGCTACCTGTTAACGGTAACATTATTATTACTTTAAGGTATTTCCTTTACAAAGGCTCGTTAATAACCGCATGTCAAAGATCCAAACCAGTTTTGACTTCATTCACAGAAAAATCTGTTTAACGTAAATAAACCCTAATTCATAAAGTAAATACCTTAGAAAACTAAAGACGTTAAGAATCGAGACCATGGTCGAGTGAATTTATTACTAAATTGATTTTAGGCTATGGCTTGAAATTGGCACAGTAGTTTTTCAAGATTGCGATCCAAATGACATTGAATTACTGGAATCTGCGACGGCAGCGATGCGTGCAGCTGTTCAAAAATTGGCTGAATTACGAGCGAATACTTTCCAACAATTGACAATTGCCGATATAGAACCGATGTTAAACGGCGAGCGACACTGTCCAAATCCAAATATTCGGGTGAATTTAATTCGGATGTTGGGCAATTTGGCCTTAATTATAAGTCCTTCGATCGAGTATTCCGGATTAGTCAAAGTATGTTTTTTTTTTCTCTCTCTCATTTTGTTACATTTTTATCTTAATTTTTTGTAATTGTAAAAGTTTGATATTCTGTTTAGCACGTTTCTACGTCCCTGCTGGACATTTGTACACGAGAAACTGAAGTCTGGGTAATGGCCGAGGCGTTGGACGCCATTATGGACATTTTTGCCGAGGACGAGACAGATTTTATGGCTGAAGAAATAAAGCTTCTTCCAAAATTGCAGAGTTTGGTACCCATTTTGACAAACAAGGTATTGAGCAATTCAATAAGGACGAGCATCCATCATTTTCAGAACTTGGCATACTTTTTTTTTGCGTTCAGCATAGAGTTTATTTAAATATTTATCATTTTTCAATTTATCAGATTTATCTGATCGCGGTTTTGTATGTATTCTAGATCCGTCAACAGAGAAAAAATTTAGGAGACCACACGTCGGTGGTGTCTACGGTGAAAACGAACTTATCACGATTCATTAAGTATAAAGAACGTCAGCTGGCAAAGCTTAAGTAAGAATTTGTATCGTTTATCATATATTGCTCATTGGTTAAATGATAATATCTCCAGAAGAAATACTTGATAGTAAACATGTTCATTTTTTATACGATCTCAGGATCTGTTTTGACCAGATCGTTGAGTACGCAATTTGCATATTTAATTATTGTATAGTGTAGTATAATTTTCACGAGTTAAAACTTAAACTTCAAAAAAAACTATTGATCAATTAAAGTCGACCTCGCGTACGGTCAACGTTAATCACTTTAAGGAGGTTGGCTACACACAACAATGTTGCCACGTTAAAAGCATAGGTAAATTCGAAATGATTAAAATTTAATGAAATTTGGTGAGCATATTCTTTTGGATTAAATATGAATGTACAAATGTTTTTAAGATTTTTATTCTACATAGTTTTCGAGTAATTTAACACTAGAGTTTACATCCGTAAGCATAGGATTCTTATATATATAGGTATATCTTTTGCATGTTGTAAACTCCAATTATTCGACAACTATGTAGAAGAAAAATTTGAAAAAATTTGTGTCATTGCATTTGATGCTAAAGAATGCTATCAGTAAATTTTATTAAATTCTTATCATATTGTCGTATGTAGCCACCCTCCTTAAAGGCCGTATGAAGATTAAAATTTCGAACATCATTTATCAACAGATAAAATTTCATTCGTTCTTATTTAGAAGTTGGTCCTCAGTTTGATTTTCGAATATATAAAAATACTTGATATACACCATCAAACATATACAATACATTTCGATTTTATGAAAACGTTACTTTTGTAAATCAATTAACAAATGGTCAACAAAGTTACAACATAGTAAGGAAGTAAGGATACAATAAACGTATCGTAATGAATAAAATTTTGTACAGAATACGATTTAATTACACAACGCCACAAAAAAAAAAAAAGTACCTAGATCTGGTAACTAGACCCATATGAAGCGGGATTGTCCGTGACGAAAATAAAAGCGACCGGAATCAATAACGACTTAATACTGTTTGTTAACTTTTTGGTATAGTTTTTATGAAAGAAAGGAAGAAAAAATAATGTTTTCTATCGAGCATCGAGATGTTGCTTCAACGTTCAAGTTAATTTCTATCTGGGCTGCTGAAATTAGGGAGTATCTCAATTGGAGCGTCCAATTCCTTTTCATAGTCCGAGCGACAGCTGATTCAGGAACAATTTTCCGTTGCTGCTCCTCCACACGGCTCCATACGCTCCCGAACAAAGAAATAATAATGATAATTCGTCTAAAAATAATTTGAATTGGTATTCGTTCCGCAAAATAATCTCGAACCAGAGCTCTTTTTCTAAAGTTATCGATTGGACAGCCTTGCCATCGGCGAAACCAGCCTGGTTGAGCTCAACGCGTGTTCATAATTTGCACGCGCCAAAATACTGACTACTTTTACCTTTGAAATAATATTTGTTTCCCGGAGAGTTTTATCACCTGTATTTCTTCATGATTCGCTTTTATAACCCGTTTTATATTTTCCTCAATTGTTTTGCCTTGAAAAACAAATAAATTTCATGAATAAAAATGAGAATGCAAGATTACTATTTTAGTAATTAATAATAAAAGCGATAAATTTTTTTAGAGAGCAGCAAAACAGCTTTAAAATACCCTTCCGCCACCATAAAAAAAAAAAAAACATATTTTTATATTACAGAATCAATGATCTTGAATTTAAAAAAAAAAAAATTTTGGCTGAAAGAGATAATCGACATTTCGTGCAATATTTTTTCGACTGCCTTACACTAAAATGATTTTGATATTATATAAGATGTCATTCATTTTATTACCATCGTTCAACCTCAATACATGATATATTTATTGAAGTAAAACTTCTATACGCGCGCTGGGCTTGGGGAGTAAACTGGTGAGAGCGTTACGGAAAGTGTGATCGGGCGAAGCGAACGGAAGTTGAGAGGGAGATATATGTTGGTAAAGACAAAAAGAGAGAGATTTATGTTTCGTATACCCCACTCTTACATTCAGGTGCGCACGCACATTTTCTTTTCAGCAAGAGAGAGTGGTGTGCTCGCACATTGCCTTTCTCTCTTTCTCTCATTGCCCATTAAGTTGATGGAAGCCCTATAGGAGCAAGTGAGAGAAAGAATTGCGCGCGCATATTTCCTTTCTCTCTTTTTCTCATTGCCAGTTCATGAAATATATAGGGACCCTGCATACCTATACACTTTCACCAGAGTGAAAATGTGTAGTCGTGTATATGCATACTGGTGGTGACGCCAATAGTGAGGAAAGGCACTTTGTAGATGATAAAACGTATGTGTGTACACGACTACACTTTCTCACTCTGGTGAGAGTGTATAGGTATGCACGGTCCCTATATATCTCAGTAATCCGTGTGTGAGTTCACTAGCATTACACGAACGGCGATTTTTGTTTTTCCGTGATTTTATTCCGTTCTTGAACAATTTTATTAATTGATATTTAGTTCAATACATTATGTATTCGACGTTTGGAGTGAATAAAATTTTTAATTCATTTTAAAGTTCACAAATTGTGAATTTTCGCTTGAATTGTATAAAATTATGGCAGGGAGTGATACAGACTCGGAGTATGAATGCGATGTTCCAGGACCATCAACCGAAAAATAATGAAACGATGAATTAAAATAATGAATTACAAAAATCAAATCTTAAATTTTGTTTTTTCAATGAAAACCCATGAACATTAAAAAAAAAATTTATTTTATATTTATGTATATATATACATAAATATAAAATAAATTTTTTTTTGCAGCATCTGTATGCTGCAAAAAAAAGTTTTACTTCAGTTGTGTGGTCTAAAGCACACTCTATTTTTTACATAAATAATAACTTAATTGCGTTGTTCAATAATAGGAAGTAGGTACGAAACCTATTTAATTCAACTTTTGACGTTTCTCGCTTAATTTATCATATCAAACAGCTTTATCGATTGATTATTTTCTTTTCTCATTGAATATACGTTGCGTAAAAATGATAACGCTTGACGCATCGAAGATATAAATGAGTATATGCTTACATTTTTCGATCTTCTCAGTGCACTCTTCAACAATTATTCATGTTAATATTAATATCGAAAAAACCTTTCATACAAGAATGATTTTTTAATTTTTTGTTGCATTTTGTCTTTTGTTTAATAATGATTTTCCGTTGAACCCGCATTTGCTCCATATACATTTTTGCGTCTCTCAATGTTTTGCCCGAATAAGACTCTTCCACAATTCAAGATTCGTTTAGCTCGACGAATTGCAATCGCGTGACTCGTAGGATTCATCGCGCGGAAGACTGCTCATTACGCTTTTCTTAATTTTTCTCATATCTTTCTTCCGTATGACGCATCTTCGAATTATAAATTGGAGAATGTTCGTATTCATCCTTTGCATATGCACGAAACGAATTGGACTAATCTTCTCATTTGGTATATCAGTCGTTATTAAAAAAATCATTATTCGTAAAATGATTATTAAATAATCATAATTAATCGACACTTTCCGTTATAGTACGATTATTGGGGGATTTTTTTTAACAATGTCACCATTGACACCCCGAATTGAAATCAACTTATACTTGCTTGAAAAAAAACTGTGGCAAACATAAATTTTCTTTTTCTCTATTCCATGATGAAACATACTTGATTAATTCTCCTGTGAACATGTATAATTTCTTAAATTACCAATCCTTAATACTACTGTGAATTCCCTTATCTTCAGGCCTAATTTTTCTTCAAGTTTTGAATCTATGGGTCTTAGGAGCAATGAAAAATACTTCGTTTTTCGTCGCTTTTCCTTTAAGAGGTTTCGAGACGTTTGGAAATTTGGAATAATTGATTAATCCTTCCTCACACCCCTTTTTTGACAGTATTATATCTTAAAATCATTCTATGAAAATTTCAAGTCGAATCCAACGTGGTTTCAGAGACATAATGATTCAAAGTGGGGGTTTTCAGAAAGCTCTAAAACAGTGCCCGAACAGCCGGCGATGAGGTGGATAAAATAACTGGTGCTTGATCGAAAAATGTGGATATTCAATTCGGTATTCCGAAAGTAATCGTTATTTTGCCAATAATTCTTAGGTACATTTTGCGTTATCGTCATTTTACTGATTTTTTTTTTTTTTTCAGCACAAATCTTCGATCAAGCACTGGATGAACTATTGAATCAACAATTTTTTTTATACCGTCGATCTTTGATGAATTAGCCAACAAACTTTCGACGCTACTGTGCTGAATGTCTTCATGAAAGATGAATATTTTTTGAAGATATTTTCACGAACTGTTTTTTTTTTAATATTCAGTAATTACTCAGTCTCGTAATTACTAAATCTTGAATAAAAGTAAAATATTATAATGAAAAAAAAACATATAATTATGATGAAAGTTTCTCGTTGAAACCGTCGTCTGCCTCTGAATCTAATCTTGAATGCATTTCTAACTAATATTTTGTCCCAGTATCCCGCGATTAATCTTCTGGATGCTTTCAGTTATTTTGATTATAAAAAAGACATTTCGATTGTCTTTTTTTGCGATAACGGACTGAGAAAATTTTGTCCATTTATTGACAACATTTCTGTTCATTTTTTTTTTTTTTATTTATCTGGCAGGTTTTCAAACTGTTGAGAATTTTAGGCCTCGCTTATCTCACAAAAGAAACACGATTTTCTTCATAAAAAAATAAAACACTAAATTCTTTCGGTATTTTTGCAAAAAATATAGAAAAAAATTGAAATCATTGGTGTTCATCGTTTCTATCGAAATAGCATAATATTTCATTCTTTACGGCAAATGTTTCCTCTCTGGTGAGTAGTACAATGAAATTGGACCAAAAGCCAAGTTGAAATTCTGAAAAAAAAATGAAAGTTCTGTGAAATCGTTCCTCGTAAAATGCACCTGCAATCCAGTGGTTTATCTGTAGCGATATGTGCCATGTGACGTTTAGGGAGTATCAGGGAAAAGTTCGAAATGGAAAAAAAATACTTTACTGCATTTCACAATGAGAAATTTTCAGAAAAAAATTGTGCAATGTGACAGTGATTTTTTTTTGTAAATTCGACATGCGAATGGATGGTGCTCAGTCCAATAATTTTTTACACGTAAATATCATTGAAAAGTGAATGAGTTCGTTTGAATTGACTTAAAAAAAAAAAAAAAAAAACAAAAATTGATTTTCGTTTTTGCGTTTCGAGTTTAAAGGACTTGAAAAAGAAAGAAAGCCAAGATGACACAAAAGTTCTACAGAATATTGTATCGCTTCAGCCATTTCTCTTCGTAAAACAAATTCATGTATTTCGTATATTTCTACATATTGTCAGTATTATGATAATTCTTTCTTTAACGACAATGATATTATGCCAGATCATTGATAATATGAATATAAAGAGTTCATAAATTGTGAAATTTTTTTTTTCTCCATTTTAAGTATTTTTTTGAGATTGCACAGATTTCGAATTTTCAAGAATGAACGTTAGCCCAGAAAGTGAATAGAATATCGAGAGATCCAGCAGCACTTTGACGCCAAGTATTGAAAATATTGTTTTCAAACGGTCAAGGCAAAACGTGTAGCTTATCACTGCTCGAGATTGGGCGATTTCCCCTCATTATTGAACTTGTATAACAATAACGAAAAAATAATCGGTTAGTTGTCACAGATCATCGGTCGTATAAGATCTGTGTTTTGTGAATATCTTTGTGCATTCCTGAAATCCGAAATCCACAGAGTCACCGTGAAGTTTTTTTTTTTTTTTTTTTTTCAATAAACACGATATATGTTATCGTATATCTGCTGATCCTTGAAAAAGTAACCCGAGTATGTTCCGTATCTCTATAATAATGTAATAAATTAAAAGTAAATCATAAAAATAAAAATCTACGTAATTTTTTATATTTAGTGACCAGGTTTTCTTCTTTTTTCAAAATCGACGTCTATACAAGTTTTAATATATCCGTATGCATACACATATCTATCAGTTATACGAAGATTATTGAAATCATTGAGAAGTGAAATGATAGCTGGGCCTGCGATCAAATATGGCGTTAAAATTAGCTCCTTATTGTATATGTCACCAAGTGCTCGAGTTATTTCATTTCCCAATCGATTATAAAATTCATATTCTCTTCATACACTTTATTCCGTTTTTTTTTTTTTTTTTAATTTTATTTTTTTCAAAACTTATTTGTTTTTCGAAACTAATGCTACAAAGTTTAGTCTGCAGGGTTGAAATATGTGAAATATGTTTATTACATAAGATGATATTATCCTAATATCCTTTCAAGTTTGATCGAGAAGGTACTTGCATAAAGTTAAAACAAAGCTGAATCACACTTTTTCTATCGAAATAAAAAATGTATCATTCTTCAATGCTAATTAAACCATTTTGTCCTTCTCCAAGCGCCTCTTTTAGAAAATAATTAGTTATAAATACGACGTTAGCTAATCGTCATTAATGATTCCGCATGGATGATGATTTCAACGAAAAAACTATCCTCTTTCGAATAATATTTATCAAAAATACAATATTCTACGTGTAGGAAATATTTCAAGTGTTTTGTGCAAGTACCCCCTTTAATGCAAACGCGTAATTACAAGATTTTGATCTCGCAAGAAGCTTTTTCTGAGTCCATATTTCTCGGAAGAAAACTTTTTGTTTCTTTTTTTTTGTTTCGTTTTTTTTTTTTTTACGTAACTTTAATCCTCTACGTACTGTTAGTGTCCCATTCAAGTGGCTTTTATGAAAAATGAACCACGAGATATGCTTTTACAAATTTACTTCGTTCGCGCTATTTTCTTTGAATCTAAACTGATTTCAACACACGTATTCTTTCAAGAAAAATAAAAAATACAATTTTCAATTAATTTTGACGGGAATCATGTTGAGTGAAAAACATTGTCAAACTTAATCATTTTTAAGGGGGATTTTTAAAATATATTTGACACTTGGCAAGTACACTGTCACATTTGACAGAAATAAATTCAAAAACAAATCTCCTCAACACACACACACACACATACACACACACACGTGTCTGTGTGTATAGATACATGAACGTGTAATATATTATGTACAAATCGTATGTATATATATCTAGCGGGTTTCTTTTTTTTTTTTTTTTGCTCATTGAAAAATCATCTAAACGTGAATCTTTTTCGAAAAATTGGAAGAGTCCGTATGGAATCAGGCACGAGTAATGTTAAACGGAAGCAGAGTTTTGTTTGAAACCATGACAGAATCTTATTTTGGCTAAGCTAGAACACGGTCTAATATTTGCAATTGCAAAAATATCATGATTTTTATAAATCGAAATTTCGATCAATGTTTGTCATGAAACATTTGTGCCATTTCCATACCTCGTCGTTTCTCATCGTTATCTTATTATTTCAATATTATTATCAAATAATTGAAGTTAACAGGTTTTCTATAGAATTGCTGACTTGATGTATGTGAGAGATAGAGAATCGATATATGTATACGAGATATTGAGAAATTAATTAAATCGTAGAATACATAGCTTAGGAAAAATTGATTAGCAGAGTGCACGTGAAAAATTTATGTGAATTCGAAACATTTTTTTTTTCATCTCTTTTAAGCAATGACTCGATTGTACTTGAAACAATTATTCAATTGTACCGTGAATTATTTTTTTGTATCGATTATGCTTTTCCACGTTTCTCGCCAATTTAAGTTGGCCAATATGGCCCTGCATCGAAAATCATAAAATCAATAATAATAATAAAAAAATAATATTAACGATAACAGTAAAAATAATGCTAGTAATAATATCGTAATGACAAATTTCATTATTATTTTGATCAATCTTAACGATTATCGTAAGCCGATTATTTTACAGTCGAATCGAATGGAAGCATAAGTGGAATACTATATAATTCGCCATGCCAATTGTGGCTCGCGAATTTTATATCATATACTTTATTTTATGGATATACAGTCGAAGCGCAAGATCTATAAAACAAAAATGATTCCACAAAATCGTCATTCGCTTTTTATGTTTACAATGTTTTTTTTTTTTTTAATTTTTTTATTGTTTAGTTTGCTCTATACTTCTGTCCATGTCCTTTATTCCTCACTCTGTGGTTGACTAATCATTGTAATTAACAATACAAATTTACCCTGAAACTCTGCATAGGCACACTAAATCGTGCCACGTTAATTAATAGAGTGTACATTGTCCGCAGGTGCGCCTACGGTCCTCCGCTCATTTTTTTTTTTTTTTTCAACTAACTAATATCTCTGTTGTTTTACTTTCATCATTGATGTATAATTTGTAATATATTGTACGTTTTTTTTTTTTTTTTTTTTTTTTTTTATTCTCGTGTTTCAGTTTTTGTCCCTATTTGTTTTTGTCCAGTCGAAATTTCACTACAGTCTCGTGTTGTTTGAAGATTGTCACAATCTTCTCATATTCACGATATAAATCCGATATGAAAGAACAAATTTATCTCGAGGAAAAAAAATATCACTCTTGATTATCCGGTATGATTGAATTTCTTATGGTTATCTCGTTTTATATCTCGAATCTCATACGATCTGCGCTTCTACCATAACGTGGGAAAATTTATAAACGCGACACGTGCATCATGGGTTTTTTTTTTTTTCTCATTTTTCTATTGCTTTTCTTTTCGAGTTTCATATTTTGCGATCCTGGCATTTATCTTTGCAATTCAATTGTTCCAGATTCGATTAAGACTACGTGTGTCGATATATTCATTCGTCTCAATGATCGGGCCCGACAGCTATATATTTATATAGTGTATAATAATAATAATAATAATAATAATCAAAATAATAATAATAATAATAATAATAATAATAATAATAATAATAATAATAATAATAATATCATTATAACCACAGGCACGAAATAGTTGAACTATTAATAGTCGTCGTTATTATTACATAACGTTATGATTTGCAATAAGTTGTTGAAATCCCCGTTATGCCTTATCGGTTACATTCAATTATTACTTCATTTCTATCATACGCTAATCTTATAAAGTTTACGCTGGGATCAGACCTAAAAAAAAAATAACGAATGAAAATCAACGAATAAATAAACAAAAATGACAACGTTTTTTTGTTTGTTTTGTTATTTTTGTTGTTGTTGTACCGAGTGCGCATGGTATTTGTTTCTCTCGTTTTTCCGTTTTTATTATTTTTTTTTAAATATAAACGGATTATCAAAAAAAATCTACATTTGTGCCATTTTCAAACGAAGAGCTTCACGTTTCCTTGTTTTTTTTTTTTCTTTCTGATTCTTTTAAAATTCTTTTGAAATGTTTTCTAAAGCCTATATTAATTATCGAGGCAAGCTATATATATTATAGAGAGCTTTGTACAAACGTTAGACTCGGATTAAATGCGTCGAAATCCTGCTTAGAAGCACGCGAATCGTGCGGTAATGAGATGCCTCAATGAATGATTCGTTCGACGATTGAAGAAGATTTTGAACCGATGAATCGTGAAAACGTTGTCGTATATTAGTCACGGCTAGTGAGTCAGTTTTGTTTTGTTTTTTTTTTCATCTTGTTTCTTTGCTCTGTTTGAATTATTATTCCACGTTTATTGAACATTAGTAACGTATATATCTAGGAACTTACCAGGATTTTTTTTTTAAATCTTTCGATATTCATTGTTATTTTTTTTTTTTTTTTTTCCCTCGAATCATTATTAACCAATAGATAATAAAATACATTTTGCGAGGAAACAGAGCGAGCCCTCCTCTCACACTTGAACTCGAAAATTCGAATCATTGGCTAAGCATTTGCTATTCTTGTCACGTTTTCGCCATTGCACAGAATTCGGTTCTTATATATTAAGTTTTTTTTTTTTCTTTTTTTTTTACGTAATAACCACTCGCATATACACACGCACGTATACATACACGTATATGTATATGTATATATAGAAGCGCATGTTACCGGCGAAACTTGATTTTAGAGGGCGAACTAGTTTAACCGAGAGAAAGCCAGTCTATCAGAAGTGGCATCGAACTGGTAACATATAAACGTTTGTATATATATATATAACATAATATTTGTGTGTTTATGTATATATAATTCATTGTACGAACGTGTATCATGAATATATAACATGTTCCGATTTTTTTTTATATATCTAGTTATTACGACAAAAAATGCACGAATGGTCGACGCTTATAGTCACACATTTCTTTCATTTTCTCACGAATTCATCTTACAACAAAGTCTATTTACAACATTACTATTTTTATTCGTCTGTATAGATAAATTGATAATACTAGACTGCCACGAGGCTCAGCTCATTTCGCTCACGTCTTACACTCCGAGTTTGACGTTTACAATATTAATATATGTACATAGTTAGCATATAAACGAAACGAGTCAACGTATTAATCCATAATTTCGTTTTGATATATATATATATATATATATATATATGTATATATAATATTAATCTTTTTTGCGATAATTGCCATGAGCATTGTTATGAATTATATATTTTTGCCAACGGTGTCGCATTTTTCGTCTCATCGGAGAAACTTTAGGACTCCCCCTCCCTCCTCCCCCCTTCGCTCTTCTCATTTATCTGAAATTCTTCTTGGTTCGTTTGCGTTGCAGCGTTGATTCATTTTCATCAATATTTTGGATACTATTTAGAAAGAAAATTTTTGTTTCGTTTGCTCGTCTTTTTTTTTTTTTTTTTGCCACAAAGTACGTCCCTGACCGCTCTCCTGCCGCCCTCAGGTCTCCCTCTCAGGTTCTTCTCCTGCCCCATTACTTTGTTTTTTTTTTTTTTGTTGTTCTCCTTTTTTGACCTATGTAATTTCACTTTATGGTGCCACTCATGAACGAGGTTGAAGCAATAATTAGATGCCAATTGTTGAATAATTGAATTGAGTAGATTTTCTTGGTGTTTTTTTTTTTTTTTTTTTTTCCATTTTTTTATTGTTTATAAATTTTGTGATAACCGTGCATGTCATATTTTTGGATAAAATTAATAGAATATTTTTCTTCGAAACCTGATGCATTTCACGAAGATAAACATTCGCGTGGCATTGTTGTTTTTTTTTTTTTTTTCGAATGTAACAGTGCAATTTGAACGCATAGCAGCGTGCTATAAATTACCAGCGCGGTCGAGAATGATTCACGAACAATTGCGGAATATGGAATCATGAAAATTTATATTTAATTTTCATGAAAATTGATGAAAATCACAAAAATTCATTTTACAACTGAATTTTTTTTGGTAAAGAGTATCGTTATTCATGAGTCTATAAAAAAAGTTATTTGTTTATGAATTTTTTTCCATCAATCAATAACGATGGACTCGTACCCGAGACTCTACCGAGTCTTTTGATATTTATTTATAAATTTTATCTCACAGTTGAGTGGTGGTGTTCAGTTCCAACATGAAAATGTTTATAATTATTTTTCAAATACGAGAATCGTCAGTTGTATTCTCGGTGGTTACGTTTGGACATAATTTGGAATTAAAAAATCGCTTCAACGCGAATCAGATGGTGCGGCGTATTCTCAAACGATATGAAAAAAACGAAATTAACGTATTTATCGTGAAATCGTCTCGACCACGTTAGTTTCTACAAAGCTAAGCAATTACAGCATCAATTCTATACGGAGCGATGAGCCGGCTGGCTGATTGAATATCAGTCCATCATTGTACTATAAAATTCACGCTGCATGCCGGCCGTCTAAAGCAAAACTAGCACAATAAAAAACAATCTTGACTGGAGAGGGACGACCAACCTATAAATCGCTGAGCCTTATTTTTAAAATATAATATTTATCAAATTGCGAGCGGCATAAACGTGTAGACGCGAACTACGATTTTTTCATCCATAGCTCGAAAATATATCTCGAATCTCGAAAAAAAAAAAAAAAAAAACATTCAGGCGCAGCCATTCGAATGACGGTTCATACACTCGCCTGTTTTTTTTTGCGTCGATTCAATTGGATGTGAATTCTCGTAATTCGCATCGACAACTCATATATTGTTTTTAAATTACCAAAACAACAACATATATTTGAGCAACTATTTGTTACGATTTTATTTCATCGTTCGCATACGTCTGGGCGATGAGTGCGATTTTGCTAGGTCGATAGATTAAAAAAACCTCAATGACCACCTGCTTTTTTTTTTTTTTTTTTTTTTTTTTTTTAAATAATCCAGTAAAAAAAACATTGAAGCATTCTTGATTTTTTTTTGTTCAGCATTCATACCACCGAATGTAAACGTGATACAACATCAGGGGCCACCTCCGATGATCACTTTCTGTGTATATTATTGCATGAATTTCAAAAACAAATTCGTGAAAATGCCAAGTGTGTTGTTTTATGGAATTCCGGGGGCTAGATTTTTCGAAATAAATCATAAGAACAGATACAGCGTAAAATCGAACCCAGGACCCAGACGCCGCGATTGAAGCAACAGTCAACACATTATTTTGACACTGTGAGTCGCCGGCTTATGTTCATTTTTTTGTTTGTTTCTGTAGTGATTGACAATTAACGGCGACGATACGACGAGGAAGACGACGGGCGATCACACACGATGGAGACGACGATGGCATGCCTGAAAAAGCGACTACGACGACCGGATGTTTCTACGAGAGCGGCGCGTATCTGGCATTCGTTTAAACAAAATGGCCAAGTAACGATATCTTTTAAAGCGGTTAA
This sequence comes from Campoplex capitator, assembly GCA_037576405.1. Lineage (NCBI taxonomy): Eukaryota > Metazoa > Arthropoda > Insecta > Hymenoptera > Ichneumonidae > Campoplex > Campoplex capitator. The sequence continues at coordinate 12,403,115 of JARBWI010000322.1, read as the reverse complement.
CTGCCGTACAATTAATTGCCAAAGCACCCGGCAAACCTCGATACTTTGCCAGCTTTTTTTTTGTTTTGTTTCCGTACGGAAAGCAATCGATCATGTGCAGATAATTTTTTTTGGTCGAATTTTATACCGATCTGAGCATCAACGATTTTGTTTCAACTCACTTCGAGTGTTTATCAATTTGAAAAAAAAAAACAAAAACAAAAATCTGTTTCTATTAGATTTTTAGTGTAATTATAGTTGAAGAAAATTTTGAATAATGGTCACTTATCGATGATTCCATGTCAGAGTTACATACGTGTATGTCCGTGTTGTGTAGATATTGAGATATGGATTTTTGCTATAGAGATTTATAATTCTATATTTCCAATGAATATATATAGCATATAATAAAGTAGAATGATGTTGCAAAGGTGGTAATCGGATCAAAAAAGTTTTTCAATGCTCCATGAACCTCGGCCACAACGTTTGTTCATCATTAATGATACCAGTATGGCAAATAAGCAAATGATAACATTCATATTTTTTCAAGTGCTTAGTCGACGCGAAGATTTCGGGTGAAACATTGCAAGAAGGAAGTTTTAGATTGTCAAATGAAATTATTGATACGTATCCTGGTATTGTGACAGTGACATCTGACAACGATTATCTGGATAGCTACTATGCTGATCGGAGTCGCACGTATCGAAAAGCGTTGCAGAGTGCCATTGCAATACCGTTAGAAAAATTGTCACCGCAAATTAAACGTATAGCAAAATCCACAACTCGAAGAGTGTATATGTGTATGGAAACGCGTATAATTATGTGTATTGCTTTGTTTTTTTATTTCTTTTTCTTTTTTAACCGGATGACCACGGCGAGCCATGCTGTTTCTAGGAGCCCCACGCCAGGTGTATAAAATATTTGCCAAGCGAAATCCACGAGTTCGCCGAAATCTCAATTATGCCGATGGTTTTAATCGAAATTGAAAAAAATGAAATGATCGAGATACTTTAGGATCTCAATCTCCGTAGTTTTCTTGAATAACGACCAGTTCGAACTGATCATGTCAAGAAACATTGGAATAAAAAGTTTCTTCTTTAACCACTGATGTTCATTAGCTTCGATAAATTTGTAGATCCGGCGATCTCGGGACTCATGCGACAGGCCCCAAAATGGGTACCTGAGCCTGGAGCAGGTGGGGCAGGAGATATTGTCCCCCTAGAAAAGCAGAAAGGAGACCCGAGTACGGCGAGCGTCCCCCTTGGCCCGTCGGGCCATCCCAAACTGTCAGACGGACGGATCGCTGCCGGGGGCGGAGCCCGTCTTGCTGCCGTCGCCACCTGCACCGCCACCGTCGCCATCGGCACCACCACCCTCTCCGCCCCTGTACGGCGAGCCGCCAGACCCTCGCGCCGACAGACCTCGGAAATCCAGGTTGTACTGTAAATTAACAAGCAGAAAAAAAAAAACAAAAACTAATGTTAGTCGTGACATAATCCTCGTTGATTCGTTCGGTCTGCAGTTATCAGTCAAATTGAGGACCAGGGTATATGAGTGGCTGGGTGGGGGGGGGGGGGGGGCATTGCTACACAAAAAACGATCAACGATATGTTCAGCACTGCGCATCATCCGCCACAGTACCTGGGGAACAAAAATTATTGTTTGGTCATTCTTCCATTATTCATTTTCTTTGTCTCATGGTAGGTGAGTCCAGCGTATTAAAAAAAAAACAAAACCGATCCGCAAACATCCACAAAAAAGTCAAAACACGCTGTATCGTTCATGAATCGTGTACAATCACGATTATAGAACTTTCGTTACGTTTTAGTTCGATTCAGCGCAATGGGTGTAGATAGAAAAAAGTCGTCTCGTGGGTGTGTAAATAAAAATGGGAGGAAACAAAAAAAAAAAATCGGAAACAAAAATGAAAAAGGCGATATGAAAATTTGGGAACAAATGGACATGTATGAAATGTGAAAGTCTTTGAATAAGTAGAAGGAAAAAAAAAAATACAAAACAAAACGATAGCTATTTGCGTGGGAATGAAAAATAAACGGAAGTTATCAACGTTGATGCGAAACAATGTTAATCCAACATACTAGACTCTAGTAAATGACAAAACGAGGTTTATGAATGAAGGATAAGAAAAGAAACTTGAAAAAAAAAAAAGATCAAAACAAAAACAATGATGAAACTAATCGAACCTGTCCAAAAAATAACAAGAAGAAGCAGTGGTAGAAGTAGAAGAGAAGAAGAAGAGTGTCGTGTTCCATTGTGCTCAGGTGATTGTGACGAGGGCTCGGTTGTGGACAGCCTGGTAGCATCGAGCGCGTATTAAATGTTATCTCGGCAGTGTTGAGTGTCTTAAACGTTGAAGCTGGGCATGATGATGCATCCTTAATTGTTGCTGAAGATTTTGAAGATTCTGGATACCGTAAGGTGATTGGGTCCCCGAAGAATTCATTGTGGATGGATAAAATAGTGAGGGATGGAAGAGAGCGAGTGATGATGCCAATGAGCAATCGGTTGGTGTGCCAGATTGAAAATTAGTTGTTAATAAATTGGGACGAAGGATACTGTTCAATTGAGCCGAGGTTAAAGGATGAGGTTGAACGTAAGGACTTCCGGTTGGTAATAATTGAGGACTTATCGGGTAAAGACATTCCTCCTCTTGACCGGGTATCGAAGTTGGGCTGACTTCCGTGTACGATGGCATGCTGATATTGTGCTGTTTGTTGTGAAAATAAACCATGCTGACATGTATTTATCGCTATATGTGTATCGCAATTATTATTAACTTTGAGACTGAATAAAAGTGAACGTTACAAAACTTAAAAATGTCAAAAAAAATGAGAAGCCAAGTATTAAATAATCGCGACCTTAAGGAGGGTGGCTACATACGACAATATGATAAGAATTTAATAAAATTTAGTGATAACATTCTTTAGCATCAAATTCAATGACACTAATTTTTTCAAATTTTTCGTCTACATAGTTGTCGAATAATTGGAGTTTACGATATGCAAAATATATACCTATATATATCAGAATCCTATGCTTACGGATGTAAACTCTAGTGTTGAATTACTCGAAAACTATGTAGAAGAAAAATCTTAAAAAATTTTTATATTCATATTTAATCCAAAAGAATATGCTCACCAAATTTTCATTAAATTCTAATCATTTCGAATTTTTCTATGCTTTTAACATGGCAACATTGTTGTGTGTAGCCAACATCCTTAATTATAAAACGACTATTCTATATTATTGTTGAGTGAGAAAGAAAGAGTGACATTTTTTTTTGATTTTGTGACACGTGATAAGAGGGGCTAGAGCGTTGTTCAGCGAGCTGAGTGACAAAAAGTAAAGAATGTAAATTATTATAAAAAAAGACGCATTTTTAATATAAACAGTGTAAATATTCACGTCTTTTCGTCTCCAAGAAATTAAATTATGCCGAAACGCTTCACTTTTTTTTGCACAAAGTAATCACATCTCGAGGTGGACGGATCTTGACGGGACAGCAATTTGAAATACAAAAAAAAAAGCCCGAAAATCGTTACATTTGCGTATATAAAAGTGCGGCGGGGCTGGTGCAAGATTTTATCTTTATCTTTGCAGTTTTACTTTTACTAATTTGCTTTGAGGCAGTCATTTAGTTTAGAGAGTCGAAAAGAATTTATTTGTGCTTTAATTTTTAGTTTAAATATCGTGAAATTGCAAAACTCAAAAGAACACATTTTACAGTTACAGAATTGAGATTCAGCGAGTATACAAATGCTTAGCGATGCGTATACTTCCCATTTTCCAATATTTTGTCTATTTTTTTAAATGTTAATAAATATTCAAGAGATTTCGTATGAGAATGTTTCGGCTCCCGACGAATCAAATCTCGTTTTCGCGGATTATCATTTTTGCACAATTTTTCCAAATATGACGAAACTTAAACTAATTTGAACTAATTCCAACATTTTTGTTCTAAAAAAAAACTGAAAGGGCTTGAATCACTGAAACTAAAAAATGTAATGATAATACGGCGACATTGTGCTCGGCATTGATGCAGTGCCATGGATCCACTGTCGAATGTGTTAATCTCACACAAATCACACAAGGAAACACTCGGATTGTTTTTCCGGTCAAAAATCCGCCCGAATTAATTTCGAATGGCCTCCCATTTGATATGCGAATCAAAGGGAGTTAAACATGAATTAACTCCAGTCCTCCTCCCTCCTCCGGGAACCCCCAAAATCGGCAGGAAAAAAAAAATTCTTAATAATTTCTAAAAATTACGTTTTCTTTCACCTTCTAACTGGATAAGTTTTAATTAAAACACTACAGATTTATTAGAAATAATCTCTATTCATAAAAATCACCATTTTTTAAAAATAATTCTGGTAGTGAGTAGTCAGTATTCTCAGGTAACTTTGCTCTCAAATTATTGTATGCAAAAAATATGTTTATTCCAAAATATCTTTATCCATTATTAATTCGAAAAATTAATTAATTGATTAAATAAAGAAAAAAAAAAAATTAATTAAATAAAAAATTAACCCGAAAAAAGGCTAAAAACGTCTCTATTCATAGGGAACGATTGACAGTTGTAGAGTGTCAATAATCGAAGTTTACGGTTGATCGAGTTTGTTCAGAAATTCGTTAGGACCGACGGTTTGTTTATTCGGGTGTGCTTTTTGACTTTGGAATATTTCAAGTATAATACAGACATATAGATTTCGAAATTTTGTGAGCAAGTTAATGTTATCGCAAGAAAAATATAGTCATAATTAATAAGAAAAATAAATTTGCATCAGAACCACGTCATGGTGTGAGAATAAATTAATGATTTTTTAAATTTACATTCTGGCAGGACATGCTGTAATGAAGCGAGGTATTTACCTTTGTGGCGCATACGAAACAGGTTGTGACGACTTTCGATATGACGTTCATGAGATTCTTCGTTTCTTGTATGACGTTGTCAACTTTCGTGAAAGTCGCAGCTTTTCCGACAGTCGGGTTTTTGACGGTGAATTGTAGCTGTTGAACGTAGGTTGGTACACGATCTAGATTCTCCAGGAGTTCTTTCTTGTGTGGCCCACCTGGCACCTGCACCCATGTAAAAATCGTATACAAACTTACGTCGGTTTGTTCGGGACGCCAAGAAAACGTGTTCTTTTTTTGTTTTTTTTTTTTCAAGAATCGTGTATAAGTGAATTTAATTTTTTTTTTTCTTTTCCCATTTCTCTGAATTTGTAACTTTTTCGGTATTTTGAATGCTCAAACATTTCTTATGGGGATAAAAAATTAACGTAACTCGGAACACGCTTTCTCCGCAACTCGACAACATATTAAAAATACGTTTCATATATTGCTATATCGCCTAGCCTTCGCATTGCTCAAATACGACTAACACAGGTATTTTTTTTTTTTAATTTTTTTTTTTAATTTAAAAAAAAAATTTCCCTCAAATGTTAATCTCTCTTTCGTATATGTGAGAAACCGATCGTCCAGAAATCTGTTCAATTTTATTAGTGCACGTAATTGGCCACAAAAAATATATTCGTTGAGAAAAAATTGTGCAAAAAAAATCAAAATGAGAGTAAATCATCAGAAATATCTATTTAAACTCCTAATGTATTTTTGAGAAAAAAACATAATGCTGCGTTAAAACGGAAGAAGAACAAATAAGGAGACATAATATTTGACGCAAAATAGTTCATTGTGATCGTGTAGATGGCAGTGAAGAAAGTACAGACCTTTAGACCCTTGACAGCTTTCTAAATGTTATTCTACGTACACACCTAATTTATTTTTATCGTCCATTCATTAAGTTTTTAATGATAATTTCGTTTTTATTCTTGATAAACTCATTTGAAAAGCTGCCAAGAAAGCTTGAGACATTATTATTTCATGCCTCAAATAGTGGAATGGAAAGGGTTACCACAATGCACACAGACGTCATCCACAGACGGAAGCATTCCCGTAGCATCTAAAACACACCTCACTAATATCGTACACAAAAAACTTTTTTAACAATCGATATACACAAAACTGTGATTCAAATGAGACAATAACAATAATAATAATAATAATAATAAATAACAATAATGATAATAACAAAAATAGTAATAGTAATAAAAATACATTCTTGTGGCTCATTTACAAGATGTATTTTGAGACTTAGGCATCAGGGCCTAATGCGGAATATCTTATTTGAATTATTATTATTTTTCGTTTTATGATAGGTCTTTTATTTAGCGGCCTCGTTCGACAGTTTGATTATATCCAGTAAAAAAAAAAAACAATATATAACTAAGGATTAAATTTTCGTTCCAGAACAGTAGTCCTCTTGTTGAAAATGAATTTTTCTCGACAAAGTGCGTTCCTGCGAACGTATATTAATAAATATTGTTTTCTCGGATGGATGCATTGTTTTTTGTCATGAAAATAATGGACATGTGGAAGCACCTTTCGCTAGTGCACGATGTTATGCATCCTTACATCATTGATCCCAAAACCCCCTGAAATTTTGTTTGCTGAAAGTAAATTTGATAAAAATATTGTATGCGTAAGAAAAAGTATATAAAAATGTAACAGGACTTCTCGAAACTACCGTACGAGCCTTAAAAAAAAAAAAAAAAAAAAAAATAATTTTCGTATAGATTTATCAGAGATTGATAAAGTTAGTTTTCCATTTTTAGGTTTTTTTTTTTTAATTTATATTATTCAGCATTTATATACAAATGGACAAAACACGAAAACTGATGGTATTTACAGAGATATATGCAAAAGAAAATAGAAACCGAGTGGAGGGAAAAAAAAATTATTTGCAGTACAAAAATGCTGAGGAAATTTACACGCTAGTTCAATAATGAAAAGTGGGCGACAATTGAGATTGAGAATACGGTGAATTTTGTGATGAAAAATTTACAGATGATAGAATAGTTGAATTTTCTTTTTGTTGCAGCAGTAAATATTTAAATGTGAATATGCGCATTGAAATTATCGTGGTACCCCAATTTTTCACGTTGCTTGAACAACAGTGTAAGTGGAATCGATTTTATTTTGAAAATTTTTAACGCTCTCAATAAATGAATTTTATTAATGGACTAAATTTTTAAATATTTTTTTCCAAGCAAACTGCCTTGTTTGCGTTATTTATTTTATTATTAAAATTCATTATTATGCTAATCGTAAGTAATATAATGGAAATGACCGTTAAATAATGCTTGTCAAGAATTTAGAGGCATTTATCTTCTGAGACAATTATATTTCCACCGACATCGTAGCTCCAGCAACGTTACGACGAATCAGGTGAAATTTACCTGCAGTGAAGGTTGCATTAACAATTGAAACTGAGCAAAAATATCTAGTCTCGATCTTAAATCGAATATATATTTCGAACCATTTTCAATACGAGCACAAACCTTTTTTATATTTATAAACTGTTAACCACAATTTTAAAACAGGCTTAATTGAAATTTCAAAAGAAGTAATTAAATTTTTTTTTTGTATCGCCCATGAGATTTCACAAAGATATTTTTGCTCTGATCCATGGAAAGGTATCGTAACTGAAAAATGGTGATATTTGTTTCATTCAAAAGCTGTCGTTCCTTCTCTAAAATTTTGTTAAATATCTCCCTTTGTTTTTTCGTTTAAAAAATGGTCAAATAATAATATCCCGGTCATAATATTCAGGTCTTGTCAAACTCTATGTGATAGTAACTTTTACTAACTATGGGAGGGGGTTCGTATGGCAGGTCCACGATTCTACTCACTAATAAAAAAAAAACTCATTAAAATTTAAAAAATTAAAAAATAATAATAATAATTCGAATCCTAAGCAACTATAAATCATAAATACTTGAATGAGGTCGGTAAAAGACAAATTACCTTACGTTCGTCTGATCTAATTGTTTTGGCCTTTTTTTTTTTTTTTTTGATTATCGAAGAAAAAATAATAATGCAACTCAAAATTACCGAAAGACATTACGAATATTAGTCAATTGGGAAAACTATCAGGTGGACATGTACATACACCTTGAAAATGTAAAAAAGAGAGGGAAGAAAAATATATATTTTTTTTCGAATCTATCGAGCAATGGGATGAGAGTTTTTCATAGCTATAAACATATTTCGAGAATTACTATATTTCTACTTTTTCTGACTCTTAGGCTCTTTGTTTTCAACGTTAAATCGAAGAATATTTATTTAGCTATTTCATTTTCTAGTCTCAAGTCTCATCATTTTTCTAAAAATGAATCTTACTCCATTCCTGTTGTCAGATGATTGAAAAGAAAAAAGTAATTTTGTCATAACATCGTACCACAGCCGTATGCTGATTTTATTATTATCAAAAAAATTCTAAACGTTTTTCAAAATGTATATTTCGAACCACGAAAAATTTTCGTCTGATTACTCCGATAATAATCCGAGATATTTTTTATTAGCATTTTTATTTTCAATTAAGTCCGATTATCGAGTCAAATCCAATATTCTGACTTGAAATTTTTATACGATCTAGACAAACAGCTCACGCCCCTATTGCCAAAATTTAGGTTAGATTGATCATCCGGTGTTTCCGCAATGAATTTGCAGAGTCGAGCATTTTGAGCCACCGAAAGATGTCGCCTAATGGAATCAGTTGAACGGAAAAGCCGTGAACCCGGTCCCCCTCGCCCCCCCCCTCCCCAAAATCAAGATTCTGATAAATTGGACATTAAAAAAATTGTAAAAAATTAAAAAAATCATATCCCACCGGATTGTTAACGCAGTAATATTACAAGAAACTTTCGACTTTCGGTTGAAAAGGAAATAGCAGTGATACATTTGGTATGCTCGTGCATAACCGCTGATATGACATCAGCAAACCTAGCCTTACTCTTCTGCTACTCCGGCGTCATCGACAATATGATTCGTCAGTTATTATTTTTGCGAACTAATTATAAACCAGCGTGATCGTACATTAGAATCAAGAAAAACGAAAAATATGGATATTCGAAAAAAATGAAAATGGCTTCGAGCTCAGTCTTGACTTCAAAGTAATAATCGTACTTTCTTAAATCCTTGTAGGAGGATTCATAGGTGTGCATACATATGAGGCATTCCTCGATCGAAATGATCTTGCCGAACTATCAGAAATTTGAATTTTTTGAAAAGTTGGAAGACGCGAAATAAAAATCTAAAAACTTGTGTGAATATTCCTTCCATGGGGTATGATTTCGTTTAAAAATTCAAAATAGTGCAAGTCACGGCTGCTCGAAATGGCGTCGAATGCCTCATAGGTACCCTTGAAGAAATAGTTGAATAAATAAACAAATGATTCGGAATAATCGTTTCAGAATCCAATTGAATGTGCCTGATCTCAGGAATAGAATCACGGACTTGCCATGGAAAAAAATGAAGGGAAAATGAGAGCTCGAAAGATAGCAATCAACCGTGTCAAATCCTAATTTAATTTTTCACAAAAATCAGAATTAAGCGTATTCTCTCATTTCTAATACACAAACGACATGATTATAAGTATCCAAATACAAGAAATCTTCGAGACTGATGGTTAATATCGCAATCATAAGTTCAGTACTGAATTTCGAAGCCGGCAAATGCAGGTAACAGTATGATAAATTACAAAAATTTCAGAATAGGCACTCTCTCATCGCAAACATTTATTAGACCGATCTCGTAACGCGTTCAATTTTCAACGAAAAATAGCAGACCTGCTAGGTTAAAGAATCATTCAGAAAAATCTCTATTAACGCGTTACACCAGAAAAACAGGTACTTTTTGCATATATTATAAGGGTGTAGAAACGAAACATAGAAAAGTGAGGTTAAATACTTTTGTGACGAAGATTCTGCCACTTTTGGCTTGCCATTTTAGTGGCCCGGATCTAAAAACATCTAAATCAAGCTTTTCACGGATAATAATGACAGCTATTTTGTGAGAGGGTCGCAAACTCTTGAAATTTCAGTCATAATTTATACAATTAAGATAGTTCAAGAAAGTACAAAAACGTTCCAATATATCGATACAATATCCCAGTGAACACCTGTCGAATTTAAATTAATAAATCATTTACGCAATTCAATAATTTCATATTTGATACCAAGTAATTGTAATGACATTTCGAATGAAAAATACGAACATATCAAGCCTTTTTTTCCAATATAAATATCAAATCTGATGAGCTACGTACTTGAGACATTTACATTCGGATTCAAATGCAAAAATGAATACTCGGGGAAAAATTAATAACACTATATGCTTAATCAATGAACTAATCTGAAAAACATATATGAATATAATAGAAAGAAACAATTTATTTTAAACTGAAATGTGAAAAAAAAAAACAAATGAGTTTAAAAGATTTTCTACAATACAGAGATGTGGATAAAAATTGGTCGTAAGTTCACTTTTCTATCTTTCAAATCGGTAAAGTTAAAAAAAAAATATACCCCCACAACCGCGAATCGTTTTATTAGAAGGAACTCGGCGACCCTCGGGTCAGCCGACGGCAGAGCTGTTAAGGAGTTTCGGTACAGGCGATACAATGTTGCCATGCTAAACCATGTTAAAAACACAACAAATTGTCAAAAAGTTTAGAATTTTATAAAATTTTATGAACATATTCGTTTAGTGCCAAATTTGATAATACAAATTTTTTCAGATTTTTCTTCTACACAGTTATCGAGTAAATGAAGACTAAAGTTCACGTGTATAAGCATAGCATTACCATATATATAGGTATACACTGCGGGCATAAGAAATCTGCTTTAATGCATAATTACTCGATAACTAAGTAGAAGAAAATTTTGAAAAAATTTGTGTTTTCGTACTTGATGTTGAAGAAAATTATCACCAAATTTGATTAATTTCTTAACATTTTGCCTTTTGTACCAAAACTCCTTAATGAACTTGTTCCGAGACTCGGTAGAGTCTCTTGATAGACTCAAAGTGTTGGCTTCATAGTGGCCAATGTCGACTGAGATGTTGTATAATAAATTGGGTGGTGAAGAATAGAGTGACAGGGATTACCAGAGTAGCACAAATAGTAAGTACTTATGGTACAACATTATTAGTGGAAAAACTCGTAAACAAGTTCAGTGAATAGAAAAACGTTACTAAAAACAGAAAAAGAAAAAAAATAACAGATAATGATTACGATAAACGATACGAGGGTGATTGAGATCACCTTATAATTAGTTTTGTTGATCACGGGATAATAACAATGGTGATTATGAATTTTGAAAGATGTGGAAATAGGCGTGTTACGTACCTGATAACTAAATTGTCTCACAACTTTGTACAATCTGTTGGCTTCCTCGGCAAAATATTCAGCTTGAGTGAACAAATCTTGGGTCGTTTTAAGTGCACCTTCGCCTCTCGTAAACTGATACATCGAGAAAGCCATTGACGACATGTTTTTCGCTCTCTTAACAATGTCATTGTTTTCTTCGAGAGCAGAGCCACTTTCCTGCCATTTTTCTGTTTCCGCATCCATTTCCGATGTTATTAGTTTCATTTCAAGACCAGCCTTTGCTATCTTAGCCTGTTCTTCGCTGTCCAATCTCACTGGTTTCAAGGGTTTACTCGTCGTTCCGTGTTTCTGATTAAAAAAAAAATATTGGACAATTGCACGATTTAACGTTTTATAATTATAACCAATCATTTCGAGACGAATAGTAATTATGAAGGTATGGGATCTACTGAAAAAAATCATGTACTTTTTAGTCACATGACGAAAGATCGAAGCTTCATGCATTTTGCAGGAAGATTGGAATAACCGTTGCAATCTTATATACTCACCCCTGGTCGTGGTAATGACATGTAAACCTGTTTTTCCGGTCGACTTTGACTCAATTCTAAAACGTCTTTAGCTACTGTCGTCACATCTGACATGAGCCACTGCCACATGTCAGCAAATACTGGAAAAAATTTTACCCAGCCCAATCATAATTTGTTTCAACATCGAATTTCATGAAATAAAAATGTTCAAGTTTGTTTTTGGCCGTAAATAGTTTTGTCGGTTTTCATTTAAAATTGAATCTTTTTCATTCGCTTACCTTCTAGGTTTTCTTTGGCTATTTTGCTTGTTGGATGTCTTGCTAACGTGTGCGCTGCCGTAACTACCTGAGGTCCATAAATTCGCAAGTTTATCTCCGTAAACTTGGCCGATACTTGAAGAGACTCCGAGAGGGCAACGTGTCTCAGGAGCTTACAGACCTCGAGGAAAAACAATAATTCGAGTCATTTTATTGGTTGGTCTTTCATCTGCTGTTTTTACATTCAATCCGTAAAGGACGAAGTTCGTCATGTTATCCTAGTCCCAATTTTCACCCATTCCACTGATTTCTATGTTTTGCGAGATCCTCTCAGAGTATTCCTCACAATTACTGTTTTCTAATACACTCCTGTATCGCATTCGCATCAGAAATAGCGTAAGAGAAACTAGCGACAACCCGATCAGGACTGACGACTATATTTTTACTGGGTTTCAGGTGGTGCCATGAGAAACACAAAAAAATTGGTTGGTATGCAGCGACTTGAGTACAAGCCGGGGTGCATAGGCCAACCAAGTATCGATCCTGCCCGAGGCTACTCAACTTGGAAGATTGCAGAAACGACACCGACCAATGCACCCATTGCAGGTACTTTTTCAAATAGATTGACTATGAATTTTCGTGAAATATTATTTACCAATAAAAATAAGGTTAGTTCAATATTCTGGTATAGAAATAAAATGAAGAAGCATGCAATTATCTCTGTCTTGAAGAGATCATGACACGCGGGTGTGGTTTGACGTCAATTATTAAAAAGAATAATCGGAAAATGTTCAGAGAGCTGCTGCGCGTTCATCCACTCCACCAGACTGATAGTTAAAGAAATATGAATATTTCTTGTTAATATAAGAAAAAATGTGATGGCTATGTGACAGATAGATGGGCAAGGACAAACACCGATGAACAAAAAGTAAATAGACGAATAAATATGCTCACTTCAAGAATATGTTCAATGTACTCGTGAAACCGATCACTGCTCTCTTGCAGTCGATCGACGTCATTTGTTAATGCTAAATTTCTTATCGTTGAGACCAATTCTTGACCAGCTTTGGTCACTTGTCCAAGATCACCGGCCTGTTCCATCGTCGTCGTGCTTAATTGTTGTCGAAGATCTCTCGTCGCTCTAAGTACAGCCAAAACGGCTTGTTCCATCTCGGAACTCGGCGAACCTCCTCCACCCTCGAAGTTTTGTTGCTGTAAGATTAATTTCATATATAAACACGGAAATTGCCCAACCAACCGAATTTGTAGGAATGAAAAGTAATAACAATGAACAATAATATAAAACAAAGAATACCAAAGACATTTATGCAGTAATGGTTAGAAGAATGCATTGGATTCCGATGATCAAACTTTAGACGTAGCACCGAGCCGTAATTTAATAGACTAACCATATTGCCAACTCTGAGGAGAGTGTTTAGTTCCAATTTAGCGCGATCACAGAGTAAAAGAATATTTTCCCGATGCTCGTGACTCGTGTAGGCACTGTCCGTAAAGTCTTGAGTTCTCTCGACTACGGTATCGAGAGCAGCTGTCAATGTCTCCCTGCATCCTGGACCCAGCAATGTCATCCTCGTTGTTTCGACCAGGCGTTCGAAGTGTTTCAGAGCTGAGCAAACGGTGCTACTGTCCCAGTCCTGTTGCTGGGGGCTCTGAGAATTATTCGAATCATTGGTCATTTGAGTACATGCTCCGACAAGGATTATTTCTGTCTTTTTCTTTCAAGTGGACAGTCTGTCAATTAATTAATAATCCATATATTGCACGGTACCAAGATCAGAGTTTTAAGCTTGATATCGAATGAAATTTTGAATTTTATATGATTTGTGATCGGAATTGTATATCTGACGTCTGTGAAACCTCTAGGCCTCTCGAGGATTGCATACAAAGATGGAACAAAGCGTGTGCGACGATCTGTAATAGCAAATGCGTTGCGGAATTGGTCCTGCTATTTATCCTTGGATCAGCAGCCTTAGTACAGTTATGAATACAAAAAAAATTTAACTGTTTTGGTAAACACTGGTCTCACGTCATCAGAATATTGATTATTGTTGGAATAGAATTTTTTTTGAAAAAATGTGAACAATTCGATTGGTAGTTATGGGGGTTTCACGTAAGAATAATTACAACTCAACTCGAAAGTAGTTAACTGCAGAATGATTCAACGATCATGATCTTTATTACACTATTTTGGCGGAAAATGCAAAAATATTCATGAATGGATAGAGAATCCTATTCAATTTAAGGGTTTGGAAGAAGAAATGCTTTTATATTTAACTGAAATTGACAGTTTCAATTTACGAAAAAGTTGAAAAACAATTAAATGTTCTTAAATACCGGTACGCTCATTTCAAAGAGCGAAAAAATAAACTAATCGCTATGGGAAATTGTTGAAACAACCTGAACCAAACTTATTTTTAAGTTTGAGCTTATTGTTTAACAGGATATAATTTGTGCAAATGTATGACCTTGCTATGAATGATTATCGTTCGAAAATGCATTAATATATAAAGATGAAAAGGATCTGTGCCAAAAATGAAGCGCAGAAAGGAATTCCATTTTCCTTGCATTATGGCTTTTATTACACTGACGCTGGTGCTATATTTTATGCAACTCCATCATTTCCATGCTTTAAGAAGCCATTAATAGGTTACCCAATGTGATAAAATACCCGTTAATAGATTACAAGACCTCGACCCGACCTCGAACTCGACAACGATAAGATGAGCGACACTTGGATCAAGTCCAAAATGCTTTACGCCCCCGCAGTTCATCCTTCTCATTGCCAAATAATGATTGATAACATTCGACACTTGACTCGAATGTGCCGAAAAACAGGCGTTTGCTACTGTGTTTATCCATTGACAATGACTTATACGTATATCATCTGAATTGTGACTTGACCAATATCCAAATAACGTACGACATAAACGTTCTATCAAATGAACATGTGGATATGCTACAACTGTATTCTTCAAATAGTATTTCTTCGCTCAAATTATAACAGTCTTCCATTCAAATGGTTCTGGCTCACCTGTGAGTTTGTATAAGACTGGGACTCGCTGCAGTCCAGAACGCCATCTTTAACAACGTAGTGGATTAAATCCATGGCACGTCGCATTTGACAAAAAACTGTATCACGGTTTTCCTTGGCTGATGGGCACTCGGGATGCCTGAGACAAGTTTTGCTAGATGTTAACAGCATCATTGTACTTCTTTCAAGGACCTGACGGGCAGCTGCCATTTGTGCTCTCCGTCTTTCATCCTTAAGGTCATTCTGTGGAGTAAACAAATCTTATAGACACCTAAATGCAACGTCCACCTAAAAAAATTCAAATAAATGTTTAACTTAAAAAAAAAAGATGGTAATAGGTCCAACTCGTGATCAGAAGTTGAACTTTCAACTGATGGCGAGTAGAGCAATCGATCGGGAATGTAGGAGAAAAAAATTCACTTTGCAACCGGATATTAAAATTACAAGTAGAAAAGCAACTATTCTATTACTAAATTGATAAGACAAAAAATACTTGAACAAAAATTTAACGAGAAAGTTGCTGTTCAGGAGAACACTGGACAATGCGAAAACAGCTATCTCTCTCGCACTCGTGGCTGGTCGGGGAAATTTGACGTAGACTTTATAGATTAAATATGAAACGAGTTTTTCTCCGAATGATGGGAATTTTTACAAGCGGAAAATAGTGTCCATACTGACTTGTCGATCGCCGGTCAGGTGTGCAAGCTCCACCATCTCAGCGCCGAATTGGCTGAACGCTTTCACGAATTCCGTAAAATTTGAGACACTCTCGAGACGTCCAAGACTTCGGGCAACCTTGTCTTTGGCTAATAAAAGTTGCTTCACGACAACGATGTCTGCGAGCAGAAGGACTCTTGTCACTGAACCTAAGAGGCAACGAGCTGCTCGGACAACCGATCCTCGGTCAGCCAAACTGTCCTCCATTGCACATTCGCAAAGCTTCTCAATTGCTGAGCCTGTAATAAGACAAACTTATTAGTGGTATACTCAGGAATGTATTTCTCGCAGAGTTGCTTAAATTCTATTGATGTTCTGCACATCTCGTTGTAGTTTAAGTTACTCCTGATCGTTCATTCGAAAAATAAATACAGCTAGTTTTACAGCACCTTCAATCATTTTCATTTGACTTGTTCGTATAGAAACGAGCTCCTTTATTTTAGCCATCGATGAAATAAAATCGGGAGGGTCGAATAGCGCTTCGAAATCGCAAGAGGTTACAGTCGATTTTCGTGCATAGTTGTAACTAGGCTATCCTTCTGATAACTCAAACAAAATTGTTGGAGAGCTCTTCAAAGAAACACAAAATCGGCTAATCCATTCGTCTTGTGCATTAAAAATAATTTCCGTAATTTTTGTTCAGCGAGTGTTGCGATTTTACAGAACATGAAACCTTTTCCTGAATGGTATTTTGGAGTCTTTAATTGCGCACATACAGAAGTTCATTTGGATGATATCAATTAGCGACAAGATTGCACATCAGAATCCAATTAAGCCTGGACGGAAATTGTCTCATTCGAAGTAACTTGTATCTGTACAATCAGACGAGATGTTCCCGACGTCGGGATTATCCTGAAAATCTACTAATTTCTCGTTGGTTCTCCATAGGACAGGAGCTGTTTTTTCATAAAAACAAACACCAACACATACCACCAAATGAGGATAAAACCGATATTCGCAATCGTCTATCCCTCTGTCAATGAAATGGTTACCGATGCTTGACCGAAATGAAAGTTTTCAAAAGCGAAATGTTGGGTTTAGAAAAAAGTCTTGCAATACTTTTTTTTTTTTTTCACGAAAACTGTGTTACAGTATCGAAATACTTTGTTACAAACCCAGTACAAAAAAGGCAGTGAGGATTGGAGAATGCGAAATAAACATCTATAAATTTATGTAGATATTTCTAAAGTACACCAGTGTCTATCGATTTAATAAAAAATTCAGCTGCATTAAGGAGTTTCGGTACAAAAGGCAAAATGTTAAGAAATTAATGAAATTTGGTGATAATGTTCTTCAACATCAAGTACAAAAACACAATTTTTTTCAAAATTTTCTTCTACTTAGTTATCGAGTAATTACGCATTAAAGCAGATTTCTTATGCCCGAAGTGTATACCTATATATATGGAAACGCTATGCTTATACACGTGAACTTTAGTCTTCAATAACTCGATAACTGTGTAGAAGAAAAATCTAAAAAAATTTGTATTGTCAAATTTGGCACTAAACGAATATGTTCACCAAGTTTTATAAAATTCTGAACTTTTTGAAATTTTTTATGTTTTTAACATGGTTTAGCATGACAACATTGTATCACCCGTACCGAAACTCCTCAATAATGTTAGGAGTCACGGGGTGGATGAAACAGCGTCGGGGACTTACATATATAATAAAATAATGATTTCATCGGAGAGTATCGTAGAACGGAATGTCTATCAAGTTACCTTGATAGGAGGAAGCCTTTAAAGTTAGTATGCAAATATATTATAGAATAGAGGACATGAAGTAGATACATTGAAAACACGTGGACGCCTTGACCTATGCTTGCATACAAGACACGTGAAAGTATCTCGAGTTTAGATTCGGTTACGATAACTCTAATCTTAATCGCGACTTCAATGTACACTGTGAAACAATGTAATGGTATATATACGTTGATGTGTTGAGCCAACGAATGTCCGAGGCTTGGAAACGCTAGGTCAACCGGCGAGCTGTATCAGAGCTCAACTTCCTCGTAGTCTTTGTGCCCCCGCAATGCGCTTCCCGTGTTTTTTCCCTGTTAACTTGACCCCATTTCCATGCCCCGTGCTCGCTCCTAAGCCAGTATAAATAGCCCGCCCGGTATCTATATCGGGAGCGACGAACATACACACAGGGGACCGTGGCTACAAGCTGTGGTGGTAATTGATCGTCGGATCGGCGATAGCTGTCTACCACGACAGCCATTCACCATCATTGTTGTGGCGACGCGTAAAAAAAAAAAAAAAAAAGAGTACTCGTACCATTTCATTGCGTATGAACTTAAGAAACAAACAATCGGAACGTTTTTATGATCTCATTCCACATTGCTTTCTCTAGATAAAATGATAAATCTAAAAGCACTTCATCAGAATCAAATAGATAATGGTAAGTAAGTTCGTCAAATCTGTTTACTCAAATGTTTTTTTTTATAAATTCGAGAGTTATATTACGCCAAGTCGGGAGTTTTTTTAATGTATTTTAAAACATTTTTTTATTTTACACTTTTTAAAGTTCATCGCTATTTTTATAATCGAAATATGTGCATTATTTTTTTTTACATTCACTGTCAGTATTTCTATATTCACTGCCAGTGCCACATATGGTAAAATAAAAATGAATACAGAACAATAACTTTTTATTGTCACATTAGGTGAAAAATTATAACCCAAAAATATATATATACATATAAATTGTACGCAGCAAAAAAGAAGTCGGAAAACAGCCATTTCAAAAAGTGCGTACCAAATCGAGAAAAAAATCGTAAAAAATATTTAGAAATAAGGATATTGAGGTAAATTTGTCCTCTCCGAAACGCCGTTTTTCAAATCGAAATATCTTCATTTTTTAAAGAGCTATCAAACTTTTAGTGCGGATCGAATTTTCGTCCGGTGATTCCATACTTCAGGAGTGTAATCGTTCGGATAATAATTTTAGCCCATAATATGTGAAAATAATAAATGTCATTCATTGATATACGGAAAATTGCGTAAAAAATCGAAAAATGCATTTAAAATGTACGAAAGTCGAGATAGTCACCTCTAAAAATTGAGCATCAAACTAATTTTTCAACAGAATTCTTTTTTCACAAATACCTAAAGAAAACAAGGGTAAGAGCCGGTAAAAAAAAAATTATTTGATTCTACATTTTACCGATATAATATCATCAAAGATAATCAAAGGTTTAGAAATTGGTATTTATCCCTAGACGAGGTAATCAATCAACGTTTTTGTATCAGCTATTCTTTGTCACGCGTACCCGCATTGAGCTTTTTTCTTTCAACCTAGATACGAACTTTAGTTGCGAAATTCGTGGCTCACGTCATGAAAAGCTTTGAAAAAAAAAAAATGGGCACTGGTAGCTTCACTTTGAATGAAATAGACCATCGATTTATCTATTTATAGCCAATTTTTATTGGGCGCGGTAAAAAATAAAACATGACGGCCTAAAATCGTTTCTGGAGAATTTTTCCCCGATGAATTCGTATACGAAATAACTAGATTGCCGTTATGCATCATAAAATATTGTAGTCGTAAATTCGGTCTTTTTTTACGCTATCGCCTTCTTTCTACCGATTCTTGTGTAATCTAATGGTGCTGCTGTTCGTGACAAATGAACGTTTCGTTGGAAAAATCAATCAAATTCAACCTTCTGCTTTTCTCGTGCAGGTAACGAGATAGTTGTGAGCTAGACGGTTTCCGAAGAGCATAATTCAGAGACAACTTGATGAGAGTGAACACAATTACAGTTAAAAATTTTTGCCGAAATGCCACAACACCAGAAAATACTGAAGAAAAATCATTCAAACAAATAATTATTTTTAAATAATGGTGGAACAAAATATTACTTTTTCCGTATTTATCGAAGTCTCTGAACAATTAACGAAAGAGGATTAGCCACATTGATTGTAAACACACCCTTTTGGACTACACGAAAATCCATCTCAAAAGTTCGAAACTGCATGGTCACATGAATCATGAATTTTTGTAAGCAAACACGCAAACCTGTTTTGTCTTGGAGTAATTGAAATGATTTTTGAGAACATTGTTCCAAGGTTTTTCTATTTTGGTGTTTCTAGGTGTATGTTTGTAAAATATATTTTTCACTGATGACGCAAGCGAGCATGGAATTGGTGACCTTAAATTCATGGTCCTTTTGCTCTTTTACATTCCTCCGATGCGACTTTCTGCCTTATCGCCCTCTTGCCCTTGAACGCTTCCAAACCCTCAGAATTTTGTTTTCGGTGCACCTAGTTTGATCCTCGTCAAACATTTCTTCCCTATTCGAGATACGTATTCATACATCACGCTCTCGCCCCCTCATGGCTCGGAGCTCTACGTGGAAAACCTTGAAGATGATGTTTGGATTCGATCCTCGAGGTTTAAGTTGAAACCACGATATCCGAAGATTTAGAACTTTCCCATTCAGCCCTTGCCTATTCGTGTAAAGAGACTCTCATCGATTTTTTTTTTTTTTTTTCCATCATCATTTATGAAACGTTGAGCCACGAAATATGCGTAGCCTCATCAATATTTCATGTCAGTAGTATGAACAATAAAAAATTCTGGCTATACGAAATTACCTTTTTATTATTTATCTCTTTTGGCGCAAAGAAATGATAAAAAATGTCCGTTCAGTACTCATCCCTTCTATCGAAAAATGGAAGGTGACATTTTTTATTTCGGTATAATTTTCTATTAACCCTTTTTTGCTAGCATTGAGAATCATACGATAAAAACACACATTTAAAAAATTCACAACATTGAAACTCTTTCGGGCCCAGTGGGTAGCTAGCGTTTTCTTTCTAATCGGGAGGTTTGTTAATTGGTTTTAATGAACTTGACTATTTATGATTTCAAAATTTTTATTTATTTAATTTTTTTTTTTTTTGTGAAGTTTTCTGAAATCTTTCGATTTTGTGAGTTTAGACCCAATTTTTCGCCACTCAGAACTATTATTCGGCGGGAAATGCACTTGTCTCAACTTTTTTTAAATTGCTGTAACTTGTTTTCTATACGTAATTGAAACATCAGCCATCGCTCTTTCCGTTCGTTTTTAGTTTATCCCTAAATTGATAATTTGATTTTTTCATTTATCGATATTGTTTAATAATTGATGCGTTTCTAAATTCAAAGATTTAACGAAATCGTTAGACTTTTTTTTGCATTTCCGTAAAAAACAAAATTCCGGAATTTTGTTAAATCCGGAACAGTTTGAATCGTGATCTTCGATCTGATTTTCTTGGCTCATGTATCGAGATATTCCCAACAAATGCATATTGTAAGATCCGACCTCAACTCAGGCAATACACGAAAATCGACTCTATTGAAAGAAACAAAAAAAACCATCATCGAGTGAACGTTACTCGAAGTAGCTGCAAGTATCTGAAACGTCAGGGCTACTTTCGACAATTTCTGTTGCAAAAATCTCCACTCGTCAATGCCAATATAAAAATGGATCAAATTTACTCACCGGCAACTCTCGCCTCTTTGCAAGCCTCGTACATTGCTTGTTTGATTTCTGGATTATCGTCGGCAATTGTTTCGCCAACGGTGACGAACCGCTCGACCGCAAGATTTACCGCTTGGCCGACCCTTGCCACGGCCCGTAGACTTCGGTCCGAACATAGCGGACGCTCTCTGTGAGATACTAAAGTGGAAATCTGGAAGCAATATTTTTTTCTAATGTTAGACCAATCATATCGATTTGCTTTGTTCATCGTTGAACATGTAATTTGAATATCCTCGTCTAAATATATTGTTTGTGTGTGTATATATATATATACAAAAAGCTCGTGTGTCAAAGCAGAAATCTAATCTCTCAGCATTTCTAATCATTCATCGTGTCACTTCTTCACAAAGAAATATTTTTCTACTTTTCTTTTCTTCTTTTCTATAAAAAATATTTGCAGCCACTTTTGCACTCGTAGCACTCTACCTAATTGGCTACGTCAGCCATGTTTTTTGTTCTATTACCCCCCCCCCCCCCTCCCCCCTATTTCTCTCTTTTCCACCTTTATTTTCGAAACGTTCTGCATTCATCATATTTTTCATTTGCCTCTGATCGCTCCTTGTTTTCAATTGTTCGAGCCATCATAAAATGGAAATCACGCGTTTCTATAGGGAACATCAAGAATAATGAAAAAAAACTATGGCCGCTCCAAAGTCGAAAAATATCGGAGAATGGGCTCTGGAAAGATAATTTCTCTTCGTCCCCCCCGCCCACCAATCCCACGTGCAAGAGTTTCTCGTTCATTATTTTTACTCGAGTTTCCGTGGGCGATGAAGAAAAAAAAAAAAAAAAAACCAATTAGAAAAAAAGTGAAGCTCTTTTTCTCGCGTGATTGCATGCATCTCAACGCATTTCACACACAATTGAACATTGTATTCGAATGCGATGCTGCATCTCTCTGTAAAAGGAACGGGCGACAATATATATGCATGGGACAAGTAAAAGCAGACAACATGCGCAGCGATACTTTATTTCAAAGGATGACGAGAAAACGGTATCGAACCTGTGTGCAAACTGTATTATTATTGTTTTCATAACGTGCCTCCTTACTTTTTTCACTGCTCAATTCTGATTTTGTTAAATAATTCAAGTGGCTTCACGATTTGCGCGGAATCAATAGCGAATACATTTTTTGAAATCGAAAGTTATGGTTACAACGGTTTGTTTACTCATCGTGGTTTCATAAAATGAATTCGAATTACTTTTTTTTATAAAATAGAGATTTTGTAAAATAAATACGAACTCGAATACGAAGCAATTTTCGAAAAATTTAGTTCATTATTTGATCCAAAATGAACATAATGATTTTTGCAACATACGACTTTATTTTTCTCATTGTTAATGTACTGTTTGAGGAAGTACGAGCATAAGGTTGAATTCAAGATTCTGACTCGAAATTTTCATATACCAATTGAGCTATATCGACTGTTTGGTTTTTTCGTGATAACATTCCAAAGTTGAGCTTTTTTACAGACATTGACATCGTTTTATTTGGAGATGGTCGATCTTATATGCCATGAATACGGTTTTTCTTTTCCAAAATCCAAGATTAGCTGTTGAAAAATTGGATTTTGATTGATTCGAAATTTGAAATATTTTAGAAGGTCAAAAAATCATAATAAGCAGTGCTTTTACTGAAAAGTTTCAACTTTCGGTCATAAAGAGAACAACGCTGACAGCTTTGGCATGGTCGCAGGTAAAAGCTGATGCGATTGATAAACCTGACCTTATTTTTCTTCGACTTTTTAATCATTGAGAATCTAATTAATCAGTATCTATTTTTTCATACTAATTATTTACCACGTTTTTCGAACATTAGAATAAAAAATTTTTAAAAATGAAGAAAAAAATTTGACAAAAATCAGAATGGCTTCGAGCATTTTGTATTCAAGCCCTTTTTTGACTCCGAGATAATAGTCGTACTTCCTTCAACAGATATCGTGCAAGAAGATAAAGTACCGAATAATTGTCCACAATTTCGAATTATTGAATGCATCTTCATTGTTCGAAATGTGCTACTACAGAATTCATAAAATCGGCGAACATATTTCCAAATGCTACCATCAGCTCCTCACAGAACATGAATTTATAAAGTAATAAATTAAATTTCAATCGAATATTTGTTTATTCAGTTAAAATGTGTCGTGGAAGCGTTGTTCGTAGATCGCAACGAACGAACAATCTACACCGGTGTCTATAGAATTTTTCATTCTTGCAATGTCCTTCCGAACGAATGACATTTTCATTCGTGCAAATGCACAATGTATTTGAGAGCGATGAAAAAAAAATAAAAAAGCAAGAAGCAATCGTGTACAATAAAATGTAATCGGTAGTGAGCGTAGAATAATGTTGAGGATGATGATATTTTGCACGATACACGATTACTCATCCTTGTTAACATTGCGGATGCTGGATAAACGCCCCGAGCATGGCGTACACACGTGCAGCCTCTTTTAGGACAGAAAACGAGAATGCTACACACACACTCATAGACATACGTATATAGAGGCTACAGCAAAGCTCTCAAAAGTCTCGGAGAGTCATTGTTTCATGAAATGAATGCGCACGCGATGTGAATGAACCAGCTATGAGCATCTGACTGAGATTGACGTGTCCCTGTATACCAAGGATGGCGGACGTCGAGATATTAGTCTCACCCTTATGAATTTCAAAATACTCTCAGTTTAAACTTTAACAAACATCTCAAACGTTACATATGCACGATGCAAATGACATTCTAGGGTATTCTAGGATTTTTCTTCATTATCTTCAACAAAAAAAAAAAAAAAAAAATACACATAATGCTGCTTCATCATTCTTATTTCATAATATTTTCACGCAGCATACGCCGACGCGATCGCTCTGACCCTAAATCAGCTGTTGCCTTACTTTTAATAGTAGGTACGTTCAAATAAGTTACAGTGCTCAGTCTTCGATTCTACATTTTTTCAAAATATTTTCCCGATTTCTCTATCTCATCATACGGCGGTATAGAATCTGCAGCGAGCCTTAAAAAGAGATTTCTTTGTAACTGATTCACCGTATCAGAATCCATCCACTACTCTTTGATTAAATCCATTCATTTCAAGTCCAATCCAATCGCATTCTTTTGGTTTCAGTGGAAAATCAATAAGGCTTCTTAAACAGGGTAAGGCCAATGTCTGACAGCAAAGCTATCGTAACTACATCAACTCGTGTATACACAGTGGTGCATAGCATCTCTTTATGGTACAAATCAAGTATCATACTGAGAAATGAAAAAAAAATAAAAAAAAAAAACAATCATGCGATATGACATCGTTTGTCAAGAAAAATATAGAAATGAGAAACTCGTTAAGAAAAAATAAACTGGTAGAAGAAAAACAGATTATCTTTTATTGATTTGCTGACAGATACTTACGGAATGGAAAGGCGAAATCCTGAGGAAGTTTCAAGGGAATTCAATATTTTGTCTTTGATTTTTTTTAAAGATATCTCGTCGCTTCATTTCTTTGATTAATGCTTAATACTTATCGGTTTTTCTTATTTTATTCTAGACGTTTTCAACTATGCCAACTCGCTGTCGCGAGTTGATTAGTTTTACGCTTCAATCGAGCTTTCTCATTTCTACATTTTTTTTATAAAATCGACTCTTTTTACGTGATTATTAACGTTCTTTGCAAATAATTTATGTTTCGACTATTCGTGTATTTATTTCTTTTCAACTAGACGCTTTATGATTATTGGAAAGTCATTTTAAATATTTTCTTGCATTGTCAATCGTTTGGAGATTTTTCGATTTCTCAGAATTATATTTTTATCGTCATCATGCTAGAAATCTTGGAAGAACGTAGGCGAAATTGAACGCCCAACTGATCGTGAAAAATATTGATAGCAAATATGTATTGGACCTGAATAAACCGTATTGATGATAAAAAATAAAAAACTTCCGACTGTTTTAATATAGCTAACTTCGTGAAAAGATATTTTCGAAAAAAAATCATTCATTTTGAAGCCCCTGCACCACGAGTAGATTTTAGTGAGCTTTTAAAAGTGTGAAATAAACATTTGTCAAAAATAATGCAGAAAGATAAAAAATCATTCAATTGGTAAGTGCAGCTGTCCCGAGATACAATTTTGATGGTTAATGTTAAGTACTGTTAAGTTACTTTTTCCAGGGATTCTCATCTTGTATCCCCGAAATTGTACTCCTGAAAAAATTGATGAGATTTGTGATCTTAGGCTGACCTTGAATGTGTTAGAATTTAGTCGATAACCGGTTCGAGCTGAAGGTCCAATGATATCACTCTAATCTCAATTATTATCAATTGAGAGTTAGTTATAGATGCAGCTGTAAGTTATCAGACCAGAATTATGGTAGCAAACGCTATCCTCTGGTATTGGTCTAATCGATTTCTAGTTCAATGACGGAGCCTCGATAACAATGGTGTTACCTAGTGGGTGAACCTGCTCCGAATTCATCAGGGAATGAACAACGAGGCATTATTCTCAGGCGTGGGAGTGTTTGATTTGTAACGCGTTTGAATGCTCCTTGCGACTCTCGATCAATCTGTTATTTCACCGGCCTTGCTTGCTGCGTGCAAATATGCATGGATATTTTATGCAAAGGTCCGAATTTCTGAAGTCAATTGGTCATAAATCATCAACTCATCTTACATGTTACTAATTGCTTGTCAACTTTGTCCAGCCAGGTATTTTAATCAAATCGCTCAATGCGGTCAGCTTTCTTCAGAAGACATTTTCCCATGTTCATTTTTCCCAAATTCCCATGGACACTTTTCCCAAATTCAGAAGTTTCACATCGGTTTTCGGTGAAATTAGAAAAAAATCGTGCAGTCGCTAGGGGTGTCCTCTGTAATCATTTTTTTTTAAGAAAGCCTGAAATATGTTGTTCATAATTGCTTTGAGGATTTTGACCTCTACAAGCCAAATGATTTCATTAGAAACAAACATGATCCGCCGCACTTTCGAGATCCTGCCGAGTATTGATAGTCTTTTGAATGCGTCAAATGGTAAATAGCCTGTTTTCTATCAACCGTTCATTTGTGTCGTGGACGTTGTTTTGTAATTTCATAACTCAAGTATAAAGCGGTGGATAGGATTTATTTCGTTGCTCGAAGAATAAGGTGAGTTCTAATTCGACGAAGTTGACTACACAACAGGGAAATAAAAACTGATCTAATTCAGGGAAGAGGGGGGGGGGGAGAAAAACCCCTTCGTGACAGTTGAAGTTACGTAACATCTCGACCCTTGATGTTCCTGAGGCGTGAAATTCGTTTTCCTTTCGCTATAATTATTCACAGTGCAAGGATAGAGCGATCGAAGACATCTCATTTGGTTTTCCATTTACGAAATATAAACGTTTCCCGTGACAACGGGCTGAACGAATGGTGATTACCGCTCGACGAATAAATGACCTGCAATTGGAGAACGCGGTTGATTCAATTTTCCGTCAATCAAGAACATGTGACGTGGATGACCGAACCGGTGAAACCCGGCATGCGGAATGGTCGGGGTTCGGGTAAACGATGGTATTGTTTTGTCATATAAGCAACGGATATATACAAACATGTATAGATGTGCCTTTAGGTATGAACAAAGCAAGGGATTGCTTCGTAATCCGTTTATCCGAGGTTGGATGTATAAACGATTCCTTAGGTATGCTACAGAGAGAGAGAGAGAGAGAGAGAGAGAGAGAGAGAGAGAGAGAGAGAGAGAGAGTGAGAGAGACGATTCAGAAATAGAACTCTCGTCCACATCCACTTTCTATGACGTTCAATATTTACTTCGATAAAAAAACGAAATGTCAGCAAGGTATTAGGTAATAATTGTATACAAATTAATGTGCACGCACGCCTACTTCTTCAAAATTGAATGACAGGAAAAAAGATTAAGTTGATCGATTACCGTCTTTATGCCAATAGCGAGGATCAAACGTAATCCGAGACAAAATAATTATAAATAACCATGATTACATCAGAAAATTGACTGATATTGTATGATTGGATATTATCATATGATCGTATCTGTTGACATAATATGAACAGATACGATTGTATACGTGAATTCGAATTTTGTATTGATGAGAATATATAATGATGTGTGATCATGTTTAAGTACATATAGTCATGAATACAATATTAAATATCAAAAGGTTTCAGGATTTTTGGTCCTTTTTCTTCTCATTAAGAGAGGTGCGTATCCAGATATTGGACCAGAGGACCACCTTCTTTGAGTTTTGCCCACAGCTACTTTTTCTCGACACACTACCGTATTTGATTTGCATGAGATTCTGTGGAGAGAGGCATGAGAAACTGTGGAAAACCCGGCTGATGTAGGTGGATCTTAACTGAGTTTCAGCTGATTAAGGCCATCGGAAACTCACAAGTTTATACTGGTTGTCTAGAATTTTTTCGGAATTTTCCTTTCAGATTTTATTTCTACTATTTTCGCTCGGATTTCTAATTAGAAGGAAGGTTGGCTCAATTCGAGAAGTATGGCGTTTGGGACACACACTATCAAGAAGAGATCCTTTTTTATTTTGAATTTTTAATTCGCTAGAATTTAAAAAAATTTCGATTCTTTTCAACTTTCTGGCTGGAACTCAAAGAATCGACCAAGAAACTATTGAGTTAGAGCCAAAATATCCAGAAGGGAAAATATTACAGCGTTTCGTTTTGAATAAGTTGAAATATTTTTGAATAAAAAACAAATTCTTTTCTCTGTTGAAAAAAACACCTCGTTAACCTGCAAAAAAAGTGAAAAATCTATAAAAAATTGAACGCATTCAAAAAGCGACTTATGATGCTAATCCGTTCAGCTTTCCGAAAAACTAAACAATTCGTTTTATCGGAAAGAATGATGTTCAACATTCATTTTCTTAACGATAAACAACGTACGCAAAGTTAATAGGAATTCGGAACGTCAATCTCGAGAATCGGAAGATAAAAATCATCGCAGTGAATTCTCATATAATAATAGTCAAATAAATAGAATGAAGAGGTGCGTGGGTGCAGAATCTAACTTTAAAGGCCTTTTTCTCTTTGCCCTCGACTCTTTTTTACCTCTTGCGCTTTAACCCTTACCTCTTACATTTTGTCCCGTGCAAATAACTGAAGCTCGAGAAGGTTTTCACGTCTTGAGATCGATAGGGTCACTGCCTGTCTTTTGTTCGACAGTTTGATGACAGGCTTTGATAAATAAGAGGCTACTACGGAATAAGTCAGAGCCGGGTCATCTCGTCATCGGCGTTGGTGTCGTCGTCGTCGTCGTCGTCTACAGTCACCACCTATCTCTAACCTCGTAAATTTCTAGACCTGACACTCGACTGATTGCACTCGACTTTACAATGTACTTCGTGTACCCAATTCCTTTGAAAGCTTTCTTACGATCCTCTTCTAACGTATGTTTAGTCATTCTCGGAATATAGCCGCTTGTCTTCTTAACCACTGATTTACCATTCCAAATACAACTCTAGATATACTTAATGTTTCTTTTTCTCAATTCCGGAAGAAATAACAGTTGACCCGAAGGTATAACAGGTTCGACAATCATTTATAAATCGTACGTGTGAATAAAATGAATAACGTAATGAAAGTTTAATCATTGGTGGGTTTTATATGGATCTCATGCTCAGCGAGCCAATGAGCATTGAAGATATTTTATAAAACATTCTCATACCCAATTCGTTAATAACTTATTCAGTAGAATTATTCGACAGATCGTTGAATCGTTATGTATTTTGAGATTTACGATCGAAACAAACACAGAAGCGTTGAACAGTTTGTTAAAAAAAAATCAATTGGGATTTTTATTTAATTTTTTTTTTTGTAATTCGCAAACGACATAAGCTTTAATTAATATTAAAATAAAATAATCATTGTGATTACGATTAATCTCATGAATGTCGACTCTTGTGGGGATTGCCATTAATTTTTTGTTAAGAACTTTGTTTAGTAGCGAATAAGTAGAGCACTCGATAAGCATACGAAATTTACACAGCAACCAGAAATCAAAAAATTTTCACTAATTAACCAGTTTTCGGTGTTGCTGAACCTAACCTCTGGGATGGTTTACGAGAAACATTCTGCTCGTGACATTTTTCAAATTTTTATCGTTAATATTCCTCTTAAACATTCGGTTCATCCCTTATTTTTATCATCCTTACGGATTTCTTACAATTATTTCCATGCATGAGATAATTCGTATCAGGCATTCAGAGATTTCAGTCTATAAATTATTGAATAGAAATGTGGTGATAATGTAATTTTTATGAGTTCCCATATAACATTAATAAATGTTCGACAACGAGATTTGAAATTTTTCCTTTCTATTCGCATGCACTTTTGCTTTATTGTAAAAAAATATCAGTTATTTGTAGAGTGTTTTGGGTTCTGGAAAGAAATACCTTAACCTGCTGCTAATTTTCATGTTGGTTTTTTTTCAGTATCTTATTTTCATGAGGTATGTGAGTTATTATTTTTACCATATTTGGCTATTCATTAAGAAGATATCGTCATTTTTGAACGTATCTTATCCTGTTTTCCCCCATATGTCAGTTGAGGGAAGATATTCTTTTGAAAGGGCAACTCTAACCGATCGATGGTTTCTCTGTCTCCTGTCTGGCCTCTCCTCTATTCCTTCTTCATTTATTAACAGTTCCAACGACATGAATACCTTATGACAATGTCCAGGATCATTTACTACTGTCCTGCACACGTGTGATACCCTGTGGCTCGTATACAATACATTTTCTTTGGATGACACTCCTCGAAGTTCTACGATCATTTTTTTAGGGCCATCAGAGTTTGCGAATTTCGAAATCAATAAAAACAACATGAGTCTTATTACATTTTCCCTCTCTTCCATCTGGACAATGTGGTTTTCATCACAATTATTTAAAAATCAAATTCTGTACTCCTCTACATGTGAGCAGAATAGTGCTTAAGGAGGGTGGCTACATACGACAATATGATAATAATTTAATAAAATTTAGTGATAACATTCTTTAGCATCAAATGCAATGACACAAATTTTTTCAAATTTTTCGTCTACATAGTTGTCGAATAATTGGAGTTTACAATATGCAAAAGATATACCTATATATATATCAGAATCCTATGCTTACGGATGTAAACTCTAGTGTTAAATTACTCGAAAACTATGTAGAAGAAAAATCTTAAAAATTTTGTATATTCATATTTAATCCAAAAGAATATGCTCACCAAATTTTCATTAAATTCTAATCATTTCGAATTTTCCTATGCTTTTAACATGGCAACATTGTTGTGTGTAGCCAACCTCCTTAATCTATAAAGTCCTTAATTCGCCATCACATTTTAGTTCAAGTATTTAGTTCATTGATATATGATTAAAGAGTCGTCCAATTGTTAAATAAAACAAATTGTATGGAAGTTGTCGTAAACGACGATGTACTTTCGATCAATAACTGGTATCAAGCGATTGTAATATAAATGATGTGTTATAGAAAATTATAAAAACAAAAAAATCATAGTAAAATCGAAGTAAATATTTCGAATCGATAAAAGTTTTGGTCAAACAAATGTCTATGCTCACGCACGCACACTTTCGGACAGATGTTAAAAAAAACTCAACCCAGATTGTTCCATTGGTCAGTTGATTATTATGAGTGCGTTAGCACACATAGTTAGGGATTTAATAAGCTATTGCTTAATTTTCTGTGGACCTGCTACAAGTAAAAAACTCTCCACAAGTTTCAAATACCCTTTCCCATACAATGGCTCGGTTACAACAATAAATTTTTGTCAAATCTGTCAGTCTTGTTGATCGTTTTTAATTCAGAATACAGATCTAGTAACGGTGAAAATGAACCATTTTATTATCGATTAATGTGTCACTCGATGGACCCAATCTTGAAAAATCTTTGTATCTCACTAATATTTTCAAAAATATTCTGACTCTGTATATTAACGATTTTATGCATAGAAGACAGGAGGTGGAGCTCGTGAAACATGCAGTAGTCGTTGAATCAACGTGTAGAGCTTTTTTTGTCAATACGACTAATATTTGGCATACATAAAGTATATAACGCTCATAGCAAGATCTAACATCTCAAACATATGAAAAATCAGCGAGCCGCTTAAACTTAATCGAGTTAACTATAACCGCACCATTTTAACACGATTTTTTTCTTTAAACCTCTAAACACCAATGTCCTAAAGACAACTTGTATGGATAATTTCCAGTCTCACTATATATATGCATCGAGAAACAATTTCTAAACGTACACGAGCATGATTGAATTTTTCACATTAACTTGGAATCAATTTAGTTCGCTTGTGTTCCATTTAAAGTTTGAACGTAATGTTTACTGTTGTTTTTTTTTAATTTTTTTTTTATTGCAAACAATTTGTAGGAGGTAAATATCAAGTTACCGACTGAGGTCGCTGTGATTTTAACGAAAGAATTTATTGCTTTCAGAAGACGCTCAAACATTTGTGGAAACAATAAAGTGTACGGAACGACCGTTGAACAAAGAAAAACTTTATTTTGCGTAACATTGAAATGTTCGGTCAGCTAAACAATAAGCTAATCTACTGCCTCTTCGATCCCTCTGAATCTCGTTGAAATCGTTTTTATTGTACCGATATTCCGTATTCCAAGGGATCAAATAGCGATTCATAACAATTATAATAATTATAAGAATGATAATAATAATGAGCATCACCGGTATCTCGACGGAAACGCACACGATAAAAACGTACCTGCCGTTCGGCGGCCATGCCTCCCTCGTACATGATTAATTGCTGTACTTTCACGAAGAACAGTCAACAAGGTAGATGAGACTCGTTTATATCTGTCTCTCCTTCACTTTTCTTATAATATTATATCGTATTATCCTTATTCTCTTTTTCTTTTAATTATTTATCCGCGTACGTACGCAAATGTTCCGATTCAATATTAATTTTTTGATTGCTTTTTTTTTTTTTTTTTAAACGAATTTAGTTTATTGTTTCCGTCACGATAGTTTGCTTTGTTTTGTTTTGTTTTAATATATAAAGGTGTTTCTTTTTATTTAGCTTTTAGTTTAGTAAGATGAAAATATACTCTGAATCATCAACATCCCAATAAACGATAGATATGTGTATTCATTAAATAAATGTCTATGCGTATATACACATATATATATAGATAGATATATGTATATTCATACAGTCATATAGAGACATATGTGTTCGAGTGTGTGCGGGTGTATGTGTGTGTGTTAGATAAGCAGCTTAACAGATATATTTGCATAAATGTATTTTTATGTTCTTGTAACACTATTTTTTATTCACTAATTATTTCGCTTGACAAGTATTAAATATAAACATGACTTTGCGGCGAGTAAGAGATGTATAACGTCGTTTAATGAACATACTTTTATTATTTCATTATTTATGAACAAATCACGTATTTCTTTATCGACAATAACGAATAGGATACTGAAAAATATCCAGCCAATTGTGAGAAGCGTTAGTTTTTCTGTTTTTATTATATTTTCGATCTTATAATTTTCTTCTTATCTCTGTATTACGTTGGTTCCACTTATTATCTTGGTTCCACTATAAATCCTTTCATTTATTTCGTATTTCAATATTCAATGACTCTGTTTTTTTTAAGTACTTTTGCGGCTTCTGCTTCTGGACAAACGTTTCTCGATATGTGTTGAACACTGTTTTCCTACTTTTTTTTGTTTTTTTTCTCACGATTCTGCACTCCGTCTATTTTTCTTCAGAAGACTCGATCACTGTCTCTTGATCCGAAGTTGAAAATGAAGTTAAGGAGTCCGGGGTATGAACGACGACGAAAATAACAATGTTGGAGGACTAAAATTTGTTGCGCCTTGCTATTGAATTTTCACGAATCCCTCGTGCCGTTGATCCTATCATTTCTTTTTCATGCTGCTCGATCTTCACGCCTTCTCGTATTCGACTTCTCTTCCGAGTTACTGCCAATAACGTTGCGCAATATGCTTTTGCATTCGTGTCGTAACTCTATCAAGCAGCACAGAGAATTTGTCTTGGTCAATAAAAAATGTTAAAAAAACGTTGTAATGTTATAATTGTATCCAGTCATGGCTGAGTTCGAATCTCATTTCTCTCGTGCTCTTTCACTCTCAAGATTTCGTAAACTTTAATCGACCATTTTGCGAATACTACTTTGAAAAATATAGCATAAAGTTGTAAGAAATCATACAACACAGATGCGCCGAAAAATTTATTCTAGAACCGGAGAATGGTTCAGTTTCAACGACGAAGTAACTTCAAGCCTTCCCTTCATTAGCTATTACTGCTGATTTTTTCATCGACAGTTGACGAATTCACACAGCGGATTGGCGAAAAATCGGCATAATTAACATCCACTCATAGTTGACCCGAGTCCGAGGTTATACCGCGTATTTAGCACCGCCGAATATGTTCTCTTCGGTCTCAGCGATGTCTTGTCCGGAATAGACAACGGTAAACACAAGATTTTGTGGATGGTGAAGTCGTGTTGAGTATCATGCGGCGAGTTTGATAGAATAAATGGAGTGTTTTTTGTTTTACGAATGAGGCAAGTGGGTCGCATTCGTGGTGTATTTGTTTGTGGGTGCGTAGGCCGTCGACTTCTTCAGTCACATTCACTCTCACAAAACAAATTATTGGCCGGTTTCGCTGAATCAAGTTTCGACTTTCATTTCTCGTGTTTTTTTCCCCAGCCACTGCTATGATATCCAAAGGATGGTCTGTTATTCGCAGATCTTCGTTTTTGCAAGATCCTCGAAAAGATCACATCTGCATCAAAGCACGAACGAAGTGAAAGTTTTCTCAATAGTTTTTCGTTGAAAGACAAAGTCACAGGCAAAAGCAGTTTTCGCAGTTTCAGCAGTTGTTGATTGAGCAATCGAAATAATTTATCAATAGAGAGACAGCTCGTTTTCCGAAATTTTTTTTCTTCAATGCTCGATTACAATCATCAAGATATTTTACGATTCTCAAAGAATCATTCCGAATAAATTTCACCAACAACGATGAAGAACCTCGTGGCTGCACATGCTCACGGTGATTGCCCGCCACACTAGTAGAGTAACCAAACAGAAGTAGTGCTAGTCCACCACTACCATTACCACCACCACCACCACCACCAACACTACCACCACCACTGTCTTCACCCCTCGCGTTTCAAGCTCCCAAGGGATCGGTTCATGCAAGGGCTTGGATTGTAAAAGCCGCGCGCGCCTTTCTCGGGTGTGCGTAATACCTTCTCTTTCTTCTCTTATCACGAAGAGCCTTTGTGTGCAAAAACTAAAGAAAAAGTAACAAACGAAACTCGGGATCGTATTAATGTTTGATGGCCCTCGCTTATCTCTTCACTCGTTCGCTCGTCAGCGCTCAAATGTACTGCAGCAATCCCGCTGTTTATAACCATTCCAATATATTATGCAGGCACATGTGTATATTAACAAACATACATACACACACATACATGAGCATATATATATATATATATATATTTGATGCTTCGGGACGAATGATATTGATATTCATTCGTGCATTTATATAGGAATTTCGTGTTCTTTTAAATTATTTTTATTTCCGAATCTGATGGTTGTAATATTCTGCGTATTTTTCGGTATAGTGACAACTATTTTTATCGTACAATTATCAGATTGTAGTTTCTCAGGCCGTTTCTCTTTGTTCACAATCGTATGTGTATATCTTGATTATGTTTCTTCTCTCGTAACTGAGTTTCAAACGCGTTTTAATTTAAAATAATTTTGAGATTTAGTATTCCTTATTGTTTTGTTTGATATAACTTTTAACGTGTGACCGACGCCACGTTGGTTTTTTTTTCTTCTTCTTCTTTGTTTTGTTTTCCTTGTCGCGTGTGCAAGTATCTGTTCAAGTTTGCGCGTACGTGCGTGTGTGAGTTACGAGTTTGTGGACGTGTCTACTTGCGTGTGCGTGTATGTGTCTGTGTTTGTGTGTGTGTGCGCGCGCTCGTGTGTGTGTGTTAGTGTTAGCGCGCGATCCTGCTATTTATGTGTAATAAGGAATAGAATTTAGCAGTCGGTCAATCGAGATAGGTACTGGCCTGCCGAGTGCCTAGGGAAGACTGAACTGTAATCCCGTAGTTCGCTCGCTCTGTAGCTGCGAAAAGCAACGATGCCAGTAGCAAAACCACCCCCCGATAAAGAGCTTCATAGGCCCCGGGTGTCAGACGAAGATGCGAAATCGGAGGTTGGTCTGCTATGGCGCTGGAAACCGTGGCAGGAATGGAAGACAGTGGAAGAGGAGGAAAGCCAGGGTGCGCGCACCCTCAACGCGTCCGCCACGACAATCAATACCCCGGGCAACCCCCGTGTACCTTCGCCGCGAAATCTCAATTTCTTCTTCTACTCTTCCTTTCCTTTTCTCTTATTTTTCTTTATTTTTGTTTTTTTTTTTTTTACTAAATAATTCTGCACGTGCTCGTTCCGCCGAGTTTACCCGCACACTGCCTGCTCGTTACCGATTCACGCATGGATCATCATACCGTCACCGAGTTTCTCCGCAACCCGAGCAAATTGGACCTTCGTCTTGCAGATTTTCTTAGATAATGCTTATTTTTAAGGAAGGATGTCTACAAGCTATAGCGATACAAAATATCACCGAAGACTCATACATGTGCGAATGGAAATGAAAATGGACATAAGAATAATGTAATAAAGTAATAAAAAATATATGATTCAACTAATGTTGATGAATGGATAAATATACATGAATCAAGAGAGAGACACGTATGAGGATTTTACACTTCGAAAACCACCCAGGAGATTCAATTGAAATATCACCTGTGTAAAAGATCTTTCCGGTTTCTTACTCAAGATATTATATCTGCAGACAGAGAAATAATTTTCATATCATCGAGCCTAGCAAAACGAAATAAAAAAAAAACAGTATAATTAGTATTTACGAAATGCATACTTGTTGATTTCTCTTCATTGATTGAGGTTGAGTTTATTAATTCAAGAATGAACATCAATGGAAATGCATTAATCTAAGCTCAACCGTATTCTCACTCGATGTAAGTTCCGGAATGGATTCTTTAAACATGTACGTGTAGAACGTGAAAAAATGTCTTTGACACAACTTTTTCGCAAGTGAACGATAATATCAGATATTTAGGCTCTACTTCTGACAAATTAATCCTGGATAAAATTAAATATGATTCAGTCAGGTCTGATAAACACGCCAAGAGTGTAGTGCGGTTAATGAAATTCTGCAAATTTACTGGTGCGAAGTAGTCATTCGTTGGAAATTGAGTTTGGCCAGGTGCCCGAAAGCGCTGTCCTCCAGACCTGGAGGTAAGCACCTGTTAACGATAGAAGTAATCATTTGGTTTTATTGTTACGTCGCGTCTCACAGGCTTCGTATATGTTTTTGAGTAAAACTACGATTCTTATCGAATTAAGCTAGTCGGCTTGTGGAAACCAGATTTATATTCTGAAGGAATTTAAATCTATTTGTTCGAGCGATTCAAATAGAATTATACAAGAATACCAGACGTTTTAACTATGTATTTTCCAAGCATCTTTCATCATTCAGAAAAGATTGTTCTTTTAAGATGCAATTCGACCTCAAACCAAAGAGCTTTGGAGAAGCAATTTTGTCATGTAAAAATACAAAACTTGCTTAAAGTGCCTGTCGGGTTGGAGCTTAATGGTGAAAGTTTTTGATGCAGAAAATTTATTGAGTACACTCTGACACCAAGTCTCAGGACCACCACCGTATGTGTCGTTGGTGAATGACACTATAAGGTCTTGGTTTGCTGACGAACATCTCTCTCTCTCTCTCTCTCTCTCTCTGCTCACGTCTTTATTCTGCAGAATTCCGAATGAATAATTATCTGGTCCTTGTCATGACTTCTTTTAAAAACATCTTAGTTTTTGTTTTAGACATTGTGACGTGGTAATTTTGCCCACGTCACGTGATGTTCGAAAATTGGCATGGCACGAGAATAGAGCGTTTTTCGTCATCGACAATTTTCTCTCGAGATCTAGAAGGGCCAATCGCGAGCATATTTACCTTTGACTAATTTTATTTTGCATCATTCTTATTATTATTGTACGAGCGAGCAACGGTTGTCTTCGAGAATATCGAGTCGAGAAGAATCAGGGTAGGTCGAAGAGGGGAGGTTTCACCGAAACGTCATCGAGTCGGAGAGTCGAGGGAAATTCGACTTTGAACATTTCCCAAGATCATCGCGCGAGGGTCGCTAACTCCACGCCCTCATTCTCAGCTGTCTGACTCAGGATGCGTCTGTCAGCATCCGGAGGATCGCCATATTTTCGTTACGTGACACGAGTTTGGCGATTTAACAAAATCCATGTGATTTTTTGCCATATTAAGATTCTTTATGATTTTTCAACAATAAACATAAGCATCATGAATACAGTACTTTGCACATGTTTTTTTAAGAAGATTCAACATGATCACATAAAAAAATGTCAAACATGGCAAGAAATGACTGAATGACACCACCAGAAGATGTAAGGGAATGTTAAAAAGGGAGAAATCTCGAGAGCATTCCCATAAAATCAAAGACAAACAGTTTATCAGATCAAATTGAAATACTTGAGTCCTTTGCAAATTTTCTTACAAATTTTCATCAATTTACTAAGAAGGTTCGCTTGATTATGTCGAAAAAAGTTTGAAATTAATAAAAATGAAGTTAAAGAAAAATAATAAAAAGCGTGAAATGAGCTGAGAGCCCAATAAACGTATAAAGTTAAAAGTTGTGTGTTATTTTTATTGTAAACAAATCGAACCGGAGCAAAATTTCACGACCAGATTCTGGGTAGACTCGTACATTGGAAGATTCATCTTATATTTATGTATATTGAATGGGAAAATTGAAATTCAAATTGTAAATGTATAACTAATTATTTTGAGACGTGCGTTCTCGATGAATAATTTTTTGGTACGTAATATTTTAAGGTGACTAAATTATTATTTTTTTTTCCGGAAAGCCTATCAACTTTGCTCGCTCCGCCTTTATAACTTTTTTCCAATCTTCATACGGTTCTTCGCATTTGATGCGTAGTTTCCGAGCTAAATTTACGTGATTAGCTACGTGGAGATGATTTATTGTAATTTTTGTTCCTCACAGCCACTTTCTCGAAACTGTGAAAAACCTGGTCGATATATGCGGCAATATTTTGATTGGGTTTTGATTGATTCGCATCATTCGAAATGCAGGAAAATTGTTTCTGTCTCATCGATTGATATACGCGAGCCGCGGTTTATGGCTAAGGAGCCATAGCTTTAGCTGAGGCCAATACTTGGCTGAAGAGTAGGACAATTCATGTTTCACTTGGTCAAATATTTCGACGTCATACTTGAACGACCACTATTGAAAAAAAACGAATAATCGGGTTTTTTTTTTTAAATTTATTTAGGCTTTATGGTGGTTATGGCAGAAGGACTCAGCCTTTTGATAAATTCGTTTATGGGAATGTCCGCTGCGATACCTGTGACTGTAAAGTATTTTTCAGTAATTTTCGATTGATGGATGAAAAGCGGCTTACATTTCAACGACTTGCCTTTTGTCTTACTTTACGGCGCAGATTGAAGCACTGAACGCAACTGCAATTGATTTTTCTGTCTCGTATCAAAACTTTTGAGACAGGTGTTACAGAAAGTATGTGACAAGGACCGAAAACAATGAATTTCACTGCGCGTATGCTGCATTCGCCTCGACTCATGATGCATACCAGCATTCGTACCGGTCCGTTCACAATAGGCATCACTATAATTCTTACATTTGCGCCGATAAAGTTGGAGAAATGGTAGAAAAAAAACATTGAACGATCCAGTGAGAAGCTGACTGAACCGCTTCGAGGTATCCACTGAAACAATACCGAACCTTTTCGGAGTTGGGGAAGAATTGGAATCTGTCGAACGGCATGTTTGTCCTGGACAAAATAAAGTACGAATCTTCGTCTTCGTTTATATTTCGATAATAACGAATACTTGGTTCCTATTTATTTTCTTTATATTTTTTGTTTTCGGTAAAAAAATGAAGAATCGTCAAACTTCAGCTCACTTTTTTAATCCGAAGATGCGTTTAGTCCTGCAGCAATCTACTGTTACTTGAAACGATTAGAGGATCACTTTTTAAATCAAATATTAAAAATATTTTTGAGTAGTTGCACGAGAAAACTTGAAAAATTTCGTCTCCAACAGGTTTTTGTGAAGCTTGAAATCGTCTCTGAATCTGAAAACCGTTAGCTAAACATTTTTTAAATTTGATTAGGGTTAAGTTATATTATTGTAAAAAATCAAGGGTTTCCACGAAGTTGCACGAATTTAGACCAAAAGTCAGGAGCATACCAAACCATGACCAGCCACGATCTGACAAATATTTGAAATTCTACATAAAAAGAAACTGCATCAAGTGTGATTTTTTTAATACTGCTTGTGGTAATATAGCACAGGGCAGAAATGATCGGCGACTGAGAAAATTGTTTGCACTTTTTCTATACGAAATAGGGTAAAGATTCATACGTTACAGTGACGCAGCCTCGGGGCTTTATCAACCGAGTTTCTTTTCAATTCGTTTCAAAAGCTTCTCGTCTACAGACCTCCTTTCGATCTTCTTTTTATCCGAGGGATCGTACAGTATCTCATTAGTCAGCATCGCAATAATGTAATGATCTTCAATCATTTATATTTATATCAACAAACGTAAATAGTATCTTTGTATCAGCATCAGTAATTTATTATTCACTGATTGTATTAAAAAGTGAAATATTCACTAAATTATTACGTACAGTTTTGATGAGCCTATACTTTATAAAATAGTATACCGGTAATGCTTTAACGATGCGAATTCATCGGCTTTGTCGTATTACCGAAATCATTCAATAAAGCTAAATGAAAAACAATGTTTACTACGTAAATATAAATATAATCGAGAGTTAATAGTATCGTTAAAGTATATTATAATATTCTGTGCAATTTAAATAAGATACGAGATGCAGTGCTGGTGCATAACGAATTACGGTCATGCAAGGCATCGACCGAGTGGGTGGTCGGTGTCAGAGTTGGCTTCGGGACAAGGTAGGGCGTGGAGGAAGGAGTTTAAGCAAGCCTCAAGACCCTCACATTACCGTTGTACACGCTCGTATACACAACTTATTTTAATGTTCCGTCAACTAAAAGAAAAAAAAAAAAAAAAGAATGGAAAAATAATAACCGATGGCTAATTGTGTTCATTCAACGTTGTTTCTCTCGAATTTCGAAATTACTATAAAATTGTGAGATTTTCCAATGCGATGCTTAACTTCGGACTTTTCATCGATATTTTCAAGCACAAGAACATGGAATAATCAACGCTCAAACAAAAAAGTTTGAAATATCTAGCAAATATTGCAGAGTTTTTTGATGAAAAACATCGCAAAAATGAAGAGCATTTTGGATAATGGAAATATGAAAAAGTTACGTTCGATTGGATGGCAATTTGAGGATCCTTCCTTGAACGGGAGGATTTGCAGTTGGATCGAGTATTTTCTAGGTAGAAGCATCTCGATCCGGATGACATGCGAGGTTGACCGTTTCCAGCTTACTGTGGATCTATTAACCCTCGCATCGAACTTCCTGACTCTTTTTTTTCGTTACGTTTTTTTTTCTAACACACGACATGGATAGAATTTCAAAGAAACACTTGTAAAACGACTTGGAAATGGAAAACTTCAAACATGATCACGAGCTTCCTTTATCAGAGAAAACATCTCGTAGCCACAACGTTACTTGTGAACGACTGAAACGAGAGATGATGGAGACATGGACGAGGTACAGCCCTCGAGACGTGTCGCAGTAATTGAAGGTACCAGACTACCCTCCCCCCTCCTTTCTCTCTCTCTCTCTTTCTCTCTCGTTGATGTTCGACGTGTCGATCCGTTCCACTAAGTAGGTACCCGCACGCAAATCTTGTTAGTCCGGCGGTCGCCCAACCAGCGAACCTCCTAGCCCTCTATAACCATTTCGCCCCCCCCCCCCCCCGACCCCAATGTTTTATTCTCACACGATACTTCGATTATGCCAATTCAGGCTTCGACGAATGTGCATGCAAATAAAGAAAATAAAAAAAAACTAGTGGTTCTCTTACAGGCATACGCAAAATCGACACTTTTGACCCCTGTGGAAACACCTCGCGTAGGACAACTCAACCCAAATTACCCTCGACGCCCCATATTTTTTTTTTTTCACTGTGCTATCGGTGTATCGATGAAATATCACAATTCTCGGATTCTTTACATTCTTTTGTTTTTCATTAAGCGTTAGAATTGTTGCTCTTCCATTTTTCTTCTAATTAAACTGTACACCCACATGGGATCTTATAAATTTTGGTATTTTCTTTTCGCTAGTGTGATCCTGCACCTGGCTCAATTAAAATTCAAGCCTAAGGTGACTAAACACTAACAATGCTTCAGCTCGATCTTACCATAGTTTATCAGATTGAAACTTCATTTAAAAAATACATGATTTACATTTACAATGTTTTTAGATCTTTTAGTTGTCGATAGGAAAATCTTCTGTCAAGTTCCATATGAATAATACATTTTCATAGACTTTTGAATCGAATCGTTATTGAGTTGAGACACTCTAAGAATCCACAAAAAGGTTTGCAGAATCCGATCAAATTTTCAACAACAAAAATCAACAAACTCCCTTTTTTTACTCGTTCTAACGGATTCGAGGCATCGGGTTTGGTGAAAAAAATACAATAAAAGAGGTCAATTACACCGGCATGATTACGAAAAGAACGTTCTGATTTCGCCCTAAATAATTCGATCAGCAGCGAGCTCGGTCGTAGGAATTATAAATTTTGCCGGCAAGTATATCGTGAAAACGACAAACGAGAAGATCAAATTCTACTATTTCGACGTCACTCAATACGAAAAAAACTAACCGATCGATCCGAAGTCGAGCCATTGATTATTTTGACATTGGTCGTTTTACTTTAAGTCTCACTTCTACAAAGCTTTTCTCGATGAAAATATATATTAAAAAATTAGAATTTTTCGATAATATAAAAAGACTTGAAACTTCTCGAAAGAAACTTTTTCGATTCTAACAGGCTGCGAAACAATAAGCTCCACGATTAATATTATTTCGAAGACGCATATACCGCGGTGCAAATTTTTCTTACAGTAGGAAGTTCGATTTCTAATAACCTCAGTTCGTCGAAATAATTTAAAGAAAATTGTTGTACCGAATAATAAATTCGATCGAAAGCCCGAAGAATGTCTATGGTGACGTATAAATCGAGTGTGGATTTTATCATCATGAGGAAAAGCAAAAAAAAAAAATACGCACAGACACTCACCATAGTGTTTGCCTTTGATCCCTCAACCCACTCTAGCCCCAGTGGCTAAAAGCATCGTCACAACGTGGCCCCCCGTTCCTCCCATCGCTCAAAACTCTCTTCACTCCCTTCCTCACCCAGACACATACATACTTACACATGCACGGAGGAAGAAAGAAACACACATACATAGAAGTAAACCAAGTCGTCACACTTTTACCACTGATACTTATAACACAGGTCGTGCACGAATTGGTATTTTTTATTTTTATTTTTTTTTCCCCATCGTATAAACGTTGCACTTGCACACTGAATCGCCCGCCCGCATCGTCGTCACTTAATCCTATTTTTCTCGTCTTCAACGCCGTATCATCGCTCTAACGGTTAATTATGAAAGCCGGCTTTCGGGTGGTTTCCTAGTTTCGTCTCGCTTTCGTGCATCTTTGCATCTCCCGTGATAATTGTAGTTGTCACGTAACCACCAGAGAATAGTAAGCGGATGGAAAAAATGAGGATGGTATTGCAAAAAAAAAAAAATATATATATATATATATATATATATTGAATTAAACAAGCAGATCAAGCGTGTGCGTCGTCTATATTGTTGGAGGTAATATTTATATTTTCTTATGCAGCCAATTTTTCTTACAATTCACAGTCATTGTACACGAGAACGTTTAAGATTTAACGTGATTATTTAAGAATCACATTGTTGTTTTAACGGTTTTCTTTCTTTTTTTTTCTTGATACGTTTGTTTTTTCTCTCTTGTTGACTTGTCGTTTCTGTTTAAGTGCGATTAGAATGAACGATTTTCAACGATACACGCTCGAATGATATTGTTTTGTTGCTGCTTTTATTTGGTTGTTTTTTGGTTTGATTTTTTCTTACCTGTTTTACTAGAGGGAGTAGTGTCTGTTCTATGCTACGGGTCTTAATCTCTAGGGTGACTGGGTCTACGGGGTCGGGTGTCGCCATGATTCGAACACAACTCAGCGCTCCGTAGACTCCGAGCCGCGAGCGAGGGTTCGTTGCACCCCTCCCTCGTCACGTCACTAATCCCCCCCGCCCTCCTTCTCTTCCACCATCCCATCCGTTTCGTAGTTCTCTTCTACTCTATGTGGCTCTTTATCGAGACTTTTACGCATATGAGGTACGCCGGTTTTCAACAGCGCCATCCCATCCCGATACGGCGACGCCGCCAACTCGTTGACGACGCCCGGCGTCTCTACAACCCGATGTGGAACCCCGCAAAACCAGTTTTCAACGACACCTCGTGGCTTCTATCTTTAACCTGACCCTCGCTATACTATTCGTTTCTTTTAACGATCGGGGCTTAACAACTTTCTTTTTCTTCACTTCACTCTGCTTCCTCTTTTACCAACTGTTGAATCACTGCTCCTAGTTTTTCAATCTTTTCCATGAAAAGTATTTTATCGACTCTTCCAATGATTTTATCATCTCGAAAAATGGTTAAGAATCTAATAACTTTATTTATTTATTTTTATTTCTATTATAGTTTTTTTTTCCATCGATTGTCATTTATTTTCTTTGGAATTAATATTCGTAAGAATATCTCATTCGTGCATATTTGACCAAGGCGATATTGATCGTTCGACGAGTTGAATTCAACACACAAATTTTGAGTGCTGCAATGAGGTTGCTTCATCCCCCGATCAAGTCACCTAAAGCTTCAAAAATGTTCGAAGTTTGATCTACGGCGATCACGGGGGTTTAGTTGCATCTGAATTCCCTATTGAAATAATTCGTACACTTTCAACATTTAACAATAATATTTTATTAACGGCAACAATACTAAACTCGTACATGAGGTTTACTGTAAAACAAAATTTCAACGTGTAATTACTTCTTTGTTTCTTCTCGTCAACAATCGATATTCGACATACAATTTAAATGCAGGACAGTTGACGTTCGTTACTCGTTAGAGACGCTGTTGGTGAATATATATTGATGTACACTGAGAAAAGAGAATTGTTGAATCAACCAAATGGCTTCGTGAAATACGTCCAATGTAATATTCTGTTATACTAAATATCAGTTTCATTAAATGAAAAATATGTTACGTTGATCCAACAAAATCCACGACAACAAATCTCATTTGGTTGATTCGATTGGTATCTTTGTTTAGTGAAATAAAATTAATGATTCGTGCAACTGAACGATTTTTTGAATGAACGAAATATTTCTTTCGACGTATTCTACGAAGCCTTGGTTAATTCAACTAAACTCTTTTCTCAGTGTATGTGTATATTGTATGTATTAAGAGACGCGGTGGCGGCTTGACCGCCAAGTATATATATA
Source organism: Campoplex capitator (assembly GCA_037576405.1). Lineage (NCBI taxonomy): Eukaryota > Metazoa > Arthropoda > Insecta > Hymenoptera > Ichneumonidae > Campoplex > Campoplex capitator. Next base: position 12,358,129 of record JARBWI010000322.1, on the reverse strand, counting down.
TATATATATATCCATGGTTTATGTACCATATTTATCTTCATTATTCGATCTCTCTATCCGAATTTTAATATAATATTCTTAAGAACATTTGAATATTTTAAACAATTGCCATTTTGTGTTCGTTCCTTCAAACTTGTAAGTTTGTAAACTTTTTTTTTAATTCTTTCGAACTTGATATCTTTAGTACTCATATTTTTTGAATATTTTCACTTTCTTAGTGCCTGCCATTTTTCTCGTACGCGAATCATTGCTAATGAACAGAAAGAAAGCTTCGATGAATCAAAGTTCTGCTCACACTGTTTCTATTATTCGATGAATAAAATTGAATATGCTAAACAGAAAATAATCCTAAATCTATGACGAACAATCCATGTGAGGAATCTCGCAATTTATCTATTGATTATTTTAATAAAGCTGGAAGTGACTAGTTCTACTTTTCATACTGAAAAAAATAAAAATAAAAATACATCCGGAGTCAATTTTGCCGATCTAGATGGTGATTCAAAAAATCATTTTCAATACTCAAATTATATTCAAAATAAACGTGTTATTAATTAAAAAAAAAAAAAATCTCGAATAAGCTGTTAAACTTTGCTTGTTAAACATTTTCGTTGAATGAAACAAAGTTTTCATTGTGATACTCGTGTTTCTACGAAATAGTCGCGATGAGACAATATTTTATTGACAATCGTGACTGACAAGTGAGTATAATCATTGAAAAAAGTCAAGAACGACGGAATCTTTAAAAGAGAATCGGACTAATCGAAATTATTCTTAGTGCTTAAAAAAAAAAGAGGGCGTTGTACTGATAGAGAAAAAGCTCCATTCCGTCTTGATCCCGAAAATTTTTTGACTCGATGTCCCATCGAAAATAAAGAATCATTCGGTTCGTAGCTACTCGAACATCATATTAATCGAATAAGAATGTTCGATTCAATAATTATCGAACATCAAAGAATGAATCGTATAAATTTCTTAACGCAAAAGTTCGTTAACGAGCTGCGTTACGATCACGCTTTAGGGGCGATTTTATTCGGAATAGGCGCAGGGGGTGCTCTTCTTTTAATATTTTTACCAGCAACTTTGTCTCTCAACGGTGGTCCTCCATTGGTGACGAAACCAACTTTTCTCTTTCTCAATGATTCGGTTGGCAAATATTCCGCAGGTCTCAAGAGTTGTCGAAAATTATAAGGACCGTTGATATCTTCGTTGTCATAATCAGTTTTATTGTTATCCTGACGTTTTTGCGTGACTGTCGGTCTCAATAAATATCTGAGATCAGGCATGGGTGCTTTGCTGGTATCCTCCGGAATTAGTGCCATCCTATTACCGTTAACGATATTTTGTCCGGTAATTATTGGCCGTTGTTTATTGACGACGTCCTTTTTTCGAGCCTCACCGAAGCACATATTCTGTTTCGAGCCTATATTTCCCTTCGCGGTTATTTCTTTGCTCACGATCCCTGCAGAAACGCTTTTACGACTGTTTATCGAATTTTCATGATTTTTCGTAACACTCGTGTAAACATTTTTATTATTATCGCTCAACACGTTTCTCTGGTTATTTGTTTTATACGATGATTCCTTCACTCCGTTGTAATGAAAGATTTCTCTTCTTTCTCGTATGCCAATTGTATCGTTGATATACGCAGCGTGCTGGCCAACATTTTGTTTTCCGTGCTCATCCTCTCTCGAGTTGGACCGCACGTTTCCACCGCGTAGCTTATTATTCCGTGTACTGCAAATTTCGATCGAAATTATAGATTCATTTATTCATAGCATTAAAAAATATCTTCATATTTTAAAATCAAAAGCGAAATTATTCTGCGTACTTGTTACTTTATTATATGGAAAAGAGAGGAAAAAATTTATCGATTCGGTTACACTGGTATCGTTGGCTGAAACTGATTTTTTTTTCTTGTAAACAAGCTCGCCGGGCAAAGTGAGTCAGGGACACAGGTATGTCCGGCAGTAAATGCCTTGAAGAGATAATTATGAAACATTTTTGCAATTTTTTAAAACAAACGTGTTTTATTACGATTTTCAAAACGATTTTGGAATATTTTCATTTGTTGTTATGATTTCGTTAAATAAATTAATTTTTCATGTCAAATTCTTGACTCACGATCCAAAAAAATCCTTTGGAAACCAGAACTCTTATATAATGACTATGAAAAACTCACTCTAATCGCAAAACTTGAATAATTTAAATGTTGAACAAATTTTTTAAGCGTGAAGAACAAATTTTGCAGGCGTGAGTCTAGAAAAAAAATAAACATGTATGCATTTCGAAGGCACGACTAACGAGAATACGATTCGTCCATCTTCTAGTTAGGAAATGGTATAATTGAGAAAAATATAGTAGCCGAAATATAGAATGAAAAAAAAAAACTGTGATGTAAAAATTCATACTTCATCACTTCATTTTGTAAAAATATAACAATTCGATTGAATATTTGCTAAAATGAAATTGCATCATGAGAAAGAGCGACATTTCTATGGTGAATAATCCCGTAGAAAAAGCTACATGCGACATTTTTTTTGAGATGATAAAGACTAATCCTGGTAAGTCATAAGGACGTTACAATCTTTGATTCATTTTTAATGAAATAGTGGTTAAAACTATGAAGTTATAAAAATCAGGATCGCATGGAACATGAGCTTGGGGATTGAATTTGATGGAATCGAATATTGAGTACGGAGGGGAAAAAAGAAGGTAAAACTTTCAGCGTATACATAATTAGATTGAAAATTTACCTGAAAGTTTGCCATGATACCTCTGAAGAAGGCAATGAATAAAGATTTTTATGAAAAAAATAACACATTGGATTGATTGACATGCAAATTATGCGATTGAAAGGTGGATCGAGACACCGAGGAGTGTAACGCGTGGGCGTGAAAATAAAGAAGCATCATCAACTATCGCATAATAAAAACAACGAGGCTCAAATGGATGCATTTATGAATATCCCACTGGAAAAATTCTTTTAGTAAAGTTCCAATTCCATCGTTAGAAACAAGATTATATGTAGTCAATAATCAGTGATCATTCGCTGGAGATGAAGCAAAATTCACCGAACGAGTCAGTGATTTGGCAAACACTGTTATCATGCCAGTTTAGTTCAGATCAGAAAGCACATTATCGATGAGAAAGACGGATTTGAAGGTAAAAACTATGTGCAACTTGATATTCGACAATTATGATGCGACACCCCAAAGTATGAATAAGTTTTTGACTTTGCCCTGTCAATATTTCATAATATTGAAAAAACATGTTATTGAAATATATATTTCATTCGTAGTATTCATTGATAGTATTGAAATGCAGATTATGAAAAGTGAACGAACGAAAATAAAATATTCTATGGATGTTTACTGACTAATAAGATAAAATTCTTCTGCAAATATAGGGGATTATGAGGCAAAATCAACATTTAAGGATTCTACTGAGTCTTATCCGATAAGCACACGATCTTTCAACTATATTTTCAATTCTCAAAATTGATTCCCGGTCTCTGTTCTCTGAATGTCACGTGAGAATGTTGTTTGGGTTCGAAGTAAAAATAGTATGAATTTTCGAAAATTTCACATTTGTCGTGTGTTCATATTGCCCCATATTCCCTCAAATGTGAATGGAAGAATATAATGAGCCGAAGATAACTTTGTGGTATTCAAAATGTTGGGTGGTTAAAGATTTAGAGGGTTGAATGCAGCCAAAACGATCGCACATCCCATATACTGCACTGATAAAAAACTATTGAAAAAAAACTCTCGTTTTCACCTGATCGGTTGTCCGGATGATTCGCTTGCGTTCAATTCGCCCGGGTTGCGTAGTGCTTTGTGCCAAATGTCGGACAGTTGATGTTCCGGTGCAACCGAGAAGTCGCCCTGTGCCGCTAAGCGTTCGGCCCTCTCGGCATTCACTTGCAGAACTTGGCCCAGGCGATTCCTGCTGATTACATATTACAAATCATATTTCGTATCCCCCAACTAACCAATAATCCAAAGAGAATTTCTGATGAGTAGAACATTATTTTGATTTTGTCACTTTGCAGTGACTTTTTTTTTTAATTTGCCCACTTTCGATATCACTCTTGATCAAAGGAGTTGAAAAAATATAATTCTACCATGGGAATTTATATGATTATTTCAATGTGAGTAAATCTGAAAAGGACAGAAAAAAAAAAAATCAATTCTTGAATGTTCGTTTCTACATGATACCTCGCAGATGGTTGAAGGTCATTTTCTAGCTGTATCAACGGTAAGTCCCAGCCAACTTCGTCTTCTTCGAATTCCGAACCACTTGCGATGCGAGTGCCAAAAGGATTTTTAAAAATTGAGCTATCGAATCTCTCGTTCCATTCGGATGACAATCGTAACAATACCATCGATCGTACTAGTCAATTTTTCTATTATATTTACCTGCTCATTTCTTCCTTGAGATCTCTGTAGTATTTAACGGTTTCCTCAGCCTCGGGTTGATTTCCATTGCGATATTGGAGAATCGTTTGAACCATATTGAAACCTTCGGGTCTTACGTAATCCGATGGTGGATCTTCGATGTCATTCAATCTGATTCCAGGCTTGTTACGGCGAAGATTTTTGTGCACTTCTTGATTCTTCATATGTACCTATTGTGATTAATAATGAAAAGTTAGTAACAAACGAGAACGCTGCAGGAACAAACAACGGTCGTTCGATTCCGTTTTGTTCACCAAACGAAGATAACTCTTACATTTTGCGAAAACTGAATCAGATCTGCTTGCCGTAATTTCGGATGAATTGGATCTTTTACCGGTGGCTTTGGATAAACTCGATCCTCTCTCTTATACCATCTTTGTACGATAAATGCCGCATCTTCGTTCTTAACACCATCCCGAAGTAATGCTTCGCGTGCTTCTTGCTTATTATCGTAATCGTTCAATATTTTTTTAAAACGCTCCTCCAGCTCGCAACCGAATCGTTTACGTATCGTGTAGCCTCGGAAATCTACATGCGGACATTTGAGATTTTTAAATGTAATGATCTCATTTGCTTCGGCTCAAATCCTTCGTCAAAGGTCAGTTCAAGCCATCGAGCTGCTGTATGACATTTCGATATTTTCATATCGAAAAAAATCGATATTTGTTTTCGGGCTTTGCAAGCAATTTTCTTTATATTATGCCAAAAGAAAAAATTACCCAAAAGGAAACATGAGACAACTCACGCCACTTTTATATTTCAAAACTGTGACTGCTTTGAATTTAGATTTTTCAATTTTCTACAGCTATTGAAATTTTCTAACTTCGGGCTCTGCTCTCTCAGATTCAATTCGTGATAACTCGGAAACTATAAACCCTATAAAAAGTGATCAACTGCAATTTCTGACAAAAAAATGTTGATAAAACTTTTATTGTTTTGATTTTCAAATTCAAAAGAATAAAAATTTTTGGCCTTTTTCAATGTGGCCATTAATTCGATTTTGCAGTCAACCGGATTTGAAAACTCTGAGTACTGCAGTAATATTGGCCAATACTTGACACAAAAATGAAAAAAAAAAATAGAGGCTCATTTCATTGGGATTCTATTTTTTTTTTTAAGGGAACGTGATGAGTTGCGAAAAAATTACCAGAAGTCATATTCGTTATAAACCTCATACTTTCCGAGTTGTAGCGTTCTGAATCTAGAAGAATAGTGCTTGAATTGAAAAATTCCACTGGTTATAAAATAAAAAAATTAAAAAAATGAAAAATTGCTAAATTCAAAAAATCTAAAAATCTGTGTTTGCTCATTTGTCAAATTGGAAAATCTACAAAAGATATTCGAACGTTCCGAAGAGATCAGGGTCGTAATCGTTTTGTCTTATAAAAATTGTACGTACGACTTTGAATAATGACAGCCGCGTCGTCTTTTTCAAGATTCTCTTTGCCTGCGTCATCTTTGAGAGTTGCATCCTCGGATTTATTTCGGAATATTCTCCCCTTGCACCAGTTTATCTCGTTTCGTAAGTGTTCCTCTGAAATCATTGTAAAATACAGGAGAAACCACATAGAGAAAAAAAAATGGTTGATTCAATAGAAATTGATGTTATTGGAAGAGTTTTGTCAATTGAAATGCACATTTCTTTGGCAGAATGATCGTGCAGTCTGATGAAAAATTAATGTGTTAGTTCAATGATTTATGACATTATGATGATCATATATTTTATTGGCACTCCGTAATGAGAGATTTTGTTGTTCCAATAACTTTTTTTTCTCAGTGCATGATTCACAAAAAGTTTGAATTTTCAAATCATTTTTCCAATACCAATCGGGAGTAAATAGGGTCAATATTAGTGTTAAATTAAGTGATACCAAATCGACTGCGGAGATCTCTACAACCGACGTCCTATCCAACATTAAATAAACTGAAATAACTGGAATGAAAATTTCGTTATCTCACCTTTCGCTCTCTCGATAGCCCTTTCTTCTTCTTCGGTTCTTTCACGGATCATGCGCTCCTCCATGTGTTTTCGAGCAAGCCATCCTCGTATGTGACGCTGAAGGGTGACAACCGATAATGCGAGCTGCCATTTTTGCTTCTTGTATCTTATCTTTGCAAGCCAGCGTCTAACGCAAGCCTGTACGAGTATTATCATTCGTAATTGTTCCTCATACATCTTTGAGAGAAACTCGACGTGATAGTATTTTAAAAATACTTTCGTTTTACCAATCGCCCAGCCATCCATCTTAAGACGTATTAATAATAAGCGGCAATTGTCACGTGTCGCGACAACTCGCTCGTCCCAACCGAAAGCCAGAAAACAATATCTGCAATATTCAATTATGTCATCACTTACATAACCATTAGTATAACGAAACAATAACGATGATATACCGGTGAATGTAATACGAGCAGGCGTTACATAAGCAAAAATAATCGATACCGTTGATTGCATATATATATATATATATACAAGTTTATATATATTCAGATTTACGGATGATCAACGTAAATTTTCTCCAGGGTAATCGAAAGATAATTTGAACTTTTTTTCTTCTTGAATTTGCAAATGGAGATGTCAGTATTTTATGTAAAAGTAATTTTCTAAAAATTTTCATACGTCATAAGATATTCCGGAGGTCACACGAGCAACTTCAAATCAAAATCGTGATTTGAAAATGTAGTTTTCTTTACCTCACGTTTCAACTAATTGGCATCTTGTGAAAAAGTCATTCTCTTAAAATGGGTTGAACGAAAATTACAGATCAATTCAGTGGCTCTATTATATGTTTTTTTTTTTTTTTTAGTTACGAATGAATATTGTTATTCGAAAATGTAGTATTCTTGAACAAGTTTTTCTCTTCAAACTTCATCTTCTACAAACAATTTTCAAGCGTCAATCATTTTTTCATGATTTTTCCTAAATTTGGCTGAAAATCATGACAGTAAATCATCTTAAATCTATGATTATTTTAAATTTATTATAAAGTCGTTCCAAAATTGAGAATCGCTTTGCCAAATTGATGATCATCTACTTTTGAATAACGAAATAATTACTTTGGGAGAATAATTATTTTCCTCAAACGAGCCTTTTACTACAAAATATATTATAATTCGTTTGTAGCAACTTTATCATCTTTTATAATTTCCCATTTCGTTTGAAATTAACATAAAAAGTCTTGAAAATCTTAACTGTCAAAAAAAATATAAATAAGAAACTCAAATGTGTGGAGAAATTTGAATGGCGAAAAAGCGAAGGATGCAGGTCGTGAATAACTCTGCTATCTTTTTGATGGAAGAATTCGTTGAATACATCACAAAGAATAAAGATCAAAAGCAATATTTTCCGTAAGCCGTGAACGACCATAGGAAGCTTCTGCTTTCTATGGCCCGTCTAGATTCTGCTTCTTATGGAGAAAGACGAATTTTTACGCATTGTACCCATATACCATTAGAAATATTTTATATTTCTTTATATATTTTCTTATATAAAAGTGCTGTTGTCGATTTTTATCCGAAATCGGGAAAAGAATATCAAAATGTTGTTAAGACAAAGTCCAATATTCTTTTACAACATTCAAGCTCTCGGAAAAATACTTTTTCATAAAGTAAAAGGAAAAACATTTCACAATTCAGTGATGTGATCTCCGAAAAGTTCTCTAAAAGGCCCGAAGCATACTAAAAATCCTTTTTTTTAAATTGAGTACTTATCTTATGTTACTACGCCATATTTTCATACTATATTTCTTTGTTATGATGATTTTCAGCCAAAATTAGGAATAAAATATTGAATAGTTGCTAGGGTGTTCCTCAATTTTTTCGTGAATGGCCTAAATTTCGGGAGAAAAACTTTTTCATGAATTTCAAATATATCTACTTACACGATACGATAAAAACAACATTTTCATATCAAGATTTTCACTCAAAATTAGAGTGAAAACGTTGCAAGGTCACTGGAGCTACATTTTAAAAAATCCAGTTTTAGAAGAATTATTTTTTTATCACCACTTTAACACACTATTAGGAGAAAAGTTTTTTGAAATTCACATTTTGAAAAAATTTTCTTTAAGCCAACTTTTTTGTGACTCCGATTGTGGAACATTTTAATACCACGATTTCTTGTGAAAATAAATTTGAATTCCCTAACTCACGCAATCTCAATAAAGTTTTTTGAAACACCCAATTTTTGGAAAAGTTACTTTGTCAGAAAGTACCAACATCGTTGCTTGAAATATTCAGAAAAAAAAATTCCATTCTATTTTGATAATGTTTCCTGTCAAATAAGTTATTCGAATCTGCTGTCCATCGCTGATCATTTCGAGAATAACAAAAACATTTACAAAAAATTACAATCGGCTCAACAGTGGCCAACACTGACAGTGAGCCACACTTGGCCGATGTCGAGCCGACTGTATGTTTTTTCTAGGAAGATATAACTGTTTGAAAAATGTGTGCAAGTATTTCATGCCCATAGAACAAGCGACAGAGGCTTCGGACTTTGAGACAATTGAGAGCTACTTAATCGGGATTCGTTCGAACCTTTTAAGAAATTCATTGAAAGGTATTCTGTGTGAAAATCCATTTTGTCTTATTCTAATTGTTTCGAGAACCCCGGTATAGCGTAGTTGTTTAACAACTTTCTCCTTATCGAAGAACTTGGGGCTTCTCGAGTCATTCGGTTTAATACATCTGACAAACTGTGGTGAACCCGAGACCATTTTTTGCAACAAATCCATCAGTGAATATCGGAAATAAGTTGCTACCGTCTGTTGAGCCCTCGACTGCGATGCCAAGCCACGACTCGAGTAACGTTCCTAAAATTATGAAAAAAAATATTGAATCATTGATTTTGCGTTGGCGATGTCCATATGTCACGAAAAAAAATTCGAATTATGATTTTATCGAAATGTTCTTTCGCTTAATCATTAAATTGTTGTTGTGTTTTTGCTTTTGGTTTTACACGATCTCTGCATATTTTTGCTAAAAGTTAAATGGTATAATTGTATAATCTAAAATTTTGTGCTTCAGCTTTTGTCGTGCTCACCACCATAAATTGAAAAAGAGTTAATTAATTAAGAAAAACGAAGAAGAAAACAGAACAAGAACCATGTGTGTTTACCTTCGTATTTTGGTTCGACGTGCTCATTTTTCTTGATCCAGTATCGTGAATCGCCGAATACAAATTTCCAGTCTTCGTAATTGGACATTGAAACAAAAATCTCACCATATCAGATTGAGATTGTCGTACCAATTGTATCACTTCTGGTGGTAAAAAGTTTCGATTTTTTTCCAAAAAACCATCTGCCTGATATACCACACGACCAGCAAAATGATGAACAGCGAAGCAAACTGCATCGGATTTCGGCCTTACGTAGAATTTAGATTTTATGTTATTGTGAAATTTTTCTGCAAATCAAAATGACACACAATTCATACTAATTTTGTGCAGTTTTGTTTTATTAATACTTTCAATGTAATTACTTTTTCTTATGAAGAGACTCCCCAGAGTCTCAGGATCGCAATAATTTAAAAATTTTGTTGTACTTTACCGATTGATTCTGAATTTCGTGAAATAATTCATTTTTATAATTTTTTCGTTTCATCATTCAGATTATTTTTTCTGAATTATGAGATCTTGGTATATTATTTGCGTAGAAATAGTAAATAAACAATTAATCTGAATTACCAAGATTTGTTGAATTAACAAAAGTCAAGTTTTTTTTATTCAGAATATCATCAACTGGTAAAATTCGCACAAATATATAATACAAAATCAACTTGCACAAGTATTTGTTGAAAAAATGATTAAAATACTCACCAATCAGTGACCTGTCATTCGCCCTGGGAAATCGACTCTCCTCATCGAGAAGGGCAAGAAGTCCCATTGGTTTGCTAAGGAGCATATCCAGTACGGGTCGATTATCTGAAAATTCTACCAAGTCGACTGGAATTCCTTCGGCCATATACTCCTGTTGTTCCCACGTGAATATATGCTGATTGAAATAATATTGAATTTGCTCGTTAGCTATATTTATGCATAACTGCTCGAACGAGTTTCTCGGAAAGTTTTCAAAACCAAAAATATCCAATAGGCCAATGGCAAGGGGTTCGTAATTCGGGGAACGGTTGAAACTCAGCAGGCAATTTATTTGATTAACCATCCAGTCAAACAGACGACCATAAAGACCTTTGGCCATTGCGTCACGAGCGGCACATGCCTCTTCAACTGTGTTATTACGAGTTATCGTTTCACCCCTGGTAACCACAGAATTCGAAGTCAGGGCTTCTAGTAAATCATCTTTTTCGACCCCAAGAAGATTCGACACTGAAAAAAAATAACCTTCTTCAATTTGCCGCAAATTTTATAAAAATAGTCGGTTGAATGTATTATTTGGCTCTGTGAATCTCAACGTGTGAAGCATTTTTATTGGCCCTAATCCCTTGTGATTAGGGCCAAGGTTTTCTACTTCTTTTTCACGACAAGAAATAAGGAGACACGTTCATTCATTTATTTTCTATTTAAATTTTCTGTTTAAATAAAGCTGGAATTTCCAAAAAAATCAACAGCTCACCCTAGGTCCGAGCACAATATTTTTCAAAAAATCTACGCAGTTTTTGAAAACATAAATCGTGTCACAATGTAAAATAAAATGCTTCATTAGACTGGGGTACAAAAATTTACTAAAATCCGGGGCAAGCACAATATTTCTTCTGAAAAATATGAATACGTTTGAATGGGAGGATCTTTGATGAATAGAGTGTATGATTTATGTTTTTTTTTTTTTGAAAAACATTTCAGAGCATGAATTTTCCAGTTTTTAAATTCATGACTTGCCTCGATTAAGTGGTGCTTCGTCGATTACTGTGCTCTTGTTATCGGTGTTATCCTCGCTGGCAACTTCACCGAATTCGATGTCACCGAGATGAAGTATAGCTGCAAGAACGCTGTAAACGGTGTCAACTTCACTATCCTGAAATCCCAACACTTTGAAGCCTGTTTTGAGCTGATGAAACTTGTCGATATGAGTTTGCGAAGTGTGACTATGGTCAGCGAGATAACGGTGACGTTTACGCAACGAACTGTCCAAATGAAATTCTTCCAGACGGTTGTCAGCCTCCAAGCCATCGTACATGTAGTAAAATATGTGGAAGTTTCTTTCCCCACTGAATAACATTTAAAAATCTCATCTACATCATCTTTCGATCCATAATTATAGAATTCTTGACTGTTTAATGAGTTTCGGTACAGGCGATACAATGTTGCCATGCTAAACCATGTTAAAAACACAAAAAATTTCAAAAAGTTCAGAATTTTATAAAACTTGGTGAATATATTCGTTTAGTGCCAAATTTGACAATACAAATTTTTTCAGATTTTTCTTCTACACAGTTATCGAGTTATTGAAGACTAAAGTTCACGTGTATAAGCATAGCGTTTCCATATATATAGCTATACATTCCAGGCATAAGAAATCTGCTTTAATGCGTAATTACTCGATAACTAAGTAGAAGAAAATTTTGAAAAAAATTGTGTTTTCGTACTTGATGTTGAAGAACATTATCACCAAATTTCATCAATTTCTTAACATTTTGCCTTTTGTACCGAAACTCCTTGATGCAACTCATTATTTTTATTATTCATGAATCTAAACTATTGTTTCATTATTGGTTATTCGAACGACTGGGCTCTAGTATAAAAACCGTGGTAAAACTTTTTTCATCCATTTTCTCTTTTCATCTCAGGTTTTCGATATGATTGCAATTTTGTATGATAAAAGAAATAAAATTTTTTGCACGAATGCAACGATACTGCGACACGAGCTACATTATTTTTCTAAAGTTAGTGTACTAAGAAATTTATGCTTGATTTTTTTAATACGAGCATCATTTTCACTACAGTTCATTCGGTTGTATTTGCGAAAAATTGAAAATGTTTAATCATCCCTAAGGTAGGCATCATACTCTTTTTTTCTACGTTCGAAGATATTATATGTAATGTACTTTTTGTACTCACTCTGCTTGTGCAACAACGCGGGATTGTTCCAAAAGATAAACCGCTATTCGCGCACCGGTGACTTTACCCCCTTTGGTCATTGTTAGATCAAGATATTTTCCAAAACGCGAAGAATTTGCATTTATTCCCGTAGTTGCATTCCCGAAAGCTTCCATTATGGGATTTATCTGTAGAATTCTCTCTTCAAGATTACGATTGGGCGCTTTGCTCAGATAAACTAATTGTTTAAGGAGTAAATTGGCACTTTCGGTTTTACCCGCCCCGGATTCACCGCTTATCACGATCGCTTGATTCTGACGCTGATGCAGTAACGCCTGATAGGCAGCATCCGCGACGGCGAATATATGAGGCGGATTATCGGATCTTGCCTGACCTTTGTAACGCCGTTGTTCCTGCAAAGAAAAAAAAAACAGTCAACAGCATTTCACTACAAAATTTAGATGAGTCCTATGAATGCGAATATGGGTAAAGTAAATAGTAGAACAATCATTTTTTGTTATTAATTTGACGGCTTAATGAAGGTGCGCATTCCATGTCAAAATAGAGTCAATTTGAAGAATTTTTTTTTTTTCAAACATCCAATGTTTCGAAGACACTCGTATTTCGTTGAGCGAAAAATAAAATTCATAGAAGAATTTGAAGTAAAAACAGTTTAAAAAAAACAGGCTGGAGTATAATCCGTTTAATAGAAAATATTTGGGCAGGATTAGCACCGATATTGTCGAACCCAATTCAGTGTGGTCGAAAAATCGAACGAAAGTTACGATTCCGATATCGTTAATATACTGTTCCAGTAACCTAGTTAATAAATCATACAATCGAATCGATTAAGGAGCAGGGAATACGAGCGAGCTCCGAGCTTCAAGGATCCAATGAATCCACGTGTGGGTCTGACCCGTTCCGTGGCCGATCATTCACCTTTATCCGAGGCCACCGACCTCTTGAAAGAACGCGCTCTTTCACCGGGAAGAAGCAAGCTATTTTTTTAAAGGATTAACAGCCGTTTCGGAGGTTCTGTAGATTTTCAGTTCTTGACAAGTGAAATTATGATTTTTTGTTGTTTGAAATTCGACGGTATATCAATATCAAAAGTCTCGGTATTAATTGTCCAGTATAAAATCGAGGCTGGTCGATCAAATAAGTCGGTGTCTTGAATTTTGTGCGTATGGAAAGGCTGGACAAAGCGGAACACCCCCCCCCCCCCTTCAAAGTAGAAATTTTTTTTTCGACAGAAAGTTGAAAATCTTGATAATTCGTCTTAGAACACCTGTTGAAAACACGATATTTAATAGGACGATCAATTTTTTCGAAAAATGTACATTTTTTCGAAATTGAAAAACCTACAAAAAAAGTTTCGAACCCATTTCGAAATCAAACGAATTTTTAATGGCATACTTGCTGGAAAAATAACTGGTAAATCGCGCATTTCTCATATAAAATAATTGTCATATCGATAAAAATATCAATTAGTTATTGTAAAATTTCCAAAACTCTAGAAGACGAACCGCATTTCGTTAATGACACATAACTCGTGAGAACATTTCAGAAAACAAGCGAGTGACCCATGGTTGGCTAACGTCGAACGCGCTTGGTGAAGCCTATAGCAAGAGCTGACTAATTTAATATATTGCTGCATAGTTCGTAATTCCACGTGATCCAGATGTCAGTGAACAAATTTCTAGCCATTAGTGTAGATTCAGTGTTCAAGTTGTCAACTCATAAATCGAATTTTCACAATTAGCATAATTGCAAGTTATAACCACTATTAATATATTCACCATAAATTGGTCATTGATATAACGACCTCGTGTCATTCATATTTCGAAAATATTGATTAATCTGCGGACACAACACCGAGTGTAAGGCATTTAGCATTCATGAATGTTGAAGCTGTCGTCTGATGCTTGGTAAAAATTACTGCGATTACCATACACAAGTATAATTAAATGTTACCATTTAGTGAATATTGGAACATGAACACAGTATCTATATGAGAGCAATGAAGGTATTAAGGGAGTTCATCTGGTACCGAGCAAGTCAAAACCCAAAACTGTCACGACCAGCGTAGTCGGCTCAGTATGTTTAGTGTGTTTAACCTCCAAAGTTTAACCTCCTTTTTCGAGACAAATTAATTTATTCCGAACCTCATAAGTGTCGAATGGATTTTGTGAAGTGGTAAAAAGATTTTTTAGATATTATTTAAGAATTTATAAAAGTTTCGTACGAAACTGTTTGTCAATGCTTGCGAATTTCATGTTTACAGACGGGAAAACCACAGAAACGCATAAAGAACCGTGTTAAATTGAGAAATCTGTTTTTATTAATTTCTCTCAAACAAAGTATTCTAAGGACCTGAAATTTTGACAGGTGATCTAGTTGATATTGATAACTGTATTCAAATTTTTTAATCAATATCTGTTTGTTAATTCGATTACCAGATGAACTCCTTTAAAAGATGGTAAAATAAAGGGCAACTTTTTTTTCACGAGTCATTATTTATTTCTCATCTCAATATGAATCAAAGTTCAAATAGTGGAAGCAAAGTTCATCGTGCCACCTTATTTCACCGGCAATTTCGTTGATAGAAAAAAATATTTAGAAAATACTCACGATACCGGTGTAGAGGCCAAGATTGGTGAATGGATTAACAGACACGAGTATATCACCGATATAAGTATATATTTGAGTCTGCATGTAACGATTTTGTAATTGATCGACTATTGCATCTTCCGACAGTAAGTCAAGTGCAGCCAAATCATCCATGTACATTTTTTTTGGCTGAGCCTTACGATCGGTTTTGAGTTTTCCATGTTTAGTCGTGACTTCTGGTTGTCGTTTGACACGACCTTCGTTCCTTTGACGGCAAATTTCATCTTCCAATTCTTTTCGCACTTTTCCAATGATCGGCTCGACGTTCATTAACAATGGATGTTCTTTCAATTCGCTTGCGAAGGGACGGTGTTCGAGATCTTTTACTAAACACTCGGCTATAAAGTCCGACAATTCGGGCGAGTGTATGTCGGGATTTTTCAATGCCGGTGGCGGATTACGCGGTATTTGAAAGAGGGCGCGCATCGGATGAAGCTCCGAAAGGGGTGGATCACCTTCAGCCAATTCAATCGCTGTTATCCCGACGGACCAAACGTCGCAGCGCGCATCGTACGATGAGTCCAATTGTTGCTCGCAGGCTATCACCTGGATTACAATTATTTCTTTAGACAAACTTGATCATTAGCGTGTAATCGTTTGCCTCAATGAAGACCATTTCAATCAAATAATTGACCATTCAATCAGCGTTTTATAAACAAAAAAAACTACTCCATACCAGCTTTTCCGTCCACTTTCAATGAGAAGAATTTTTCGTCGAAATTGAATCTGTTTTCTCAGGTTTAACTCGAAGACTTCCGGTTAAAATCATATACAAAGAAAAACTCAGCATGTTTTCTCATAACAACGATTTGATAGCATGTTCCAGGATTATATTTTTACCTTCGGTATTTTCAAAAAAATATTTATAAATGTTCAGGTTTTTTGTCATTGATAGAGCAAGCACTGAGAAAGAGGAACAATATTGTTGCTATTATATAATGATGCCAGAGCCAGTGTAGAGTTTGAGAGTTAAGTTGATCATAGAACGATTGAAGTTGAAATAATCTCTAGGATCTACATGGCAGCATGTAGATACTAATAATAATTCTGTAACGTTTCGGAAGCTTTGTCGAAGCCCTAATCCCGTTTTAATTGGGATTTTGCTAATGAGAAATGCTTTGAAGTACTTTGTGAAAGCTCCCTTTAATGAGACCCTACGTAGGATTTTATTCCGGTATTGTGTCGCATTGATTTTCACCTCAGGTGCCATCCAGTATGGCGTTCCTACGGAAGTATTCCTCCGCGCCATGGTCGCTGTCAAATGAGACGCAACACCGAAGTCGACTAGTTTGACTTTCGCCCCTTCGGTTAATAATATATTGTGACCTTTGACATCACGATGCATGCAATGATTGGTGTGCAGGTAAATTAACGCTTCGATCGTTTCTCGAAGGATATAAGCAATTTGATGATCCTTCAATCTATTGCTGCGTTTTTTCAGACCCTGAACCAGATCCGTTACCGAACCTCCGGTGCACAGCTGTGATCAAACAATTTTTTTTTTCTTTTTTTTTTGGACAAGTGAAAATTTGTTGGCTTTGCTCTCAGCAAATATGCATATTTATGGTGATGAGTAAGCAATATGTGTATAAAAAAGAAAGAGAAAACTAAACCGATCCAAACATTTAGACAATATGTTGTTTTTGATTTCAGTCAACTGTCGTCGTCAAAAATAAGATTTATTCTAAAGAAACAGAATGGAAATATTTGAAATTTGAATATTTTTCATCAGCCAACTTTTTTTGAGCCAATAATAATTAGTTTTGGTATTGGAAAATCTTTTTCAATTACAGAGAATGGTTTATTTTTTTAATTTCGTAATCTTACCTCCATAGCAAACCACAACTGATCCTCTTCTTGCGCAGGTTTGGCCCTTTTAAGGAATAAACCGTAAAAAATTGGAATATTGTCGTGCATACTCAAATCTCTGAGGACCAAATATTCTTCTTCGATTTCTTCAATATTGTCGGCAACATTCTCCAGTATCTTAATCGCTACTTGATTTCCCGTTTGTTTGTCAAGGGCTGAATAAACTTCGCCGTAAGTTCCTTCACCGATAAGATCTTGGAGGGAAAACCGGTCACCTGGATCGGGTATGGTGTCAAAGTTGACATGTTGACTGAGACCATGATAAGCCATATTCGTACCGTCACTGGTTATTTCTGCAAATGAACATACAGTTCAAAACAGTTCAAATATCAACTATTGCATTTTATTATTCATCTCTCAATTAGTCTATCGACGTAAGAAGAGATTCGGGTATCTCGAACGGTGGGTGATGCCAGACAGTATGGTTATTGGACATTGAATTGAAAAAAAAAAAATTCTGTAAGCTTAGAACATGTCCATGAGTGTCCAAAAATTGAGCTCTCCGGCCTTACAGAATATCAGTAAACTATTTATGGAAATAGAAATCCAAAAATGATAGAATTAAAACTCTTGTTTATTGTTCGGAATCAATATTCTGTTTGTCATTTTGACGACTTCCGGCTAGAACGTTGAAAAAGTAAAGTCGACATAAGAAAACCGAGGTTGGAAACAGCACCAAAAAATATATATAATATTGAGCAGTTGGGTTGTATCTGTTGAAAAAAAAAAAATAATCGCAAGAAAATGAAGTTACATGAATGTTCTAGGAAGTTGACATATTTTTTAAATTTTATTGCCAGGAGTATCCAAAAAAACGAATATTATTAATAAATCTGGTCTTTATTGTCACCAGCAAAATCTTTTTCTCATTATTTGACACTCATTGATATATTTTTCTCGATTCGTCACTTTTTACATCCTATTATGTTTTAATTGGCTCTGTCAATTTGGCAAATTACCGATGAGTTTCAAGGCGAATGCCTTTGCTACACTTATATTTTATAAAAATATCTAAAAATTATTATAATAATGGAACACACCAATTATGTCGCCCATATTAATAGACTTTTAAAACCAACCGATGGGAAATGATTCACGGAGTCACACTTAAACTCTCATGATAAAAAAAAAAAAAAAAACACAATTATGTTTCACATTGGAAGCACTGTTATCTCGACCACTCGCAACTTCCGACTGAACGATTTCTCGTTCACTAACGAGATACCTGTTAGCCCCTAAATCGGATTGAATCTAAGGCTGGGACAGCTCTCGGCTCTCGTGAAATAGGTCTCGAGCTCACGTACACGATGCTATAATTCTACAGTTTAAAATCACTACCAATATGGCCCATGAACAAAAAATATTAGTCGCCTGCATGATGCATGGTAAGAAACGCATTGTTCTTGAATCACTAGCTCCATCGTTTATAGATAGTCTATAACAAATTCCATTTTGTATGAGGATTATTCTTTTCATTATGACGTTTATCATTGTAATGAGTAAAAATGTGGCAGTATCTCGATGACAAGTATTTAAAAAAGTTTTAATTGTAAACATTTTTATATCTGAGAACAGACTCTTCCCTGTTATTCCAAAAAAAAACACGAAAAAACAACATAGATGCTGTAGAAAAGTTGAGACAAGTACATTTACTTCCGCCACATAATAGTTCAGAACTTTTCAGTGCTTTTTGTGAAGTTTGCTGAAACCTTGTGATTTTTTGAGTCTAGACCTAATTTTTCGTCACTCGGAACTATTGTTCCCTGGGAGTAAATGTACTTCCACGATTTTCATAATTATTTAAAAATCTCATAACTGTCACTATTGATTGATAAACAATTCTCCGCGATGACTAACCGAAAATTAAATTTGAAAAAATATCCATCAGCATTCGCAATCTTTACAACCTTCGATTCGATCAAATTTGTATTTATTATGTATTATTGTCTGATCAGAACTAAACGTCAACAGCAAAAAATTGAAGAATTTTCATTGAATTTATTGATTTTTTCAAAAAGTCTCAAACGAAGGAAACTTTTCATCTTTGATTTGTAGGTTGCCACGCCATTGTAAGAAACCCTTCAGATGCCAGTGAAGCCTATTCAGTGGTGGGCACCGACATTTCGATATGTTGAATTGGCATCGACGTTTATAGATCGAGTCCGGTCTTTCGTAATAAGTGCTGCTCCGTAATTCGAGCTTTTCAATGAAAATTGTTTATTTTCCACCCACGAAACTTGAACAAAAAATCGATCATATTCGAAGCTGTATACTGGGTCATAAAAAAAAAAACGTAAAAAATATTTCAAGAATCCAGAACGAAGCTGAATTTGTCACCTTCAAAACTCCTTTTGCGAAATTAAAATATCTAATTTTTTGGCAGAGCAACCGAACTTTTAGTGGGTCTCGAAAATGAGATTTGTGTGTTTCCACATACTTTTGGTCGAAAGTGCATATAATTATTGCGAAAAAATGAATACGCTGGTCTCACTACCAGCTTGAGAAAGTGAAACATTCACTATAAACAAAATTTAAAAAACTGCCCTTATGAATTTTTTATGAGTCATAAAATGAAATTTCGAGTCCAACTATCATTTTTGTTTATGTTCATAAAAGAATGAGGTAATTTATGCTTGTCAGGGTTAATGGGCAAATAATATCACATCGTTGCAATGTCAAGTCTTCCAGTTGGCAGCATCGTTCGCTTCACACCATGCAATGCGTAGCAAATGATGTGGCTCAACGGAAACATAACTGAGAGGAGATTCGTGCGGTGTTGCCGCAACGATTCACTCGCTAGTGAGAATTCGTGATACTGTTAGAATATCGATTATTTAATTTGCAGATCTATTTTATTTAACGAGAAACTCATATTTTTTTTTTTAACTTTGTAAAGGTCTAATTTATTCACTATTTTCAGACGTTTATTTTGCTGTTATATTATCAAAAAATAATATTACATTTGAAGATTTCACAAAAATTCAAATTCAGTTAAAAAATTTCAAAAAAATTACAAAAATCGTTGGAACAATATATATATATATATATATTTTTTTTAATCTTGGATTGTGGAGAACTCTCCAAGCTCCTCAAAATAAGTGTCCACGTCATTCTGATCATTTGTTTATCTCATTATTTCTAATGAATATGATTCCTTGATGTGAAATATGACGACGTGAATATGAATTGATTACATGTACAAATCGGAGTAAAGATTCCTATGTAACACGAGACAGCTAGTATCCTTCAACAAATAGCTTGGAAGATTTTGTCCAATATAACTCATATCGTTCGATTATATAAATTCAACAGTTTCTTTTTAAATCATTGTGCGGTGCACTGTGTTGAGTTCGTAAACTATCTGAAAATGTGCCAGTATCGATTGTAAATTCGATCGCGTGTTTTCGCAGGATTATCGAAAATAGGAAAAAAGAAGAAAAAAAAATAATAATAATAAAAGAAGCCTGACATGGAGAGATTGGTTCAGAAGTTTCAACCAGAAAACAGTCTTTGTATGTAGTCACGCTAGAGAACCGTATCGGAGTACACACTCGTCAGATTATACGCTTCACTGAATCGTTTCCTGGGGAAAAAGTGTCTCGATGAAATCCCGCTGGAATTCTAGATTTTCTTCTCTCCCTATAAACAGTATAATTTTTTGTTTACGACCCACATAATTCAAACCACGCAAGTATCATACACCTAAAAACATGGATACTAAATAAAAACGTATACATTAAAGTCGAAATCAATGTCGTGTAAATGAAGATTTTTTGGATTTTACTTGACTTTGAATTTTTTTTTACTTTCCAGTCTCTTGTATAGAGGATGCATGGTGATCCCGTGTCTAATTATTATCGAGTATTGTCCGTTCATGGTCAATAAATAAAATAAAATGTTAATCCGTTGATGACTCAAACAAATTTTTGAAATACAATGTCTATATTGATGCAATAGAAAAAAACCATTCGAAATCAATGTTTGCAATGGAGTACGTTTATCAAAAATCAATGACAGATAAAAAAAATTCTTCCAATATGAAAGAGACTGTGAGGGGGTGAGGGAAAAGGTGAATTATTCAATTGCATAATTCTCGTTCTCAGTCCATAGTCTGATTCCACACATGAAAACAAAATACTTTGGTTCAAAATTTGTTTAGGCTGTTGATTTTCTGACAGCTCTAACCATTTCAACTCTTTTACTGCGAATGGCATATATCGACTGTGTTCTGGCATAGGGGACAAAAGTTTCTCGCAATGAAGGGATTGCAGCTGCGTGTAAAAGCTTCAAAACCATTGGGCAGTTTCGTGAAGAAGCTATAAAACGAGAGCTACGGTGTTAGTTCATCGCAAATATATGGACGTAAGAAAAAAATACATATGGGGCATTTTAAACTAAATGACCTGCATCGGACGGTTGTATGACCCATTGAAAAAAAAAGCTCTTTATATTTCTTCTCTAGATGTCTGTAACACTCCCGAATCGAGCCGAGTGGAACTTTTATTTTAGAAAAATTAACTTCTTATTGCAGTATTCGAAAAAAAAAAAAAAATGAAAAACTGATCGATTTTTATCATTTATGTCTATATTTTTAGTTCCAAGTAAAATTGGTTCATTGGTTTTGAGATGTTGGCCCTCTCCATTTTTATTTTTCAAAGCATTTACGAAAAAAAAACTACTGAAAACGGGGTCTACCTGCAAAAAGGAAATAAAAGCGAAAAATTATTGTTTTTAAAAATGAGTACTGTTCGTACAAGGAATCATGAAGTGAGTAATGAGTATAATCGACGCCTTTGAGTTTAAATATATTTTTTCTTAAATTTAGTGGTCACGTGTTTTTTTACTCGAAGTTGAATTCAATTTTTCCTTTTCATCAATGAGGAAGGACCGGTGAGTATTACGGGAATAGTTGCGATACTCCCACAGTTAGAATTCATTGGTCACTTTTCTGTTTTTTTTATTTTTTATCAAAAATTATATTTGCAGTAAAATAAAATGAAAAAAAAAAAATTATTCACGTGAGTTCGTTCGTGCAATGGTAAAGTGACTCCAGGAAGTGGTGACCTAGGTAAGTATAAATGAAGCTGGATGATGTGGTCACAGAAGTTTTGCGGTATTCGCGTGGTCAGGACACGGGCAAGTATAAGAGCGTAACATAAGCAACGTGCCAGTGCGTTGCTGATGACCATCTGTTCAGTTATATATCTCTCAAGTGTTATTTTTATGATTTCATCTTTTTCTCTTGTTTAGCGCCTGGAGTATATTGTCCTCGAGAAAATAATTGGTCGAAAGTAAAGTGGCGCCATGGCTTTCCATTTTCCATTAACGTCACTACCAATTTATATGTTTTTTTTATGTTGTTAACTGATGGCCACTCAATCACTTAATTTATTGCTCAAACGCCAAATTTATTTTCATGTATTTTTTTACAATCGCATCTATCTGAGATAATATTTCCTTACAGGTAATTTAATTATTTATTAACGGGTGTTAAGAAAATTATTATCCGATTTATATAATAATTCGCCTCTCTGAAGGTTAACTTAACCAAGGCTTAAAAAATAAATTCAATCAATCAATCAATTGTATTGTTTGGATGCGATAATTTAATCTCAAACTCAATGAGCCTAATGAAGTGAAGAAAATCATTTTTGTATTGTATGTCATTAAAAAAATTAAACGCATTTCAGGCTGGAGCCATGATCTAACACGTTTTTATTGGTTGTTTTTTTTTTAAATTCATTTTTAAACATCATCTATTCAAAAGCACTATTATCGTTTTACTTTCATTGATTTCACTCCTGTTTCTTTTCAGATATTGATGGAAGACAAATTCGACATAAAAACGAGCTCAATTTGTCATCGGGATTTTTGGATGTGAAGCTAGATATCAGCCGGAATTCCGATTCCTTCCTATCCGAAACTGACGAAAAATACAAGATTTTTCAAAATGGACAGCGATTCGTTTGTGGTTTGTGTGTGGTTCCAGCGATCTTAAGCAGCCTCGAACCAGGACAATACTTGTTTGGGTGCCCGCTTAACCATCAACCAGCTCAAGTATCAAGTCGGCCAATATAAGCGGGAGACTTTGTTCGCGTGTCAGGTAGTGCTGACTAACTGGACCTCAGTCGAAATATAATCTCCTCTGCATCGGCTGGGTTTTTCATGATTTCTCATGCAAATGCGCGGTCGGACAGATAAATTGAAAAAAAAAAACGTTTTTCCATGATTCTGGTATTTATAAATTTATCCAATTATTTGAACGAAGCTCGCCTTTTAGGTATAGTCTCGAATCATAGGATAAACAATAAAAAAAAAAGCGTACTTGTACATAACTCACTGGATTAACCAAAAATGAATTTCACGAAGTTTTAAGAACGAAACATGACTGAACGATTATAAAAAAAATTGATTAACAGTCAATGTATATTGTCCACATCATAACACTCGCCGTTCACCCATAATAGTTTAAATTTATTGTCCATGAACATCACCCATGAGTACTTTGTATCGTTATATTAAAGGTGACACAAAAAATGGTATTTAACGCGCAATCATACGGTATTATCATGATAAAAGTTGTGCGCGTTCTTGAAAATCTCGTGCTGAACTGAAGTAGAAGTTTGTCGACACTGCGGAGTGAGCTTCGACGATAGTACGGTACTTCCGGTGTTACAATCTTTTTAGCGTGACGGTGTAACGGTACGATGCGTGTCATCAATAACCACGGACCTAGAGTACTCTCTGTACACTACAATAGATAT
This sequence comes from Campoplex capitator, assembly GCA_037576405.1. Taxonomy (NCBI): domain Eukaryota; kingdom Metazoa; phylum Arthropoda; class Insecta; order Hymenoptera; family Ichneumonidae; genus Campoplex; species Campoplex capitator. Next base: position 12,334,373 of record JARBWI010000322.1, on the reverse strand, counting down.
AATAGTACGTGCTAGCATCAGTACCATGCAGGCACTTTTTAAATAAAATTACGATAGTTATCCGTCGATTTGAGATTAGTTGTTTGGAAACAACGAAAAAAATGGTGTATAATGGCTGCACAAGTATGGCTCTACGATTCACTGGCCATCGTGAACCTTCCGCTTCAACGCTTGGACAGTAACGCTGTTTCGAATGTTTTGGTCCATTGACCAACGAGTTCACAGCAGATTAAAAAATAACAATAAAAAAGAAAAAAGAAAAAAAAAAGCCATCGTTCAAACGTTTTTTCATTGTTTTCTACAACTTTCGTATATCAGGCCAATTTTTATTTTGATTTTTTGTTTGGTACGCATATATTTTTCGTTCATACAATTGTCGTTGCGATTAGTAAAATTCGTACACATTTACATGAATATAAGTCCAATAAAAAAAAAAAAAAAAGGATTGCTTTTATCAGATAAGGATTTTCTGCAGAAATTTTATTATTTTTGATAAAGAGAACCTCTTAAGCAGGTAGTTTTGGGATGAATTGAGATATTCGATTGGCCATGTATTTTTTTTTGTATGGAATGAAGAGAAGATAATTTTTCTTATCTTATGCCTTGGAAAAACTTAAAATTTCCTCACCATATAGTTTTTAAGATATTAATGATTAGAATTATTCGGAAAAGTCACGATTTAAAAAAATTACCAAATTAGTTATGTAAATATTTCTTTATAAATTAGAAGCATCTCACAACTATTATTATTATTGGGAATTTCCACCCCTAATAAATCGACTACGATGATTATATTCGGGTATTCCATTCGAAGAGATGATATCTGCTGTTTCAGCGTAGTCACTGAATCTATCTGGACTTCAGAGACCGTTTTATACAATCGAAATATTTGCTTGAAGTATTACCACAATTGAAATAGGGGGTTGCCCATCAATCGTAATGCAAAGAGTATTGAGAAATATTATGTAGTATCCATTTGTTTAAAAAAAAAAAAAATGTAGATGACATAACGAGGGAATTGTGTGGGTATCTGAAAGTGTGTTAATACCACGATTAAGCGAAGCCCTACTTTCCCACCTTTGACCGAAGCGTGAAGTAGACGGGATCGTATCTACGGGAATCATTCTTCCACATGACGTTCTTTTTGTGTCCCTATAAGAAAATATAACAATGCGAGGTCTAGTAGACATGAAAATTTGTCCAAATCCAAAGTCGAAAACAATGAAAGCAGTTCGTAATTAATGTCGCGGCAAAGTTGTAAGACTCGTCAAAAAGTAAAATGGGTGCTTATCCAGAGGAGTGGGTACTAATGGAGAAAATCTCATGGGAGTACAGTAGGCGTATGTAAAATATTGAGCCTTAATTTGTTTCCCTGTCCCGCAATAAAATTTAATGAATTGATCAAAATTGATAACGATGTATAAATTTTCGTCTGAACAAATGACGCATACTGAGACCAGATATTAAAAAATCACAAAAAATATACATGCATGAAACATTTACAGATAATTGAACTTTTCGAATATTTTTATTTATTAAATATTGGAAATAATGTATTCGGCTCATACGAATTATGTGGCTGAACCAGCACACAGTCAGATTAACGACTGAAGATAAATGCGAAACCGGTTTCAACTCGGAAGATCTTTTTGCCCTTGCGTTCTCGTGCGCTCTGCAATATATTATGATGGAAGCTGGTATACATTAGCAAGATTCATTTTAAGATTCAATAATGAAAATAGCTTCTTACAGTTAGTGAAATCATTGATAAACTCGGGTCGATATACGTACATACCTATAGTGGGTTCAGCACTTCATATGGTCAATCGTCACTGCATAAAAGGAATTAAAACTTTTTGGGATTTCCATTATTGATAAATCAAATAAGATGATATTCTACGTTAATTGGAAATGCTCCAAAATTTTCTAATCTATTCATATTTCATTAGTTTTAACGTAGAAAACTATCAATAATGTTGGTAGGAGATTAAATGGAATAAAGTTATTGGATGATGAGAAAATGAGTCATCGAAACGGTTAAGAGTCAACTCAGAATATTCTTTATTCTTCAACAACTGAACACTTAATTTTTTCATAAGAAGCTTTCCTTCTTTTTTTAGGTTCTCTGCATGATATACCATACCGTATTATTTTTAGCGCGCACATTTTCAATCAGGTGGAGGTGAGGAAAATAGGAAGGGATATAGTATGAACTATTCACATAATATGAATATATGATATAATTTGGATTCATGTTTATTCTGCATATCAGAAAATAGGAATGCTGGCTTCTCATTAATCTGTTTAGTCATGAAATTTGCAGAGCTACATTTTAATAAGTTATGGAACAATTCAGTGAAATAATAATGTGGTATATACATGTATAAATATATAATGATATATGAATAATCATACATGTATAAATTGGTGGATCAAACATTAATTACGTCCGAATAATATGTCGATAAATTGAAATTATGCTTCGATAGAAATCAAACATCAAAATCAAATACAAATATATCAGTGGTTTGAAATCTATGAATGGAATTGACACTTGTCGCATGGCATTTCATCACGTCTAGACAAAATGCATCCGCTCCACATACGATGTTAAATTTCGATCAATTGAATGATTTACCAATTCTTGGGACTTTGATAAAATATTCATGAATTCCGCTTACTTGACCACTTATGCTTCAATAGACCTCCATTTAGTAAGTTTTTGTAAACTTGGAACTTGATTTTTTGCGACGATTGAATTACTGACATTTTGCCCGATTTAAATCCAATTGATAATTTTTTTCAAGGGGTTTCAAAATTTTTGAGGACTCTGTCACTTTTTGGGTGAATTTTTCGAACATTTTCAGGTGAATTGAATAAATGAATGAGATCATTTTTTACTTATTTTTCTCCAATTTGAATTTGTATCTTATGTGAGATTATGTTTTGATTTTCATGAATTTTTGATTTGTCGAGAGAATTTTTGCAATTTTTTTTTTTTTTTTTTTCAAAACGAGAAGGACTATTTAGTTCGGTGCAAAAATATACTTGCCCTCGGTTTTTTTGGCAGCGTTCATGTTGTATTTTGTGTTTTCTAATATATTTGAACAATTCAATAGATCAAAAGTAACAAATGCAGAGCGTTAGTGATCTTCAAGCTTGGGTAAAAAAATATCCAAAATAATTGACATTTATTTGCTATTCAGATGTTTTAGATACGTTGTTTTGTCGTTCGTCCAGTTTGGTGAAGAAAAAGAAAGGTGATGGAAAGTAAGGAAACTGCCAATAACCCGTGACATAGCTCAAGCCGTTCGGCTCTAAATCCCGCGAATGACGAACGACCACCGCGTATACGGTTGACTTTCTTTTCGAGACACCTTCGTTATCCACTCTCCATCCCCAGTTATAGGACGTCATAATAATAAGCATATGAGTACCTTTCACGAATTACGAGTTTGGGTTGGTGAAAGACCGGATTTCTTCATACCAAAAATTAATCTATACAAATTGGATGGACGAGAAATGATAAATATTGGCCCGCTTTTTTCCATTGGTTCATCTCCGACATGTTCACCCCAACTTAGTTCAGTACAAAAAATATCAATCTTCACTTAAACAGAAAAGAAACTCGGTTCAATGTCCTGCCACGATTTTCAAATAGAATGATTTATTGAATCAGGGATCGAATTTATTGTTTCTCCGTACACTTGAGGTGATCGTAATTGTCACATAAAAAACGTAATCACCGCAATAGTTAAAGAGTATAGCGAAATACGCCCATAGAGAAAGGAAAACTTTCTCTCCCCCCTCCCCTCCTCTCTCTCTCTCCTTTTTATCGTTGTCTCCTCTTCTTTTGTACTTTACGATTAGACCTGCAAAATTTTTCGCATCATCCTTTTTTCGTGTTATGACCGATTGAGTCTACAAAAACCTATCGGAACCAATGGAAATGCGGCTACTTTCATTCGATCAGCTATCTGACAAATTTGTTACGGTTCGTTCCAATGGGAAAGTTAAAAACTGAATAGTTTCCTGGTATTTTATTATTTTTCCACATTCAGTTTTTTTCAAGTGCCAATGGTTTTGTGATTTCATAGATAGTGTTCCTTGTCAGCCTATGACAAACATATTCGATACATTTGATAATTTATTATCTTATTAAGTAAAAGTTGATCGTTTTGTACCGAATATGAAAAGAAAAAATCAGAAACCTGATTAGAAAAACCGGTGTTGTTACTATTTATGCAATGACTATCCTTTCAATTTCATAATTTACTGAGGCGTGTTTTCCGTAACGAAAAGCATTGAAAGAAATTCTCCCAACTCGGCAACGACTAGAAGAAAATTTGGGTAAAACATAAATTGTGAAATTTAATTCAACTGATTAGGCTTGCGGCATAGCAACAAGCATTTTATCGCCACTCACTAATTATAACCGGTCGAAACGTATGGACAGACGAACAACTTTTTTTTCTTACAAGTTTACACGTATAGAAATTTTACTTCACGAATTACTGATACATTTCATAATGCAGCGGAGTAGAGTCCGGATTAACGGGAATCGTACTGTAACTATAAATCAGTAACTGTAACCATGTAACTAAGATTCGCATGCGTATGTAATCCAAACACTCGAATGTAACTATGAATCCGACAGTCATACGATTTGGTGTTACAATGCAAATACTTGAAACATAAAATAGTACCTATCACATGACAGTGCAGAAATACCGAGTAAAAATAAAGATTCTTGAAAAAGTATTGGTGTCAACTATATCGACCAAAATGTTGGTGAATTTTTGGTCGATGGAAAAGTTTTGACTTCGAACATCCAGCATTTTGTAAAAATTCGGAATTTTCATCAGCCCTTTATCCATCCTGGGCTCAATGCGATTCACTTATGATCCCCGTTAATTTTTTTTAGGAGATTCCAGTGATGAGGAGCAGTGAAACGACTGATTGCACCTCGTTTATTTATCATATTTTTCAATAAAAATTTTACTGTAGCTACTAGAAATATTAATTATTCATATGCAGAAACATTTTTCGCTAGATAATCTTGTCTGAAAAAGAAACCCGAAAAAAGCATTTTTTTTCGGCGATACAAGTAGCCCTTACTTACGTGAGTGGTTTTCGGATTTTCCAAAAATTCTCCAACGTCAAGTTAATGTTAATACGTAATATTTTAAATAATCCGTAAGTTTAAACTTGTCGATGTCTAATATTTTAAGCATTTTCATCATAAGCTAGTGCGCAGAATCTTTAAAAAAAAATGTTTTTTGAATTTTTCTACTATTTCTTCTGTTTTGGGGGGGGGGGGGGGAGATTGTTCTCTTCTGTCTACTTAGCCTGTTTTTCCCTCATTTCATTATAACATAAGCTCAAGATTGGCCTACGATGATTAATTGGAAAAAATTTGCTTATTCAGAGTGTTATAAAACGCGTATAGTCAGATCAGATTGGTTGCCAGCGTGGGAAGAGGCGAAGGCGAAGATCTTGAAGCGAATGTGGCGAGACGGCGTGGCGAGACCGTCTCTTTACTCATTATTTCTAACACCATATAGGTACGTGTGGAAAAAAAATCACACACACGTAAGCCTGAACAATTGAGCTCGCACACAAACTCTAACTTCTTTGTACAAATAATTTACATACAAAGCGTTCGACGTACACTCTCCTTTTATTCGGTTGTTATTGAGAAAGCGATTAATGATCCTAAAGGAAGTTAGTATCAAGAATTCTTCCATTTTCAGACGAAAAATAGAAATCTTCTGACTGTTTACTCTTTCTGAATGGATTGAATTTTATTAAAATCTTTGGAATGATTGAAAACTGTCCCTCCGAAAAATTACTTCTTCAATCGAATGTTGAAGCAAAGGAGCCAAAATGAAAAATTCAAATTTCGTTTTCATCGCTCTATTTTTAAGATCGTAAGCCCCTCACGCCCAGGTTGACCTTAAACTGTTTAAGCAGTTGATACGAAAAATAATTTTTGAAAATTGTTTACAAAAAAACTATGCAACGAGTTGATAATACACAATTTGGAAATTGTAAATAATTCGATGAGTACTGACCACATACATGTGGTTAGATATTTCCATGTGACTTCTCGGCTTATTTCTATTGCAGCGTCATTCAGGAATGCGAATTTAAGATCCAAGAACAAGAAAAAAAAATAAGCAAATTTTATAAAAAAAAATCAATGTACAAAGAATCAAAAAAGTGCTTCTACCACTTATTTCAATTAATCAGGGAGCATACATCGGTGGAGCGAGCAATGTGAATATAGACGATACTACCGCTACGTCACGCTATATATGTAATCAACAATCTTTCGTCTAATTTCATTTAAATGAGTGCTGACTAGAGTAACGACACGTGGAGTTATTATTCGCAGTCGCCGGGCAGGTCACGCACCACGTACGAGAATGATTACTATAATTACTCGTAGACGAGAACCACGATAAAAATAAAAAAAAATATCCTCCATAAGTGCCCGATATTTACATAGATCGGTTTAAAGATTGTATACAACGTCATTAATACTAACATGGCCTGTCAAAATAACCGAGACAAAATGAAAATTAGAGAGCTCACTGCGAAATTGAGATCTAAGGTTCGAGATTTTTTTTCTTGACAAAAACACAACATCACTCTCAAATAGTGAATTTCTAAACCTGTTACAGTATTATTTGAAATGAATTTTTGTTCCGGACCTTTTTCCTTAGAGATGAATGCATAAATAATAAAAATACATAAACACTTTTTAAAGTCATTCCTCTCCAGCATCAACTTGTTGATGACATTTTCTGTCTTTCAACAGTAATCTGTTTTTTTTTCAATCAATGAATCGAAGTAATTTTTGTATTCGTGGTGATTTTCGAATGTTTCACAGTATCAAATAATTCAATGAAAATCTACGGTGACGGAGAGCCAAAGTCCTCATACGGCTATCACAATTCTGACTGTGAGCGTAATTTTACAGCTTTGTAAATTTTCCAGGAATTTACACAGTTTTTTTTCTACGTGTAAGAGTTACGACCAACTAAGCCAACACCAGTCATTCCAATTGTGATACGGGATGATAACGTGTATCGACAGCATCAAGTCACTCGGTTATGATATGATCAAATAACCTTATAGACTGTGAAAATAATTCAAACCATATTTCATTGCAATAATATATATATCTATAATGAAATAGTAATATTTGCGGCGTTAAGAAAAATTATTTAAATTTTTAATGTAACGACGATGATTGTTAGCCGGATTCAGTTCCATTCAATTCTCGACTATTTCGTAGTGATTTAAATGCATAAGAACTGATTTCTTTGGCAAAAAAAATAGCATGACAACATCACTGAGAAAAAACATTGTAGCGAAGGAAATAATGTTATCGATGGATAACACGCGCTCAGCCATTTTCGAAGAAGCATATATCAGCTAGTCGTCTTAAAGATAAGTTATTTGTCTTTTTTACTTACGCGAGTGTCGACCAATAATTCCAATAAAAGAACGTCGATCGATCGGTAGATCATACTACGCGACTGCCTAACTATAAATTTGAAATGAAATACAAAAAAAAAATATATATATATATATATATATATATGCGCGTTAATGAATGGTTTCACATGTTCGTATAAACGTTGCTACACTCGTTCGGCGTGATGATGATTCACGATAAATAAATCCTGACTATGAAACAATATTAGGGAGCGGCAATATGTGTATGTTGAACGAGAGACCGGCAGATCGGCACTGAGGGAAAACATCAGCATGTTGGCTTTAGTCGCACAAACCGCGAACAAACTTGGTCCTCTCGCCAGCGTATCCGCTACGCTGTTGTAAGTCGCCAAGTACGACGAAAAAACCTCGTTAAGCGATCGGCGCCCCATGCCGTTACTCCCCTTCCTTTTATGTGCATCTTCCATATCTTCTGGCTTACCCAGCTCATTCGTTCTTCAGTTTGCGGGAATTCTCCTTTCGGACTTACCGTTCTTTTCCAGTATCCAGAGATCGTCATGTCACACTGATGGAACAAGTATTCTACGGTCTTTTCAACCCTGGGGGCAGCGAATTTTGTTTTTTTTTTGTTTTTTCAAATGAAACATAAAAGTGTACAATTTTTTCAAGATATATATATCAGGACCCTGACATATTACGCATGATATAAACTGCTATGACTATGACCAAAAGTCATGATTAAAAAATGATCACAGATTCCGGTAGTCACACTTTTGTGATTTTCATCATTTTTTTTAACTTCACAACCATCATTATCAATGATACAAAAAAATCTTGATGACTAGCCAAAAATGAAATTTAGAAAAATATCTATCATCGATGTTCGCAGCCGCGATCTTTATGATCTTATTTTTCTAACCTTACAACTATCACTTTTAGCGGACGGCCGCGATCTTTATAACCCTTTTTAAATCACAGCTATCATTGTAATATTTAATGCACGACACAACTAATTATACTTGTCTTTATGAACCGAGTCAGTAAAAAATCACTTTAATTAATCAAAAAAACAAGACGGTATTAATACATTGGCAAGCTGTCACATCCGTGATCTTTCTAACCATATGAGCTTGATCAGAGAAGTCAATCAGAAATATATAGTTATAGAATCGTATCATCCAGCTATTACTAGTGTCGGTAGACAGTGCCTACGAAAAAAAAACAAATAAACATAAAAAATGTGTGCGAAGAAATGTACAATTTTTTGTTGCGACAAAAAAATGAGATCTTAAATCGCTGACACTACACGTATTGAGTTTTTCCTTTCTTGTGTATATATATCTCAACATGATCAAATCATTATTTGCGAATTCAACCTCCGATTCATTGATAATCCTGACTCAATTTGAATCGATGTCGATCCTTGAAATAAAAGTAAAGTAAGATTCACAGTCGAACTTACGATGTTTTTCTGTTGTATGCTGTAATTTTTTTTTAAATTTTTCTTCGCAGTCTCTTATTATCTTTATCCCTGTCCATCGCTGATGTCCTTTACCTTCCTTCATGATCCATCATGAATTATTTTTCTATTCTTTATTTTTTCTTAATGTAATAACACTGGCACAAAAAGAAAGAATGAAAAGATTTTTTTTAGCTTTAAAAATTTGTGATGACACTGCATGGGGAAAGCAGGGGTACTGCAATTTGATCTCGAGGAAGAGGCGCGAAATACAATTGTGAGTTCTGACGTACGACAAGCATTACTACACATATTCATCGAGAACGCGACGCGTAGTATAATTGTACTTATATGTAAAAAAAAAAAGAATTTTGAAACTGAAAATTAAATGATGCCACCATCGTGGCTTCTGTGACTGAAAGAGTTAAATATAATTGAATTATATTGAGTCATAACAAACAAAAATATTGGATTGTATCGAATCTGAACAAAGAGATCAAATCAATTGATTTGGATAAAATATTCTGATCAATGCGATACATGAGCGAAGCAAATTTTTTTTTTTTTGATTCGATTGATTAAATCAAAGTTCGAACAGTTCGAACACAGGCGTAATGGCGTGTGTTCGAGCTTCGTTACCGGTACCGTTACAATGTACGTAAATTTATTAGTGTGGAAGAAATTTGCTTAAATAGCTACGTGCATGCCGTTATTTCCACTTTGTCTTTTTCTCAAGCTTTTCGTCTTAATCTTTTCAACTTTCGTCTTTTTATCTCAAGCATTTCCCTCCATGGTTCCGGCCGAAGCAATGCATAACAAAAATTCTGGAAACAGTTTTCAATTTTCAAAGGAACCAAAAAATAGCGGAAAAGGGTTATTGCCAAAATTGAGTGCTGAATAAAAAAAAAGTTGTAAAAAAATTTGAAAAAAACAAACAAAAAAAAGGTGCGAATGCCTTTTCTTCAAGTGCCGTTCGTTAAAGTTATTGATGTCGACTACCAGCGGAATGGCATAAAAAATTGTTGCAGAAATATTTTGAATTTTTGTTTGGAAACTTCGTGCAGTCAGAGTATATTCTGGTTAAAAATTGACTGATGAGCTAAGGCTGTGAAATCAATGGAATCTCTTGTCCCACCAGTAGATAAAGTATCGACTGGATACGTGGTGATGTGGCATTGCGTGCGACCACTGGCTGATGGCAGCACATGATAGTAATATTAAAAATTGAATCAATACAAATCGTCGTGAATGTATATTTTTTCAATTAAAGGAAATATCGTCAGTAAACTGTTCTTAATCTTGAGACTGGTTTAATTGACTATAATTAACTTTTTCAGGACGGGTCTGGTCAAAATATCGACCACTAGTTTAGTGGGGCATAGAGACGCAAGTTTGTCACAAGACACGTCATTTGACCGTCGCAAGACCGTCCTATGATCGTCTGAAAAATGACCGATTAGTGACTGATTTGTAAAAATGGCTGCCGTTTGTTTCGAGTCGAGTCGTCGAGTGTGAAATATTGCAAAATTTGTGACCAATTCGTGACCGTTAAAAAAATGACCGTTATTTTGCAACTAAATAGACGAATTTTGTCATTTGACACGGACAGTTGACGTTAAACAAAAAGACGGTCATTTTGACTTCGAAAAAACGCTTTGAAAAAATTGACACCAAAATGACCGTTATGACGGTCATTTTGGCGTCAATTGACCAGATATGAAAATGACCGTCATTTTCCATCTCTATTGGGGCATTCCACGTAAAAAATTAATTGATATTGTGCATAAATTTTGTGTAAAGTAAATTGATCGTTTTTTTTCAAAGTCGGAAGTGATTATGTTGATACTTCATTAAAATGTAATGCTGTCAAAATTTGAGCATTCTTAAATCTTTTTTAAAGTTTGCCCCAATGGCTGGATTTTTTTTTTAATTTTAGCGAAAAAATATAGTAAAAAAAATCTTTTTTTTTTCGATATCGCAACGAAAATAGTAAGCCTTCAGATAACAGTGAATTTAAAAAATATTTTAGCTGACAAAGAAACGATTTAGAGTCCATCCTAGTGGTTTATTTAAATGTTTTTTTTTTCGAATCTGCTCAAATACCATTATGTAAAAAAATGATTCTCTCTGCATCGCAAATTGATATGTTAGCTTTTTATGAAAAAGTGATTTTCCCAAAATTTGAAACTTCTAAAAAAAATTCCAGAGGAGCTTTCAATAATATTGAAAGTCCCTCTGGAATTCGCGACACTACGACAATCATTTCTTCATATCACGATGTTGTGAAGTTGAACAAAACGTGCTCGTTGTGATGCCAAAAAATCAATATTTTTGTTTTCCAAATTTTTTCGCTAACATTGACAAAAAAATTGAAGAAATTGGCGTGATCTATAAAAAAAATCAAAGAAGGCTTAAATTTCGGCATAAGTACTTTTTCATTAAGTGTTAACATAATTAGTTACGACTTTGAGGACAAAGAAATTTCGACTTTTTTAATCACCCTAGTGTCGATATTGGGGGTATAATTTGAGAGAAAGTGGGAACCCGCATAAATATTCAATAAGACGAAATTACATTGATTTACGTAAGTAAGCTGTACATGATCCTGCGAGCATCCAATAATTATACTCTTGAAATCCATTATTCTCTCGACATAGGTTCATTCATCATGTCCCCATAGATGTGAAACCGCTCAAATTAATAACAACTGAAGATGCATTAGTAATACCCTTGTAAGTTTTGTTTGTTGGCATAAAGATATGCTTACGTTAGCAAAGCGGAGCTATTGTTGTCTCCAAGCTCTTTTCATTAGCAAATTTGCTTGCCTAAAGTAATATGATGTTTTCGGCGTTCGTACCGTATTCACGTCGCGTCCACGTGTTTTTGGCATCTCATCACATTGCCATAAAATATTATATCAATTCTTGAATATGTATATTCTTCTTTCAACTCGTTGAATCTAGGCTCAATCACCTGGTAGTCTATCTATATTCATTTCGACCTTTTTACTAGAAAATCAGAAAGATGTCAGTTGCAGATTGATACAATAATCGTAATAAAATCAGTTTCTACTCACATAACTGATACAGTGTTATTGTTTAACACTTTAGTACCTAAATAACTGTTTATTGATTATTTATACTATGCTGATAAGGTAGTTTTGAACAAATGTAAAGGGTCATTTACAATTTCTGTTTTCTTTTATGAACCATTCAGTCCTATATGCCATCATAAATATACCTACTTTGGCTTCAATTTTTTTTAGAAAAACGCTCGTCAATTTTTTAAGTACCCATGGCAATCAATAATAAAACCATACAGGATCAGTTAAAAATTACCTGAAATTTTTGTTGCTTTCCTAAACATGGAAGCGTTAATGCCCTCAAATAAAAAGTATTGAACCTTCGCGATGGCTACGTCGACGATAAATCGAAAAAAACCAACATCTGGTGTTGTTTGCAAGTACTGATAAGGTTCGAGTTAAGCCACATGGTGTTCGATTGGACGTCTCTCCCTCATTTTTCAAACGACGAGTATAACGAATCGTATAACATTATTGAAACTTAATGATTAATCCTTGAGTACAAGAAATTTTTTCTACCCTCGACACGTACACAATTTTATAATAGAAAAGAAGATCTTAGCAATGAAGCTCATGATTTGGCAATGAGCTCTGATTTCTAAGTTATTAAAACTCTTCTTTTGTTTTAGGGTACTTTTTGTATCAAAATATCCAACTAAATGCAAACAAGTTATATTTATTGCAATTTACCATAAGCTTTTGTGTTTTGTTTCTATTGGAAATAGAAGGATGTCATTTCGAGGTTGTGTCCTTACGAATCTACACTTTTGAATAATCCTGATGATCTCAAGTTTTCTCGAATCATCGAGTTGGAAAAGAATTAACAAAAAAGTATGATGCATTCCACGCCATTTCGCTCAGCCGTGACCCCGAACATTTTTAATTTTTCTGAATTTTGTTTATGAACTAGTACCCAACAAAAGGAATATCCAAACCAATTTTACAATTTTTATCTCACATCTTTCAAGAGTTACAATTTTTCAAAAATCTAGATTTTTTGAGGTTCGGAAACGTTCCAACGTAGCGTGTCAACAGCTCGGAGACAAGTATATTTATAAACGAGTTCGCTCCAAGACTCTTTATCGGACTGACCACGTTTCCAACTGTTTTCGAAAACTTTCAAAATTTGTCTCTGTAATAATAAAATAATTACAGCAGTTTAGAGAATTTTCCGAGTTCACGTATTTTTTTTCTTTCTCAGCTTACGTATATTCGTCCAAATTTTGTTACCAACTTAATTTTTTCCCTATGGAATTTTTATCTGTATTGGCATTTCTAAAAAATTCTGTTTCTTCTCATGCAAAATAACTGTACCGACAATGAGAATTAATTGAAAGATTTTTCGATGAAAGGCTTTAATGTAATTAACTGTCTATGCTTTTGACAGCTTCATTTCTTTCACGACTTTTTGTGAAATTTACACTCGATATTTGATTACCCGAAACTACTATTTGTTCTGACAATTTTTTTGCAGTTCCTAGTGCTCCTTTTCAGACCAAATATTCCGGAAGAAACTGTAATTAAAAAAAAAATTTAGCAATATGATAAAAAGATGCAAGAAGCTGCTTCTGAACAATCTCATCTTTCATACCTAAATGATCCTCAAACAGTTGAAAATAGTCTACTATAGATGCTATTTTTCTAATCATACACAAGAACTCGATCGATTATTGTAATCTTATAAATATGCCACGATATCGTTTTACCTTACCACATACGTGCACACCATTCAATATTACCCAATTTCTCATAATTGTGTAATAGAGTGGAAGACAAACACGAAAATATATATTTCTTGATAAATTTAGGATGACAAGGGCATGGAGGATAATGTTTGTTGGAGGGAGCCGCGCCCAGTATCTCAATATTTACGCTCAAGACGAACTGCCGAACAATGCAAGGGGCTTATTCACTTCGATAACCGTGCGTCATGCCTCGAACGATTACCGTCAATCTATCATGTTCATCGTAAACTAAGCAGCATTAGGCCATCTACATTATTACGGGACATTGTCTTCGTATTATACTAATCCATTCGAATAATTCAATAATTTAGGAAATCCTGAAGTGGACTTGTCTCGATGGAAAATTTCCACAGTATTGTTCCCTGTCCAACGTGCCAAATACTCATTCAATTAAAGTTCACAATACTCCAGAACTATTTAATCAAGGGCTTGATTACACATTGTTGTGATAAGTGTTTGTTTTAAGCGTTCTGCGTCATATCACGGACTATGACGTCAATCATTTTCATTTTTCTTCAAATTTTGTTTCAAAATTGTATCCAATGAAAAGAACATCCACAAACTTTTGGGTATTCCTATTCCTTGTTCGAAAATGTGTTTTATAACCCCAATAACGTCTCGTTAACTCTCAGATCAATAATTTTTAATCCAGCTCACGCAATCCTCTAATAATGTTCATTATTACATCTTATAGGGATGTGAAAACAAACTTTTTTTTTCTAAAAGTATTTTTTGAGTTTCAGAAATCACCATGTTCCTGTATGTAATACTGATACTCGAACTTGCTTTCTACATCATTCTTGGTTTTTCAGACGGACTGTGTTATATGTTTCTATGTAAGTGGGAATGAAAAAAACTGTTGAAAAGTTTCAGAGTTACTGAATGCATGAAATTCGAAATTTGCTACCGCTCCCCATTAAACTATACATGAAGAACTGTCCGGCATGTGATTTCGAATATTCCGAATACGAACACGTAAATTCTCTTCGAATTTCACACAAAATTATATTACGTTACTTTACGCATGTACCTTTTTCTAGGGGATTATTCACTATGAAAACGTCGATGAAAAAATTCGTAACTTATCTTGTCGACTGTTTTCGAGGTCACTCTTTTCGATGGCGTAACTTAAATTTAGCCAAAACCTTTTTTTTTATGATATTTTTGGAAAATAATGCAAAAAAGTAGCAATTTTTGAGGTCTTTTTGTTTTTCATTCTCCGATTCGGAAGTCCAACAATAAAATGGATGAATCGTGTCCGCGATGTTTGTACGAACTTGACCATGGCAAATTCGAGAAAAATTGTCTATAATACATTCACAGTCGTGAAAGAAAGTCATCTTTTTTTATATGAACATCACAAAAAACACAATTGTTTCGTTGAACAAAACTCATCCTACGAATATTATTTATCCTCTTATATTGTGACTAACAAAGAATTATAATGATATCGAAGTTAACAATTGTTCGTGACAACTGAGAATAGGAAAATAATGTACGGATGCATTGAGTTATTCATGCAACTCGAGGTGGGCACTGAAAATATTCTCATGATGCTTCGTCATTCTTTTATATCAATCATTTAGTTAGGTAGGTTCGGTTAAAGGAAAGATCGTTCATTTATTTCTCCCCATCCTTGCTGGAACTTTGAGAATAATAGAATAACGTGACGGAGTGTATGAATATTAGGGTGAAACAAAAAAAATCGATATTTTTTTCGATTGGGTCGGAGAGCTGTTAGTACTTGTCAAAAAGTAACTCTCCCAAAATTTGAGCTTAAAAAAAAAATTTCTAAAGGTCGCTCAAATGACTTGAATATTTTTTTTAGTTTCTGACTAACGATCACGATATAGATATTTCGAATATTTCGTGTCGCAACAAAAAATATTAATATTTCATGAAGTAGTGGTTTACCCAAAATTCGGATCTTGAAAGATCAGTCAAATATTATTAGCAGCCGATGAAGGAGCAAGTTTGAAAAAAAAAAAAAACTATATTTTATTCAGAAAGGATAAACGACTCAGATATTGCACCCCTACATCCGGGAAGTACTCGGAGTCCCTGGATCGAATTCTGGCACCTTTGTGAATTGAGAAGCCATTTAAGCCTCCTGTAACACTTTTTCTTCGTTACCAATAACTTTTCGTACTATCGGTAGGTAAAAAATGAAGATCCAATAACAAAAATCCATCGGTGGCCGCCCCGTCGTGTTGAACGTGTGTTCGGGTCTCAATGGCAATAAGTTGACCACCCGAGGTGCTCTTGATCCTCTCTCTTCGGTAAGCTGTTTTTAGCGTACACAGCATGATCGTCGAGATCCATACGAGGAAAACTGTATTGAAGGAAAGTACACTCAAGGTCTAATGGTAGCGAGCTAGTGAGGGTTTTCGTTGGCAAGGCGTCAGGGTGATGGAACACCCGCGATGCTCTCCCCTGTACATAGTCCTACTATGGACAACCCGACGCAATCCTCCGGTAATTGTTGATGGATCCGAAACCCTCACTATCCACCTTGACCAATGCCGTTACACTAAATCGCCATTCACGTCGAGAAATCCCCTACCACTGCTCTTTGCAGTATGTAGCATCGACATATCTTAATTAAATTGATTGCGATACGACGCCTGCGGATCGCTGATCGACCCCATCCAACGTTCAATCATCCCAAGTTTCTCCGGTACTCCTCTCGAAATGTCCATTCCTAAACTCCTTGCGTTCGAACCCTAAACAAACCTGGGATTAATTCTACATCGTCGCACCCGAACAATCGTCTGAATAATTCTTAGTGATGGATGGTATTATTTATATTTTTTTTTAATACTTTTCTCGGTGGATCTGAGAAAAAAAAATAGTATTAATGTTATAACAAACTTTGAAACGGACTACATTTACTCTCTTTCTGAATAATAGTTCCAGTGAAAATTGCTGTCTCTGGAAATGATGTAAAATCGTTACATTCATATCGAATCCCTCGAAAAATTATAGGAGAATCTCACAAAAATGTTCTTAATAGATAGAAATATTACAAAAAGTTATTAAATGTAATGGAACTACGAAAGCATATATGGGGCATCATATGCCAACTCAGTCTACTGTTAAAATTCACATTTTCGATTGAACTGAAATTTCATCATCTTTCTATACTTTGTGAAAAAAAGCTCCATGATTTTTATCTCAGAAAATAAGTCAACCTCCTATTAATTTCTATTTATTTGATTGGCCGTGAGAGCTATATTTGGAATATAGGCCAATGACCAGGCCAGCTGAGAAGGAATCGGTCTTGGACAGGCAATGGGTTGAAAGGAGATAGGGATAACCTCAGGAGCGCGTCGTAGATTCTGTTCACATACGGGGCGCGACAACTTTTGTTTTCATCATCGGACGAGATAAGGATGGACGATATAGGTTTTGGGAGTTTTTGATTCAATGTATAGGGTGTAAAATGCGATGTATAGGATGTAAAGACTGTCCGAGTACACAATGGACAGCAAAGGAAGCTCATTAGCACTAAAATATTTTTAACCTTGATTTCAATACTATTTTTCTACGTCTCCAATATTTTCAATCAACTTTCTTAATTTGAAGGATCAAAGGTGGAATTCTGTCAAGAATGGTCTCGATGTTCACCGGAGAATCCTGCCCCTACGAGTATCTATACGACAGTGTGTTTTTTTTTTTTTTACTAGGTATCCCGTAGCGACGCCGTAAGTCCGTGGGGGGTGAATTGGAGGGAAGACTCAGCGGAGTGTTAATAATAGCGCCAGCATCAGCTTCACAACTTCGACATCGAGATGTTGGGTAACATATCTTTACTGAAATTCTAGATAACCTTTCGAGAACTATATAATTGCTAGTTATCCTTCACTGGTCTAATCAATTAGCACGAAAATTGTACGGGATCCTCTGGTAATTATCTCCCATCTCATTGCTCTATGGTGATATACGGGTTATATATGACTCTTCTTTGCAAGCCAACGACATTCGAGGTGTCTCCACTTGGTGAATGATTGAATTAACGTGATCCCGAAAATCCATAGTTTTTTTAGGCTATTTATTCTACGTTCCAGATTTCCCACGATACATTTTGCGAAAGGAATTTCTCTAGGGATGATATTAACAGGAAAACGAACACCCTAAATAAAATAAAAAATCACACAGCACGAAATATGTACAACACCGTATAGGTTTAAAAAAAAATGAATGTATGAACCCCATAGAGCTTATTTTGTTTCAGCCAAATTCTTTGTAAAACAATTCCCTACTAAAAATATTTACTTGATATTTAGAATTTCAGAAATCTATAAACGCGGTAGTGACTCGACGCCAAATATTAAAACGAAAAATATTTTGAAGGAAAAGTTTTATTATACATATATATACCATGGGGATAAATCGTTGAGATCTGCAATGAAAAAAGAGTCGTAGAACTAATGTACAATGTCAAACCGGTTATCCTATTTGACTCGAGTGCAATCCATAGAGCACGCATTAAATGTAACTTGATTACTTTATAATTCGATAAGTTTTTTTTATTAATAGAGTTTAATTCGTTGAAAACAATTATTATCATGCAAGAACAAAACATATTGATGTGAGACATCATTTTATCCGCAGGGCACACAATTAAAATTTGATCGATTTGAAACATTTGTCAATGGATAAAATACCGACGGTTCTGCTAACTAACTAAAGTATTGAACAAAATAAAACAAAGATAATGTTTGCAAAAATTTGGAAGAATAAGTCATGCGTCTGTTTACTGCGATATTGGGATATACGAAGTACAACGTTCGAAAGAGTATCGAATGTTCTTGAACCATTACGAAACATATAGGAGTTGTAGTTCTGGAATAATCACAATACAGGATATAAATAGCGGCGCCGAGAAAGTAGGGGCCAGTTGTTATTGTATGGCAGTCACATTGATATGTCATCTCATCGTACCTCGAGAAATAAAAACTAATATTAAACCATGGCTTGTTTCTGATTATTCAATCAACAACATTTATGGCACAAAATTTTTTAACCAAGAACTCCCAGACACTTCCAAAACCCTGAATGATTTTGGGAAATTTTGAAAATTGTTCAACCAACTCTGCTTTCTGTAATAACTCTAGTAGCGACTTGTCTTTCTTTTGACATAATATAACAATGTGAATGTACTTGTGTTGAGTCGCTGCTGCGACTCTAGAAATAATAATCCCAATAAAAACTGCCTTATTTTCCCTTGAAACGTCGCGAACGAAACCGTGATTATGAGATAGTTGAAAATACATTGATAATAACGTGATTATAAGATGGCTGAAAATGAATTGATAATAATGGAAAAAAATCAGCAAAAAAATAATATCATGAACAAAAAGGCCGTTATTTTTTCGGAAAATAACGTGAGCCAAGCTGTGGGTATAAGCTAATAGTTGATAATTCTAGAATGCGTGTTCTTAGTCGAATAATGAGATTTAAGTTCCAAAGTGTCGAAATAGGTTTTCATTTTGCTTCGTCGGCCTTCCTCCGGGATGTAGATTTTTGACAGGGTGTATTCTATCTGAGATCCCTACGAAATGTTAGGTCGAACTTTCCCATGCTCACATACGACAAAGCTTCAGAGATGGACAAACGGCACGATCATTTCTTCCCCCAAAAATGGTGATTCAACTCGTGTCTGCACGTAGGCATGAATATAAAAATATTGACATCTCGTCGAGAGAATGCCGAAAGATTCGTGTGTATATAAAAATATATAAAAAATATAGCTGTTTAAGATCATTAAATGTCTTGGTTAAGGGCACATTAGAGTTACCCATAATAGGGTAATTTTTTATTTTTTACTGCCCTTAAACGCGTCCTCATCGAAAAAAAAAAAATATTCACCAAATTTCAGCTCTTTATCTCAATCCTAATTTGTGCCCCGACTGTCAAAGCTTTCCATGACTCTAACCGAAAATTGAATTTCAAAAAATATCCGTTAACTTTCACGCTCGTGATCTTTATAACCTTTTTCAACTCACAGCTGTCACTGTAATGTAAAGAAGTCGAAAAAATATATATATGAACTCGCAACTACTTGAATAACGCTGCACTTGATTAAATATCGTGGAAACAATTTTCGAGAAATTTGAAAAAACGTTCGACCAGCTCTGCTTGCTGTAAAGACTCTAGTAGCGACTCGTTTTCTTAGGTAACGTCTCGAGTCGTTACCGCAACTCTAGATAAGCGATAAGCGATAGTTCTGCTTTTTCAGGAATACCTTTATTGGAAATTTGGTTAGTATTTTTTTTTATCGATGAGAAAGCGCTTAAGCTTAAGGGAAAGTAAAAAATAATGAATGACCTTAATACGGAACATCCTTGGCGCATGTCAAATGGTCAGGGTGGTGTTACCATGGAATATGGCTAGATTTAATGAAGAGTTGGGGTAGCACCTCGGGATTGCGTAGCCACGAGATTTTCAGGAAATGATAAATCTCCCATATGCTTGATTTTCGTAGTTTGATTTCTAATGTCAGCCCTCCATTTTATTATACGGTCCTTTCATTGTGCATCTTTATCCAGCTTAGAGAAAGCCACCGCAAAAAATACAATAACCAGAGAGGAAAATATAAACCAAAAATACTTTCTGTCCTATTATGAAGTGACGGATAATTGTGAGCCCGAATCTTCGTGTCGTTCTTGCCTGCTATCTTTTTTTTACCAAACCCTCTGTTCTTTCGGCCCCTCGATAAAACTCCGATGACAGCCTCGCAAAATGTGCCGAAACTCCCTAACCGCGATCAAATTCACAGATAGGATATCGAATCTCATAAGAATAGGAAACGTCCTGTTGGATGACGATCAGTTCTTTTCTTGTTTGTCCGTACCCTCGGACTAATTATTGTGTACTCATCACGTCATTGATAGGATATCAATTTCGACAAATTATATGGTCGCATCCTGTGAAGTACTACGTAGATGACGAAGATATTTTTCTTCTTAACAAAAATGAATAATTTATTATTATAACATAAATCTTATATTTTTTCTCGTTTTCTCGCCGTGTATATGTTCCAAATTATGCAAACAAGAATTTTTTAATCAAAAACAAGTTTCAACGTTAAATCTGACTTTATTTTATAATTAAAAAATATTCGAAAATATATTTTTTAACTTTTGTCCACAAATTTGGGAAATTCAGACGGTGGCACCTGATCCCCAAAACACTATTTTCTAAGTCGGTGGACACGTTCCGCGATTGCTGTCTAGTAACACTAACTGTAACTAGAAACATTCTGTTGATTTATGCAAAGTTTTCTCCACAAAAAATCTAAAAAAGTCCTCTTCACAAAAAACCTCCTCTAAAAAACCGAAACCCTGTAATAATTCGTGCCTATAAAAATCTCCAACAATCTCTTCGAGCTAAAAGACAGACAAGAAGATGAAAATTCTCCATTTTTTCATCCTCACTTTCGGAAAGTGCAATGAAAAACCAAGATTCCAAAAGAAAAAGCTCAATTCGGTCTATTTTTCGCAAAGTTACAGTTTCGCGTTTGAAAAAAAATCATCGAATTTCGAAAAAAAAATCATATCTTGTGAGTGGATGGACAAAAAAATTTGAAAATAATCAAGAGAAGTTCGCCCAACGTCTACAACCATAGGAAAAAAATTTGAGCGAAATCAAAAACTAAAAATTCAAAGGTGGACTTGACGTGAAACATCCCACCAGTGAATAAAAAGATCTAAAAAATATACCACTTTTCGATTCACATCTATAGTTTGCTGTAGATATACAAAAAAAAACGATCTATAGTTTGCTGTAGATATACAGTGGACTAACTATTTTTGTGTGTTTGAAAAATAATTATAATGCCCTAAGCACGAAAAAACCTCTCAATACTGAATATTTGATTCAAATTTTAAAGCGTGAAAAAATTGGTATGTTTGAAGTGGTACTTGGAAGCCCTCTCATACATTTACGCGCTGTTGGAGCTCTCCCTAGCGAACGTTACGTTACTTAGATTTGCATAATTTCCAAATCTAATATCACACCGACCACGCGATTTCAAATTCACCGCGTATCATACCCATGACCAGCCCATCACACGCTAAGGGTGCTACGATCCGAATAAGCGGTGATGTGACACGCACACATGCACACAAACAAGTTTATATCTAATATATAAGCTTTAACACGTAAGCAGGGTGTACAAAGATATGCAGAAAGGAATGCTGCCGCTGTTCTTTGTTCGAGATAGACTCCGTTACATGGGGAAGACGCAGGAATATTGTACTTGCGCGGATTAGATCATTCATTTGCAGTGCAGGATTGAAAGTTCGAAAATCGAGTTCTTCAATGATTCTGACATGACAATGACTCAATGACAATGATAATAAGTCTCTGCTCAACTATAATAATACTCTGCTCACTTCGTCCAAAGATATTGGAGACTTAAGCGGTTGGAAAATTGTTCAAACAGGCGTGCTTGCATAATTACAAGCTCGTCTTGTCGATTTGTGTTCAAATATCAGGACAACGAGACCGTCATATGGGGTGAAAATGACTTATAGATGTCACTTCGTGTAATACTCTCGTTAAAATCATCCTTGTCCTGTTCAGAGTAATTTTTTTTTAATATGATGCTTTTCGTTTCAGTACGTTTTATGCATTGAATTCTTCTGGTTCATTGATGTTTACTATTTTTGAATTATTCATATGAATTTATTATCTTAACCCCACAAGCAATTTCCTTTTTTTTGCGAGTAAATATTAATACCCGTGAAAATTTTTCATTGATATATTCTGGTATAAAAAAAATGGTTTGACGTAAGCTGGGGTTTAAGTAAGAAACGTAAAAATCAACAACGCCAAATAAAAATACATTTTCAAATAATAGTGATCCTTTAGATCGTAAAATAAAAACTTGAAGATCCATTCAATGATTGATCAGCAGTAGGAAACATTTCAGCTTCTCATGAGATTGCTTTCCATTCGCGTTACTTTTAAGGCATGAGAAAATTTTTTAAGACATTAAAAAAATGACTTATAATTCGAAAGATCTCAATGATAAATATAAATTGTTCGGCGAGCAGGATGTCAACTGTGGAAAGGTAGCGAAGCTTGTTGTATTGCTGCGATCAATAAATTATTTCAAAGGATTGAGCAGGCTGTCATACATCATGGAGTAACGTGGAAACTTATCGGGAATCGCGCACTGACGTATAAAGAAGCTTAATTCAACGACCGTTGTACCCGGTCCCGTTATCGATGGATTTCACTATTAGATAAGATTAATAAGAATGATAGTCTCTAGAGCGCAGATTAACACCTGGTTGTTCCCAGGTTTTTCGTTTCAATCGGTTTTTTTTACCAATATGAGCGATTCTCTATTATATATATATATATATAATATATACAATATATATATATAGCTAATATATAATATATATATATATTATATATATATATAATATATAATAATATATAATATATAATATATAATATATAATATATAGATATAGGAGCTAATATCAACGATTCTCCAACTATTGTTTTTTTTCTTTCATTCATTTATTTTATTGAAATATGGGAGTATTGTTTTCTCGTTAAAATCTGTAGAATATAAACTGCTGATCGTTATGGTTTATTCTGAGACAACGCAAAATTTCAACAAGCATTATTGTATATGTGGTATAACATTATCCGGTTGGAAAATTGGGGATGATTGATGGGCAAACTAATCTTCGGGGGTGAGTAGAGCTCCAAGGGAGGTAATTGTAATACTAAATTAACAACAGAACTCAAGACTCGCTCAGAGCATTCATTGAAATATAAAATCGAGCTCAATGCTAGCAATTTGTAATGAATACGAGACTAACTAGAACACCACTTGACAACATGATGATATTCACTAATCCATATGTGAATTCTGGCTTTACATGTTATGAATGTAACTTTAAATCATAACCAGAGATTGTCACGTCAGATAAAAAAAAATTCAAATCATACGTTGTACGAGATATATTTATTTCGTGGCCATTGAGAAATTTTGCCAATTATTTTCAACGCCCCACAACTACAATCTGCTTGCGTGTTCGATAAATTGGACTTCTATTCATGAGGGTTGGAAATATCTTCTGTTATGGAACTTAGAACTTGTCTGATTTCCGACTGTATGGTGCTTTCGGTACGATCATTATGCTCATTTTGAAAATCCTGCATGATTCTAGGAGTATCTCGTTGTTGAATGTTTTTTTCGTAAAATTAAATAAACAGTATTCGTTCTTCTCATACAGCTATGAAAAAGCTTTATTTTTTTATCGAAGGATTAGTGAATGAAACATTGGGCGTTGGAATAGAAAAAAAAATATATTTTTTCTTACATGTGAATTGTCCTCAAACATATTTTCATTGGGTCTTGACCTATTGAACGGATAACGGACACAAACGAACAAATTTATCGAAGATGAATACAGCAGACGTATGTTATTAGAACAACCAGATATTTGGTTATCGCAGAGTTCCGTCACTTCCCATCTGTCCTCAAACGAACGTAGCACGGCACCAGAGAAGAAAAGAATCGTTAACGCGACTAAAAGCGAGGGAAGAGGATTAAAATTGAATTCGGGAAATCGTCAACCTGGCCAGTAGAGCTCATACAATACCGCGATTTGACATTATGTATAACCGCAAAATCGTTCTAATCCGTTTTGGTTTTCTCAAGTGGGACGAGAGTTAAATTAATTTTTAATGCTAATTGTTTGAAATTATTATTAATATTCACTGTTCATAATAATCTCTTGATCATAACCGAGTGAATAATTCACACATTGAATAATTTTAAAATATTTCAACGCTTTTCTGTATTTGTTTATGAATTCATATTAATGATGAAAAATCGTTGAAAATAAAAGTTGTTCACGGAAAACTGTACACGTTATTGTTCATTCTTAATGATTATTTTCAATGCTATCATTACAGGTGAAAGACTGAAAAACTCAAAATTATTTATAGAGTATTGTTGTTATTGTTTTTGTTGTTGTTGTTGTTGTTGTTGTTATTACTGGCAGAGATTTATTGTCGTTGTTCGATCGAGGGACCGTCCTATCAGTTCGAACTCAATAATATATGGCAATTGAATCAAGTAAACCTACACCAATTAATTTGGAAGTTTAGATTCAACGATTTTTTTTCTCATCAGTGTGGATGCGATGCGGCTGCGCGTAAAGCGCGCGCTGAGAGTGCCACTCCCGATGATCGGCGCACACGACTAGCACACACCAACCCCCTTGCGATTTCTCCTGTCTCGGGCGGCCGTTGCTGTTTCGCTATCCTCCGTTACTTTAGTCTAACGTCCGCATTAGTAGAGCCAACAACCCTCGCGGTCTACAACCGTCTCCCTCGGTCCCTGCATCCCTTATGGCCTGTCACGTAAAAATCTCGCCGTAGTATCCATCCTCGAGTTCCCCTACGCCGGTAGACGTACACGCGAAACCCAACAACCCTTACGAAAAATAAACAACAGTATTCTATAAGATCGGTTCAGGAGTCATTTCTCGAAGCATATGGCCACTACTAAATTATCAGCTAGGATGCTAGGGTTAAAAATAAATAGTAGAAAAAAAAATCAACTGCTCGAAAAAAGCATGTTTATTCACGAAACTGGGATTTTTTTTTCATTGTTATGTATTTTGAATTACTTTTTTCCATTATTTGTATGCAAAAAATAAGTACGCCATGATCGCGGCACTCAATCGTCGATCTGAATGGATAATTCAATGTTTATGAAATACAAACGAAGTAATTCGAGTCTTGCAATTGGATCGATTCAGAGTAAATTGAAAAATTCAAGTTTTCGAAAAATATTAGACATTGAAAAAAGAGCTGACGCGAGCAAAAGTTTTTTTTTTTTGCTTTGCTAAAATAATTTGGGATGACAATATGTTTGCAATTAAATGTAACATCTAATTATGGGCGGGAAGGGTGCCTTCGGAGATGTATGTTTTATATTCTGAACGTGTTATATTACCAGTAGTCCTCAATATACGAGAGTAGTTTATGAGGTAAGGGTTGAAGTTCTCGAGATATTCAAGTGAGAGTATTCTTTGTGTATATGTGCCACGTAAAAAGCTTCGCGCCTCACATACGGATGCGCGGTCGAACGCTCATCCAGTAGACTCTTTTTATTACGTTTTTCACGCGCTTAACTTTATTGCCCGTCGGGCACCGCATTGTAATGTGATCTCAATCAAATTAACAAATTAATTGTGTACATTTTTTTTTCTTCTTTTTATCTACAACATGGACATCGACTTTTTTTTGTTGGTTGATATTCTGTCGGTGTTTCCATTAAAAAAATTTACTTATAATTCATTTATTCATTTGATTGATTATATCGTGGGCAAATAACTTTCACGTTCAAATGAACTATCCTTTTAAAGTGTCAATCAAAACTTTATTACGTCATCGACCACGAAGCATATTGTGATTACATTGAACTGCGCGCGAGGTAGTCCAACAATTATTTCCATTGGACATTGTCGAAATAAAATTCGAAAAACGTAAGATAATTGTATGAATATAAGTACACAATTTACATGAAATTGTGATCGAAACTACACTTATAAATATTCCATCGCAACAGCGTTAAAATACATTGAACTTGATTGGTTATTTCATTGTGCCTGCCAAATTTTATAGATTTTTCCTACATAATTGTGAACACAGAGTTCAAAACTTTCGGGTAATCGTATGTGAAATTAAATATTTTAGTTAATGATTATTGATTATTTTGATTCCGAAAATTAACACGAACTTTTACATCTTGACAGTTCTAAGTTTTTTGGTTGAAATTCCTGGAAGAACGAGCCTTTCTGTCCGCTTTATATGAAATATTCATGAAAAATGTTCTCTACTCACATATGGGAAAAAATCACTGTTCCAAAAGAAGTCCGTATTACTCTATATATCCAAACTTCTTTTTCTAAAGATTCCAATGAAATACGTCTTTCCTATAAGACTGATACAAGCAACAAGACAAAAATTTGAAGTTCATTTCGCGAGAATGTTTTTTTTTTTTTTCAATTATTTATGATTCAGGAAACGGAAATAGAAGTGGTCAAATTAAAGATCTATTTTTTACTGACAAGAGTCAAAAGCTTCTACATGCGAATGTAATTGTGCCTTTGGTTGAGGCACTTTAACACTAAATAATCGATTATGTCGAATATGAACAAAAAAAAACTTTGGACAAAATCCATTACCTGTTAAAAATAGTCACCATATGTTTGATGAAATAATATTTACGGTGATGATAAGTGTTCGGAGATCCATATGGTTTCTCGTCTCCACAAACTGAGCTGGCGATTGGCAAGATTTATTTGTAAATCGCTTCGGTAATTTTGAAGTGAAAAATGATTTATTATCGTGTTTAAACTTTTCAACCTTCTTTTGTGTATAGATTTACTATTTTGTGTTAAAAAAGTACTACACATTCTTGAATTTCACGATGCTCAAACCCACAATGGGAGTGGAGAAAAAAGTCGTTGCTGTTCCAGCAAATGTAATTTTTTGTGATTAAATTAATTCCGTTAGGAAAGATAACTTGATTTTGCGGGTTGGCTGTAAGTACATGCGTGTGTATTAGCGAGCAGGGTGAATATAAATCGATATGAAAATGGGGGTAAACAAGAAGGGATAGAAAATGAAGAGTAGATAGAGAAGTGTACTTGAAAAACGGAACAATCCCACCGAGTTTTGGGTCTTTTTTCGCGTACTGTGCAAGCAACGCGTTTTCCGGTAAATAGTTCGATACAGAACATTCCAAGTGCGTCGTTCGCGTCATCGTGACTCAAGTAAAGCTAATTACTTGGTTAATTAACCACGATCTTGAGCAAGTTCGTCGACCGCGCGGCGCTTCGAACGGTCATCGTGCGGAAGTGAATTACAACACACGAAGCCGTTCTCCGTGGCAAGTAATCAATTTATCATCACCAGTTTATCTGAAACTGATAACTCAATGAAATAATCACTTCAAAATAGATTGCAAAAATTATTATTAATTTGATACCAAAATGCTCAACTTTCCGATGATTTTTTTCTTTCAATAATACGACGAGTCATTTTCAACCGAGTTTTGGAATATCTTTCTCCGAGATTAATCAAAAAAATTGCAAGCGAAATTTTAGATTGTTTTAAAAATAAGCCATAACGATATTTTCTAATTGAAATGCTACATTCGATAAAGTCGTATTTCATGATTATTTTTTTCTGCATATGTGTTGGATTGAATTTTTTTTTTTAATTTGAAAAAAAAAACGAAGCATAATCATCGAGGACATGGAATTTTAAAAACATTATAAGCCAGTTCGAAATAAATTAGGAAATCATTTGATTTGCGAGTCAATTTAAAATGCTTGTAAGGCATATGCTATGAAACGGAAATTCAATTTTTCCTTTATCCGATGTTTGTCGGGGAAAAAACAATCTTATTTCCCGAAGCGCACCGGATTTGTTCCGGACGTCATTGCCGATTCCTGATGACACTAGGATCATCCGTAAGGGAATTCCATAAATCCTATGTACTACCGACGAACAATCGAAGCATTAAGACAATCATACGCTTTTCCTTGCTTTATTTTTTTCCTCTTTTTTCCATCTGACTTAGCATTACTTCTGGAGTAATTCTAAGAGACTCAGACTCTTGTTTTACATTGTTATTCTGATGAATTTTTTTCTCGTTATTCATCAGCTAATACGATTATATTATAAAATACTTGAATTTTAATATGAGAATAGGCAAAAAAACAAATTCTTATGAATTTTCCTATTCTTTCCTATTCTTATGATTCGAAATAATTTTATTCTTGACAAATTTTGAAGTCTTGATACAAATTTTTTCAAAATTTTGAAACCGTAGCTACCACACTAATGCGAATGTGCACGAGCGAAATGGCGTTTGTCGAAAATTTTCGTTCTCATTCAACCGTGTTTTCGCTATCTAAATATTATTTTTAGTATTTGCAACGACAGCTATAGCTACTTCTCGATTACTCATGCGAGAGTTCGACAGTGCCAAACCTTGAATCTCACTGATATGGTTAGTACGTATGCTAGAGATAGATGTGTGGTTACTAAGGGTCAATAAACTCGATAAATCTTATTTCCGACGAATCAACTCGATATCAATTTTACTAGGAAAATCAGCTTTGTATACTCTGATAATATACTTTGTGAAAATCTATACGAGAATTAAATACACAAAAGAAAAATCTTCCTATTTACTTTTTACTCTCAAGGCAGGATAGTCGGACTCTCCATATTTAAATATCGCTAGAAATATGATTTGAATAATTATATCCGTCGATCGAATTTAACGATTCAAGGCTCGTTGAGGCATGGGACATCTGCCTATCCTTTTATGCGGGTACATGATGAAAGACGTAAGCACACATAGGGACAAGTATCGATGTTCCGATTACATACATGCATACATGGAGGATGGGAAAAGGATATAAGTTCACCTCAAACATTCAGGTCAGCCATCAAGTCAAAATGTTAGCTTTTACTTGCTTATATCATGTATGATTACTCGATTGTTGCTGATGCGGGATGTATTCGAGAGGTGGAAGAGAAATGTAATTATCAATATATATGGGTGAAATACATGAACCATTGACCTGACAGTGCGGCATCATCATTGGTTTATAACAGGAAGGTTAAATATTTCGAGCCGAAGCATTGCTAATTTTAACAACATTTATTTCGTTAGAAAATAACATAAAAATGTACAACCATAGTAAAGGAAAGCTTTTATTATATATAACTAAAAAAATAAATAAATCATTACATTTCGAGCGAAGAACATTGTTGCAAAAACACACGTTAAACTCCTCAAAATTTTAGTCTCAATTAACTCGAATGGTATCTTGAAAATTTTGTTTAGATGATGAAAGTAGCGCTAGTCAATGTTGTATAAATACGCATGTAAACTTGAGTATAAAAGAATAATCATTATATTGATATCAATTATATCCTCGGGTTATACTCCTATAATTTTTAAAAATTTCATACGAGGTATGAAAGCTCCATTTACCATATCAAAATACACGAGGTCTAGAGTAACGAAAGAATTTGGACATGAAAAAAAGTTACCTTTTTTTAACCATATGAACAAGCTCTGTTTCCCTGTCCGCTGCAGGGGAAAAAAACATCACTGTTAACGACACGAGGAGAAATGTGATAATGAAATTTAAAAATAATATTCCGTTCTCCCTCGAAGTTCCAATACAGCTTTTTAAATATATATTTCATGGTTGTCGAAACGAAAATGGTGGAATTGCAATTTTCAATTGT
This sequence comes from Campoplex capitator, assembly GCA_037576405.1. Lineage (NCBI taxonomy): Eukaryota > Metazoa > Arthropoda > Insecta > Hymenoptera > Ichneumonidae > Campoplex > Campoplex capitator. Next base: position 12,304,297 of record JARBWI010000322.1, on the reverse strand, counting down.
GATGTGGAACTTTTTTTTGGAGAATGATATTCATATATAATTGCACGTTGAAATTGGCTTCTCCTTGCGATGAATTGATTCGATCATATAGCTATTCATGCGAATACATTTAGACCTCCTCATCATCTCTTGTGTTGTGAATTGAACTATAAATATATACGAGAATAGACCCTAACGAGAATCTAGTTTCAAAACAATATCCCCTTCTACCACTTCGAAAAAACGTATTAATTAAGTTTCACTGTATATCTTTTTTGTCTTACATAGAAAAATCGATTCGCAATATGTGTTTTAGTTTGATCTTTTTCGTCGAAAAACAGTCTCCTCTGAAAACCAAAACAGAGGGCGTCCCAAATAACGTTTCCCAAATAACTATCAATTATGTTATTGTTTTGGCACTGGTGTTGTTTTTGACCCTAACGGCTCGTCTTTATTAAGCGTACCTCTTGACTCTGGGCCCCCTTTATGTAATCTCCTTGAAAAGGTTAAAAAGAAGTAGTTTGTACAATATAGGATCGTTAAGAGGTTGACAGCAGTTGGGAGTCGTGACGAAATTCCCCGTTCGAACTTACTTTCACTGTATACCCTTTTCCCTTCGATCTTGGGGTTCGCTCGATGCAACCACACCTCACCACAACCACCACAGTACCGACTGTTTGTGGCTGACCAGTGGAATAAGTAACTTCCTGAAACTTCATCCTCCGTTCTCAAGATTCCATACAACGGGTTTCAATACCACAGAGAATGCGGTCCTGCCTCTGGCAGTAGCTTGACCACTCGACTGGAAATCCCTAAATCGGCATGACACAACAACCATGTTAAATGACAAGGCTAAAACGTCTCTTTGTCCCTTTCCGATTCTTTTTAACCTTTACGAACAGAACCACGAATATTTGGAAATGTTAAATTGACAAACTGTTTGAAATGCTTGGTCTATAGCCACAAAAGAATATGAAATTACATTCTTTGAATAAATTGGGATATTCCATGCATCTGGAGGACTTGGACACAGAACATTGTTCACAGTTCGCTTGCGACCTTTCGCTCGAAACTGGGGATAAGACTGTGCTTGACAACCACCCCCCCCCCCCCCTTTCTTCCCCAAATCATTAATATGTCAGATCTTGATTTTTAAAATGCTGTGATTTATTATTATTTCTAACGATAGAGAAGAATCGAGTAGGAAAAGTTCAATACTGTTGAATAAACCTTTTCAAAGCTTTATTATAAATTAACTGAAGTGAAATTTCCTCCAAGGTCCATCGTGGCATCAGCGAATGATTGAACATTGTCGTGATAGACAGTTTGCGGCACAGTGACAGCACGGTGACTACACGCCACGGTATTCTTAATGCCGAATGTGCGAATTTCTATCTGGGTGGTGACTCCTCATCTTACCTGCATTATGTGGAATCAATGGAAATTTTTGAAAGTTTATATAAAGCAATTCATTTCAAACACTTATGGTTATATGTTTTTCACATATATACAAAAAAAAATTTATCCAAGGCATTTGCAGTGTTATATAGGGCTTCATTTCAAGAATATTTCAAGATATATAAGTCTTCATAATTATCATGATCGACGTACGCACACTAGCACGCGCCCGCGCAACTTGGCCATGTTTTCGAGATGCGAGAAAGCGCAACGCGACTTCCGCTAATAGAAACCTTTTACATACTATGAATTGCAAAGCTATTCTAGCTATAGCCAAGTTTATCAATTCTATAGAAATTTTTATTTGAAGTCAATAATGAAAAAAATTTTTTTAAATAATTTTTCGGAAGAAAATTAAAAAATAAAAGAATTAATGAGCTGTGAAAAAGTCCCAGTGAATACAGGTATTCGTCGTTTATTAGTTGCGAATTCGTTGTTGATTGGTCTTTTTCTAGCCATTCTATAGATTTTTCGACAATTGAAAACGACAATACCACCCTAATAAAGCATCAAGACGACAATTGCTTTGAATTCGAAAGCAACCGAAATGCGTCCATAAAAAAAAAAGTTTTCGGGTTGTTTTCAGCTTTTAATAATATCCAACAACCTTTCGAGAACCAGAAAGAAACTATCAAGAAGTGTTGTGATGGTTAGCTAAGAATCGAAAAGTAATCAAACACATCGGGAGTTGTGTCGGAATATCGTTCGTTTGCATGCTTGTCTGTAGGCTCAACAACTACCACATCAACGAACAACGTCCGGATTCTTTTTTTTTGTAGTCCGTCAATATGAAATTGTACATGGTCAAAAATCGAGAATGACTACAATTTTTCAATCAAAGACAATAAATAGTACTGTTATATAGTCGTGAACTCTGTGGGTTCGGTATTTTTCAATACTTTTTCAAACACTTCGTGCTCCGTAAAATGGTTAAGAGTTTTCCATACGAATACCTGTACTTATAGTCGATGGTGAAAAGATATTTGATTGTACCATTCTCAAGAGCAACCTGCAATATCAATAATTGAAAAAACATATTTTGTCAAACCTATTCCAACGTGGTTTTGAACTCCAGAAAATTTGTATTTCACAATCGAGCCGCTACCGCATCTCTTGATATGCTAATGTATTTTCAAAACGCCACCAAAAAAACTGGAGGAGTAATTTTCACCTGCTCACCTCTGGCTTCTTTGTTGATATTCGAATTTTCCGTGATGGAGTAAGTAATTTTCTGACATTTCCCAAATTTTCTGATTTTCCATAATCAAGGCCATCTCTCTTCGTGTACAACTTTGACGATTGTTTGATACATTGATTGTTGCAAAAACTCTTACCTTGGCCGCGATAATTTATTTTTCTTTGTCATTTATTTTTTTACAACTCGCTATGATGGAGTACAGTCTCCTTTACAACCGTATCGTTAACCGGATCACTCAACTTTATTCACCACCGGTCGCATTGTGCGATATATCTTCTCTCCTATGAACTCGAAATAATCTGTAATGCGGAAACATCTTTTCAATTTCAAGCTCTGTGAAATTGCTTCGGCCTTTCCGGAGCGATGAACTTTTCAGGATATTTACTGCATCACCTACTTCAATTTTCTATTTTCCCTTAAATTTCATAACACATTGGATGGGCTTTCAAATAGATTTACAGCTGACAGTTTATCTTCGACTATCTTCTTACACGTAAGCGTGCTGTAGAAAAAGTTGAAACAAGTACATTTTCAGTGCCCTCGAAAAAAATGATTTAATTTATTTATTTATTTAATCCACCCAAAAATGCTCAAGCTCGTCAAAAATAAAGTTTCAGTTTTACAAAAAGCTACTAAATACATAGAGGATTTATTGAAGCATATGTGGCCAACGAAGCTTATGAATATTTTATGAAAGCCTCAAGAATCAGTAAAACATTCAGTTGATACAAGTTTATTATCGTATGCTGAGCGTTAGCTTGATCTTATAAATGAAAGAACATGCAAATATCTGATTTTTTTTACAAAGATAAAGACATTTGCAAAAAAATGAAATTTTTTTCAACTTTTAAAAGTCAGGTTAGAACACGGTCCTTGCTGTATAAAGATTCGCGATAGCTGTAATGTTTTTGTTCGTAGAAAATATACTTGTCTCGATTCACTACCGCGAATCTTTAATTTCATCAATTATTATTTAGGACATGCTTCGAGTGCTTTTCCTCGGCAACTGCGAATATTATCCATAAGGCCAGAAATATAACAGTTCAAGATATATGTTACATAACACTGATGACAGAAAAACAACATGTTCCAAAAATAAGGGTGAAGAAAATTGCTTCCTGACGAAATACGATGGAGAAAAGTAGGAAAAATATCAAGACAGTAGCAACTCGGAAATTAAAATGTATGCTCTTGCTTCAATTCTGATATGATTCTATAATGATACACCACATGCATTGAAAATAAAAGATGTATTGTGTTTGTTGCGCATCATAGGCATGTTCGGAGTTCTGTTTACAACCATCTCGAAATGTGATTGGTACATGATAAAGGGAGTTATCATTGTGGATACCAAGCTCTTCTATGGTGAGCTGAGAATAAAAGCTGTACGTAAGTAATAAGGGTGATGCCAGTTATTCTTACAAGCTTAGCTACATCTGGTTGGTAGAAATAGTAAACGAACAAGAAAACAATGCAACTATGCTAGACATCAAGCGTTTCTCAAAATTCAGCTACAGAAGAAAAACTTTTGCTGAAGTTTCAGTAAACACGTAAAATTTTCGACCGAGTATAACAGTTTGTATTTTAATACACAGGATTCCGTATGACCCTCGATCAATTCCGTGGTTTCAAAACATTATTTTTTTTTTCTGTTGAATCACTCACTTTACAAAAAATTCAGTGGGACCTCTTGAAGTTTTCTTTTTTCCATTGCCTTAAAATGAAAGTTAAGTCGAATAGATCGTGATAGAGGTGGGTCGTATTTTTCTCAAGTGATTGAATGCACAATGGGACCGTGGTTATTCAATATCCCGTTCCGTAATTCATGATTGAACGAAGCAATATCCGGAAGTTATTGGACGCAAATCGCGTCTTCCCCTGTTCCGTTCTATTACTATTTTAGTCGTCCTGAACACGATAGCCTTATTCTCTGTATTACACTCGCGATGCCACGAAGAAATATATTTCGCGAAATACGGTACAAATAAATATAATACTTGCTGGTTATGAATGCCGGTTGCGAATTGAAACTTTGCGCGTGATTAATATTTTTTATCTTCATAGAAAACAAAAAGTCTACAGCTTGGAAAATTAGATTATTCGAAACTTGTATTTTGTCGAACAGATCGATACACCTGCTATAGTCTTGAAAAACCTTTTACTGAAGAAAAAATAATTAGCATGTGCAAAATCATAGTCATATCGAGTGAGACGCCTGCAATATAAAAGAAACATAATTTTATGATTACGGTTTTTAGAAGTTGTTGAAGACTTCAGTGATCTAACATGATAACAATTCAATGGTCTAAGGTGACAAAGATCGACATGAAACTAAATATTTTTAATCAATATAATTATTCTCATATCTATGATGAATGTAATCGTCCCCATATGATGAATGTGCGTCCGCAGCTATTTTCATTCTTGAAAGCTCTGCCGTAACATGAATTACGGGAATCTTCCTCGAGATAAATAGGAGGGAGGGACTGATCTATACGGAAGAGGCGCTTCATACAATCATGATAGAACTTCACTTAGGTAAGTTCGTTTAATAATTAATTATACAATTTAATCTTATTCCCAAGTCATATGTAAGGGAATTTTTAAATTAACGGAATTATAATATCCTACTAAAATTACACTCCATAAATTACATTCCATTAATTTATAAATAATCTTTTCAGTGGAAGATGTGATTCTAATTACAAAATAGAGTTGTGTAATTCTCAAATTTATGTTATACATATATGTTTCCAATGAATATAACTTTCCTATCATTCATCCTCAGTTGAATGAGCAAATTTTTTTCGGTTTCAAATTTTTTTTTTCAATTTTCAAAAAAAAAATTCATTTTATTGTATGTTGTGAGTCGATTATCAAATTTTACCATTTTTGAAAAAAAAATCCACGAAAAAAAAGTATTGATTTTTTTTTAAAGCACCCTAATGAATAACGAGTGAATAATACGAAGCACGATTTATTTCTCTTGCGTTTGTGAAACTTCAAGCTAAATACCAGTCACAGTAGTCAACATAAATATTGTTCTCTTGCATCAAATTCTTTTTTTGAGTGTATAATAATTTTGTGGCATAACATGTAGATAACAATGTAAATGTAAATATTTATTTTCATATGCCTACTGTGCGTATGGTACCGAATTCAAGGCATGTTGCAAGATAAATTCAAATTGGGAGTCTGTGATACTTGGACACCTAAAAAATCAATTTTCGAGGGATCACGAAGCGATCGTGCGTCAAACTATACGTGGACACACTTTGGTCTCTCTCTCTCTCTCTCTCCCTCTTTCTCTCTCACCCCCTCTTTTATAAAATCCGTGATACTGTCACTCTGTTATTCGATGCTTTCAAAATGGATGCCTGATTGAGCGGGATGGTCGACACCTGCGGAATAGACTGAGCGGGCTAACGAATCATTGTGTCACCGACACGCTTCGAATATCCAACACGTACCGATCGTTTTCACAACACGTTGCATTTTCAATTCTCTCTTTCTCTCATACCACCTTCAATTGAATAGTGTATTCAATACATGAACTGTACTCCCCGCAATAGATCACTTTTTTTTCTTTTTTTCTCGCGAGAGGGCCAATACTCTCTCACCCTTATCAGACGGATATTCCTTATGCATGATCCCTACCGGCGTTCCCATTGTAAGTTACCCCTTACCCATATCGTAACCAACATTGGAAATGGTAACGTATGAATACATCGCAAGACCCGGGTATATGCCGAAGTATGTCATTGTTATGTGTTCGGAAAATATTTTCGGTACAGTTAAAAAAAAACAGTCGCAAATCGAAGTCAAAACAATACAAAAGCCCACTTCGATATTAACAAGGCAGGAGACTTTAATTGACAAAAAGAGTAAAGTTACTGACAGATTTCAATTTTTCGGAAAAGGATGGGTATCAATAACGATGGATCAAACAATCTTGAGCTGGATTTCAGGTTATAAAATTCCATTGACGAGAATGGTAAACGAAAAGGTCATTCCAGTAGACAAAAACAGGTCTAAGCGTTAACATAAACAGTTGTTGTTCCAATCTATAGCACAATTAATTGCAAAAGGTGAAATCAGAACATGTACTCTGGAAAATAATCAATTTTTAGTTTAATTTAAAAAAATAAATTATACACAAAAGCTTACCCTTTATCAATTGCTCAAGTTTTAATAAAATTTCTCTTTTGTGAAATTTATTGAAAATAGTTTTTCTTTGTTATCGTTCTTCCCGATGCATGACTTGTCAAGAAGGAATCTGAGTTGTGAAAAACATATGAAAAATCAGCTGTCATTGTAACATTTGAGAGCAGACAGAATAATTTCAGGGTCGTTATTGGACTACGTATCAAGAGACTCGGTAGAGTCTCGGGACAAGTACATTGACAGCCCTGTCGTCTGCTGGCCCGAGGCTCGCCGAGACTATACTTTCTCGAAACAAAACTTTTCGCGGTGGTGGGGGTAAAATTGGCATGTCATTTTATTGAATTACGAAGCACAGAAGCAATTGAGGAACTCAAAAATTGAACTTTTAGCTAATTAAGAAATTCTCTTTCGATTGCGCCCAAAATCAGCATGATCGGTCGCGTAATTGCTGAGAAAAAACTTTGCACGGGTAATGGCATAGCGAACCAATCATGCAGAATCGCGGAAAAGCGATGACAATAAATAGCTAATTCACGCGTCGGAACTCTACTTTATAAAAAAGGATTCGCGTGGATCTTTGATTTAAAAAATATTGATGTTTTATATCAGTAAATAGAATTCTACGTTCAGCCGAAAAATTAAGGAGCGTTCATGAAAATGTAATTTGTAACAGAAAAAATCATTTCGTCTGCGTCAAAAAGGTCCAATAGTAAATCCGAATGCTGAGTGAACTTTAATAAATTTCTACGCCCGTTTCTGAGAAGAGATCATCTGACAGAGGCGACGATGAACGAAGAACGCTGGCTGTCCAACCCGATGAGATATCGCGCATAGCACAACGATCATATTTTATATACTTCCCAACTTAACTCTGACCGACAGGCCTAAATGAGATTCTGGAATCTTCAAGTAGCTAGCATCTTCCAATAAGACGTTAGAAACATAATTTCATAAAAAATGAAAGATTTTGTGTTCATAGCGAGTGTTTGACTAATGAAACTTACTTGAATTCAATTTCCATCTCACGCGCTACGAATTGAATGACGATTTTTTTTTTTCTATTGCATTAATCAACGAGAAATGACAAATGATGAACATGTTACGACTCAGCTAATAGCATTATTGTTAGTAAGAACGCGATCAAGTCGAAAATGATGTGAGAGTTTTTAATCCTCGCTTTTTTATAAAAAATCGTTTGAAGCGACTAACTGCAAGAACTAACATGTGTACATGCGGAATAAAAGTTCAATGTAACAAAATATTTCCCATTGAGCATTGTAATAACAAAGGTGCGCATGAACCACCTAGGAAGAACGATATTCCAATACTATAAGGCTAAAAACATTGCAGCGATTTCTCACGACATGTGTAGCAGCATTTGAAACCTTGATAGAATCCAATGGATCTCAGCTACGGATTCAGCGACCTCAAAAACCAATGAGAGTAGTGATTTTCTCAGTTTGAATGATTTTTTCTTGGATTGCCCTTGAACTCACTTTGACCCTCACCTGATAAGGTCAAACTGACTTCGGATTCGGATTAAGTGACCCCAAGATCCGATATTTCTGATGGTTTTCTTCGATTAAAAGATTTTTTCCTCATTTGACCTTGAAATGCCCTTGACGCACCTGATGAGGTCGAACTGATTCCGGATTCGGATTGAGCGACCCCAGAATCCAATATTTCTGGTAGTTTTCTCCGATTGAATATTTTTTTCTCAATTTGACCTTGCAAGGACCTTGAACCAGACCTGCTCGGGTCAAACAGGCCCCAGATTCAGCTTCAGCAGGTCAAAATACTAAAGGATGTAAGAGTCTCATCCCCAAACCCGAAAATGCGTTTTTTTTGTGTGGCTGTGTTGTTATTCGAGACTTCGAGAACCATACCCGTAAAATTATGATTCTTTCCATTGTTTTCAATTCATCGATTTAATATTTAGAGTTTCGTTAATGTTAAGTTAGTCAGCAACCATTGAATGGTAAGACACGCAATGTAAACCACGAGTGATAGTGTAATTATTTAAGTGCCCAATGGGAGGGTCACGATGTTGAGGATTCCGTTTCATCGGGCGAGATTAAATGGATAAACGATGTGAGGGACATGTACAGTTAACGAAAAAAAAAAAAATAATAATAATAAAGGAAAAGAAGATATTTAAGAGGAAAAACAGAAAAATATAGTGGAAAACCATAACTGAAAGGTAAAAGAATCATATAATATGCCAGAAAAAAGACTAAGAGTAAGCCCCTCTGGGAATAGTGAGAAAGTTTCTCGAGGTAGTACGAAAGTATTTTTACATTCCCATCTCGTGCGAATCGTTGTCTCTTGTACAATTGATCAATTTGTAATATCCAGAAAGTGAAGTGAAACAGAGATGGTGAGAACTTGCGAACTTATAGTCTCGGAGCCAGGTCAATTATCAATACAAATGTTTCATATTAATAGAAATAAAAATGTACCAAAGTAAACTAAATGGTTCGAGAAGAAATTCGTCAAGATATTTCGTTTTATTAGAACATTCTGATATTCTTAAAGAACCAACCGTTTTTTTTTTTCATTCGAAAGGGTTGGAATGTCTGAAGGGTGAATTATTGTGACTGGGAAAACCGTTAGGTCGAAACGAGTTATTGTGGACAAGTATTTGGAAATATTGGCAGGTTTGCTTATATCTCCTCATCTATTTTCAAGTATCTTCCTACTGTGTGACTGCAGCTGACTTATCCTCGATTTGCCAAGGGTAGAGAGAAACTGCAGAAAACGCTGCTCAGAAAACGGGACTGAAATGTAGAAGAGGGCCTAGTTTGAATTAAATGGAGACAAAGTGAGGTAAAGAAAGAAGGTACGACGACGGGTGGCGAAAGATAGTCAGGAAAGTTTTCCCCTGAGGGAGCGGGATAAAAGGCGGAACCTCCCCGCGGACTTCCTTTCTCACTCTGTTTTGCTCTGTGGAGTGATTCAATGTGGTAGCCGTTTAATCTGGTGCCAGCGCTGCAATTTCTTCCCATTAGTGGGTTCCTTCGCGATTAAACATTTGCATAATCTTGGTGGGTTCTCTGTATTCTTAAAATCCTTCTTTCCACTGAAAAACCCGGTCCAGCATATAGATCAGTGATATATTTTGGTTGCGGGTAACTAAGCAGCTTACTTTTTCCATGTTTCGAAGACATCAAGAAACAACTGGCCACACCTAGGAGAACGTTTTTCATATTAAAAACTGTTTTGAACAGTAGAAATCATAATGATTTCTACGTAAAAATTTACGATTGATTTTATTGTACGGTAGACCTCGCAAAATCGAAAATTTTTGCTCCATTATTACTGTGTTTCAGTACATTTTTGGTAGCAATAAAGGGGAGGAGAATGGAAAGGTTGGGAGCCTTATAGGCATACGGATGGTGCTCTGCTGACACGAGAGCACTCTGTCCGTAGCCCTCTGGCTGAATTCTGCCACACCCTGAATCGTACCAGGAGATAAGGCTGTCAATCACAATGTGTACAAACAAAGCTTTGACTCAATATTCAAAAAGAATAATTTGATATACGTTGACTTGAAAAAAGACGAACGAATAAAAGTGCCTGGGGTCAAGAGTTTCTATTCTTATACAAGTAGATGAGGAAGCTTTTTCATTCTAGCCGACGTTTTATTGTACGATAGACCCGTAGGCGTTTCGTCAAATCCCGTAGAACAACATGTTGTTTCCATGTCAATACCTCGATTTCTACCAAGTTTTTGATTTTTCTTCGACCGATTGCTCGGTCATAGCATTATAAATATGCTCCATTGTTAAGTGACAATGGCAAATAGTAGGTTGGAAACAGTGCGAGTTTTATAGACGATCGTTTCGATGCCTAGCTCTTGCGGGAACTGCAAGTCGGATTGTGGCCCTTCAGCAGATTATTGCCACACCAACAATCGTGCCAGGAGATAAGGCTATTATAATATATCTTGAGCGATTGTTTACATATTTAATGAAGTCATTGATGACATGGAGCTTGCTGTTGAAGCTTTTATATAATTAGTTAACAGGAAGCAATCTTATAACTCGATCGGTCGATGTGAATCATCGGAGTAAAAGAATTCTCGAATTCTCATGAGTCCCATGCTGCATGACATTCAAAAATTTGTAATGCTTTCCCCCGTCAAAGCGCTCAAACTGAAATTTGCTTTTGATGTTCTCTGAACGCCAGCTTAAGATTTTCTTAGGCCAATTTTATTTGACACTATAGATAACGAGATAAGAATTTTTTCTGGCGGTCGCATCATTCCGAACAAATGTGATTGAGGGGTGAGGTCAAATGATCATAAATCACATACAAGAAGTCAAAAAAGTCCGGGATCAAAAATTAAATTTATTGATTCAAAAACAAATTGAAATATCAAGCAAAAACAATCTTAAGGACAATATTGAGGACAACGGCGAGAAACGGAATGATTTCCAAATAAAATTCCAATAACAAAATATATACTAAATTAAATTCAACGGAATCGAAAAAATAAGGCGTTGCGTCACGGTAAAGATAAAGATACAGATTCTAGGGTAATGGCAAGGGAGGTTCAAGTTTCTCAAGTAACTCGAGTACATGCCACTGGCATGGTTGGTGAACAGCTTTCGCCTTAAGGGCGATAATAAGGAGGAACAAATATGGAGATAAGCGTAAACAGGAGGGTTGTGTACTGCCGTATTACTACGACCTTTCGTACTCTGTATTTCGATACACTTCGTTGCTTCTGATTCGAATTATACCCTAATTATTTATTCATCGTCAAGTCTGTATCATCTTCAATGTAATATTATTAAATTTTCAGTGATTACTTTGCTTATATAGATCAATATTTTTCAGCCGACTATTTTAAATCTACCTAGAAGTACCAGTAGAATTTAATTTTGAAATTAAGGTTTTTTCGATTTTTTCTTTAATAATACTAGTACTGCTTCCAATACGTTATATTTACGAAAAGCATTCGTGGAATGAAAAAGAAAAATAAAAATTCCGAGACAGTTGCATTATCATAAGCTAATTGAATACGTTTCATTATCGGAATTCTTATTATTTTTATCCTTGCAGAATTGCAATCTTGAAAATGATTGTTATACGTTGCATTGAAGAATCATGAATTGATGAAATGGAAAAGTAAACGGCAATTTAGCTCCTATGCAAAGGTTTCATTACTATAATCCCGAATAGTGATAAAAATGCCTTGAGCGAGAAACAGCAAAGCTTACAAAACCAGAGAATTTCGAATCCCAACGTTAAGGAAGCTCTGAGAGAGCCAAGTGAATGTTCGCTTCATAGCCACTATATACCGTAACTAGACCTGCCAAGGCCAAGTACACCAGATGTGATAATCATAATACATTTTACAATTACATTAGCACCGGATATCGCACTAGCATGCACGCTCCGAGCATTTTCACGAAAAAAGCAACGCATAGAGGTTTTCCGCGGTTTAATAAGCTTCCCCTGGCGTGGCATTAGGTTTATGAACATATGGCAACCAAAGAGAGAAACTGTGGAAAACTACCTCTTTTACTTTCGTTGGTAATTTAGACTTTCGGCTTGTTCGGTTATCTCCCTGTATTTCTCACGTTCTATGAATGAGTGTGCAGAATTTTTTAAAAACTTTTTCCAATTTTCCTCTTTCTGTTCAGTAAGACGGTACCTGAAACAATCAATTTGAATGCTGTCGATAACTAACAATTAGTAATTGGAATCAGACTAGCTGTTACAATCCCGAGAACGCGCAATCGGAGCCAGAGATCTATTTTTCACTCTTAATTTAATAAACGTTCAGATCGATTGAGAAATATAACAGAAAAGGGATTTTTCTATTCATTTCCGACTGCTGGAATAACTGCTGTGACATACATAGTTCATAATATAGAATTGTTCAATTTTATCTGATTTTTCGGTGGGAATAGGGGACGTAGAAAAAACTATCACCAAAAAATTGATGAGCCGCGAATCAAAACTTAAATTCACAAGAACGATACTATTCCTTGTACGAGCTATTTTTTATTTAACCCATAGAAACAATCGTTAAATTCAATGTACAAAAAATAGCGTAGTGACACGTACAGACTCGAGATGTTCAAAATTATATTTCTATGTAGGAAAAATTGACCCAAGCCCAAATTTACTTGAAGGTGGCTTTTTGTTTCGTCGATTTCAGCGGTCAACAGCAGGACAGTGGTTCCATGACATGACTTCAGTTCAGAGCATATTGTCGTTTCATTTTTTACATTTACTTATTTGTTCTGTTTACATATTCATTCGTTACATTATTTAGTTTTGGAGTTTTGTTCAATACTGGCTTCGGTTTTGGAATTATAATATATAAAAGTTCCGTAACTCCACCCCTTGGAATTTTATATCAAGTTGTGTCAGCTATCATCAGTTTCGTTTCGATGATGCTGTTAGCCAGAACAGTTCTTTGATGCATTTTATTGATTGTATAGCGGTGATGAATTAGGCGGGAGATGGCACAAAAAGCGCAAAATATTATCATCCTATTATATGAGACTGTGTTATGGCCAGAGCATTGAAGGGGAGGTTGTCAGCAAGATTTGACCAACACCATATGATTGACTAAAAAAAAAATCATATCCCGATGTATTCATCACGTTCGTTGATTCAACAAATCAAGAGTTCGTTGATTCAAATGAAACCGCCCTCTTTCAATGCTCATTCGTTGACTTATCTCATGGAGTAAGTCTATTTTGTATCCTGCACGCAAGCTAGAAATGAAACATATCGAACCTGTCTAAACTGGGTGAGCATGCAAATACGTTGGAATTCAAGGAACACGTAGTGACGCTGAATTTTGAATTTAATGAACACATACCAGACAATCCCGCAACCGGAGTATCATTAAACGCTGTTGAGGTCGTTGCTGCAGATACCAGAATATTTTCATCCCTTTTCCTCCTCACTATTTGGTGCTATCCTGGCAGGGCTGTTACGTCATTGTGAAACATCGGACGTTCAGTGAATAATGAAGCACATTTTACAACTTACCACAAACCCTGTAATCGTCATACTGCTTGGTATTGCTTTCTCTTCACAGGCCTGATGAGAGGTGTACTCATTTGAAAATAATAAAATAATCACAGTCATAATACAGTGGCTTTATTCATCAGCGTATTCAATTAGGGTAGCATGTGAAATAAAATTACACCCAAGGGATTTTTTCGGGCATCATTATTAGTCTTAATATTATATTATCGTTAATAGAGTGCTATATGTTCGAATAATTGGATTCACTGAAATTAAATCAAACCCAACTTTTTTTAGATTACGAGCTGTGAAATTATTTATGATTGCGGGATTAAAGAATGAGAATTGAATAGGATTTAGGCGTTTCATAATTGATATGGATTTTTTTCTTTTATCGATTCTCATTCATCATTGGAATATTTTTTCTTGGTAAATATTGAATATGGTAGTATAAAAACTAGTTGGAAATATTGTTGGCTATTCGGAATCGTGCAATTATTAACTATTCAACGATAATTAATTTTCTATTGTGAGACCGACAGTGATAGATGTGTGGCCGCAGTATGGCTTCGACGATCTCCCAAGTTGAGCAGCCTCGGACGAGGCACTTGGGTGGATGACCAATTATTACTCCAATAATTCCCTTCAATTTTTTGGACTTCAATTGAACTCCGATGTCCTTGACAACAGATGCACTAAGAAGGCAATTTGTTCGTCGGACAAAAATCCCATTTACCGGAACGAGAATATAATGGGTGCAACAATTTTTTTTGTGCAGCAAATCATTTAGTTTATTCAACAAAAAATGGTAGAAATCACTGCATTCTCGTGGCGTCAACCTCGTGCACAGTGAGGTCTGATTTGAAAAGTTGCTGAAAATGAAAAGTTAAATGATTGTTCGAAAAGTTATTTTGAAACATTTACTTCCGATGAATGACACAATATGCAACTCTATCTGTTCTTCATCTCCAGTCATCTAGATCTGTAGACGGAAAAGAGTTCATTTATCACTCAAGAACAATGAAATAGGTTTTAAGGAGGTAGGGGGGGGGGGGGGGGGGGGGGGGGTAATGGGTTGGAATTTTTAATTTTTAAATAGTTCTTTGTTTTTTTTACTTATTCTTATTCTATAGTTAAATATTTCGAGAGCATTGTCCCAAAATTTGGAGTTAATCGGAGCAAAACTCTCGAAGTTATTGACCAGTTAGTCGTTATATTTTCGGTCGGGGGTTTGCGGCTCAGTGATTTTATAATACAGGGCCGAGATAGTAGCTGGACAGCAAAGTAAAAAAGCCAGGATAAGCCGGAGACTTAAAAAAAAGAAGCTGAAGAGAACCAAGCTGCTGCAGGGAGTGTGCTTTAGGGCGCTGGAATCGATGATTCCGTGTGAGTTGAAAAAAAAAAAAATTCTTCACTTTTTTAGAGTTTAAATCTTTAAACACTGTTTTCGCGAAACCACTTTTTTAATCCGGTGATCACTGCCATTTAAAAAATACTCCGCCAATTCTTTTCAAACTTGGTACATACTTTCTGTATGTAAAATAGTTTATGTATAATAGTTGAAGGTAGGTACCTTCAACGTTGAGTACGATCATTTGTTTTGCATTTAGAGATTTTTCCAATCACCAAATGGCGGAAATTTTAGTGAAAAATCACAATTTTTGCTTCAAACGACCATCAAAAATTTTTTAATGAAAAAATAATAATTAGAGAACGTTGGGGGGAGGATTTAGTTATTTTCTAACTAAATTTCAGATCATTTTCTGCTAAAATACAGTGATCACCATGACACGACTTTTTCCAGGGGCGTTCTCGGAAAAGCTTCGTCATTGGCTTATTTGTTGATACTTTGCAATCTAAAAATTACAAAATGTTGTTGAAATAATAGTAGTTTATGTGCAGAAGGTTCGAATAAATTTGCTTTACTTATAGGTCAGAAAAAAATGGTAAAAAAAATGTTTTTTTTACCCTGAACCCCTACTGCACTCTAATTAGACTTTTACAGAACAGCTCGTGATGCATAATAGGTTCAGGGCTGTGTACCATTCCGATATATTATTTTTACAGAAATGTAAAAAAAAAAATTGTTTTCGTGCTTTGGGCGAATCCCGCAGGGACAGCCAGTTGCCCACTAATGATCAGCCCTTTCGCGTAATATAAATAATAATAAAGCAAATAATTAAACAGAAAAAGTATTGAGCGTTCAATGTCATGAAACGTAAACGAATGTAATTTGGCTTCTCATGTCAATTCCTAATGGCTCCATATAAACAGCTTTTTTATGATATGTAATCAGTCCATTTATGGGATTCACCCTCGTTACATGCATTTGAACCTGGAGATTCGATAAAAATAAAAAAATTTCAATAATAGAAATATATTTATTTTTACCATCACTCAAAGAACATATCTAACGAGAAGTGTTACTCAAGCTATCGAGTAATTGCGAAACTTGTAATTCGTTTAAAGCGACTACCAAGGTTTGCGAGAATATTGATTGCCGCAGAGAATTGTCCCCGCTAGAAAGGGATTAATCATGGTGAATGTGCGAGTCAAAAGACCCGACGAGATTCCATTGACACTTATTGGACTATATTGGAGTGACGCTCAAACAAGCCAGTGACAAACCAAAAATGGAGTTGCACCTTTTTTCCCAAACACGTACTCTTAACACTCACACCGTCGATTTTATCATATATAGCCAGCTTTGAAACACCACCCGAGGGGCTTCAGAATCTGTCAGATCGAAGAATCGAGTTACCGTTGTTTTACACTCTCGTCTCTCAGCCTCCGGATCTCGACGATAGCTCGACTTTGAATTAGCCGAGAGAACACGTTGAAAATTGTCGATTCCCTACCCCCTTTCCTGCGCTCTCATCGATGCACGCGCGAAGGGAAATGTACTTCACCGCATCGAACTCTATCTCCGGAGGAGAGGGCCTCACTGTCGTTCAAGAGGGCCCTCGTTCCCGGCAACAGTAACCCAGACGTGTTACGTACTTCTCTAATCTACCATTAGCTAATTCTAAAAACATTCAACCTGTGTACCTCTCATTCCTGCCCTTCATCCTCTTCGCCACTCTTCCTCAATTTTCATTCTGTTACAATTTTCCTCTGTATTAGTCAAATAAACGTGCCAACAAAACAGTCCATATTGAAAGCTTTAGTTTCATTAAAATAGGTGCAATGTTTTACAGAATTTTTTTGCAAAATATAAAGACCACGCATGTTCAACCATTAATTTTCACCCAATTACGGTGCAAGCAAACGAAAGATGATGTTTTTGATCTGTCCGTATGTCTAGAGTCCAATAGAAAGCCTCCAGAGCTAAAAAGGTAAACCGAATTGAAAGAAACCAAGGATGGCTGGATTCGTCAAAGATGGTGAATCCGGAAATTGACCGTCAATTTAACTGATTTTTTGTATATTACAGCGGAACAATCAGTTGCATCAAAATAATGTGCACAAAATTTTGGGTAAACCATAAATCGGACTTTCAAAAGATGTTAACCATGATAGTTTTGTTGCATTAATAAAAATTTAAAAAAATAGATTGCTTTAAGAAATCTTCTAGTTAACCCCTTCTCGGGTTAAAGAACAATATTTTTGACAAAACAATGTATGTAATAGTCTCAGTCTGTACATAAAGCGTGGACATTCAGTCTTCGGTTAACTACCGTTTGTCGTGTTCCCACCGGGTGCATAAATGGGCATATGCCCCTTCTTTATGGATGAATAGATCAATGGATAAATATTCAAACTTGAACATTTGATGAATTGGGGAATAATAGTGAATCTTTGGTCTGACCGCGATGGATATACGGTCTGTCGGTGGTTCCAGCGATCCTCCAAGTTAAGAATCCTTGAGTGAGGCCAATACTTATTTGGGTGACCACTTAGCTTCGACGGGGTCGCTCAATAGGAGGCAGTTTTTGATGGTGTCAACCAACTGGAACTTAGTATATAGAAATATCACTGCTTGTATTTTTCAGGTTTTCCTTGTGCATATCCGAAATAGTAGCGCATCTTTAAAGCAGGGCCTTGAGCCTCTCTGTGAGGGTCTCACAGGAACGAGGAAATTAGTGAAGTACAAGAAAATGCAAGGACATCCGGAGAAAAATAACAAAAAAAGTTAATCTTGGTATGTTTTTGTAAACAAGGTCAACCCACACTAACAGTTTCCTAGTAATATCAAGAGTTTTACAAATACCGCTTGTAAAAAAGTTTGCCAATCGAAAAATTACGAGGAACTTTTCAAGTATACGAAAATGTTTGAATTTTTACGATAAAAAAAATGTCTTATCACGCTGAGAAAATATTGTTTGTTTATGAAAGAAATCAATAGTTGTTTTTTGTTACGTATGAGTGTTTTTAAAGCAGTTTGCATAAAAAAAGAATGAATGAGCTCTCAATTACCATATGCGCGTGGGATTTCAATGGGAGAAAATTTGATTAAATTTGAAACTTTGAATAAAGGGATAATATTAAGCAAACGTGCATCAGTGTGTTTCACTGACGAAGAAGACTTCCCTTCGTGAGACGTCCCGTTCTCTCACCCTGCACCAATGTGTCTCGTCAGATTCGAAACCGGAAGCTCCCTAGAGTCGGGTAACTGAATGAGAGCCTCAATCGTATGAAAATGCCCGAGGGAAAACGTCGATGCGCAGGTGTTCTCTAAAATGTGCCTTAAACTTCTGTATATTGTAAATAAGGGTGGCAGAGGTTCGAAGCTACCGAAACTACAGCCTTCAACAACTGTATTGAACGGATGTTCTATCGTTGGATTGTTCACTTCATGAAATTGCATTATTCGACAGACTGCAACTATGTATACATTACAGTGATTTACAGAAAGAGGGATTGATCTTTTCTGTATACCAGAAATAAATATCTCAGTGCATTATGAAAAAGTAATTCACCTAACATTTGAGTCTCCAATGAAATTCTTTAGGCGTTACTTTCTAATTTTTTATTGCAAAATTCGTTCAATCGATTTTGATCAAATGGGACTGCAAATTCGCTGACAGAGCGAATTTGTGAAATTCATAAAAAAAAATTCGTTACGATCTGAGTAATCTTACAATTACTTGGGAAATAATTAATGGATCAAAATTTTGGCCAGTCAGTGAGCGCGCAATATCGAAACAAACATTTTGAGCCTTGTTGCATAAAAATCTATACTTAATTGACAATGAATTTACATTGAACATTTTACATTGACAATGAATTACAAAAAAATTATCTACGAAGTACCCAACTTCGTCAAATTATACTTCATTGAAATACCGTCTGGTGGCACAAATATTAATTTCTCAGTTATCGATGATTTTGCTTTTACAAGCTTTACTGGAATCGTTTGACAATCAGAATTCAGAATTCGTGCAGCCCCATGCAGAAATGAGACATTCGCCGAAAGAAAAAGCGAGGTTCGTTCCGATTGTGAATTGCTGTGAAAAGTTTTGTGTAATGTGAGACAAATTTTTAAAGTAATGACGACAGTGTGTCCGTGCGAGTGATGAACATAATGAAGGAATTGACCTCAAAACGATTGAACATGCAGACAAGTAGTCAAATTTTTACGTAAAATTCTTTTACGTTCTGAGGTGAAACAATTGCTTTATTTTAGTCAAATGAGAGTTCAATATTCACAATAGTTGTATACAAAGTTTATTATAATAATTGAATATATGAACAGTGTAATCGTATTATAGCATGTCTCATTAACCTAGAAAAGTAAAGGTAGTAATATTGCTAGAACTTCATCAACCTACAGAATTTTTTTTAATTTCCCGGAGACATGTACAATGTACATTTATTCGAGGTCATTGGTGGCGATAAAATATGAAAAACGTATCATTACAAACTTCATTCAGGGCATGTTGGTCATATATTTTTTCCGAGTTGGGCTTTTTACAGCGTTCGTTGCTTTTGCAATTAGAACAAAGGGCGACATAGGATTTTTTCTCTTTGAAGTTTCACAAGAAGGCAAAATAGAGCGAAAGTAGATGCAAAGTATATGTACATGCTTATATAAATGTACATATTCGATGCAATCAAGTCGTACTTGGACGCAAAATAGTCTCACTTATCAGAAGAGAAGCAGAAAACGGCGATTGGCGCAAGAGGGAGGGGGTGTAAGGATTGCTCGCAGCGACGGTAGTAGAAGAAGGAAAGGTTTGGTGAGATCGAAGTCCAATTATTCGGGCGGAACTGAGCTTTGGTATATTCTCGTCACCGAGCAAATCATCTCCGATCAAGGCAGATCGTTCCCAACCTTTCGACACCAATAATGGCGTCTTGAGTCTTCTTTTTTGAGTATTTCAGCCAAAATGACGACTGAAGCTGGTGATGTGGAATGTATTGGTCCGAGTACAAGGTGAAAGAAAAAAAAAGAGTAGGGTGAGGGAGCTACAGAGGACCTGAGGGAGGACATCCGTAAGGAGAAGATGATCAGGAAAGAGAAATAAGAGAGGGAAGAGAGAGGAACCATATCGATGCTGACAGGAAAAGAGTATTCGCGATGAGGGGTTTGGGGGAACTAAGTGAGATCGGAAGAGGGCAAAGGGCGAGCGAGGAGTGTGGAGAAAGTCTGCTGAAAGCGAAGCAAGAAAAATGTACGTCAGGGAATGGGCATATAAGGGGCTGAATAAGAAGAGGTCGGGCGATGGGGGGGGGGGGAGGTGTACATCTGGAGATGGGAAATTCTACCCGCCCCTATCTCCCTGGAGAGTTGGACATAACTGTATCTTTGCCTTGTAGAAACCGAAGATTTCACGATCCCGTATACAGGCTTTCACCACTGATTATTATACACCAACTATTTCTAGGTTCGCGCGAAAATAAATGAGTATAGAAAAATAAAAACCGCTTTTTCCGTTGAACTATTTCCAGAGAGGAGAACAGGCTTATTACTTGGCGCCTATTTGTAATACATCAACTTCCTCATTCAGGGCTAACACTACAATTACAGCGTAGAAAAGTGTTTTTTTTTGTACAATTTTTTTTAGATGGTAGAAAAAATAATAGAAATAATGATAATATTTAAGAAAGTTACGAAGAACCACCAAAACTGACGTACCATTGCTAATTCATTATATGCCGATTTAATAATGGTACTGAATATAGACCAAGCAGCGGCGATTCTCGTTGGGAACATGAAGGGTTGTGTTGTCAACGTTCTTTTCACATTTAAAAACTAACGCGGTTCCAGGATGACGGGCTATTTGTTTAATGCTCGTGATGTATCTGGTATGCACAAATCAGGCTGTGGCAAACAACATCAGCCTATTATGTAATTTGAGCATTCGCTATAAATCGAAGAAGGCGTTGGCCCGAGTTCATTTTTTTCAATTTTAAGAAATTTAGAGAAATATCGTTTATTTATTAACTCATATCTACATCAGACTTTAGTCTCGTCAAAGAAACCACCTTATCAAGACTATTATCCCTTGATCTAAGAAAGTTCCCAATTTAAAAAAAGATCATTTCAACGATTCCAAGAATGAAAAATAAAACGTTTACGCCTCTCGACATTTCATCGGAACCTCACAGTTCTCAAGAAACGTGAACAGAATGATCGGAGTTTTGAGCGAAAAAAATAATGTCGAAAAAAAATTTGAAAAATTTCTGACGTCATTAGAATTGAAAAACAAAACTCGTTTCTATCTTGAAAATTCGTGATAAACCTTTGAAACAATGTCTCGTTGTACCTAATGATGAGTGGAACTACATTTTACTTACAGATAATGATCTAGCCCAGAAATAGATCTTTATTAGGAAACTAGCTGGATCAATTCATATTGTTCACGAAGAGTTGCTCGTTAAAATTTGTTTTTCAGCATAATGCAAGATCGTAGAATCGTGCAAAATTTGTATACTTACCGTTTATTAAAATTTCATATTGCCATATGTACAAATGCGATAAATAATGTCACAAAATGTCATGAGAACTGTGATCCCATGATCTTATATGAAGTATCCTTTATATTACAGGAAACCATACGTACAGTGGACACGGTAGCCGTTCTCAAAGTTCGTACCTTGTATTGGTCACAGAGGATCGCAGTTGAAATTCCGGGAATAACACAAAATACGACGCTAAGGAAGTTGAAATCAAAAGAGAAGAGGATAGATAAGGATCGGTATAAACCTTAGACTCTTTTGAAAGAGTTTTCCGAGCTTCTGGGCGTTCGTACGTTGACGTAGAACGTAAACGGGGAAAATATGCTGAAGTATTTTAATATTGAACCGTCTAGCGTCATCATTGTCGTTGTCGTCGAGTGCTTAGGACCTCTTTGAATGTGTGGGTGACAGCGTCGGAGGGTTTCACGCACTCGCACCAGCCATCCAAAAGTCGAAAGCATTGTCCTCACGGATGACTTTCGCCTGGATGTGTGAATAGATGCGAATTTCACGGAATCTTCGTACATTGAGATCGTATTGATTTGTCCATAGTCGAGTACCAGTGGTTGCCAATTATCATTGCAAACATTAAGTTATAACAAAAATAACTATAACTTGATTAACAATCTGTCTTGTCTTGTGTGCGCGCGTGCGTGCGTGCGTGTGTGTGATATTGTGTAACCAAATTTTTCCCGTCTATAAAGTGTACTCTTATTCTAGCCAACACCTTACTTTCTGTCGAGAGCAAAGGAACGACGCGAATATGAAAGCGTTTTCTTTTAGACAACTGTTTTCGACCTTGTTCCGTAGTATACCTGAATATCAATGACCAATTTGATTTTTATTTTTTTAATATTCGTTAACGCAATTACAAAGACCTACTACTTTTACTTTTACTTCAATATTACTACTTCTCAAGACAACTTCAACAAAAAAAGTTTAAAAGCCGTAAAAATAATGGAAATAAATGTCATACCGCCACGATATATCGTGATGTCGGAGAGCTAGCCACGGAAAAGGGGTTACAATTTATAGAGCAATGAAGCTTCTCGAATCAGTGTGCCATACCATAGTTATTAATTGATTCGGGAGCCTGGCAGCTGTTCATCGGTGAGGATGAGCGTGGAACGTCTGCAGCGTGGCTGCAAAATCGATCGAAGGTGTTCAATTTATAGGGCACTGATTTTTTGTGTGGTATAACCAATTATGTTTCTAATTCTATTTTTTTTTATTTTGATTGGGGAAAAAGTAGCGCCAGGTGACGTTCAAGGTGAGTAAAGTGACCGCAACAAAACTTTTTCGTTGCATTAAACCTTTAAAATCGTGTGTGCAAAAAGACAGCTCATTTACGTACATATATATATTTACGTATTTATATATATATGTCGAAGAAAATGAGTCGGTACTAGAGTCTTTCACAGCACGCTGAGCTGGTCAAACGTTTTTTTTTTTTAATTCCTGAAAATTGTTTAGACGATATTTAATTAATTACAGCGTTTTGAAAGATGTTGCGAGTTCACGTATTTTTATTATTTTTTTTTCATTCGGTTATGACTCTTTAGAGCTCTGTAATCTAACGCATTCTATAGATATCAATTTCTTATTATTCCGAGGCATTAAAAAGAGGTG
The DNA here is from genome assembly GCA_037576405.1 of Campoplex capitator. Taxonomy (NCBI): domain Eukaryota; kingdom Metazoa; phylum Arthropoda; class Insecta; order Hymenoptera; family Ichneumonidae; genus Campoplex; species Campoplex capitator. The sequence goes on along the minus strand of JARBWI010000322.1, from coordinate 12,280,971 downwards.
ACATTTTTCGCACACTTTTTGACATCTCGCGATTCCTGTCTAGTGACACTAGTTATAACTAGAAACATCTGCTGATATGTGATGATCACGAATTTGGTGATAGTCGTGAGATTGAAAAGTGAGGTTGTAAGGTTCGCGAGTCCTGACGAATCAGAGGAAAGTAAAAAAGACGATCGTTACCAGTGGGAAAAGGATATTGGAGCCTTCCTCGTGAATTGACGTTGCGTTAAATAAAAAAAAGAGCATGGCAGATTCTCCAGTCAAGCCGACGGTGGATCGGGCAAAGCCGTAAGTTTGCATTTACAGCTTTTCCGCAAATAATAATTTTAGAATTATTGTTCAGTTTATGAATAAATAAATAGTTTGAAAATTTTATAAATTATCAAAATGAAATATCTAAAAAAAATTAAATTGCTGGAGTCTAATAATTTGAGCGTTCCATTTGCATGGTAACTAACGATAAATCGCTTTTTTCCTTGTACTAATTCGTATCAAATTTATACGTTTGAAGGGAAGAAAAAAATGAGATGGAGGCTCATCTCGATCGACTTCGACTCACAACGACCCCCGAATGTACGGAATCTGAGTCTACGGCTTTGAAGAGCAATACTTTGGGAGAACGATGAAGAAAAATGAAGAAGACCCGTATGTATCCAATTTTTTTTCAAATGTAAAGAACTTAGTTGCATGAATATCCGAAATTTCAATTTTCTTTTTTCATTCTTCTGTTCCAGGAGGAAGAAAAAGAAACGGGGTGAAAAAATTTAATAAATTTTTTAGAATGATTGTATTTCTCAAGATTGCAAGATTTTTAAGATTTCAAAAAAATCAAAATAAAACGAAAAGAGATATTTCACATTAAGAATCAACTTTTTTCAAAAATCTTCTCTCGTTACATACTTTCTCCATATTATTTTAATATATTTATAAACATCATCACCATCATCAAAAAATTTTAAAAATTAAAAAGCACAAAAAAGTAGAAAAAAATCGTACCGGTATGGTACTCGTCACACAATCCCCCCTTCTCCCCTCACCTGGCCATCAAGTTATTCACCCGTGGAGCGGGGAAAAATAGCTTGGAGTGGGTAGGCAACTGGTAGGGGAAGGAGTGAGGAGCGCCATACCTGTACGTATTCTACTTCCGAGGACAGAGTGAGATGGAGAATAGCGACGTTGCCACATTTCTACTTGCAGTCTCGTACTGTAAATCTGTACCAATGTTATGGTTTTCATTTATCGATGTGCGACTGATAATTTCTGTATCTAATCACCAATAACACATTTATAATCAGCTTCATTATTGCAAATATACGAATTTTAAAAAATCCGGGAGTGCCCTTCTCATGCGCTCAAGAAACCCGGCCCTACGTGACTGAGCTTCCTTAATACAATACAAACTGATTATTCGAGATCATAACAACTATAAAATAGAAGGAAGCTCACACCATTCTTATCAACCTTTAAATATACGATCCTTGGCCGAAGTGGTGATACCAGTGATCAGGCTGGCCCCAAGGAAGAGCGGGATAGCCAAATAAAACAAGTAGAAGAAGAAGTCGTTTTGCTTCGCTCCTGACCACGCCGAAAGCACACGGCCGAGCGGCTATTTTTCGACTCGGCCCTTCTCAAGTTCTCCTGCGAGTTTTCATTCAGTTCGTTTATTTCAAGCCCTTCTGGCCGTGTTCAACACCCCAATTTCGACAATATAACTTTTTGGGATAATCGAATCACGAGTGAGTGCAGTGGTGTTAGTTTTAAGCTAGTTTGTAAGCGAAAAAGTGTTGCGAGAAATCCCCCCCCCCCTCTCCTTCAATTATTATCGTACCGAATTTTCTATCGTATTTTTGCGGGTATTATAAAACATCTGAGTCGTTAGAGTCTCACGACCGAAGATTATTGTTTCATGCGTATTTTTCTCTATTTCTATTTTTATTTTATATCGAGTGTCCGTGTAAATCCCCCCCCCCCCCCTTCGCGAGTCATTAAAATTATTTTTCGGCCTAAGCTGCGTGCGTTCACCGTGGCCACGCGACACGCGTGATTATTAGTAAGAAAGATTTCAAAGAGGGAATCAAATTAAATTGCGACGCGCATATTATTGTTTTTTTTCTTCCTCTCACGATTGAGAATCGTCGATCATCCATTCTTTATTAATTTTTTTTACATCATCAATGAAATTGACTGGCGCCCAAAACACGTTTTTGTAATGTTATTTTTGCAACATACAAAATAAATCTTTTGAATGATTTCTCTTCTATGATCATTATCTGTTCCTTTTCAATTGTTTCATGACTTTTTTCAATTTTTCAGCCGCATTTGTGTCGGAAAACCGTCACAATATAAATCTTATTTTCATGATTGTGCAAGCGAGCATTGCACCGTTAGAAAGAGCTAGCGAAAAGAGATTCGAATATCACTAGCTGTTCAGCAATATATGCATGTATATACACTTCAGGATGGAATTCGTTGTCCCTGCTGGATTGGGTTGAAAAGTGCTCGTGAAACTCGTAGTAGGGTTGAAGAGTTGGAGGGTGGTCTCTCGGAGGTACGAGGATGTTATTGGGTCGTGGCTACTTAATATGCAAATGTACGAGAGGTGCCTCACAGCTTCTCTTTCTCTCTCTCTCCCTCTCTTTTTTATTTTTATTTTTATTCTATCTCTCTGGTTTGCGCCCCGGCCCCAACTGGGCCAATACTTCAATTTACATTTAAAATTGCTTACGGGTTGACAGCAATGTACATGTTCTTTTTACGAAAAGTGGAGTAAACGAGATCATCTCCATCAAAGCCACTCTCTACCCGGACACCTGGCAACTTCTTTCCACTTTAACCAACTCCTTTGTTCTAATAGTTACAGGAAAAAATAGCAATTCTAGCAGCATCTTCTTTAGAAAAGCGATCATGATTCGCAATTTCTTCTACAATGTAATCATTCTTCTTATTTTCTTTTTGCTTCTCGACATAATGTGCTTTGACCGAATGGAATTTGCATATGTTTATGACTGACTTTTATACAGCTTTTCTTTACTTATTATTTATAAAACGACTTGCACGCACGTCCGTAAACTTGACCGGACAACTTGAACTTTTCTATTTTTTTATTAATCATATATTTTGGTGTTCGTTTAGTGGTTATCAGTACTGCTACTGAAATGTTTAGTAGCCGCCAGTTATTTTACATTTTATCAAAACAAGTGAATATGTCGTGATCCTCGTCTCTATCCCAAGGATAAAAAAAAATAAACAGAATGGATAAAAATGGTAGACTCTTTAATCTTTATCTAATTATAATATTTCCCGTTGATTGCTTAAAAAAACGCACTGCTATCCTTGAGATTGAAAAAACAATATTTGATTTATTCTATTCAATCCCAAATCCTCAGACTGTAACTTTTAATTTCAGGAGAAATTAATTTCAGGAGAAATTAAAAGTAACTGTCACATTTATCGAGGGCGAAAGGAAACTGTAGAAAACTTCGCCGATACAGTCGGTATCCTATCTGATTTCCCCGGGTAACAATGCTAGCACGTTCGAGCACCGTCACCAGAGGCTCTCAGAAAGAGCACTTCCTCAGCTGTGATGCAATGAGTCAGCCAAGTACACCGCAAGGGGACCACCATCTGCACATGATTTGGTAGAAAACATTGCCCAGACCACACAATCAAAATGCTTATGAGCATGCTAAAGGGTAAAAAATGTTACGTATGCGATGCAACCGCGAAATGAACCAAAGCTTTCCCAGTGACGGACGGGCTTCACCAAGGAACAGTAAACTCACCTGTTCTCTTTAATATCTTTACATGTGAGCTATTATCACTATTCGGATAAAATCAGCCGCACAATAAAAAAGCAATGGTTTTCGCTGATGACTTACTGGTATACGTTTGCGACAAAAAGGTATCATCAATACAACATACGCTGCAAGAATTGTTCACAAAAATTAAAAATTATTCAAACGCCTGGAAACTGAAAATAAACGCTACGATGAAGTGCGAGACAATTTTATTTAATCCGAAGCTAGCCTTAACAAACAGTGATGTCCGGCGTAACTGGAGAAACTTCAGCATCAAAGAAGAAGGAGAGCGAGGGCAAACGATTCCCCATAAACAGGCAGTCAAATACCTGGGTGTCACAATTGGAGAGCAAACAAATTTAAAAAAATACATCGCAATACAGCTAGACAAAACAAACAAAGCTTTCAAGATGCGCGCAAGATTACTTCACTGCAAAAAACTTGATACGAAAGTCAAAATTTGTTTTATTTTTTTAGGCATTGTTTTATTTTTTAGGAAACATTTGCTCTAGTTGAATATTAAAACTTTGAGTCTATATAACAAAATTTTCCATCAAAAAAATAGGAGATTGAACTCAAGAGAGAATTAAGCAATTAGACTTGATCTGCGAAACAGACATCATACATGGAAGGAATCTTGGAAAGCTTCTTTATATAAATTAGGCCAGGCTTGCGACGCGTATTCTTAGGGAATTAACACACATTTGCGATGTTATTGCTTGAGAATACACAGTTGTAACTAGGAGTCGGACTTGTAGCGACGTCACATCAATTCTCACATCTACAACAATATTCGGAAATGGCCCAAAATCGTATATCGGCTGATTTAGTGACCATCAGATATTGGGAAACTCAACAGCATCATCGGGCTTCGACAACGGAGGCCAGGTTGGCGACGCGTATTCTTGGGGAATTAACACACATTTGCGATGTTATTGCTTGAGAATACACGTATTTGCCTGGCCGATAACATCGGATTGTTACGCGGATCAGTTATTCAACACTCAGTATAGCGCCATTATCAACATCGTCAAGTATGAGAGTGAATCGAGATTTTTTCTACCCTTAGCGGCCACACCTCAGCCAGGCCACATAGCGGTCACATGGGGTCACTCATTACCCCACACTGAAAAACCTAGTTGTACAAGACATATGGGTGTTTTAAGACTTCTAACCGATTGTTTCATGTTTTTTGAAGTTCTTCAACATTTCTAATAATTGTTATCGGTCCATGTATATATAGCGTTCTAAAAACTGGTCATATATGTGAAAATTCAGCAAAAATTACTTATTTCAGAGAAAAATTCATTACTCCGCTGTTTTTTCAATATTAAGGGCTAAAATTTGAGGATTGTATGTACAACATATAGCACTACCATAAAAAATAACAGTATCCGCTAATCATTCAAAAAGTATATTCATTTTGCAAAATTACTGGAGGGAAAAATGCAAAAAATTACATATCATGAAATTTGCTTTTTTGCGTTTTATCAACTTCCAAATACATATTTGGATACAAAAACGTAAAAAAAATATTGTTTTTATGAAATTTGAACAAAAAAATTATTAACACGCAGCAATCAAACGAAAAAAAAACTGTTTCACTTTTCATATGTTACTTTTTTAGTCAAAAAATTGTTTGTAAAGTATCTTGTAATATATGAAACTAAGTCTATACATCGTATTTTCATAACCTAGAACCCACGAGTTATCCTACATTGTACGTACACTAGATGTATTCAATAAACAATATCATATAAAAATGAAACTGAATAGAGTGATTTTCCCAAACATTCATCCAACAAACAAAAAAAAAGTGCAGAGTGGTTTTCCCCAACATTTATTTGATGAACAAAAAAAGGCAACGGAGTGAGAGAGCACCTGCGTTCCCTCTTTCACGGCATGGTGCGTTCTCTCTCGTTCTAGCTTCTTGATATATATATATATATTGGGACGGAAATTTTTCTATGCCATAAAAGCTTGTCTCTCTCTTTCTCGTATTGCTTAATTTTTATTCGATGTTAATGTTGGGCGCCAGTCGCCGAAGCGACACAATACGATAGAGAGAGATCCGTACGAGCGGTTGACCGGCTCGGGTATCAGCGGGTTGGGCGAGGTCAAGCGACTACAAAAAAAATTGAGCACGATTAAACAATAACAATATCCTTTATTTTATTTTTTTTTACAATTTAATTGGGCGCGAACTATTTAATAGAACAAAAGAAATAACGATATTCGCGGGAAACTAAATTCAACACGCGCGAATACTCACGAGCACACTCATACGACCGGGGGGATCCTACACACGTTGACACTTTAAAACGAGCCCGTATGTAGTCCAGTCAAAATACCGAAATGGAGTAACGTTTGAGCATGAATCCGGAAACTTGGTCTAAGGGTAATTCGATGACGCTGAATCGAATGGTGCTAATTTTTTTGCGATCAACCCCCGGCATCATCGAAAAAAAAGGTTCAAAATTTAAAAACCGCTCAACTCGGAAACTATAGACTGAATTGAAAAACAAGTTGAACCAGAGTGTTCGGAAGACCAAAATACGTAAGAAAGTATTCCATGTTCATTTTCGTACATTTAAATAAGCGAGAAAAAGACGTTTTGAAAGCAAAATACACCAGATGAAGCACCACTGGAGTGTAAAGAAGGATGGATAATATATATACCTCTCTCTCGCACTTGCAAAAGTGCGTTCGAGAAACCAAAACAAACGTACACACGCGCACACGGACGCTACACACTCGTGCTGTCGAGCTAACCGTACATAGACGCATGCGCCGAACGATAGAGAGAACCTCCTATGAGTGCGAACGGTATAGCCTATATAGTGCGTCTCTTTCTAACAGAGGTTTCCAAACCGTATTTTGTCAATGTTTTTTCCATACTTATTATACAATAAATAAATGAATAAAAATTCGTCAAAATCTCAAATCAATCCTTTCTGAAGCATGTGGAGTCAAAAAATCCTGAGATATATTTACGGATTTAATAATTTTTTGATCTTTTAAAACTTGGGAGTTTTCACCCCAAAGCTCAATGTTTTTCCCTTTTTTTCTCGCTTATTTATTTAAATATACAAAAATAAACATGGAATACTTTCTTCCGTATTTTGGCCTTCCGAACACTCTGGTTCAACTTATTTTTCAATACAGTTAATACTTTCCGAGTTAAACGGTTTTTAATTTTTAAACCCTTTTTTTCCGATTAGAACCATTCGATGCAGCGTCATCGAATTACCCTTAGACCAAGTTTCCGAATTCATGCTCAAAAGTTACTCCATTTCGACATTTTGACTGGACTATCCTCCTTGACAGCAGGAATAGGTTACGTACATATGTATACCTATATATGTTGTGTATTTCGATGTGCGACGTTGCCACAATTTTACGGGTTTATAAAATCATGAAGTGTCGCGACCATTTGTGATCTATACTTCAATATTTCTAATTTGGATGTTCGTTGACCCCCCTTTTTTAATGTACTATCAGAATCTGGGATATTTAACGAACATAATTGACGTTTTTCTCCCCGAGCATCTGATACCAAAATATATTAATTTTTCATTCTAGTGACGAGAAAGACATACTCATCATATGCGATGTGTAAAATTCTGCATTATTCAATCAATAATATCTCGATCGAAAAGTCGTTAAGGTGTCTTGAAATTTCACAGGCATCAATTATCACACTTGCACTATAGTTATAAAAATATCAGAATTTTATCTGAAATCAAGCGTAGCGCTTGTATATCCTTAAGAATTTTATTTTAAGAATTTTATCGTTATTCAATATTTTTGAAAAAAAGAAATTCGTGGGGCGTGACTTCCCAAATTTCTCATGTAAAATTGTGTCATTGACTGGCGATAATTTCGATCAGTTCTGTTAGTATCAAATTTATAAGACGGTTAACAAACAATTATATTATAAACTTTAATATTATCAATTTTATTATTAATCATCTTAATTATGAGACTGGTTATCGTTAAGCGAGATCTCTTGTTCTAAAGTTTTCCGGAAGTAACCTACGTCAAATAATAATATTATATCCATCATTGTTCAATTTAATAAATTCAATTAAGCAATGAAATTTTTGTTTTGCTAAATTCAACATTCACTAGATATTGAATTTGGCCGCGAGGGCGGTGCCAGAAGAGCTGCGCAAGCGTATTAAGAGGGGACTTGACACGAATGTGACTCAAACGAAAAATCAAATTTTAAAAATCCGTCAATTTTCGCACCCGCGATCTCTACAACCTTATTTTTATAACCCCACAACTGTCACTAATGATCCACGTAATGATCCACGATCTTTATAAGCTTTCTGATTTCACAGTTGTCACTTGATATTACCTGAGCAAAAGTATGGTCGGTCGATAACACACATAAACGAACACAGTCTCATTCTAGTTGTAACTAGTGTCACTAGACCGCAACCGCTAAACGTCAAAACGTCAAAAAATATCACCCATTTTTTATGTTTTGGAAGAATAAAATATTGATATCTCCAATATGCGTTAGGTTACAGCTTTCTAATTCTTCACGATCAAAAGAAAAAATTAATAAATAAAGACTAATAGTAAAAGACTTTAGTATAGCGACTCATTTATACTTTGACATTGGTATGCGTAAATGTACTTGTCTCGAGTCGCTACGGCGTCTCTAGAAAAAACGACTTCAACAATGGATGCAATGACAATGTTTTTGCTATAGGAAAAAATAAAAATGAAGCCCAAGATTATGTTTGCATCATGTTTGAGTGCGTTATAGAACGCGAAAAGAACAATGGTTAAACATTCATCGATCCAAGTACTCCATATTGATGTGAAACACGTACTTTATATTGGAGAGAACCGTATATTGCAAGAAAAGTCCATCCACTTACCTGTCATATCACCTGCGGGTGGCTTTCTATACGAGTACGTGCGAATCAAGTTATGAATTAATTCATCTGAACTCAGCGGCGTTTCAGTAGATTCAGTAAATTCGATCAATTGAGTAAAACAGAAAGATGAATTAAAATGTGGAAAAAATTGACGAATCAAAATTCTTAAATTCGATCCAATGATTATGGAAATACATCTAATGAATGCTCAATTTTTGATTTGAATAAGAAAGTACAGGATTAAATATGGTTTTTATGATTTTGTTATTTTGTGGCAAGGTTGAACTTTGGCTGTGTATCGATGCGATGCTAAAAATTTTATAATTCAGTCAGAGGAAAATGACAAAATTATGAAAACGAACAATAATCATTGAGAACATAATAAGGACAATAACATGGTGAACTTGGCAATCTATTATATCATACATATTATGATGCTTATTATTATAGTCAGAATAGTTGATAGATAATTAGAAATTCAGGTATAATTTCTATTATATACAACCGAAAACAAAAAAGGCGAACCACAATCTTACATAACATATCAATTAACGGAGGAAATTATTTTACAGAGGCGCATATATCTATTAATTATAGCAAGTGTAGTTGAAGTCGTGATTAACCGATGTAAAGTAGCACATTAATGTACAATTATGAGCAATCGGTTTTTGTTTTTTCTTTTGCCGATTGATTATGTTCATTTTTTTTCATACGTATCTGGCTCACTTGCGCTCACTCTCTCCAACTCAGCTGCAACGTGAGGTGTTGGAACACCTTTCGTTGTTACCACTTAATAGGTAGCAGGCTACATTTACCTTCAGTGGTAAGGTACAATGCTGCATTTATTCTTCAAAAAAAAATCAAAATTCGACGAAACATTGCATCGTTCACATTTCGTTGAAATAGTACAATAATATTTCAACTATAAAAGTGCAGCGTCTTAGAACTCCCGCTCATTAGAACAACAGTAGGTTAATCGTTAATATAAAGGAATAATGCAGCTTGAGATACCGGTTTTCTTACAAAACAGTTGAACTGAAATAAGGGTGCATCGTTAACGTTATGGTACATAAATTACATTTCATTAGAACACAGCAAAGGATAAAAAATGTTGTGAACTATGCGAGTGAAGTTTATCATAAAAACAATTTAAAATCACGCTTCGATAAAAATCGATTCTTTTGATTTTTCTTTGAATTTTTTTGGAATCACTTTTCGCTTTGACTTGACATCAAAACAACATTTCCACTATTACAACGTTACAATGCGATAATGCGGCTGGATGTAACGCTAGAATCGCAACCCGTTTAAAAATCCATGGAAAAAATTTTTCTTATTGGTCGATATCGCAAATCTCGTACTCATAACGGATGGTGTATTGTTTTTTTCTGTGAGTCCTTCAATCTCCTAAAGTACGGTTCTATAACATTCTTTCGACACCGAGCACAAATGTTACATTTCAACGTTTTTCGATCCGTGTTTTCTTTTCTCGTTTGGTTATTGACGACAGCCATTTTTAGCAATAATTTTGCCATGACATGGACTCATTGACGCGCGAAACCGCTTTTCAAGTAGTGGGCCAACCTGAACTATTGGATGATACAGAGGATTATGGCCTCAAGGATTTTGTGGCTAACAAATGAATCAAGCAGGAATCCTATTGTATTGCCCTCGTGATTCCCAGCCACGCATATCACGAAGGTGCCTATCACGATCTTGAATGTAAATTGGGTTCCTTGTTTCTTTTCAAGCTTGAGCGACTTACACGTCTTCTCTCTTGTTTTTTAAGCTTCCTCGGTATTTATGAATTCCACTTCGGTTTCAATGTCGTTTGTTCCCGGTGATATCGTATCTGATGTCGTAATCGTTGTTACTGATGGTGTTGTTGTCATCGTCATCGCCATGGCATCTGTCAATGACAACTCGGTTGATTCTGTCTCAACTTCAGAAGACTCTGATATCGGTACTTCCTTCTGAGTTGTTGTCACCGTCGTGTCTACAATTTTTGACCCCAAGTTATTCGGCATCAATTTGTTCTCTACGCTTTCGGAAGATAACACTCCGGTTGGTACAATTAGGGGACTCTCTTCGACCGTTTCGGCATTCGGTACTAAACAGAAAACAAGAAATCGCATATTAGAAATTCAATTTCCACTTTAACCTGAAGCACCGTGATTCTACCTGTCTTCGAAAATTATTCCTTCAATATGAACATTCGATGGAGAGACCATTTAATCTTGTGAACGACGCGGTTTGGCGAAATATTTTTCTGCTGCTCGTATTTATTTATCAATTTATTTATTTTTCGTTGTGTTTTTGTTGTTCTACTAACAAGGTTTTTCGGCCTTTGTAAGTACAAGGACGATGATAAATCTATTAAAATAAATGACTCCTCGGAGAACAAACAGTAATATATTTCACATACCTTCAACCGTAGCCGTTTCCGGGCTCTCGGTACTGGAATTATTAGTTTCCGTTGTGCTTGACCTTTCGGCAGAGCCGCCTGAATCGGGCACGACTCGAGGCAACTCACTAACATAATTTCCCAAGGACTGCTCATTTATCGGAGACCAAAAAGTTGTATTACCCGACGAAGGTGGGGTTGGAGATGGTCCAGGTGTCGAAGTCCCAGTGCTGGGCGTTGGTGGATGAGGTGTAGGTGGTGTATGGTTTCGCAGTAAAAGTTGTTGCAACTGGGCTTGTTGGAGAATCACTGGAAGCTCATAGTGATGGAAGAAGTAAATCATTGAATGCTATAACAAACAAGACACAGGATGTGACATTAACGGATAATACGGATTACTATATCACGAAAACAAAGCATAGATGCTGTAAAAAAGTTGCATCCCGAGCATCTCATGTGCGTCTCCACCATGTACTCGCGCTGAGCTGGCAGATATTGAGAACGAGCACCCTCGAACTCCTCATAATTTTAAATTCAGTCTTGCCACCGCTGAGATTGGTTCTCTTTTATTTTGTCCTTGACCTCTCAGTCTCATGTTCTAAGCCAGGACGGTATTTCACCTTTTGCAATTCATGACTCACTTCCTCGCATCAGTCAGTTACTCACTGATCTATTCAACTACTCCTTAAAGTCGGGGCAATTCCCAACTGAATGGCAACTTGCGTATATTCGTCCCTTATTGAAAACAAATCCTCCACGTTCCTACTCCGACTGCAGACCTATCTCCACTTTATGTGAATTTTCAAAGATGTTTGAAAGATTTGTGCTACACCTTCTGGTCTCGTATGTTAATCAGTTTGATATGATGGATCCACGTCGATCGGGCTACAAGAAGGGCTTTAGTACTCAAACTGCTTTGCTAAGTATCAACCATGAGCTACGGCTTGCCGTTGATGAAAGAAAGGTCATTATACAGGTGTTTTTCGACTTCAGCAAGGCCTTTGATACGTCCCGCATCGGTAACTGCTCAAAAAATTGAGTGGCTATGGTATTGAGGATATGGAGCTCCTGTGGTTTTACTCTTATTTGACGGGCAGATCGCAAGCAATAGTATCGAGCGATGGAAACAGTTCTCAGTGGTCGCCTATCACCGCGGGCTATATGTCTATAGAATTTTCGCTGATGAACCATTTAATTTTTGCTGATGATCAACAAATTTATTTGAGTTGCAAGCCTTCCGAATTGACTGATGGAATTAATAAGATCGCGGCTAATGTGGAAGCTGTTTCCAGGTTCGCTGAGCATAACCATCCTCAATTAAATCTTACTAAATCTAATGTCTTGATCTCAAATAGTAGCGAGTTTTAACAAACTCACCTGTATGAAGAGCCAGGATGTCACGAGAGCCAGGGTGCCATATTGCCCGTTGAATCGATAGTGATACGCATAGAAGCAAAAATGGTACAAGTAGAAGAATCTGCAACATATAACAATGAAATAATTCTTTTAAGATATTGTATTCATCATTTATCGAGCCCGCACACACGTACGGTGAGGTCCCATTGACACGCAACACTTAATTTAGCTGCAACCTCGTGTACAGATTGACCGATGCAAAAACTACCGAATTATAATTCATAAGAAATTTAGCAAGCTTTCGAATGACCTTGGCCTCGTTTTCATCGAGCTGAAAATAACTGGATGACAGTAGAGCTTGTGAAAAAATTCGAAATGCAATGTTGCTACGTAGTTGGAAAGTCGATATTTCGTAAAAAATGAGCACGCTCAATAAGACGGCTCAAAAAGTATCAAGAGACTCAATAGAGTAGCAGGACAAGTACATTGACAGCTCTGTCATTTGTCACATGCCATTCTTGCGCAACCTGACAAAAATACCTGTCTCTGCAGATTACAAAAATATGTAACACGATAGACTTCCCATACTAAATGGCGCGTTTTTATACTTTATCATAGAGAGAGTGATAGTAGATTAGCTATTTCTATCTAGTACTGCAAAAGTTCCAAGAGGTCCATTGCATAGTAGGAGCCCCCAGTGATCATCGTGCCTCCACCCCTCCCCAGATCGCTGAGTTAGAACTAGCATAGCCTTACTACTTGATGTCAAAAGAGTACAAGTGTATCAAATAGTATTTAACAAAACATCAAGCATCAACGGTTTTCTGACTTTGTCACGATAAAGCCGAAATCATTGGTATTTTAAAGAGTATAGTCGTGTCATAAAACGAATAGTTAACATATTTAAACAATCAATTTTACCTGAGCCAATGCCTCTTCGTGATATCTGTGTGGCAACAGATAACGTCATACTGGTCGGCTACCCAAACTATGAGAATAACATAGAAGGCAGTTGTTCCATCGTTGAAAAATTCTGCCATAATCGCCTCCATACCTGAAAAATATTTTCCGTTTGTACTTGAATGCAAGTCGTTGAGTAAAAAGAACTGCGGACAGAAAAGTTTTGATATCGAATTCTCAGAATTTACGTTTATTCTATCAATAAAATTGATCTATTCAGAAATAATTGATTATCATCAAATTTAGTAAATGTGTAACAAAGATTTATTATTAATCAAACATAATCCTTCTGTAGGAAAAAGTAAGTTTTAGTGGAAATAAATTCTTAGAAAGCAACAAACAACGCGGCAGACTCACTAACGAATAGTATCATCAATATTTTTCAATCGTTGTATCCATTGACAGAACTCTCTTGATTTTTTTCAAATTTTTTGTTCATCGATCCGCGAGATATAATTTTTTTTTCGAAATTCCATGATTTTTTCTTTAAACTCTTGTAACTTTGCAAAATATAAAAACGTTCTTATTTTCTTTTTCTTGCTACGTGACTTGTTTGGACATACGCCTTCCGTCAGGAAAAAATACGAAATACTATATATTTATCTATCTTTTTTTATTTCCTTCACACATGACTTACTTATGACACACGCGTTTCATATATAAGTCTGTCTAACCCTAATTCTAGAACGAGAACAATCCTTCGAAATCGTCGGAGATGGACATGCAACATGCGTCGATGCTGATATCTTCCGAATCACCATATAAATACTTGTCCTAGTATTGATATCATGAATTTTATTACTGAACGTAACTTAGATGGTGATTTTTTTCCTCTTTTATGTTAAATTATTGATCCTTCTTACACACCAATTATAAGTGGTATTTTTTTCATCTTCATTACGCTAATTTTTTATACATTTCAAAATTGCTCTTTTATTCTGCGGAAACAAATTCGAAGTAAAATTTATTGTGATCTGGGCATGAAAAAATAGGTAAAAACTTGAAAATAATTATTTACAAAGGGTTTTAGAATTTTCATACGATGTTTGTGATAACATAGATAAACCAGGGACCATCAATGTACTTGTCCATGTCTTTTCTACCGGGTTTGATACTCGCTTGCAGAATAGGTCAAAATTTGGTTATTTGAATCAATCTCTTTTTATCTACGACGTCTTTGCTTATGAACGATAATTTATTTACGACCATCACAACAGTCTTGAAATATTCAACAAGTTCAATAACTTACCAACTAGAGCGAGGATTACTGTGAAAAAAGATGCTGCCGGGAAGGATGCTGTGACGTTGAACTCCAGCATCTGAAAGAGGTCCACTGAAAAGAATATAGAAAATGTATTAGAAACCTTCAAACTTACTCAACATATTTTCGTACATATTCAAATTTCATAAAATTCAAATATTCTGAAAATTGAACAATTTCTTCTGAACAGATTCTACCGTTAATTTGCAACCGTGAGCCTGGGGAGAAAAAAACCAAGTACATACTTCGAAAGTAAAAACATTGAGGACACGATTCATGCACTTTATTCTTGGAAAATAGTACGATATGACTTCATTTTATGATAAGAGGGCGCTAATTTCCCTAAACCACCCCTGCCATAACCAGCGCCATCTAAATGCCCTGTACGTAAATTTATTCAACTTATGGCATTATAAGATAGAAACAATCAATTATTTTTTCAGGTAGAGTTTCTACGTTTGGTATAAATTTCAATAAACTTTATAATTCCGGATTTGTTGAGTTATCATTAAAAATGTATTGTCCTCTTTGATCTCGCTCCTCTACCACCTTAGACTAAAAATTACAGCTACGCCGGAAAAGTCTAGAAGTTTGTTCAAATCAAATTTTTTCAAGAATTATTTTGAACTGGCGCCCAGAACAAATTCACTATTTTGTACGTGCTGTAAAAAAGTAATCCACAGCTTTTTCTTACAGTTACATATGGTCTCATTCCACTTACCTATAAATATAAAGATTTGATGGTGTGAAAAGCGCAGCAGCATTGAGATCGACACCGTCTGAAAATAAACAACAAAAGAAACTCGATTAAGAAACGTCGAGTCAAATTCATGTTCATTTGTGGTCATATTATGGTAATAAAATAATTGGTGACTGCGCATCGTGATCTGGAACACGGAAGGAGAAAGTGCCCACTGCGGTTTCTTGGTCGGTTCAACCAACGTAAAAACGTCACGTCCGGTTTAGTCCGACCACGAATAACTGGCCAACTTTTGTACAAAACTGACCAGCAAGGCTAGTTAAAAAAATCCGCTAGAGACCCTATAAATCTCTTAAAATTCATGGAAGTCTTAAAATTCATTGAGAAAAAAACAAACAAACGAGATATAAATTTGAGTAACTACTTAATTTTGATGAAGAACTTATACTTACGAAAAGAAGCATTATAAAAAACGCCGCGAGATACGAAGTTTTGGCCATCCACATGCTAACGAATCGATAATGTTCACCCGTTATAACATTTCTGAAAATATTCATAAAAGTTGGTAAAATTTGTCGTAGTGGAGCAAAGAAAACAATTGATTGAATTAAATGAAAGTGTTCTACCGCAGAAAGCCTTTGTTGTCTTCATGTTCAGCAAGTGTTTTGATGCTAGCCATGAGCAAGTCATCATAGCCGAGCAATTCATCGAGGATGAATCGAGAAAAGGCATCACCAAAGCATTTGTCATTGAGCGGATCCAACGTGACGATTTTTACTGGAATATTGTGCCTCTGTCGTACAGCAGGAGAAAGACGAAGAAAACCATACTCCAATGAATACTCGACGATGTATTCATCTTCTGGAAACACTGAAGGTTGTTTAATTTGTTACGTATTGTTACAGACCAAGAACAATGATAGAAATTGTTGGAGGTGAAGGGTATAAATTCACATGAGACCAACCTGCACGGACAAATTTTTCGACTTCAGGAACTTGACTTTTTAAAGGTTGGATTATGTTATCTGTAGAGGATTCCTTTTTATCGGAGGATTCTGCGGCGGTAACGTTGGCCCTGCCTTTTGTGGACGATGTAAAAATTCCATCACCCAACAACCGCTAAATGAACGTCATTGTACGGTAAAAAATATGTGCGTTAATTTACACTTCTTTCGATTAAACGAAAAAAATGTGTCGTATATAAGTATATTTAACGATGCGTGTTACCTCTTTGACTTCATCGTTTTCTTTCCCTGTCCATAAATTAGTAGACAGCGGTGAGCTGGTCGTCGTAGCATTCGTCAACTCTCGTTTATCGATATCGTCGGAATTGGTAGGAGAACTCTGAATGACGTTATCAGCCAGAGTAGCGTTGTGATGATCATTTTCGCCGGTAGAGCCAACAGCCGTTTGTTCCTCGTCTACTGCCGAAGGCTCAATATTTATAAATCTAGAAAAAAGGATGGAGTTATATTTCTGACTCTCTCTTATCACAATCTCTTCATGTGTTGTTCATTAGGCTCTTCACAGATACTAGGGATATGAGCGAACATAAAATGCTAAATCATAACGTAAACGTAAACTTCTAAAAAATTAAAGTGAGAGACTTGATCATGTCAGGACCATACATGCAATATGAAAATCGCGAAAATCTCCTCCCGGGAAAAAAAAATCGTATCCCAAGGATATTTGTTCGGGAAGCCACGTCGCCTTGCACACGACGCGAGCTTCTCTAACGATTGCCGCCGCTAGAGAATACCAGTGGCTAGAACAATCGCAGACGCGACTTTTTGCACTCTTGAAATATCCTGTGAAATCTGATAGTCGTCGCGGTACGCGGCAATTTCCAAAATTTGTCTTTTTTTGCTAAAAACAAGATAATTTTGCGAAAAAAATCGTATCCAACTTTTTCAAAAACAAAATTGAAGCTGAGGTTTTTACCTTCAAAAATTTGCTCGCAGAATTGAGGACAAAAAAAAATTATCTGAAAACGCGGTCCAATCGAAAAAAGGAAAAAAAGTAAAAAAAATGAACGTTTTCAAAATTATGTGGTACCCGTGAAAAAGGTCGTCGAGACTTAAAAAAAAAAACTAAAATGAAGCCGAATATCTCTTCTTTAAATGCCCTTTGTTGCATTCGAACATCTAGACTACCGACATAGTAGCACTAAAAAGAGCGCGGGAACTTTTTTGGACTTTTGTCCGGAAACTTTTTCCCGGCAGTGTATGTGGAGCGTGCAAAACAACGGGAAAGAGAAAGCACGCTATACAAGCGAGAGAGAAGGGACGAGGTTTCGCGCGCTGTCTTTTTCATTCAGTGGCGCGCAAGGAGAAGTGGTTACTTCGTTCAGTGGGCAGGATGACGGACAGTAGAGAAATGTAGATTATTGTTAAAAGGGCGCATGTCCCACCCACTTCGAGCGCGACTTACCCTGTCTGATCCTACGAAAGCACAGTATCCCGAAACGTTCGATTTTATTTCGCTAAATCATCATATCCTAAGATTGGCTGGACGGATTTACTTGTAATAAAGACCAATAGCAAGAAAAAAAAAAAAAAATCGTCACCAATATTCAGATGTTTTATTCAAACGGTTCGTCCACCAAAACGGTTTAAAAACGCTATGACTTTGGGGCTTTTTCTTTGCTTTTAATACTTGGCGTCGAGCCGTTACCGCATCTTTTGATAAATCATACTGTTGCACGTAATTTGGATGGCAACCTGTTTATTTATTTTTCAGAAAATTAATTCTTCTAACACTTCAATTATATATTATATATCAGAAGTTTTTTGGAACAAATACTGGAACATATTCTAATGGCAACGAAATCGTGAATGGAAACTCATTTTATAAGTCAATTTGCCATGGATTATCTCATGTGCACGTAAATATATTTTTCTATCATTTTTTCTATGCACAGTTTATTTACTACAACTTTTATAAACTCGTAATAACTTCCATTTTCCCCGTCTCCTTCACTTGGTATTAATTCGGAAGTAATATTATAATAACGAGCGAATAATAGATTTTCAAGTACTTACCCATCTCTAGCCAATAATCCAAGTACGCTGTTAATATCATCCACCCTCTCCTGCCTCAGTTTTGCCTCTTTCGCATAGCTTTTCTCTATACTATAATCTTCGGCGCCATTGCGCAATATTTCCACTCGTAAAATACCATCCCGGGGCCATTCGTCCCTTATATGCTCAAGACAATTGGTAGGTGCCCGAGAAAATACGATGTGAATGTACGCCATTACAAAAAATGCGGTTATAGCCTGAAAAAACAACAAAAAACGATTGATTAGAACACCTATCGATTAAAAATGCACAGCTGCTTCTAAAGTACGACAGCAGTTCCGTTTAGAGCCACTTTATACGGTATTTAAAAAAATGAAATATCATTTCGGGATGATGTGAATTTTTATTCTTCTCTAAAATAGCAGTTCCCCTGCGTTGAGTTTCATGTTTTTCACTTTCATGAAATTTAATTTTTTTTATTTTGCCTTAATTTTTTGATTAAAACATTTCAATGACAATAGAAAGAACCAAATGCATATTGGAAATTACATTTTACTCACCTTCAACAAAACTACAAACTCTATAAATCTTCTGACTGGCCTTGGAAATATCCTTGCATAAGCGAGAGCCGCTTTGATGAAAAGCGCGTGAAACAGTCTATCGCGCATGTGATATAAAGGATTCTGATTATTGTTGTTACGAGCACGATTAATTAATATGGGACCAATAGCCGCAGCTATATTGGCTGCAGCTTGTAGATTGTTTTCTCCTACTGATCCACCACCACCGCCACTACCTCCTACTCCTCCACCAGCAGTATTGCCATTAGGAAGTGAGCTTCGCCGAGGAGGCGGAGCTGTCGCATCTGGCACTGGCATTTTTCTTCGTCAGTCGATGAAATTAATAATGAAAAAAGGAGCAACGTTGAAAACAAAAAGAATAATGTTGAGATCGAGCACTAAGGCTGACTCAAACTTTCCAATGTTTTACTCCCGTTTGAAAAAATGAGAATATTTATTTCAGATTGAACACTATGGTAGTTTTTTCTCATTCAATAACTGTTAAAGCTCCTCCACGCTTATCAACATAGTTATTCTCAAGACGATTAAACTCAGGACTTGACATTTCTCGTTCTTGAATACACAAACCAGATGCGTGTTTTCGTCCTACCTGAAACGAAAAACAATTTAAACCATTTATCTAAAATTGTAAAGTTTAGTTATCTCTGTTTAAACGTTACCTCCCGAGAAAAAAACTTCGATAAATACATTGATGGTTCCTGGTTTACCCATGTTATCACATAAATATATACAAAAAATCTAAAACCCCATCTAAAGAAATTTTTTCAAGTTTTCACATATTTTTTCATACCCAAATCAGAATAATAAATTTTACTTCGAATTCGTTCACACAGAATAAAACAGCCATTCACAAAATTACCGTAATCAAAATGAGAAAAATACTATTTATGATTGGCGTCTAAGAACTATCAATAGTCTAGACTAGATAGGCAAAGCCGGTTTCGGATACAAATCCCTAAACCGACAATTACCGACATTTACCCCCACCCAAAAAGATGTAGGTCAGTTTGGTGCTAATGTAAAATGAGAGATAAGAAGATTTTCGGACTTCTTCCGACATTTTTCAGAGTCACGCATACATTCAACCAACATGTCACATGCATGTAGAAAATAATGAGGGCGCTAATATGGACCACCACTGGAACTTATAAAAATGTTTTTTCTGTGTATTGAAAAACACAGAGCCCTATTTTTGTCAACACCATAGATAGCAGGGGTCAGGGAACGAAATTTTCTTGACCCTTTTCGACATTTCTTCAGGACCGCGCATATATGTAAGCAATGTGTGTCAAATGCATACGAGAAAACAGACGGGGTAATGTAATTTAGCACTGCAGCGTTCAAGAATACAAATATATATTATTTTCATATTTATTTATCCAACTATTGTCTGAATTATTAAACCCCAACCATTTTACTAGCAACATATTTTCACGCTTCTGGACAATCTTTTCCACGAGGTAAATATCGGGATATTTGACATTGATAAGTTCTTCCTGATATAAGCCACCCTCGATTGGTTGACCTTGATAATTCTTGAGCTTGAACGTTACAGGATCAGTATTGATGACATCATCAATGATAAATATAATTAAACAAATTTAAATAAACAAACATTCGATATCGCTGAACACATTCCCAATTTTCCTTTCCATGTTCCACTATTTTCATAAAAATTAATAATTATAATTAAAAAATCAATTATTGCAGCGAATTGTCATCCAATTGCGCTGAATATTATAGCAAAATGTGAAAAAAAAAATTCACTCTCAAGGGGCCTCGAACACGAGACCCTATGTACACGAAACGTGATTGTTTACAACTGAACCATTCATTGACTTTCAAAATATAATATATTTAAGCGGTATATAAATTGTTGAAGAGAGTTCACGATGTATTTTTTTCCGTGGGCAAGGTAATATGAGACTCATTTTAGAAATATAAATACCGAAAGAGAAATATCGTAAGTAGATCTATCATGATTAACAATAAAAATACACGATTTCATTGTGGAGGAAATGGAATTGAAAAAGGTTAGACAAATAAAAATGTCAACTCAAGTCAGCTGATAGCGACGCATGCGCATAACGTACGCGTATATATAGTACATCGTACGTAGCTACAGCAGCGCCGCTCGAGTGGAACCCATTTCGCCGACGCTTTTACGGACACGCTAGACTGTCGAGATTGGACTCCTTCCCTATAGTCTCCTTGTCCAATACTTCCATATTTGTGGTTAGTTCCCTCTGCCAGCTAATTTTTGTGACGGACTGTACGGACAGAGACAGAGATTGCGGTCTGAATTGTGCGAACAACGTTCACAGCGCGCCAACAACCGGTCCGAATCGTGCGTATGATATTAAAAAATATCAATGTCGGTCGAAATTCGCGTCATGGGGGAAAACACTAAAACAACAAACTCTTACTCGTCAGAAAATGAAAATAGAAGTCAACAGGTTATGTTGACTGTTGACGTTACGACAGTACGCTTATGGAGGGTCCGAATTGTTAGTACTGCAAACAGACGTTAGTGCGCTTACTCAAATCGGAGCGACCGTGAGCATGTTAGCGCCGTTCGCATAATTCGGACCGCGCAGAGAGATCCTTCCACAGTCCATGGGTGCGTTCGACTTGGGCGCCGATAACGTTGGTAATGTCAAAGCCCGCTGCACACGACGCTTGTTCTCATGCTGGATTTCGTGCGTGATATGATTTTATATATATATATATATATATATATAGATATCAGAACGGTTTGAAAACGCCATGACGTCATAAAACCGGCATATTCGAGTATATAAGAGTGCGGTAGGCCTCGCACTGACTTTTTTCTTTTAAGGAAGTTCATCTGGTACCGAGCAAGTCAAAACCAAAAAACTGTCACGACTAGCATAGTCGGCTCAATATGTTTAGTGTGTTTAAGGGAATGGATCAGTCAGTATCTTGCCACCGTGAGTGCGAGAGGGATAGCTGCAAATTTCGAAAGTGAAATTCTTCAACACGGTTTGTCTGATTACAAAAAGGCCCTGTCAGCGGATTTTTGCCATCGTCCTGCGTCCGCTGACAGAGCCTTTTTGTAATCGGTCAAACTGTACGGAAGAATTTCAATTTCGAAAATTCGAAGTGAGGTTAGGTGACTGATCCATGCCCTTAACCTCCAAAGTTTAACCTCCTTCTTCGAGACAAATTGATTTATTCCGAACCTCATACACATCGAATGAATTTTACAAAGTCGTAAAAAAATTCTTTGGATATTTTTTTAGCATGTATAGAAGTTTTCTTCGAAACTGTTTGTCAATGCTTACGAATTTCATGTTTACAGACGGAAAAACCACAGAAACGCATAAGAGACCGTGTTAAATTGGAAAATCTATTTTTATTCATTTATTTCGAACAAAGAATCCTAACGGCTTTTAAAATTTTGACAGATGATTTTTGATATTGATAACTGTATTCAATTTTTTATATCAATATCTATTTGTTAATTCGATTACCAGATGAACCCCCTTAATACTTGGCATCGACCGTCGAGTCGCTACCGCATCTCTTGATACAAAAGTACATTACCCACGAAATCCAGCACGATAACAAGTGTCGTGTGCAGCGGGCTCAAGACCGTGGTCGCGCGCGAGCTTATTGTTCGTGCCAATGATAAACAAATGCAAAACTAGCGACATCTTACAGGTAGATTCGTGCCTCTTAATAAGCTTTGTTTTAAACGTGCTACAATACTATAAGTTTTGTCATTTTATGCAATTGTATCATCTTAGTTACCTACATTCATTTTTCTGTCATTTTTAGTTTCCCTCCGCCCCCCTGCCACATGCTACGCTCATTTTTTACGAACCTCGCAGCGCAGTACACATGGACACGGGCGCGCGCGCACTCACACATATTCTCACGCAAATGACGTACACATATACACACATTCGCACACAAATAACAAATTTACCAAAAATTCATCCAACCGAACATGTTGAGAGTGTGTTGAAATGATAAAAAATCTCGGGTTTCCCTCATATATATGTATATTAACATTGTATATTTCTCGTACCGTCGATGTATCATGACTTCCGTCGATTATGTACCAGAACCGTATGATATGTATATACGACACAGCAGTAACTCAGGCATATTCACAACATTTCGCGTTCCTTAATTCACTTCAATTCACTTTTTATCGAATACTTTCGGCCGTCTTTATTGAAACACGCGTAACGAAAGGATTTCTCAGCAAATATAGACTAATGAAATATTGCAATCGGTACCGCGACTGCTCACTATTCGAACACTAACACTGCATACATCACTGGGACTGGGTACAATAGTTTACCCCTCTACGCCCCTGCATTGCGCTGAAAATGTCACTTCATCGTCTCGTTCAGCGAGTAACAACTCGCAGTATAGCAGCTAGCTAGCAGGAGCAGCAGCAGCTGTTTGTAATCGAGTTTACTGCACTGTTACTACTCACTTCGCATCATCTCTAGCTTTGTGTATATATATATTCACGCTCGCCCAGTAACGGTAAAGCTAGGAGTTTTTTTTATACATACAAACTCATCATAGATAAATATATACATGTATAAAAAGTGTGACTATACAGAGATAGAGATGATGCGAGGTGAAAAAAATAAGTTTGTGTATATAGTATGGTGTGCACGTTTTAATTCGCTCAGCTGGCTGTATATTATGTTCCATAGCGTTAACTTCACACCATATCGATGCCGCCCTGATTTGTTTGGTTCTGCTGTGATCTGTTGTCACCTCTCTCTCAAGTACCATACTGTAAGTTATTAATTAAATTATGACAGTTTACGGTATCGTCATTCTATCTTATGACATGCATATATCAGTACCGAAAACTGTCATAACGATTCTAAAAATTGCGTTTCTGCTGTTGAATACGTTTATATTTGGTACAATAGTATCGTGCACCCGAACGACCACGATTTATGTTACTTTTCATTTTTGGAATATTTTCCTTGAAAAATATTCGATAGAATTATGAAATATTCATTGATAAAACGCTGTCCATGTGTTGCTTTTCTTATTTAGCACATAAGTTTCAATTGTTTTATAACGGCAACTTACAGATGGAAACTAGAATACAGCCTACCATTGCTGCTTCGCTCGATACACTTTTGAAAAATGCTCGGTCGTACGATATTTGAAGGACTGCATTGGAATTAATAATCTTGATTTGGATTATTTCAATAAGTAAATAAATGTCTAGTCAATCGTGAAAGCTGACAACGATTTGTCAGCAGCGAAAAACAATCAGCCAGAGAATTCAGAGTAAAATATGGCATCGGCGGACCAACTCGGTCTAAACAAAACATGGGAACTCTCGCTTTACGAACTCCATCGATCTCCTCAAGATGCAATAACAGACAACACCGAGATCGCTGTTAGTCCGAGAAGTTTGCACAGTGAACTCATGTGCCCCATATGCTTGGACATGCTTAAAAAGACAATGACAACCAAAGAGTGCCTCCATAGATTTTGCTCCGACTGCATTATAACTGCACTTCGAAGCGGTAATAAGGTTATTATTATTCTCTTATTCTTTATTATTTTTGTTGGCTTTGTTATCATCACTTTTATTTTTTTATTCTGACCTTTCCTCGATCAGGCCTAATGTATCAAATTTAGTTCAGATAACATATTCTCATTGATCGATATCAAAAATATCAATATACTTATATTATTTAATTTATTTAAAGTTGGTTAACATCAGAATCTCAGTAAAAAGCCACTTCCAACAAAGTCATGCACTCATCGTGCAGCTAACACTGTTGACACATCCAGTACATTAAAAATAGTAATTATTATTGTAAATTCTTTGTAATAATCGAGAAATTTAAATGGGCATCCGTTTTCAGAATTGACTACAGGTGTATGTATAGATGACTAATTTTTCACAGCTAGTTCCCTCGCTCTTACAATGGAGACAAAAAATTTTCATATTCATTAAAAAAAACTTGTTAAAAAAACAGTTTTGTCGAGTTTGTTACTTTAGCAGAAGAATTGTTTAGTAAATCTTGAAAGGTAGACACATCTAGATAAGGTAATTTATCTATGTCAGGAATAAAGTTCTTTTTTTTCTAATTCACATAATAAATTTAAATATTCACAGTGAAGAGGTGTCGATTTGGTAATGTAATCGAATATGTTGACTGATAAGTTTCCAATGTTATCTAATTTTTTTGTAAAATGGAAAATAGGTCAATTCATTTTATTTACGATAAAAATTGTGAAATGCTCGGATTGAATTCTACCGGTGTATCGGAACAAATATCGTTTACGACTTAATAATCTCATTTATGGAAGTATTTGTTATCATCCAGACGGAATGCTCAATAATTGTTAATATGTATCGCATCCTGTGCAATCATTGATCGTTTTTTCTTCCCAGGAGTGTCCAACATGTAGAAAAAAATTGGTGTCTAAGAGATCTCTCAGGCCAGATCCAAACTTTGATCTATTAATATCAAAGATTTATCCGTCACGTGATGAATATGAGGCCCACCAAGAGCGAGTATTGGCGAAACTGAATAAATCTCATTCCCAAGCTGCTCTTGTCAACTCGATAACCGAAGGAATAAAACTACAGAGTCAAAATCGGCCTCAACGAGCACGAAAAACGCCTAACGAGCCAGAAGGTGGAAATGATACGGTGTCAACAACACTGTACAGTAGTAATCCTAATTCAGTCGTGACAGCACCACTGTCCAATGCCGTTACAACTGGATATTCTGCTGAGTGCTTTGAAACTGCTATACCAGCGAGCAATTTGGCAACGAACAGCATCAATATTCCCATCGAAGTTTCTACCAATTTAGTCATCGCATCAAATTCTCAGAATTCAAACAGTGGGTGTTGAACAAATTGCGAATATCTCATACATTTTTTATTTTTATAAAATTCTCATTAAAACGACCGCCGATTAATTTTTTAATGATGTATCTTAGTAGTCAGAGAAGTTGAAAGTATGTTTAGTATGTCTCAACATCTGAACAATACAACAAAATTGAGCATTTTATTTTAGTGAGATTAATAGCGAATGTAGAGAGATATGATATTTATTGAAAACTAGTGAATACCAGAAGAACATGGTTGTGGTTGAAGCCTGAAACTATCTGTACGGCTAACATTTGCCAATTAAAATAATATCTGCGAGCAATGTTTAATGATGAACTTACGACAATATTTGAAGAATATTTTGACATTATAGATTCAAACACCGAAAGTTCAAATGCACCATCACCACATCCCTCGATCGAATTGCCAAAGCTTTTAGAAACTCGGAGAAGTGTGCAAACATCAGAAAATGAATCGTCGAGCCTTGAAGCCGAAACACCCGGAGGAGAGTCAATGGTCGATACGGAAGGCGAAGGTTCAAGCGAGCCGCTTATGCTAAACGAGATCGAGCTCGTTTTCAAACCCCATCCGACTGAAATGGCAGGAGATAATTCGCTGATAAAGGCCCTCAAGGAAAATTGTATCCGGTACATAAAAACGACAGCAAATGCAACAGGTGATTAATTTTTTAGAATTTGTTTCATTCAATTATTCGGTAATTCTTTTATTTTGTTTCGAAATAAAACAAAAACACTGTCAGAAACCTTGCATATATTAATGCAATTGGTAATAAGTTGGCTGCAGCTGGACTAAGGACAAGAGGGATTATTGTCAGAGGCTAGAGATGGAAGAACCTTTTAGTACTCGCAGTTAACAGTTTTTATTTTACAAGTACATGCATGAACACCAATAGTAAGTGAAATTTGTCAATTTCACAACGTTCGCAAAAAAATTGTGTTTGTGCAATTTTATGTCTCCAAATGGCTATATGTCGACCACAAATGGTCGAAGAAACGTTCATTAAGAAGTTTTTCGAATTTTTTAAAAATACTGGTGCTTTGCCATGAAGTTTTTTCAAACCGCGAGCAACAATGTAACTCGGTTCTAAGGCAAGGGTGAAAAATATTGCTAATAAGCTTGAAATGCTTGTTCGATAACATATCTGTTGATGAAATTGGGATGAATTAAACAATTTGGGAAATGTTTTATGAAGGACACGAGGCACTAAAATATCATGAAAAATAAACAGTAAGTTGTAAGCATCAACGCCTCGGCAGCGGCTCAACTCCAAGTATAAAAAAAGGACACAACAGCTCTGTCACCCTTACATACTCGAATACGATTTTTCCAATATCTCGTACTTTTTCTTTGCTTGTTTATTACCGATTTTGGACGTCTTAGACATTTCCTAGATGACATTCAAGTAGTTAAAAAACTGACGAAGGAAGTGAAGACGAAGACACGTTCGTCACTGTGTAGTAAAGTTCTTACGATGTTTGGCATTGGAAAAAAATTCCGGAGCTAACCAAACAAAACATCTAACTAACTAATTATCGATAATAACGATGATCTCGACGCAGAAAACAGTGTATTTATATTAAGTATGATCGTCTCCACCTATATAAATTTTTATGATTCGCAGTCGATCATTTGAGCAAATACCTGGCAATGCGGCTGACTCTCGACTTGGATACGGAATTATCAGAATCCAATGGGCTTCTAAACTTTTGTATCTACATCGCACCAACTCCAGATCAACTGGTCGTTCTCAGTGGCTCCCAAACGCTTCGACAAGTGAATGATAAATACTGGCGAATAAATCGTCCGCTGGAAATTTTTTATTCGTGGAAAAAAACCTAAGGAACGTTGAGAACACCCCAGGCTGAAAGAAAAACGAGGATGGACAGGATTACTCGCGAAGAGACTCACCGGATAAAAATTCCAGTTTAAAAGCGCGTTAAAAATATTTTCCATTCGCAAATCCCACCATCTCGTTGGTGGAAATCAGTGCAACTAGATTCTACTCTTAATTATAATAATTTTAAAAGGAAATCGAAAATATTGCTGTACATATGTATTTGGGTGGCCACAAGTAGGGTCACATTTTTGTTTTTATGATTAAAGCTCGAAACCACAATTGATGTATAGAAAAAGAACATCGTACAAAGTTTGAAATCGCTCAAAAAATTTCAAAACGTTCATATTTTCTACTTTCTAAAATTATATTTTCTTTCTTTCGAAAATTTCATATTTTCTATTTCGTATAATATATGCATGAGAAGAAGAAACTTGACACACCCATTGTACATACGAGAAGCCCGTGAAAGAATTTTTACAGATTCTTTGCGAATAATTTCTACGACTCCTAGCTTTTCAACTCCCGACTGTGCCCACACGGGCAAAAATCGGGAGTTATGCGTTTCACCGCGATCACCTGATTTTCATAAATTTTTTTATGCAGAATGTTTGTTGCAACCGCGAAAAATTACTTGACCATATTTTGAATATATTTTCTGTTATCGGTCGGTATGGTTCTTAGCAACGATTCAACACGACCGAATATAAGTTCATAAAATAAATTGCAAAACAAAAAACACTGAGCATTTCGACAAAACAATGGGTCATGCCGCCATAATCACGTTCACTCGCAACATCTGCGCCATACCTCACTCGGTTTATTGTAAATTGTGGCAGATTGGTTGGTTGTGTTTTCATTGTTTTTTTTATTATTTTCAATTTTCTTCAGGAATACAAAATCTAATAATTATTTGAATAATAAAGGAAATGATTTATATTGAATAAATTAAAAAATTGTTTTAAAAAATCCTGACTCGATTTGGCGTATTTGAAAACAGAAAAACTTGAAAAAAAAAAACAATTTTCAAAGATAACCGCATTTTAGATTTTCGGGCACGTCTATGGTTTCCGGAGCACCAAAGTTTGATGGAGTTTTTAGAGTTTTCATGTCGAAATAAAAAAAGTTAGAAGAATGGTAAAAATTAATGTTCGGATAATTTGACAAGAAATCTGGGTTATTCTTTTACTTGTATCTACACTGCGTGGCAGTAGTACGATATAATATATCTGTGGCCTCAATTATGTCCACGTAGTCTTCAATTTGACTCAAAATAACACTTTTCAAGAGTGGTAATAATCAAAATGTATTCTTCATTGCCAAATTTGCGAAAATCAAACGGAGTGAAATGAGACCGTCGAGTCGCCAGAGGGCGCAAACCAGAGCCAACAAAACAGAACAATTAACAACTAATTTACTAACCCGAAAAAACGTTTTGATCAACCGAACAATCACCACCAAACGACTATGAGCAGATCACTGTTAGAATTTTAAAGGAATATATATTTTTGGGGGCCAACTTTTGTGGGTGATATGGCCGATATAATGAAAAATTTATCGAATATGTTTTTTGTCACATAAGCTATGATCAAGCAAACGTTCTGACGAACATATTCATCACTTTCAAACGATTCTGTGTCGATTTTGGACCCTATAATTGAACCTTGCTAGCATTAAAATGAAAAAAAATTGGGACTAATTTTAACAAATTTTTCAATTTCGATTTTTAATGTTAGTATTATCAAAAAACGTTTTAATTGATCAAACAAACACAGTCAAACGATTGCGGCGTTAGAAAAAATTGAAAAAGCCAAAATAGGGGGGCTAAGTTAGCCATGAATCTGACTTCTTTGGTTCCATGTCCAAAATCAGTCGGCCAAATTCACAGAGGTACCTTGATGTTCTATGTACATCTATATGTTCTCCGATACTGGTCTACTGTTGTGAATTGTTGAAGTTGGATGGTAGTTGTGTTGGCTGGCGAGACTGTAAATTGTGAATGCACTTGGTGCTTATTAGGGAGACGTGTAAAACGTTTGAATATTTCTTATTGCCATAATTTTTTACATAAACTGATCGAAAATGGTGGTAACAAACGATACAGCCCTGCCTACCGAGGACGAGCTCACGGTCCCGGAGCTCAATGTCAGTTTTCCGTTATTACAGGCGGCGGCTTTTACTATGGGAAAATATTGCGAGCATCACAATAACGTAAGTGCTTCTGTCCCCATGATCATCATTATTTGACTATCGAATAAATCGTATCTCGAAAACAATACGAAAAGTACATGGGGTCAACTTGTGTTTCATCTTTTTTTTTCTCTACACCTAAAAGTTACATAATTATTCCTCGCTCTAACACAACCTCAGTAATAACAAATTGTGATTAACTTTCAGGAGGACAATCTCTGACTTCTGTGAAAATGATCATATTTTTTCTTCATTCGTAACCTCAAAAACTTTAACGAATGTACCATGATAGAATTTAATCCTCTTCGGTTAAGAGAGTGATCGCACGATCAAAATGTTTTTAACGTCATGAGGTCAAATTTCTTTAAATTAAAATATTTCAAATATATTTTTATTAACTTATTAAAATATTTTGTACGAAAATTCAGCGATCTAGTATTTTCAACTGTTTTATAACATGTACCTCTTTTTGAATCATTGGGAGCTACCTATTAGCACAGGATTTCTGTCAAATTAGCTTAAGTTAATTACACCTTTAAGGAATTCAGCGAACCATAATTCTGTAATGCTTCAAATGCTTGAAAATATTTCAGGAATTCATGCTATGTCGGGATGAAACACAGGACGCGCGTAAATGTATAGACGAAGGCAAAGCCGTGACCGCTTGTGCTCTTGATTTCTTCAGGAAAATTAAAAAGAATTGCTACAACGAATTTACGCAATATTACAATTGTATTGATAAATCAAGCGGAATTGGAGCTTTCGAACAGTGAGTAGAGACTATCTTCTATCATGACGATTCATTTTTTTTGTTGTTTGAACCAATATCATCCATGACCAACTGTCCATTTGATTCTCCTCAATCTTCTTTTTGTAATTCACATCTTAGGAATCCAGTTATTATTCAACCAACTAAAAATTTCATGGTTTCAATTAAAAAGCATTTTAATTTTGACAACAAAACCATAAACTTGATTGTTAAGGTTTTGGAAATTGGTCAAAATCTTAATTTGCAAAGAAAGTTTAAACAATGTAACCTATTTTGAAATTTATAATCTAAAAAGAAAGTATTCGGTTGCTTTACAATGATGAAGATTTTAACATAATTATAGTATTATCACTAATTATCAATGTTTAAGACTGCTTGAGACATCAATTTGGTTTAAGGAAGTTCATCTGGTACCTGTCTGGTACTGAGCAAGTCAAAACGAAAAACTGTCACAGCTAACGTAGTCGGCTCAGTATGTTTAGTGTGTTTAACCTCCTTCTTCGAGACAAATTGATTTATTCCAAACCTCATACACATCGAATAGATTTTACGAAGTCGTAAAAAAATTCTTTGGATATTTTTTTTAGCATTTATAGAAGTTTTCTTCGAAACTGTTTGTCAATGCTTACGAATTTCATGTTTACAGGCGGAAAAACCACAGAAACGCCTAAGAGATCGTGTTAAATTGGAAAATTTATTTTTATTAATTTCTTTCGAACAAAGTATCCTAACGGCTTAAAATTTTGACAGATAATTTTGTTGATATTGATAACTGTATTCAATTTTTTATATCAATATCTGTTTGTTAATTCGATTACCAGATGAACTTCCTTAATTAAGCTACAAATTAAGAAACAAAAGAAGAGACACGATAGACTCAAAATTATTTTAAAATATGATCAATGTTCACCAATATTTTCTTGCTTCCTTAGTATAAAATATATTTAAATGTAGTAGTAACGCGTTGAGGGTATCTGATATTGAGATTTAAAAAAAATGTTCACTATCGTAATCAACTATGTTCACTTTCAACTGTCCTAAAATCTATCTGATTCAAGCTTGAAACTCTGTGTTCCATGTAACAAATAACTGTATCACAATACAAAGTGTTTTCTGCATGTTAGGTGAAAAAAAAAAAAGTATGAATAAGTAAACCAATCTCTTGATTCGAATGTTATTATAGTTGCCGTCAGACTCAGGCGGTCTACGACAAGTGCGTGCTGGACAAATTGAACGTGGAGCGTCCGGGCTATGGTTATTTCTGCGAAGTTAAGATTCATGATTCGAAACGACCAAAACCACAGCCAGAGAAACGCATTATATACGAGGACGCGACTCCAGGCTTACCAGAAGACGCACCATTACCCGAGGCTAGATTCGGCTCTCGTTTCCAGTGGTCCAAATAAATTGTCGTTTATCGATTTGGTAGTCCTTTTCGTTGCCCGACCTTTTTCATTCGTACGTCACGATTGTTATCCTCAGGTCATAACTACACGCCTGGAAAAAAAAAAACCAAACAAAAAATTGTTTTGCTTCGACACAACGGTTAATTCGAACCGCTCATCGAACTTTGCAGTAGCAAGGACGAATAGCAAATAATTAACACGTTGTTAGCAATCAATTGTGTATAAATGAGAGGAACAGATTACAATAATTATTTAAATGTAAAAATTCATTAAATGGAAACCGAGTAAGCGATATATAGACAGGAATAAAGATATGATATATGATAACGTGGAAACATTAGACTTCATGTTTTGTTCACTCTATAGTAAAAGCATTATTTATATTATATAAATTTTATTTTACATATTGAAATTATTAATGTTATAAGGTATCACCTGTAATAAAACGTGATTCTTTGGGTAGACTGCATGTAGGAAAGGAGGAATGTCTTTCGAGACACATTTTGAGTCAAAGTTGACACCATAATGGAACTCCAAAAAAAATGATCTAGTGATATTCATTAGTGAAAAACAGTTGATCCTTAAAAAACGTTGAGGCTCATTTGAATTGAAAAATTATCGTTTTTGGGTAATCCGAAAAAGTACACTACCCGTCAAAAGTTTCCGGACAAAATTGCGAAAAAGTCTCGGAGCCATTTTTGAGTAGTATAGATAAACTATCTTAATAAACGGAATTTAAAGGGAAGGAATTGCTCTTAAATTTGCTTTTTTTGAAAATTTTCTACGATTTTTTTTTACGTATCGATTTTCATTTATTTGTTCCATAACGATATTGATTTTAATAATTTAATAATTATTTTGTAAAAATCATAAATTTATTCGCGATCCGTCAATTTCCCAATCGCATGTACCACACGCATGCGCAGAAATATTCATTTCTCAATTGTACTCAAATTTCCTTAATTATTTTAAATCGCGATTATCAATTTGAATTCATTGATTGTTTATTCAATTTTCTTATTATTAATGAAGAATAATAATTCTCGCCTTATTACTGGCATAATTGCGTCGAAAAAGTCACGTATGCCCCATGTAGTTTGTATTTTTCCCGGTAGAAGCGTGCACTAACGACTCGGACGACTTCTCAACGCGTTAGTACCGGTTTCCACCGCTAGTAGCGCGCTTAGTATGACGATCAGCTGATCGCCTCGCTGTACTGTAGGCGAGTTCATCACATCACACACGAAAGCAAGCGTCGTGTGTCGTGTGCACGGTCTGTCGTGTGCAGCTGCAGCGGTCTTAAGATCGTGGTGGAAACCAATCACATACGCACATGTGGATGCCAAAAAACGATTTTCTGCTCAGACTGTACAATATCGAATGCATGTGCGCTGTCACATGCGCGAATCGTAAAGAGGAGAATAGAATTTTGCTAAGATTCTCTCGACGCGCGTCTTGCCCATTAGGTAGCATTAGGCCATAATGGGAGTGAACGTTCCAGTATTATTATAGTTTAATAGTCCCAGATCACAGAGTGTGTAGCTAGAACAACACCGAACATCGACTACTGTGGATTGAGTGTAAGGAGAAAAAATAAGAATCCCGTGCCGGAATTTGTGAAAAGATTTTGCAACGTGGCTTTTCAGGTTCTTGCGACGTACTTGCCGCCAAGTGATCAGTTGGTTCGGTATTTTGCTTTTAGCCCGCGTGTCCATGTTGACACGTTGACAGCTGACTGCTGGCTTCTATTTTCTGTCTCTTTCGGCTACGTGTGTAACGTCTCTGCGATAACGTGTTACTTCAAATCGCATGTTCGATTAATCCCAATTGTAATTCTCTCTTCTTATTCTTTTTCCATTTCAACTGTTGTTTGTTTGTTTATTTGATGGTGTTAAAAGCTTTCTTCTTTTCGTTCCTCGACAACGGTATTATTTTTCATTCCATCAGTGGTGCAACGGCGAGAAACGATTTAACGGAGGGAGGGTCGGGGGTGGGGGGGGCGTCGACACCGAGCACGGCAAATATTTCGTATTCGCCGGCTCCACTTTTCCAATCTCCGTTGACAGAATGGTGAGTTTTCCGTCATAAGCCTTTACTATCATTCAAGCTATCGAATTCAACGTCTCCGCTTTTTTTTCTCATTCAGGCATCTTTTATTGTTACATGTACGTTTTCTAACATAAATGTGATTTCGTGACAATGGTCATGTCCCACAATCTGATGAACATCAAAATGCAAAATTTATTTTTTAGAATAACCATTATTATAACCCTCATGTCACTATCAAACTTTCAACGTGGCGTTTAAAGTTGCGCATATTTAAAAATTGTTTAGCTCAATCAAATCCCACATATTTCGGTAATATCGACAATATGAAGATACTTTAGAAAAAATATCCGTGTAATAAACACTTGATTCGAATAACCCTGTTTTATCAGTTAACATCCTAGTAGAGCTAGCGGCTTGAAAGTTTTCTTTCAAACGGCAAAAAACAAAAATGTCAAAAAATAATTAAGTCGACATGAATATATATGCAGACTTGTCAATTCTAAAAGATTCGTTCGCAATGAAAATAATATTGTATGAACGTAACTTATTTGTTTGATGGGAGAAAGCATAATAGGTGAACATGAGAAATATACATGTAGTCCAGAAATCTAACGATAATGTAACTATTACATAATCTTGTTCTGTAATATCACGAACGCGCATACATGAACAAACGTTTACTTGTGCCTATCATAATAGATTTTTAGATCAGGATTATTTCCCATTCAAAATTTGGAAAAAATTAATTATGGAGGATCGAAGCAAGAACCAGATTAATAAAAAGGTAGGAGATACACAAATTACATGAATCCCAAAAGTTTTCTGAAATTTATTGTAACAGTTGCTGGACTGTATTAATGCGAATGAAAATATATTTATGATAATTTGAGTCGACGTATACGAGTATCTCTATAATTAATTATTAGAATCGAAAGAAAGCTATATCTGTTCCAAGTCTGTTTTTGTTGAGGGAATTTTCACAGGTCAATAAATGTGACCGAAACAACATTGAAGAATGGATTTAGTGTCACAGACTTCTACGCTAATTTGGCTGAAGGAAAAGGCTAAAGAAACAAGAAAGAAGTTTAAAGAGTCTGTCTTAATCAAGTGCGCTTGGGTATTTTCACATGGAAATAGGATTTCTGTTTCAATGCATGTGCTTAGAATAAAAAATTGTTTTTGTTTGAACCACCTCAGTTTTCAATACTCGTTGGAACAAATCGTCAAACATGAGCAAGGCGCATAGATTTTATGATTGTTAATGGAGAAAATAAAAATCTCTCTCAATTATTCTGAATGAAAGAATTATGTCGCACAATTTATTATTGAATTGAATCTTACAGACAAGGTGACACTCTGCTGTTCCGCAATGCGAAACAGATCTATTGGATTCATCTTCATATCCATATTTATATGGGGCGTGATAACTTACTTCTTGTTTCTTGATCGCCCCATTGGCAGACAACAAGACGAGGTTTGTACAACCAGTCCTAAGTAATAAAAACCTCAATTTCTGACAGATCATGAAAAATGTCCTTCAAATCATAGCAAAAATATTTTTTCATCTGAAATACCAAATTGTCGCAAACTGCTTGTTACTACATCGTAACTTGTTATTAATTTAACATTATCAATACTGTTTTTATTAGTATCATAAATTATTTCTCAAGCAGCTGTGCGAAAAGGCAACAAAATGATCTATGAAAATCATTGTAGAAATGTGTCAAGTCGTTTTATTCTATTTTCCCCATCCTAATTGTATTGATCATTGCAGCATGCGCTTTCTAAGCAAATCAAGAAATTGAGCAGCGAAGTCAGACAACAAATATCGGCTAATCAACAACTTTTCCAGCAATTGTTACAGAGGGAACATGATAAAAGTGAGCTTCTGTCGTCATCATTTCCAAGTGCCCATTACGTTTTCAAATTCAATTATCTTTTTACAAAAGAGCCCTAAGCTTAAATGTTCAATGTTGCATATATTCTTTAACTGTGACGAAACTGCATCAAAAATGTTGAAACCCAATGATTTCATTTCGGTAGAGGAAGAGAAAGCAGCCGCTGCTCAAGGTTCTCTACAAGAAACGATCAAAGGTGATCCCAAAAATGAAGATAATACCGGAATTGACAAGGATTTTGCGGAAAATATCTCTAAGAAAAACGATGAGGATCCAATTTCAAATGTTCTCGATCCCGAAGAACTTCTCAAAAAAGAAGTAACTATGCCGTTTTCTTCAGTAAAATAGATAAAGAAAATACGTAACGAATTCGAAAGCACAATTATGAAAAATACACATTCAAACCTCGTCAAACAATATCGAATTGAGTCAAGTATTTTGTTCCACGTGTTTGATGACATCAATGTACAAACGATCGAATACGGACCCCCATTTATAAACGTGGGTTAGAATTGTATTTACTTTTATCTCTTAAATTGCGTGCTTAATTATTTACAATATGGTTATACAGGCAAAACTAAGGGAAGAGAAGTTGCGTGGCATAGCAACAAAAAAAACTCTACCGAATGGCTCACCGATAATAGCTGTTCTAGTATTTTCGTGCAACCGCCTTACCGTGCGACGGTGTCTCGATCAATTGATAAGACAGAGAAGAAATGCGGAACAATTCCCAATAATAGTTTCTCAGGACTGTGGGCACAAAGAGACGGCCACCATTATCGAATCATACGGCGATCAAGTTGTACATATACAAGTAATATAGTTCATTTTCATACCGATTCCACTATCAATCTAGTCGTGACGTATTTAACCATGCAATACGCACTTTTTATCACTCAAGCAACCCGATCAATCCGACATGGATATACCCTTGACAGAGAAAAAATTCAAAGGCTATTTCAAAATCGCCCGACATTATGGTTGGGCATTAAATCACGTCTTCGTGGAATTGGGATTTGACACCGTTATCATCGTGGAAGGTATTAGAAATATTATATTTATTATTAAACTTTATTCATTACTAACCATGTTAACTTGATCATGCTTCACTGTGAAATATAACAAGGTTCTTTCTGCATGGAACCATTTTGCTACAGGGATCTGAAATGTCTTTTTATTGACAGATAATAGAAATATATACACTGCCGGTCAAAAGTATGGAAACGCCAATCGATTCTCTTTTAAATTTTCCATGGAATAAACGATGAAAAAAAAATTTCCATGAATTCCATGTGCCCAATTTTGAAAACCTGAGAAAAAGACGAAAAACGAGCATGTTCAAAACTGCGTACTGGGTCCAAAAAAATCGTAGAAGATATTTAAAAAGAAGGAAACGAAGCTGAATATGTGTTCTTTAAAAGCCCGTTAGCGAAATCGGCATATCTGCTTTTTTGGAAGAGCAACCGAACTTTTAGTGCAGCTCAAAATTACGATTGACGTTTCCATACTTTTGACCGGCAGTTTATCTTCGTTTTCATTTACGATTTTCTTCAACCCTTGTATATTTGTTTGAACTTTTAACTACTTGTTTTGTTATCGTTTACGGAAATTTTTCAAATGTCATTGAGTCTCGAATTTGAAGAATATTTTTGTCAAAAATTTTTTTCTGTTCGAATGGTAATTAGAGAAACTCTGATTTGCAGATGATTTGGACATAGCTCCAGACTTTTACGAGTATTTCCTTGGTACTTACCCAATTCTTGTTGCCGATGAATCACTCTGGTGTGTATCGGCATGGAATGATAATGGTAAAGCTGGTTTAGTCGATGAGAACGCATGGAACCTCCTCTACCGAACGGATTTTTTTCCTGGTCTTGGCTGGATGTTGACAAGAAAACTCTGGTCTGAGTTATCGCCCAAATGGCCCAAAGCGTTAGTGTTACCATGCAACTATGCATTTATTTTTTTTTTACTGATCTATACAATCCCATGATCCCATTAGGGTATCGATCTAAAATTTTAAGGCTGATATTTGGCTCAGCCTTCCTGAAATACTCTCGAAATATTTAGACATATTTCGATAACGGTATGAATCTGTCAACCACTTCGTTGAACTTTCAAAAACAAAATCGGATGACTGGTGTGAAAAGTTTTTATTTCGGGACTTGCAATTTTCTCTGAAAGAGGCATACTTTTGAGTTGAAGGTACATCAACTGGCAAAGGCGCGGCTTCAAAAATGAAAACAGAATCGCAAATGATGATGTGACAAAAGATAGAACAAACTACACTTTTCTCGGAGCAATAAAAAAATTAAATTCGTAACAATCGTTCGAGTTCTTAACATCCAGATTGATATGCGTGAAGCATAAATCACGTGTCGATTTTACTAATCAGCATATTGCGGTACAGATACTGGGACGATTGGATTCGGCAGCCTCAGCAGAGAAAAAACCGAGCCTGCATTAGACCTGAATTATCGAGAACAAGAACATTTGGAAAAATTGGCGTGAGCAAGTACGTGCAGTTGAATTGTATTGTATCGTTTCTTTTCAATCTTATAAATTCTTGCACATTATTGCAACACAGACAGCAGACGTAAAAATGCGCATGTTATTTATTTCGAATTGTAAGATACCAGTGGCATTGCTTTTTTAAATATTTTCTTCATTACAACGTGTTTTATTTTGGTTTCAGTGGACTCTTTTATGAAAAACATTTAAAGTTTATAAAACTCAATGAGGAATTTGTGCCTTTTACCAAGATGAATTTAACTTATTTGTTGAAAGTGAGTAATATGGAAAATTTAATATTCAGCAGTTACACAATTGAAGCGGCTTCACGAATTCTTCTTCCTCATTGTGATATTTTTTTTAGGATAACTATGACATAGCCTTCGTGAATGAAGTCTACCAATCAACGGTGATAAGTTACTCGGAGTTGAAAAGCGGAAATATTGAATCCCACGGCTCAGTGAGAATTCCTTACTATACGCGTCAGTCGTATAAAAATACTGCTAAGATGCTGGGGCTCATGGATGATTTCAGGGTGAATATAAAGAATCTTCGGTCTCTCTATTTAATCAATGATTTTTTTTATTAATATAAAATTTTATTCTTCAAAAAATTATTAATGGTTCTGTAGCTTTTCGCAACGGTTAAACCTTCTTTTTAAAGATATTTCACAATCGAATTAACAGCTACCGATTTTAAACGATATCAGAGTCCAAGTATTTCGTCACAACTGCAAACTGACGAATTATTCGATCAACGTATTATCCAACACGTAATTCGACAAATTTTGTCCGTTCCGTGAACCGTGTTGTTGACTTTCTGCATGCGCACTCTCAGATTTCATAATGTCGTCCATCTTTCTCAATTCTCATTATAAATGGAAACATTTCATGTTTAATAACTCCGGAATTTGTTAGGGGAATGTTGAATATGTTTTCAAAACATGGTTCTCACTTGTTTGCATCATTTTATAAGTTGGGAAATAAAAGATGACAAAAGCGATTTTATACAAACGATGAATTGGAATAATCGATGAGATCATTTCGAAAAATAAATAAAATATTATGATTGTACATTTAAAAACTTTTCATGCAAACATAATTTTGTCATATCACTGTTGTGTCAGGTGGTCGCGACATCACATACGATGATCTATACTCCTTTCAGACCAGTCAAACTGTCCAAGTACTAAAATGTTGATCGGTTGGAACTTGGATATAGAAAAGTTTTCAACAAAGTTAAATGTGTATTATATATCCTCAGAAAGAAACCGGAGTTCAAATTTCCATAAGGGATCATCTTGATTCGCTTGATGTAGCTTAAATTTTGAAATATTTGAGAGCAACAAATGACTATAAACATAAGAGCATCTCAAATGAGAATTTTATGGTAAACTAATTTGAAGTATTTGACGAAATAATAAATTTATTCCATTTTGTCTCAAGAGTGGAGTTCCAAGAACGGGTTACCGCGGCGTTGTGACCTTTTTCTACAACGGCCGACGAGTCCATTTAGCGCCAAACGCAAATTGGAACGGTTACGACATTACCTGGAGCTAACACATAATTCGACATTACAACAGAGACCTGTAAGAGGCAACAGAATGGAATTTAAATCGAAAGCAGGACACGCACCATTTTTGAGAGCTAATGTTCCGAAAGAAAATCTTCCTTTTCGGAAGATTGGAAAGGTGACTTTCCAATGATTTTTCGTATGACATAAATGATGTTGCTCAAAGTTTCGAAACTTTGGAACTGATTTTGTGAAACAAAATTCATGGAAGTATACCTGTTTGGATATAAACAAAAATAACTTCCACTTAGTCCCCAATAACCCACCGACTCTTCTTTTTGCTTGTTTTTAGTTGTTGATACATCAATTTTTTTCCATCTCGCTGTAAATATCTTAGTAAAACATTGTACAGAGGAAGTGTTCGTTCGTTATATTCGTTCACCGTAGTCATGCCGAGCGTGTTGCGGTTTAAAAAGTATAAATAGTGCTCTTTTATTTTTTCATATTGAAAAGAGTTCAAATAAATATGGGGATGGATAAAAAAGTCGATGTTAAAAATGGACACGTCCGATAAACGTTAAAATCTTGGAAGTTTACCCCGAGAACATTGAATAGACTTTCCTTTCCAAAGGGTTATTATATGATGTACGTTTTTCATCATAAGGGTTAAATAAGACATGGCATTGGCTGTAAATTATCTCTGTACAGTAATAGCTGTATAGTATGTATGATGCCGGACATATATAATATCGGACATTCAATCCCACCTCAGCTACTTTGAAACATTCTATTTGTTATTTTGACTCAATATTTTTTGTGTTTTCATACCCTCGGTTCACCTCCGTTGATTCCATTGAATGAAACCATTCAAACCTCCGTTGATAAAAAAAATTCCTTATCTACTTTTTTTTTCAAGTGCCTGTTACTTTGCGGAAATCGTATTAAAGGAAGCTTTTATAGCTTGTTTTCGTTTCGTTATTGAATGAGATTTTTTATTATTTAATGTAGTAGTGCATTACAATAATTTAGTATCGAATGTTGATCGCAATTGAGCCTTTTCGATTTTTTTTTTTTCATTATTTTACTTACAATATTATTCAGTAAAATACGTTACATAATCGTGGATTTATTCTCCTGTTTCTTTACTATCAATTCGGTAGATCCTTGAAACTAACGTTTGACTTAATAAAATTCACAAATTCACATTTGTAAAACGCTTACTGTTAAAAAAAACTTCCTTTGATACGAGAATTTTTTTTAATGAAATGTGAAACCAACCGTGGAATTGATTTATAAACACTTTTATTGGTCAGAGTCTTTTAGGGAAATTTTTGAATAAAACTGAAACAGTCAAACGACTTGGGATCAACTATTTTTTTTTCTTCCACTGAAAGAAAATAGACAAAAGGCTACATATAAATTATTTATTGATATTTATTTTTTAAAGTAAGAAATGAACATTTCAAAAATAAAATCTTGATTAAGGAATTTCGGTACAGGCGATACAATGTTGCCATGCTAAACCATGTTAAAAACACAAAAAATTCCAAAAAGTTAAGAATTTTATAAAATTTGGTGAACGTATTCGTTTAGTGCCAAATTTGACAATACAAATTTTTTCAGATTTTTCTTCTACACAGTTATCGAGTAATTGAAGACTAAAGTTCACGTGTATAAGCATAGCGTTTCCATGTATATAGGTATACACTTCGGGCATAAGAAATCTCCTTTAATGCATAATTACTCGATAACTAAGTAGAAGAAAATTTTGAAAAAATTTGTGTTTTTGTACTTGATGTTGAAGAACATTATCACCAAATTTCATTAATTTCTTAACATTTTGCCTTTTGTACCGAAACTCCTTAAATCAATTTTTCGCTAAGCTACAGGCGATTGGAAAAAATTATTAATTTTTTTTTTGAGTCGCAAATGTAAGGTTTCAAAACCGCCGAGCTGAGATGGAATGCCCCACATATGAGAGCGTGTTGATACGATTAATTATTTTTTGTTACTCCGACTGATGAGTTTGTATCACACCAAAACGAAGTCATCTTGACGACGAGTTCAAAATAAAATTATTCCAATAAACGAAATGCATATTACAATTTTTTTTATAATACAAAAATAATATAGGAAAATAAATGACTCGGTAAATATTGCTTCATTCAAGAAACGAAAAAAAAATTGGAGAGAAATAACGCTACCAGGTTTTCTAGAAACGAAATTCCCTGCAAGAAAGTAACTAAAGCCAACTGAAGCCAATTACCTTGGATCAATTATTCAATAGTTATAGCAATTCGAATTTTGAACTATATAAAAAAATTAAACACGTTAAATTATTGATATCATGAAAAAACTTCCAAATATTGTCTCATAGAGAATTTTCTATCCCATTGAAGAAACCCAAAAGATATTCATTCAATACTTACTAGCATTTAAATATGAGTTGGAAAAAAAATCTTTCTCGGTCGCTTATAAAATGTAGTACAACTTGAAGGCCATTTTTTAAGCGAAAATCGAAATCACTTAGCTAAAAAAAATTGTACGAAACCTTTCTGATAACGAAAATCAAGCTTCTGTTACCCTTTTCAAGTTTATTATGAATAAAAATGTTAAGCTCATAAGATTGATTTTTGACCTGATTTGCTACTGATTTTCATAACATAATTTATTCAATAGAATAAGTCCTCTCACTCATCAGGTGAAAGTAATTATAATGATAGACGGACATTTTAACCCTTCAACGTCACAAAGACACATTTCGTATGTACCCTTGATTCGCTATAAAAACGTAGATGAAAAAATTTGTAAATTACCTTA
The DNA here is from genome assembly GCA_037576405.1 of Campoplex capitator. Classification (NCBI taxonomy): domain Eukaryota; kingdom Metazoa; phylum Arthropoda; class Insecta; order Hymenoptera; family Ichneumonidae; genus Campoplex; species Campoplex capitator. Next base: position 12,238,127 of record JARBWI010000322.1, on the reverse strand, counting down.
TTGAAGTGTTTTCAAGGTCGCTATTGTCAATGGTGCAATTTTAACTTCGTTAAAAGGCTTTTTCAAATTTATATTTTTGCAAAATAAAGTAAAAAGAGCAGCAATTTTTAAGGTCCGCTTCATTTCATTTCAAATTCCGGAAGTCTTAGCGTACTCTATTTTTCAAGAATAAAGTGCATGAATAGTGTCCTCAATGTTCGTACTCTCGAAGTATGTACTTGATATTATTATCTCCAGGCTTACGTTTGCAGAATAACGGTAAGATTACTAAGAATAAATTAGTGAGGTGTACGCAAACTTTTAGCGGCAGTGTACGTATGGATTAAAACGTAATAATAATTCATTCATTAAATTGTTGAGATTTTTATGAAATATTCATAAGCTCCATATACTTGGCCACGTGTACGTCAGTATTTTTAAGTTATTTAAATAAATAAATGAGATCATTTTTTTTCAAGGGCTCTGAAAATTTATTATATCAAAGCTGTAATAATCATCAACCTTACCATTTCTTAAAGGGGTGACAGGACGATGTTTTTGTTTTAAATTAAAAAACGAGCAAGTTTTTCTAAACTTGCTCGTTTTTTAATTTATATATATTAATATTTATATTAATATATATATATT